>CM054124.1:117566119-118174869 GCA_028751855.1 Ambrosia trifida
AGGACATATAGCTCCGAGGTGTCCAAAACCTCTAAGTAAGCAAGAAGAATCTCACCTAGTAATTGAAGAAGAGGATCCCACATTACTTATGGCTGTTGGTGAAGAAACAAATGTAGTTCTTGAAAAAAAGAAGATCATAGCAGAACGTTATCACAGTGAAGACAATGGAAATGAAGTATGGTTTTAGACAATGGAGAAAGCAATCATATGACAGGAACACGGTCCTATTTCACAGAGTTAGATGAAAAGATAGCAGTAAGTGTAAAGTTTGGAGATGGATCATGTGTCAACATCAAAGGTAAAGGCTCAATATTATTGGAATGCAACAATGGAGAACAAAGACTAGTTATAGAAGTCTACTACATTCTAACACTCCAAATCAACATCTTAAGCCTCGGGCAAGTTACAGAAACAGGATGTAAAGTAATCTATGGATTTATGTCGCCTACAACAACCTATTGATGAAAGTCCCAAGAGCTAAGAATAGACTCTACAAGGTAAGGCTCAGAATAACAAGTCCAATTTGTTTACAAGCCATAATAGTTTCACCTGCAAGGTTATGGCATGCACGTATGGGACATGTGAATTTTGATTCACTAAGACAATTAAGCGTAAAAGGAATGGCACATGGAATACCAAAAATTAAACACCCATCTCAAGTATATGATGCATGTATTATGGGAAAACAAAGCAGACTTCCATTTCCCTCTCAAGCAATTTTTAGAGCTACGAGACCTCTAAAATTAGTACACGCAGATTTATGTGGACCGATTACACCCACATCATTAGCAGGCAACAACTATTTTTTCCTGATAGTTAACGATTATTCAAGATATATGTGGATCTACATTCTTAAGTCAAAAGATCAAGTTTATGAGAACTTCAAGAAGTTTCTAAGTGAAGCTCATACAGAGATAAGTCACAAGCTCAAGAGATTAAGAACGGATCGTGGAGGAGAATTCACTTCTAAAGAATTACCACGTATTGTGAAGACAAAGGAATCCCCAGACAGCTTACAGCACCTCATACACCTCAGCCGAATGGTATAGTAGAAAGGAGAAACAATTCAGAATGAGTATAACAAGAAGAATGTTAAAGGCTATGAACGTACCACAGAACTTATGGGCACAAGCAACAAGAAAAGCAATTTACATACTAAATTGTTTACCTACAAAAGCACTTCAGGGAATGACATCCTACAAAGCAGTAAATGGCAAGGCACCCAATATCAAGCACATTAGAGTATTTGGATGCCTAGCGTATGTGAAGGTAACAACGCCCTAATTAAAGAAGTTAGAAGATAGAAGTAAGAAGATGATACATCTAGGAAATGAAAATGGTTCAAACGCCTATAGATTATATGATCCCATAGAAGAAAAGATACATATCAGTAGAGATATACAATTCATAGAAAATGAACCATGGGATTGGGACAACTACTTAAAAGAAGGAAGTGACAACGAACCATCTTGGACAAGATTTGAGATTAGTAGAGATCAAGAAAGTGAAGTTGTACAAGAGCAAAGTAACAAGATCAATAAAGTGACAATGAAGATTTCAATAATCCATTCACAGCTACAAGGACTCCAATAACAGTTCAAAAGACACCTATAAATGATCCAGCAATTGAATCAACTACTCAAGAGTTAGTAGACTCACCAGGCTCCCAACATAGACCAGTACAAGTCCTTAGATCACTTAGTGACATTTATGCAGCCACAGAACCTCTTAGACCAGAAAAATTTGAACATCTATATTTTGCATATGATGAAGAACCTGCAAGTTACAAAGAAGCAGTAGATTACCCACAATGGATAGAAGTAATGGAAAGCGAGATAGACTGTATAGAAAAGAACAACACTTGGACACTTACTACACTCCCCTCAAGTCAAAAACCAATAGGTCTAAAATGGGTATTTAAGGTCAAGAGAGACGCAAGTGGACAGATCACCAAGCATAAAGCCAGATTAGTAGCAAAAGGGTATGTACAACAAGAAGGTATAGACTATAATGAAGTATTTGCACTCGTTTTCAAGAAAGGAAACAATCAGACTACTGCTAGCATTGGCAGCACAGAAAGGATGGCAAGTACATCACTTAGATGTAAAATCAGCATTCTTACATGGTGAATTAAAGGAAGATGTCTACGTATCACAACCAGATAGATTTGTAAAGAAAGGAAAAGAGAACCTAGTCTACAAGTTAAAGAAAGCTCTATATGGTTTGAAGCAAGCACCAAGAGCATGGAATTTAAGGATAAACAACATCCTAAAGGAAATTGGATTTATAAGATGTCCACAAGAACAAGCAGTCTACTAGAGAACTTCAAGAAAAACAACAATGATTATAGGAGTTTATGTTGATGACATAATAGTGATAGGAAGTTCAATCAAGGACATATCAAGCTTTAAGAAAGAAATGCAAGGCAAGTTTGAGATGAGTGATTTAGGACCACTCACATACTACCTGGGGATAGAAGTATGCCAAGCACAAAGAAGGATACAATTAAAGCAATCGGCCTATGCAAAGAAAGTTATCAAGGAAGCTGGACTAGAAGACTGCGATCCAACAAAATGTGCAATGGAACCAGGTCTGAAGCTCACTAAAGAAGATGAAAGTGAACCAGTCAATGAGACAGAATACAGAAAGCTAATTGGAAGCTTAAGGTACCTTACACATACCAAACTAGATATCACCTACGCAGTTGGATACATGAGCAGATTTATGGAGAAGCCAAGAATAAGTCACATGAAGGCAGTTAAACATTTGATAAGATACATGAAAGGAACATTGAACTATGAAATTCAATACAACAAAGGAAATAAAGCAGAAATCATCGGATACAACGATAGCAGCTATGGAGACCAAGAAGATGGAAAAGGAACCACGGGAACAATATTCTACTACAAAGATTCACCTATAACATGGACGAGTCAGAAACAAAGTACAATAGCATTATCATCATGTGAATCAGAATTTATGGCAGCTACATCAGTAGCATGTCAAGCAATATGGCTACAAGGAGTACTAAGCGAACTCACAGGTGAAAGACCAAAGAAGATAACTCTACGAGTAGACAACAAGTCAGCAATACAACTCATGAAGAATCCTGTGTTTCATGGAAGATCAAAGCATATCAACACAATGTATCATTTTATCAGAGAATGTATAGAGAACGAACAGATACAAGTTGATCATGTCGGTGGAGAGATGCAGAAACCAGATATCGTCACCAAGGCATTACCAAAGATAAAGTTCATAGAGATGCAAAGTCTCATAGGAATTGAAGACCTTGGGGAAATCAAGAATTAGGGGGGGGGGGAGAATATTAGAATATAATTCATGATTTCCATATTATCCTAAGTTAGATATTAATAAGTTGGTTAATGGCGGTTATACAACCAACCATCACATCGGTTATGTCCAAATAGACACACCGACTCACTTGTATAAATACCGAACATATTTGTATCATTTGTGTAACATATAGTATCTTTGTCTCAAGAATTCTCTCTCAATCTTTTACCCTCAAACGATCCTGTGATCTCACACACTTTACCTGAATAAGTTAAACTAAACACTTTTTACAAAATAACTTATGGACTTATTATTTTTCCCACCACATAAGCTAATCCAAACACTTTTCTAAAAACTCATTTAAAAAAGGTTATAAGTTAATAAATCTTTTTAACCAAAAGTCCTTTTGGCCTCAAATAAGTTTATCCAAGCATGCCCCAAGTTTTGATTGGCTACTTTGGTGAATTGTTTTTTTTTTTTTTTTTTTTTGAACGGCCAACAAACTGACGTGCCAGCTACCCGGGCACCCAACAATCGTGAAAGCACCCATACGCTCCTAGATCAAAACACGTCTTAGGTGCCCGCCCTAGAATGCGCCGGGTAGCTAACACACACCAAACCACCTATTCCGGAGAAAACCTGACCCTTCACCCGCCCGAGAGCACGACGGTAAAAAGCTGGTAAAACCGGTTGGATCAGGAATCGAACTCCTGACCAAGTGGCCAGAAGTCTTCCATCATATCCCCAACCACTAAGCTACTTTGGTGAATTGTGAATGGAAGAAACCAACCACGCGAGATTTTTTTGGCACACCCCGCAACACATGGGGCGGAGTTCCTGCGGGTCCCCGATGTTTTCCGACTAAAATAGCAATATTTATGCGAGCCATCACCTACCCTAAATAAGTTGGTGCTTGCTTCAAATCATCACACCTTAACTGTTTTCCTGCTAATTCATGTAAAATAAAATAGGAGATCATAAGAGTAATGTTATTAAGATGTCATTCTCAAAGAGAATTGTTTTTAAGAATCAAAATTTGGAAGAAAAATTTAATCTAATAGATGTTGTTGCAAACACAAATGAAACCCCCCCCCCCCCTTGCAGGGGAGATGGGGTAATGTGTTGGAGAAGTAGCAAGTCGATTTATACTCCTGTGAATAGTTGACAAGATTATGAAAAAGCACATTTACCTTGCTGTCACGGCTTAGCTATTATTGATGGTTTTGTATTTTCTCTTTTTAGCCATCCTTTTAGGTTATTGTGAAAAGTGGCGATGGTGATTATAGGCAGGAACATCTTGCTGTGCAACTTATTGCCCCCTTCTACGGTATGTTTGTTCTTTACTCATTAGATTGTTTACATGGTGCTTATTGTTAAACACTTGAACATCATAAGCGCTTTGTTGTAAAGACCTATTAAACACTTGAACACCATAATTGTAGACTTCACATATGAGAAGGCAACGAACTGAGTCTTGACAAATACTCGCATCTAAAGCTTCAACAACAATGCATCAAGTATTTAATTCTTGTAAGTTTTGTATACTTTTGTGCTTGTGTGTGGCTTTCGTTTGAGCAAGATATTTTTTTTTTAATTCAGATAGAATGAGAGGCTTATCAGGTTACCGTGGAAGACGGAAAGTTCATGTATAAATTGAGATCTTACCATGAGAAATTTATGCTTTCTTTAGTCCATGAATGCCTTTGCTGAATCATCAATGGCAATGGCACTTTCAAAGAAATGGCCTCTATATTTAAGCACCAAAAATACTATTCTGAAGAAATATGATGGCAGGTAACACCATAACAATATCTTTTGTTTTTTTTTTTTGTTTTTCTAATTAGCAGTTTACATAATATTTTACCATATTACTGACATGACTCTCTACCCTATTCTGATCACTGCAGGTTTAACCGGTGATTTGTTGTTTAATTAAGGCATGAGCATCGGTTGATTGACGACATGGTGGTTTATGCACTGAAGAGTGATGGTGGATAGTCTGGACATGCAAGAACTACGATGGAGATTACAGAGTGATTTACTTGCCCAAGGTGATGTTTCATTTTGATGTTGGGCTTAGTCGTATGATCAAAAGACAAAAGGAAAGCAATAGATTATTTACAGTACAAGCAAGTAATTGTTCTCAAATGTAGAGGTTGCAAAATGGGCGGTCCCAAATTGACCCTTTTCCTTTTTATATTAATCCTTCAGCCTAACCCATTTGGCCCATATGACTCGTTTGAGATGAAGGATAACCCAAATTGATCCATTTCTGGGTAAACGGCTTGAAATAGGCACTTTTACTCAGATGTAATCTCTGTCATCTACATATGAATTAGATGTGATTAGCTAATCTATCAAATCTTGTTGTGTTGTTAACTCACTTTTAGAGCACCCTTTACGAGACTAATACAATCATTTACAAGCTCTCTATTCTGACAGAAATTTATATTTTGTATGCAGGGTTTGGTTCTTTGGGCCTTATGACTTCTGTTTTGGTCAATAAGACTTATATATGTGGGATTGAGAGAGAACAGAGAGAATGTAAAAGATGTATCTTTATTGATCAAACATTCTGAATACAAATGAAGGGATATGTCGGTATATATACTACCGAACCATTGCGACTATTACATGAATGGTTGTGTCGGTTGAGGAGTAACCGACCAAACTTATGATAACAACAATAAAAATAACATAATAATAGTTAGGATTATAATCAAGAATTATGCCTAACATTATCCCCCCTAATTCTTGATTTCTTCTTCCATGCTTCTTTAGCTCCTTTCTTCATAACTTGATTTGTATCACACAAATTATCTTGCCTTTTACTTTTCCTTTAATTGTCTCACACAACTTGCTGATTATTCTTGAATCAAACGCGGATGAATAGCTAGCTTCACAATTCTTTGTTTGTTTCACACAAACGACTTTCACAGTTTTCTTGATTTATATAGTTGCTTCACACAACTTTGCTTTCACAGCTTTTCTTGGATGATCCGAGTCACACAGGTCTCCTTCTTTATTAATTCCTTCACGGATTTGATCGTATCACACGATTCTTCTTTACATGGTTGCCTCACACACCATGATCTTCAACTTACATCTTTTAGTTTAGTTCTTTAGTGCCTCACACACTGATTCTTTATTTTTGATCACTTCACATGACCTAACTTCTTTCTTTTGATCCACTCACTGGATTTCACCATTGTACCCATCACAGGTTGTTTCCGTATCACACAGATATTCTTCTTTAATCATATCACATGATTAGTTGTCTTCTCTTCTTTTCCTTTGTTTATTTGGACATTCATAGGCATAATGTCCAATTTTCTCACATCGATAACACTTGGGTTGAGACTTATCCTTTGTACTTGTTTCTTCTTGGTGGTTGTCTTCACGACTTTGACCATGGTTTCTTTGAAACTTGTCTCGTCTATCATCTTTTCTATTATTGATTTTACCACGACTTCGATTAAAATCTCCTTGTCCTTCTTGACTGATCTTTCTTTTGTATTGTGTAAGTAGAAGTTTATAATAGTCATTTCTATGATTTCTTTCATCTCTAGATCGGAGACGCTCTTCATAAGCTTTTAGTCTACCGATTGCTTCGTCAAGTGTCATGGTTTCCATATCGGAGTATTGTTCTATCGGTGCAATATTTTGTAAAAACTTATCTGGTACTGAGTCCAATAATTTTCGTACCAAAATAGATTCTTCGAACTTTGATCTGAGGGTCTTTGACTTTGTATTTAACACACTTAATCTACCAGCAAACTGGTCTATGGTTTCTGTCTCTCTCATTGATAACATCTCGAATTCTGTGCGTAATGATTGAAGTCTTGCTTTCTGGACTCTATCAATTCCAATATGTCTCGTCTTTAATGCTTCCCATATGTCTTTGGCTGTAGTATGTGATGCAACCTGCATCACCATATCTTCTGGAATTGCTTGAAATAGATAGGCAATCACTGTCCTGTCTTTCTTGACATCTACATTTGTTCCTTCTGTGGGTTCCACTACTTCCCAAAGGTTGTTGGCATTCAATATTGCCTTTACACGAATAGCCCAAATCGTGTAATTTGTAGATGTTAACATCAGTGTTTGGAGGTTGAAAGTGAGAGTCTCCTTCGTGACTGTCTCTTCCTTCGTCATTTTGGGTTTTTAGGGCGACTTTAGTGGAGTCTTCTTCTTGTTATTTTTCCCTATTGTCCGTTTTAATACGGATTACCCAACACTTCGTTTTGGAACTTGTTTGACTACTCTTTTGTCAAACTTGTTATTCTTGACCTTTTCTTTTGTCAAAAATAACTATGATATTCTTTGAAAATATTTTTATTTAACAAAGTTTAATAGTTTTGTAAGGCCTTAAACAAAATATTAAAAAAACTTTGTTGATTATTGAACTTTTTTTTTTTTTTTTGTAAAACTTGAATATCAAAATGTTCCAAAATATTAAAGTTAATTCTCTTTTAACTTTTGTATAACTCCTCCAAAGAATATGATTAGTGTTTAAAAAAATGCTTAATCTTTTTCAAAAAACAAACGTGGTTTTTTTGTTTAAAGGTTTTGATAATAATTGTGACTTCAAAATAGTATCAGTGATAAAACCCAAAAAAAACTAATGATAAAAAATCCTTTTATAATATCCCTTAGATATTTAAATGTTTTCGTGTTGACTTCAAAAGTCAATGTCTCTTCCACGAAAATTCTACTGCCCAACAAACTTCTCTTTCGCGCCTTATTCCTAAATTCGATTCTGGGTTCTTATGTCTCCAATGAATCGATATAACACTATGATTCTAGTACTATAAACGAATCAACAAACTTCTATATAATCGAATATCAAACTTCTTCTTCACTTCCTTGTTCGGTTCCGACCGTAACAAGGTTTCTTAAACCTACGTTCAAAGACGCTTTATGTAATCCGGTTGTATCTGGTTATTGATTCCCAAACACTGTTTTGATAAACAGAAATGAAATTTCTGTAAAATTTCCTTTAAAAATATTTTGGCGGGAAATTTTCTTGTCACGATTTTGTTAAACAAGAACAAAGATTTCTTGTTTTATAAACCGGATTTGGATTAAGAGTATATAATTCGATTATAATCTTAAAGAGGGGCAGGGATATGTAACCGTAATGGTGTTTAAACAATACGTTCTTCGGTTCCGGTGTCTCGCCGAAAAATATGAACTTGGCTGGAATCCTTCTAATCCAATCTGTTCCTTCTTCTTTAAGGGTTATATGTTGGTATCGATCTTATCTTATCCTAATTGGTCTTCTGATGATTGTTCCTACGTTTTATCAATTCGACGTGTATGTCTCTGTTTTCGGATAGAAACAGAGTATCGAAGGATTTTTTCTTTTATGATTGAATCACTCAATCTCGTTTCTTTTCGGTTCTTCACGAAACGATTTTCACAGGTTTCTCTCTTCTTATGATCAAATCACTTGATCTTCTTATTTGTTGTGAATGACTCGCACGTTCTTCTTCTTCACGTGTTTCTCTTAGATCGTAGGCTCTGATGCCAAATGTGAGATTGAGAGAGAACAGAGAGAATGTAAAAGATGTATCTTTATAGATCAAACATTCTGAATACAAATGAAGGGATATGTCGGTATATATACTACCGAACCATTGCGACTATTACATGAATGGTTGTGTCGGTTGAGGAGTAACCGACCAAACTTATGATAACAACAATAATACAAATAACATAATAATACTTAGGATTATAATCAAGAATTATGTCTAACAATATATCTTTATTCTTACCTGAGAAAGTTATGTGGGTTCAGGATTTCATGTAACTACCTTAGTACCTTACAACATTCGGTTTGCAGCTATCATCGGATGGGAAAACATTGGAAGCCGAGGCAGCCCATGGGACTGTAACGCGTTATTGTCGGCAACACCAAAAGGGAAATGAAACTACCACAAACAATATGTCAGTATTGCTTCTATCTTTGCATGGACAAGAGGACTTGAAGATCGGTATGTTTCTATTATCACCCTTTTAAGTGTTTTAAAAAGACCAGGTTAATGCTCATTTTAATTAAAATGTTTTTGCTACAGTGTAAGTGTTGTTTGTATTGTTATTCTATTATCCTGGTTTTGTTTATGCTGCGTGTTAGGTTTAGAGCCAAGTTGGATAGTAATGAGAGATTGGCGGATTTTGTTCAAAAGCTTGAGAGTGCACGTCTTGAGACAGTTGAGTCGGGAAAAATGACCAAGGATCTTTCCATTCTAATCCATGGAACCAAGTGAGTAGTGCTAACACTATTTTAATAAATTCGGCATGCTCTGAATTCTGAATTTAAATATAGTCTTATAATGCTACTGGTACTTGATACTTGAATGTGAATGCATACCAATTTGACTTATTGTTGTTGCTGGTCATGCAAAATGTTTTTTCTATGATATTTCTTAAGTTTAATTCCATCATAGGTGTAAGTTTTGACACATGTACTTGTGAATGGGATGGTCTGGTTTATTTCTAATCTTAAAAGGATCAAATAGTATTTAGTTGAAAAGGGTACGGGTCAAATGGGTTGGAAGTCGACCTGAAGTTTGTTATTAAGTATTAATGCATGCAACCTTGTAAATCACTTTATTTAAAGATTTGATTATTTTCTTATTAATATTTCATTTATACTCTACCCAATGCTCTGTTTATTTTGTTATGAAATGGGCAAAAAGTGTTTTTGGGTCAACCCAACCTGACCCATCTGTATTTTATATTTTTATGCATTGATGCTAGTTCTGAAAAGTGGTTTTTAGTATTATATCTTTCAACCTGTTACTCTACTTGGCCGACACGTTCATTTAGGCACCTCTGTATTTCATGCATCAACGCTAGTTCCGAAATCGAGAAGATGAGAATAAGATAAATAAAGTTTGTTGAGTTTGTATGAAATCACCAACATGACATCCTAGTTTGACCTCCTATATATCATATATTCTGAGATAATTGCATGTGCACTGGGTATCAAGGGAATCTTACTTGAACACTGAAGAGTTCATTGATGTTGTTGCTCAGAATCTAGGGTCAAAGCTTCAACCACATGCAGTTCATTAGAGTAGAATCAGTTCACAACATGCTCTTGTTCTTATTTGATTGAATACGGTTGGTGATGAATATGGGATAACATACAAGAAGTCAACACTAATTTCATTATTTTACTGATTTTAACGTTATTTTACTAATTTCGTGAAAATAACGTTAAAAATGACGGACGGTTAATCATGCATCAGGTGGTGGCGTTGATAGCCAAAAGACAAGGGGGTACATGCACCAGTCGGGTTTGTCCCGATTGCTAAGTGTTATGTGTCTGATGTCTAAGGCTTGATACAAAACCACTATTGAGCCGGGGGTCTCACTAGAAGCAGTCTCTCTATTCTCACGAAGTAGAGGTAAGGCTGTCTACATCTTACCCTCCTCAGACCCTACATTAGCTTTTGCTATTGGTGGGATTAACTGAGTATGATGATGATGAGACAAGAAGTCAACAACAAAGACATACTATAGGGTTGCTTTTGGCTTTTGAAAGTATAAGTCATTAAGTTTCTTGCCATAATAATACCTTTTGAATTATTCTTTTTAGGGATGGTGAGTTTGGTTAAGTTTATTTTTAAAAGCTTTCATTGTTCGGATGTTTCGACATACAAGCCCACACAAGTTCCTACTTACAATCCCGGACATATACCGACATGCAAGCCTAAATACATACCAGCATACAAGCCAGGTCCCCTGGACACCTACCAGCATACAAGACCACACAAGTACCACCCTACAAGCTCGAACAAGTACCAAACTACAAGTTCAAACAAATATCATCTAACAAGCCCGAAAAAACACCGACATACAAGCCCAACACATAATTATCCTTCAAAAGAATCCCACGGGTTTTAGGCCCAAAACTTGTCAACCCCAAACAACTATCAACCTATAGGCCCAACTAGCTACCGGTCTACAAGCCCCACACATATTTATCCCTCAAAAGAAGACCACCAGACTAGGGCCCAAAACTTCAGGGTCTAAATAAGTATCAACCAACTAGCCCGACCCATAGCTTTCCATCAAGACAAGTTCACCCGGTTAGGACCTAAGGGTTACCAAGCCCGAACAAGCAACGCATTTCATTCAGGTCCAAGCACAGGAGGAGGCCAACATATTAGGTTGGGAAAGCATTTTGGCCTAGATAACCACTGGCATAGTGTAGGCATACCTAAAACTCGTCACCCTCTTATGCCTCCCACCAACGATGTAAACGAATCATTAAGCTTTCTAGTATAATCGATGAATTACTCAGGAATTGACAAATTTTCCCTTCATGCACAACCTATTGAACACGAAAGGCGATACATGAGTCGTGCATATGGGGGTGCAACGACCCATCCTTATGTGACACGGTTGATAGTAAAGAAACCATAAATTGAAATTGGCATACTTATGGGGCTGGTATTTGGTATTTGTGTTGAATCCGAAATTTGTAACTCCATCTTTGAATGCGAAGAAGAATCCGAGGCCTACATTAATGTGACAACCTACACCCTTCACTTTTCATAAATGTGCATAATTGGTCCCTCAACTATTCCAAAATTTTCATTTTTAACCCTCCTATTTTAATAGGACCAAAAGTCACAATTTAATAAAACTTATAATTTTTATAAGTAAAATTATTGCACGTTTTATACTCATATCTACACCCGAGCCCGTATGTTTCAGACCTTGATACTCAAAACCCTTAATTTTCGGTCCTAAAACAACTTAGAAACCGAAGGAAACAAGTCCGTAACTTAAAATTGATTAAATTAGAAAATTTGATTTTTTTTAGTTCTCGCGGTCCGCGAAGACAGTCAAACAGTCAAAGTCCTAGTCAAAGTCCCGGTCAAAGTCCTAGTCAAAGTCTTAGTCAAACAGTCAAAGTCCTAGTCAAATAGTTAATTCATCATAAAATCCTACTTTATGGTGTTGACCAATTTTAATGGCAAATTGAATCCAAAACTAGTATAAAAACCCACCTATGACCCATTACACTGGGCACCTCTAAATCAATTGTTTCAATCCGATTAAACTTTCCCTCATACCTTTCTTCTATAGTCTATTACTTCTACAATTGAAGCTTTGATTATAAGCTCTTGTAATTGGCGAATTGGAAGCTTGATATTCTTTCTTTTTCGGTTTTTATTTCTTCAAATTGGACTAGCTACGTTGTTGAGTCTTTGGGATTCGTCTCACATACATTCACAACGCTTAGAGGATAATTCAGCTTAGCGAATGTGAGTATATCTTTCCCCTTTTTCATGCTAACACTTTTGGGGTGACTCATGTACGCTTATTACTTCACTCACTTAATCATGCTTTAGTCTATATTCACAAGCGCAATTCTTGTATGTGTTTTACTTGTTGATCACTGATAGTATGTACTTATAACCTTAATCATTAACTCGGTGTGGGCCTAGCATAGCAATAAATAGTACTTGACTATTTTTATGTGTAAACTGCTTGTTTTGTCGCATACTATATATAATCATACTATTGGACGACTACTATACATATATACTAGATATCCCATTATTCTTAGATATCATTTCTACTTTAAGGCTTGATTTTAGGTGACATTTGTACATAGCTTGAACACTAAATTATAGACAGTATAACACGTGAATTGCGAAACTCTTTTCCTACTATATTTATTCAAACAGGGTATGCTCACCAATACATTTTGTGTTGACAAAATTATTTTCGTACATGTTTCAGGTTCTTATGAGATCACTGTTAAGCTTTTGGAACTTAGACTTGAGATTTACTAAATTTTATTTTAGATTATTAGTTCTTAAACGTTGTATTCTTGTAATTTCATTTCAATGTAATAAATTACTTAGTCTATGTATCAATATTTACATTTCTAGTCCATGAGCTATTGAACAATCGTTACCTCGTGACACCTTGATGTTTCCGTCATCGATTGGGGTGTTACAGTATTCTTGCTTATGAATAATCTTGGTTATTGTATTCTTACTTATAAATAATCTTAGTTTATTATTAAAGGTTTAAGCGGTTCACCTTCAATTTATATATGACTTAGAGCATTCACAATAGCTTCTGCATATTTTCTCCATAATTACTCTAAAAACATTACTTTTTCTCACTTCTTTCAATTAAATAATATTTACTCTATACTTTTATCATTATCTTTTTTCTTTCCTCTACTCACAACCACTTTCAAAAATATTAAAAAATTATAGAGGATGAACAGTTCCATATCAAATATAAAGATGAACAGTAACTTCACTATATCATTCACTCACAACCATTTACTACCACATATCAAAATATGAAGATTTCTCTCACATAAATATGCATAACCTATTGTTAATGCTCTTACAAAGTGATAATTTTTATATTTTATACTAGACATATGACATAGGGTATAATGTATGTCACTAAAACTATAATGTGGATCTTATGATTTTATGAAGGGCCTGAGTAGCTTATTTCGAAAGCTCAAAACGGATAGAGGATTCGGGGCTTTTTATTCTTATCAAACAAAATTGGTTGAGTGTTGTCTAGATGGGGAATATCATTTGTAGCAAAATTAGTGGGGTTTCCGGCGTTATGGATGAAACTTGGGTTGATTTCATTTCGGCTAGTATATATAGATATAGATATAGATATTAATTATTAAAATTAAAAAGCTGGTTTGGGGTTAGACTTGGATTAGCTTTACGCTGTGTTTCCGAGTTAACTTAAAGAGGGAAAAGAAAAAAAAATAACCGAAGGAAATGAAGGGAAAGGAAAAGAAAGGATAAATATCCTTTCTTTTCGTTTCCTTCCAAATTGGAAAGAAAACTAAACTAAAGAATTTTGTTTGTTTTGTTTTCCTTTCTTTTCCTTCCTTAAATGAAACTCGGGAACACAATCAAATTTTCCTTTCCTTTCATTTCCTTTATTTTCTTTCGTTAAGTTAACTCGGAAACACAGCGTTAGTATCTAGATTAATGTAATTTTTTTTAAAAAAAAATAATAAGAAAAGATAAGATATTATAGTTTTAAGATGATTATATAGTTTGGATTTCGAATAGTAAGACTAATAAGAAGGATAGGGTTAGTAAACTTACGGCTTAAGCTATGTTGATAGTATAAATAGTTTGGTGTGTTTATTATTTGTTTTCTCATGATTATTTACAACTAACTACAACCCTGCGTGCCATACTGCCATATATCCCCTCATCCCAAACCATCACCAACGTACGTTCTCAATCGATCCGATCAAAGGTACATAATAAGATATAACTCTACTCATTCAATTTCACGCACTTATATTGTTCATCGTTGCTTTGGAAATAAACAACTGTAAAGAAACAAACAACTGATTACAAACAAACAACTGTAAAGAAACTTTACATCATGCATGCAACAAAAACCATCTCATACCTTTGCATTAGCATCAAAATTAGCTTTATTGGTTACCTGATTCACTAGTTGTTTGGTATTGTTGAAAGGTTAAGGTCAATTCAATGTCAAATGGGTCATAGTTTGTATAGTCAGTTTCTTTTACATTTTGCATAAGGAATTTTGTAGGTTGTGATCAAGGATGATGATAGCTGTTTGGACATATGAGAAGGTGCTTATGGATGCTTGTGATGGATGCTGGTTGATTGATCGTGTACAAGAAAGATGAGTTGGGCCAGTTTCTATATTATGCAGATTGGGCTTTCAGTTCCATATAATAAAGAGGTTCATGGGCTTAATATAATAAGTTTGAGGCTATCCAGCCCATGTTGATAGTTCAGCCCATGGTGGTCCATGCCACGCTGGCAATCCCCAGAGCTATCTATACAAGCCTGATCAACGTCTCAGATTATGTTCAAGTGTGTTTCTCTATGATCATCTTGTGGCTGAGGTTGCTTCGGTTGTGCTTCTTTCCGAAGCTGGATCCTGACTATATATACTTTATTTCTCTTCACTTGTACAAGTTTTACGAGTCTTTTATTTTTCCAGATATTTTTGTACTCTCTCTCTTTTGTATTGTTCTCTCAGTTCATCTTTAGGGTTTAGTGATTTGTGAACATCTTGTTCCAAATCAGTTTAGTTTTGATCCTCTGTTTTTAGGTGGCAGTGGTCTATTTGGCCAGAGAGTTTAAGGTGTGAGAGTTGAGTCTGTATTGTTGTTCTTGTTTGAGTTTTGGGTGTAAACTTTGGTTTGGGATTAATAAAGTACTTTATATGTTTTGATATCATGTTTTTGACATGGTATCAGAGCTATAGGTCTTAGATCGAGTCCTGATTGTACTGATTGATTTGTGGATTGTTTCTCGATCTGATCATAGACCTTGGTCTGTTCTTCCGCTGTATACCCGTTCTCATTGATTCAAGAAGCTTTGGATCTTGTGGAAAACTTGGATCTAGGATATTGCTGTTCTTCTTTGCTCTCTGATACTTAACCCTAAGTGAAGGTTAAGTATTACGAGTTATTGGCGAACCCTAACTTGGGCAAACCCCTCGGTGAGATTGTTCCATTCTCTTGTTTTTACTTTCTTGAGTCTAGGAGCACTGTCCGGGTTAGGTGGACCGGAGTTGGCTCAATATTAGTTGATTAAGTTGGTTGTCTGTCTAGGGTTAGAGGCTCCCAAGTTAAGACCTGCGGTGGGACCCTTGTGAGGTGCCACTGATCTGGATCACTGGCTTGGCTTCGCCTGTGTGTCTGGTCTACTTGTTTTGTTTTTAGTTGATTGTGTTGTTTGATTGATTTGTTCTCTGTTTCTTTGTCTAAGGTGTGTGTCTATCAGGTGTGTGTTATTAGTTACTATTCTTGTTTTCTGTGGTATACTTGTTAAAGTATGGGTGATAATGTGGATCCTTTACCTGCTGGAGGTGGGGGTCACATAGTTAACCCTAATGATACCTTAATAAGTAAACTTGATGCAAGTGATCCGTTATACTTACATCCATCTGATTCTAGCAATTTGACCATAATAAACATTAAACTAAGAGGTTCAGAAAATTATTCTGTATGGGCAAATGCTTTAACACTAGCTTTACAAGTAAAGAATAAATGGGGATTTATTGACAACACTTGTGTAAAATCTGAAACAAACAATGTCCTTGCTAGACAATGGGATAGATGTAACTCAATAGTTTTAACTTGGATCCTTAATTCTGTTAGTGAAGACTTGTATATGGGTCATGTGTTTTCTAAGTCAGCAAGTGATGTGTGGGCTGAACTTAAGGAAACATATGACAAAGTTGATGGATCAGTTGTGTTTGATTTGTATCAAAGAATTAATTCATTTAGTCAAAGTGGTATGACTGTAGCTGAATATTATCACAAGTTGAATATTATGTGGAAACAACTTGATCAAATTTTGCAATTACCTGCTTGTACTTGTAATGCTGCTAGGGAATTTAATAATTTTAGCAGTATGATTAAGTTGATGCAGTTCCTTATGGGACTTGACAGTGTGTATTAACCTGTTAGGTCTAGTCTATTAATTAGAGATACATTACCTACTGTTAAAGAAGCTTTCTCAATTGTGTCAAGAGAGGAGTCTCATAGAAACTCTCTTGGTAGTTCTAAAAAAGGACAGCCTGTTGGTTTTTTTGTTAAAACAAATCAGTCATTAGACACTATTAAGAAAAATGAAAAAGTTGTAGGTCAAGTCACAAAATGTACACACTGTAATAAGACTGGGCATTCAGCTGAAAAATGATTGGATATCCTCCTTGGGCTAAGGCTAGGGGAATGCAAAACAGGAGGGTAAATGCTAGTAATATTTGTTGTGATAAACCTGATGTTCAAATGTCTACTTTGACTAGTGAGCAAGTGTCTAAGTTGTTAAGTCTGATATCTGATAAGAGTATGGATGCTCCTCAGAGTAATAATGTTTCAGGTAGCATGTTTAATCTGCCTTTTTGTGCTAATGCATGTGTTAAGCCTGTTTTCTGTTTTAATGTAACTGGGAACAAGGTAAGGGTGGGCTGGATAATAGACTCAGGAGCCAACCAACACATGGTCACTAGTGAACATGAATTGTCTGATTACATTGATGTATCAGACTTAAACATTCAAGTTAGACATCCAAATGGTACAAATGCTTTAGTCACTAAAATTGGCACTTTAAAACTGAGCAACAATGTTGTTTTACATGATGTCTTTGTTGTGCCTGAGTACTGTGTAAATCTTATATCTGTTCATAAACTAGTAAAGGATAATTACCTATTTGTTGGTTTTGATGAACATAATTGCTATATTCAGGATTTATCAACAAAGAAAACCCTGGTGACTGGTAGTCAGCTTGAGGGTTTATATTTCTGTGGTGGATCATATGTTAGTAATAAGGTAGGTGTCTCTAATAAGTTGTTTGATCTGTGGCATGCTAGATTAGGACATCCTGCTGATATTGTGGTCCATAAGTTAGAACCTATTATTGGACATATTGGTTCTAAACACTCTGATTTACCTTGTGATGTCTGTCACAAGGCAAAACAGCATAGGGAGCCATTCCCTTTGAGTGATCATAAGTCTAGTAGTATAGGTGAGTTAGTTCAACTTGATGTGTGGGGCCCTTACAAGGTTCCTAGTAGGGAAGGTTTTAAGTACTTCCTTACTATTGTGGATGATTACTCTAGGTCTGTTTGGGTGTGTTTAATGAAGCACAAGAGTGAAGTTTTTGAGAATATAGTAGAATTTATTAACATTGTTAAAACTCAGTTTGAGAAAAATATCAAATGTTTTAGAAGTGACAATGGTTTGGAATTTGTTAATAATCAAATGTCTAATCTATGCAAAAACTTAGGAATTTTCCATCAAACTACCTGTGCTTACACACCTCAGCAGAATGGGGTTGTAGAAAGAAAGCATAGGCATCTTTTAAATGTCACTAGATCTTTGCTTTTTCAAAGCAATTTACCTGTTAGGTTTTGGTCAGATTGTGTTCTAACAGCTGCATACTTGATTAATAGGACCCCTTCTGCTGTATTGGATGGAAAGACCCCCTATGAACTAATGTTTGGTTTTGAACCCTTCCTAGGACACTTAAAGATTTTTGGATGTTTGTGTTTCTCAACAATTTTGAATGATTCCAATAAACTTAGTGAAAAAGCTGAAAAGTGTGTGTTTATTGGGTACTCTAATGAGAAAAAGGAATATATGGTTTATAGTTTAGAGTCAAAAATCATTTCTTACTCTAGAGATGTAAAATTTTATGAGTCTATATTTCCTTTTAAAGATAAAGATGTGTTTCATAGGTTTAATGATAATAATATTATAGAAGTTAACTCATTAAATTTTTTTGACATATTTGAAACTGAAACACAAACTCAAACATCCAAAGGTCCTGAAGAGCCCGATGATGATGGAAGGGGCTTAGGTAGTTCTGATTCGGGGACACATGAACAGCAGTCCTTCTTTACTGGCAATCAGGGTAGTGAGACTTTGTCCTCACCAAATCCTAGGGTCAGTGAAGAAGTTGACGAGGCTAGACATGTGATGACTGGACTTGAGGACACTTCAAACTCTGAGGGCAATGACTCTGTAGTACAAAGTGTCAGAAAAAGTTCTAGGGAGTCTAGTCTTCCAAAGAAATTAGATGATTTCATTGTAGAAGGGAAGGTCAAGTATGGAGTTGAAAGATTTGTGAATTACTCCAACTTGACTTGTGAAAATAGGGTTTTTGCAAGTATGTTAAATAAAAGTGTTGAACCTAAGACATATAAACAGGCTGCTACTGATCCAAATTGGGTCAGTGCAATGAGTGATGAAATAGAAGCCTTGAATAGGAATAACACTTGGACCCTAGTAGATCTTCCCAAAGGAAGAAGTCTTGTAGGGTGCAAGTGGATATACAAGATTAAGTACAAGTCTAGTGGTGAAATAGAAAGATTTAAAGCTAGACTAGTGGCTAAAGGCTATAGTCAGAAAGAAGGAGTGGATTTTGATGAAACATTTTCTCCAGTAGTTAAATTTGTTACTGTGAAAACTGTTATGGTTGTTGCAGTTCAAAACAGTTGGAAAATGTTTCAACTAGATATCAATAATGCATTTCTTTATGGTGATCTTCATGAAGATGTCTAT
The DNA here is from genome assembly GCA_028751855.1 of Ambrosia trifida. NCBI lineage: Eukaryota > Viridiplantae > Streptophyta > Magnoliopsida > Asterales > Asteraceae > Ambrosia > Ambrosia trifida. The sequence goes on from CM054124.1 coordinate 117,585,498, forward strand.
ATGACACTTCCTGAAGGTTTCTTTTCTGAAAATGAAACAAAAGTGTGTAAATTGAATAAGTCTCTATATGGACTTAAACAAGCTCCTAGAATGTGGAATGAGAAGCTTGTTAGTGTTTTGTGTGCTCTTGGTTTTGAACAGAGCAAATGTGATTACTCTTTGTTTTTTAGGATTACTAAGTCATCTGTGGTTTTATTACTTGTATATGTAGATGATATAGTCTTGACTGGTGATGGTGTGACAGAAATAAATGAGGTTAAGCAGTGTCTTAGAGAGAAATTCAGGATCAAGGATCTTGGAGAGTTGCAATACTTTCTAGGTCTAGAAGTAGTGTCTTTGGGTGAAGGCATTTGTTTGACCCAAAGAAAATACTGCCTTGATCTTCTAACAGAGTATGGCATGTTGGCATGCAAACCTGTTAGCAATCCTTTGGAACCAAATCATACCTTAACTAACTTATGCAATGAAAAATCTGATAGACTAGCAAATATAACTGGTGAAGGGGTAGGGACCCAAATTCACTCGGGCCCCTACCCAAAACTAAAAAGGCCAGGACATAAGAACAAGGGCTCTAAGCCCAAGTAAGCCCAACTAGGGGCAGGTAAACTCGCGGGAAGCGTACGCGGACTAAACGGCTAATCAGCGGGGATAACTCGTTAAGCCCCGCGGGTTAATACCCTGAGCGGACACGTGGCAGCTGCACATTTGATCGTACAATAAAGCACGATCCAATGAAGGCCCAGCGACGTGAGACAAGGAGCATGTTGCACGATCGACTAACAGGGGACGCACACGTGTCCAATATCAAACCCGCGGGAGACAAGCAGCACACCTCATGCACTGATTAGCCAATCAGAATACACGGGACCACCGCAGTGAAGATCTCCACTAACGAAAGCCTGCAGAGGGGACAGCAGTACATATGAGGACCAATCATATCGACCCAGGCCTGCAACTAACCATATGACGACACGTCACCAAGACAGGTACGACCACCCTCTGTGATTTCCTATCGGCCACATAATGTCTCTTGTTGGGCCTAACTATGGGCCGGTGTGGAGGCAAACCCTTAACTGGGCTTCGGCCCACTGGGTAAGTTAAGGGTGAATGTCAAGGTCCGTGTGGAACCTATTTAAGGAGGACTTCGTCTCCTTGAATAGGCCATTCAGAAAACCCCTGGAGAACACACTACGACCGATCACGTTTTTGTGTCTGCTAAGTAGAATCCTCTGGATTCGAGGCGGTCGCCCCACACCGGAATATTGTCTTTTGCAGGTTCCCATCGTAGAGAAGTCATCCATCCTTGCGAAGGATCTTCCTTGTAGGAGCAGATCGTTCATATCAATTCTAAGGTGAACATTTGTTTCTTCATTGGCGCCATCCGTATCGGCTAGAGCAACAATTTTCACAATCTTTCGACCAAGGATATGGCAACTGAAGGAACTTCGACAAAGAACCAAGAACCACCGGTCATCGAGGATGACCACGAGGAAGGGTCGGAGGAAACCCCACCGGCCACAGTCACAAAGGCAGCCCATAAGCCAGTAAGGAGGATAGGTGTCAGTCAAGCTGCAGCTCACAACACTGTCGACTTGGACGGTGATGAGCACTGGGAAGAAGAAGACCCAGACGACTGGCTCTTCAAAAAGCAAGCAGAACTTACTGCAGGATACCAAAAACGGGTATTACAGCAGGCACAACAACGAGTCCAAAAGACACTCAACTTCGACACCACCAACAAGGCTACAGGGGCAACAAATAAAAACAAAACGCCAAACCGTTCCCAAAAAGAAAACACAGTCGGGAGTCGTAGCGGAGGTCGCGGGAAGGGTTCCCGCAGCCAGGGCAACGCTCCCACAGAGGAAGAAGACGGCTACGAGTCAAGTTCGCAGGCTGAGGGTGATGACGACCTAGTTAAGCCCTACAGACCTAAAGATCTGGCAGAAAAATCTAAATTCTGTGCCCGCGTTGCACTGGCACCAATACCGGCAAAAGCCAAGCTACCGAATAGCATCGGAAAGTACGACGGGATACGTGACCCGGATGATCACGTGCACGACTTCCGCACCGCAGCTCACAGCCAAAATTGGCCAATGCAAGTCTGGTGCCACCTATTTGCCCAAACGCTTCAGGGTGCGGCCAGAGTTTGGTTTGACAACCTACCAGCAGGCAGCATCATGGACTTCGACGACTTGTTGTCAAAATTCTCATTGCACTTCTCACATCAGAGGAAACATAAAAAAGATAAGGCCCACATCTTACTCTGCGCGAGAAGAGACAACGAGGCACTCGAAGATTACATCACCCGCTATACGCGGGAAGCAATGCAAATAGGATGCGGAGAAGAACTCACGCGAGCAGCTTTCATTCATGGGGTTCATCACGACGACCTCATGAAATGCCTCACAGGAAAAGACGGAATCCCAGAGTCTTGGGATGAGGTTATCAAAGCAGCCAAAATTTACGCAGCATCTGAGAAATCTTTCCGCCATGCTCGTCATCACCAGTATCCCAACAGTCAAGGGGCCCGAAGGGATAAAGGGAAACAATCAGTTTGGTCCCGCATCACCGGATCCACAGAAGAAGGCAAGTACTCCGCGCAACAAGACGCCCGCCAGATCATCAACAACAAACAAACTCGCGACGGGCGGGGAGGATCTAAGAAAAATACAGAGTGGACACCGCTGACGAAAACACCGTCCCAAGTACTCGCCACCGAACAACATAACTTCAAGGAACCTCGCCCACTGGGCAAGCGGAGGAATGTGGACACTAGCAAGCGATGCGACTACCACAACGACTTTGGGCACAACACTGATAATTGTTACAGCTTAAAGATGGAGATTGAATCCGCCTTGAAGTCGGGGCAATTGGGTCACCTAGTTAAAAACGTACAGCGTAATGGCCGCGGCCGTGAGAATGACGATCGCGGAGAAGGACCGAACAAGCGGATACGCAATTTCCAAACGCATCTCATAGAACGCCCCTCAAGATACAGCTGCAACATGACCGGTAAACGAACAAGCGGACAGAAACGAAGCAAGCATCAATTGACAGAGACGAGTGAAGATGCATGGAAAGAACAACCAGTCGTTTTGCCCGTCCCAAAAGGGGGAGCGTCGTCTACATCCCCGCTCATCATCACGGGGGTATTCGGTCATTATCGCACACCATACATGTTTCTGGACCCGGGAAGCAGCGCGGACATCATGTACGACCAGTGTTTTAACCAGCTCGATGAGGCGGACAAGAAGCGTTTGGTACCGGTAAGCGAACCGATATCGGGATTCATTCATGAGTCAATATTACCCCGGGGGGTCATCACGTTCCCAGTTACTTGGTCGGATGGTAATTTGTCGCGGACGGAGGAATGCGAATTCATGGTACTCCCAGTGAACTCAGCACACGACCTACTAATAGGAAGAGAGGGACTTGCCAAATTCAATAGCAACGCATCCGCCCCGCACCAGGTAGTCGGCTTTCCAACCCGAAAGGGGGTGGCGTATATCCGAGGCAATCGCCAATGTCACACAGCAGAGACCCCAAAGCCAGCTAAATCCGCCAAAAAACCAAACTCGACCGAGCCAGAGAAGTGGATACTCAATCCCAGCTTCCCCGAGCAAACCGTAAACATCGGGCCCGCACTGTCAGACGCGGTCCGAACTCACTTGAAGCAATTGTTAATCAAAAACAAAGACATTTTTGCGTGGACACCGGCGGACATGGTAGGAGTCCCTCGAGAAATAGCCGAACACAGGCTCGCCACGTACAAGTCAGTGGAACCAGTGGTACAAAAGAAACGAAGCATGGGGCCGGAAAAAACGAAGGCAATGAACGAACAAGTCACAGAGTTGCTGAACGCAGGCATACTTCGCCCGGTAAAATACCAAACATGGGTCGCCAACCCAGTAATGGTTGCCAAAGCCAATGGAGGGTGGCGTATGTGTGTAGATTACAAAGACTTGAACAAAGCGTGCCCGAAAGATTGCTATCCGTTACCTGAGATAGACCTGAAGGTTGATTCTCTGGCTCCTTTTCGTTTCAAATGCTTTCTTGATGCCTACAAGGGGTATCACCAGATTCAAATGGCAAAAGGCGACGAGGACAAAACCGCTTTCCGAACGGACATGGGCACTTTCTGCTACACCAAGATGCCGTTCGGGCTCAAGAACGCGGGAGCAACATATCAGCGACTAATGGACTCAGTCTTCGCCGCACAGATTGGAGTGAACTTGGAGGTATACGTAGATGACCTCGTAATCAAAAGTACGGAGGAGGATCGAATGTTAACGGACATACAAAAGACTTTTGACCAGTTACGCCAAGTCCGCATGAAGCTCAATCCCAGTAAATGCTCTTTCGGCATGGAGGAAGGCAAGTTCCTGGGAGTTGTCGTCACGAAGGAAGGTTTCCGCGCGAATCCTGAAAAGGTACAGGCCATAGAGCGCATGCCCTCACCAGCCTCAGTGAAGGAAGTGCAGACCCTAATGGGGCGTCTTGTAGCTCTGAACCGCTTCCTGTCAAACTACGCTTCAAGGTCATTCCCATTCGTGAGCACGCTGCGCAACTGCTTGAAGAAAACCAATTTCAGATGGACACCAGAGGCGGAAACCGCGTTCCAGGACATGAAGCAATGCCTCATGAACCTGCCCACGCTAACAGCCCCGCGACCTAAAGAGCCACTGACACTATACCTAGCGGTAGCGGACAAAGCGGTTGGCGCGGCCCTAGTGGTCGACCGGAAAGGCGTACAAACCCCCGTGTACTACGTCAGTCGAACACTGTTGGACGCGGAAACACGCTACTCGACCATGGAGAAACTGGTTTTAGCTCTAGTGCATGCATCAAGACGCCTACGGCGATACTTCCAAGGCCATCCTATCAATGTACTCACAGACTACCGGATTAGCGACGTCTTGAAGAAACCAGAACTTTCGGGTAGATTAGCAAAATGGGCAATCGAACTAGGAGAGCACGAAATCTTCTACAAGCCACGTCCAGCCATCAAGGGGCAAATTTTGGCGGACTTCGCAACAGAGGTACCCACCAATAAGGTAGCGGAGTGCCTGCTGGAGCAAGATCCACCGCCACCAACGGCTCAGACCGACAAATGGTCACTCTACACTGACGGCGCGAAGAGTGACGACGGTGCGGGAGCCGGCTTGCGGCTCGTCAACCCAGAAGGCGCAGAATTCACATACGCAATCCGCCTAAACTTTGAGAGCACAAACAACGAAGCGGAATATGAAGCCCTGCTGGCGGGCCTCAGAATTGCGGACAAGATGGGCGCCCGTTTCCTCGACGCGCATGTAGACTCAATGCTCGTCGCCGCACAAGTGAACGGACAATACGAGGCGAGGGATGCCAAAATGGCCCTATACTTAGAGCAAACTAAAAAGCTCATGCAGCGGTTCACGTATTGCAAAGTCCTCCACATCAACCGGAGTGAAAACAAGCCCGCTGACGCACTGAGCAAGATGGCAGCCTCCGTTTACGAACACATGGCAAAAGACGTTAGAGTCGAAGTCTTGAGCGCACCCTCTGTACCCGCACACCAAGTCAATGTTGCACAAGTAGGCACCCCATCATGGATGGCACCGATAACCGCCTACTTAACAAACGGATCCCTACCAGAGGACAAGTCCGAAGCGCGGAAAGTACAGCTCAAGGCCATGCATTATCAAGTGTTGGACGGTACCCTATACAGGAGGTCGTACTTGGGCCCACTATTGAGGTGTGTCGATCCCGAAAAGGCTATGTTCCTCATCAAGGAGGTGCATGAAGGGATCTGCGGCCTACACGCAGGACCAAGAATGGTTGTTGCGAAACTAATGAATGCGGGATATTATTGGCCAGGCATGCATGTTGATGCCGTCAAAATACTCCGCAAGTGCTATGCCTGTCAACGCCATGCTCCAAGCACATTACGTCCCAAGAACGACTTAGTACCAGTCACCTCTGCATGGCCCTTCCAAAAGTGGGCAATTGACATAGTGGGTCCGTTCCCGACAGCACCGGGAAATGTTAGATACCTAATCGTAGCAATCGACTACTTCACGAAGTGGGTCGAGGCTAAACCACTAGTATCTATTGACGCCCGCGCAGTCAAGCGCTTCATCTGGGAGTTCATCATCTGCCGCTTCGGTCTACCAATGAACATTGTCAGCGATAATGGCTTACAGTTCACGGATGCCGGACTCCAAGAGTGGCTCGCTGGCATAGGGGTAGAGCAAACGTTCACATCCGTCGCCCACCCGCAAGCCAATGGACAAGTCGAACGCGCAAACCGTAGCATCGTTGACGGGATCAAAGCCCGCTTGAACACCAGGCGGTCAGGATGGGTAGACGAGATACCGAATGTCCTATGGGCACACCGTACGTTAACCAAGACCAGCAACGGGGAGACACCTTTCAGCCTAACATACGGCACTGAGGCCATGATCCCCGCAGAAATTGGTTGCCCATCCGCGCGTGTCCTATTAGCCTCAAAAACCGACAACGATCAGGAGCTGCGCCTCAATTTGGACCTGCTGGAAGAGCGAAGAGGGTTAGCAGCACTCAAAGAAGCCAAGTATAAAAGACAGCTGGAACAGTACTACAATGCCCGGGTCAAAAAGACAGAATTCCAAGTCGGTGACTTCGTATTCCGGCTCAACGAGGCATCCACAGCTGAAGCACTGGGAAAGCTCGCGCCGACCTGGGAAGGCCCGTACAGGGTCCAAGAAGTACTGGGAAAGGGCGCGTACGCATTAGAGCGCCTGGATGGGACCGCGGTCCCGAGATCATGGAATGCTGCCCAGCTACGAATCTGTTACATGTAATAGTATGTTAAATCGATGTCATGTAACCATCTAGTGGGTTTCGGGCCCCACAATTAATGAATATTCCAACTGTTGAATTTAAATCGTGTGAATATGTTAATACCAGTGAATAGCAATACCTCAGAGGCATGTTGACGTTTTCACGTAACATAGCCACCTTGGTCCGCGAACTTGCTTTCACAAGCAATCGATTGCGGACTAAGCAGATCAAAAGGCATGTTGATGTTTTCACGTAACATAGCCGCCTTGGTCCGCGAACTTGCTTTCAAAGCAATCGATTGCGGACTAAGCAGATCAAAAGGCATGTTGATGTTTTCACGTAACATAGCCGCCTTGGTCCGCGAACTTGCTTTCACAAGCAATCGAGTGCGGACTAAGCAGATCAAAAGGCACGTTGACGTTTTCACGCAACACAGCCGCCTTGGTCCGCGAACTTGCTTTCACAAGCAATCGATTGCGGACTAAGCAGATTAAAAGGCACGTTGATGTTTTCACGTAACATAGCCGCCTTGGTCCGCGAACTTGCTGTCACAAGCAATCGATTGCGGACTAAGCAGATCAAAAGGCATGTTGATGTTTCACGTAACATAGCCGCCTTGGTCCGCGAACTTGTTTTCACAAGCAATCGAGTGCGGACTAAGCAGATCAAAAGGCACGTTGACGTTTTCACGTAACACAGCCGCCTTGGTCCGCGAACTTGCTTTCAAAGCAATGGATCGCGGACTAAGCAGATCAAAAGGCATGTCGACGTTTGCATGTGACATAGCTGCTTCGACCCGCATGATTACTTTCGCGAGCAACTCATCGACAGAAAGAATCACAAAAAAAATGAGTGAAAATGAAAATGAAATGACACAGAAGCAATGTAAGCAAGAGGCTAACATCAAAGTCATAATATCGAAGTTCATTCCACATTACAAAATATCGACAAAAACATCGAGCGTCCGGATTCAAGCAAAAAACAACTATGCACTACAAGAGCGCAACACAGATGCTCGACAAACCCTAGCCAATACATACATTACCAAAACACCAAGGAGGCAAACCTAGTCTAGTACAATAACGTGGGCCCACCCACTGTCAGTACGCCGGAACCGAAGCTTCGGGATGGGCGGAAGCACAGCAGGAAGGGCCAGCACTCCCGCCGGCAGCCCATTAGAACCGACGGAGGAACCACCGTCGGCGGCAGCAGGTGGCACATGTGCCCCAGCCACCATCTGTATCCGTCGAGCCCCGGCAGCAGAACTCTCACAGGTGACTGAAGCCACGACTCCGACAGCAGCCTGAGCACACACTTCAGCCAAGGCTTTCATCTTGCTTTCTGGATCCACCAAAGAGGGTCTCACCTGAGCCTGGCTGACCGGAGGAGCACCATTGTGAAGGTTCAGCAAACACTCCACAACCAACTTATCTTCAACTTCATCATCGGAACTTCTTGCACGAGAAGGAAGACTTGACATTTTGACGAAGAAGAAGATAGAAGCAGAGAAGAGAAGAATGAGATTAGTGAACACAAATCAAGCACTAAACCTATTTATATACTACCAAGGGGGAGTACTCATGAGTCGCCATTAATACAGCGAGTCACATCAATCGATAGGAGGTGACAAGTGTCACCTGCAGCCGTCCATCACGCCGTCAAGAGTCATTAATGACTGACGGCTGACGCCTAAAATCCCTAAAACAATCATGACAAGGAGGATGAAAGGACGCATACAACGAAACGATTTCCAACACACGAGCGTTAAGACAAAATAACATTGTTTAATACAAACACATGCAAATAAAGTAATAAAATTTATAACGCTCAATCCTCCCCAAAGTCAACACGGTCAATAAAGTCGTCTTCCGCATCATCGTTAGGCGGAAGGGATGAAGTGGTCACATCTGTAGGAGCGGACGAGGTACCCTCACCGCGAAATGCCGCCGCGGCACGAGCAGCCTCTTCCTGGACGTCCTTCTCTTTCTCAGTTTGTAATTCCCTATCCGCCTCCTCAAAAGCGGCCCGGAGCAGCCGCACCCCATCCGGCGACTTCACGCATTCAGCTATCACATCCATCACTGGGAATGAGAGCTCGTCATACGCGGCGACCTCCGCGTCATACTCCGCTTCCGCGTCAACTTCACGATAAGGATTATCCTCCAATGGACGCCCGCTAAGACAGAAATCAAAACCTTGCTTGAAGCCAAGAACCGCACCAAACTGCTTTGATTTCTCCAACAAACGGGCAACAGCCTGGACAAGGGCTGGCTCTTCCCACACGCGGGTAAACACCTACAGCCAGAAAGGATACACACATAAAAGTAAAAAAGAAAGAAGAGGGAACAACACAAGGTGGAAGGAAACTGCAAGTAAATCATACCCCTTGTAGCCCAACAGTCATCAGCCAGTTCACATCTCCTAATGCCTCTTCATAGCTCGCCCGAGCAACACGCAGGGATTCCCGGGCGTCGTCGCGGGAAGTAGTGAGACCTTGGATGTCAATACCTAAGGTTTTCTTCTCATCACGAAGAACATCAACTTCCTGCTTCAACAGAGCAACCTCATTTTCCAAGGCCGACACCTGGGTTGCCTGGACCAACTCTGCTTCCTCCTTCTGGGCTAAGGCAGCACGCGCAGCCGCAGTTTCAGATTTTTCCTTCTCCAGCTCAGACGTTCGCGTTTCCAAGGCCCCCTTAAGGCGGTCCACCTCGTTTTCCAACCCCCGTGCGCGATCGCGCTCTTTAGCTATAAGCGCATTGGTGGTTTCGCACGAGGCTTTCCATTCCTGGAAGGATTTGGCATGACGTTCCTCGGAGGATTTAGCCTGGGCCAAAGCATCAGATAAGGCCTTGGACTGAGCAACACAATCTTTGTTGTGCTTGTCAAGCACATTCTTGAACGCCGCTTTCCGCGCTGCCAGCTCTTCCTCAGCTTGCCTCAACCCCTGAAACCCGCGGTGAACTTCACTTAACGTAGCCGCAGCCATGGCCAAACCAGTGGCACCATCTTGAAGAAGGGCCAGTCGATCTCGTGAGGCAGTGTATGCCCGCTCCGCCGGAGGGATAGAACCCAACAACCACTCTTCACAAGTATCCATCTGGAAGAAGCGGCCATCCTCACGGACAGACCAGTCAGGACGGTACACCGGGCCCGTCGCGGTATCCAGCCTAAACCCGCCAGATGCAACCCCCGTAGCATATGACTTTTTGGGATTGCTACCGCCCGCGGACGCAGTCCCCTTGACTGACCCACCACCATCACTACCACCCGCCGACCCGCCGCCCGATGACAAATCAACATACCCAGCATCCTCAGCAACACCGCTCGAAAACATGGTTTCACGCGGATTTTGCCCACCGCCGGGTGACTTCGAATGCAAACCCACGCCGCTATCATCTCCAATCTCAACGCCCTTGCCTTTCTCTTGTTCCCTACGCCTAACCTCCCGAGCTGTTGCAGCCTCCTTGTCGTCCGGGGCCCGAGCGTCCTCCTGTGGGGGAGGCTGCTGCCTAACCTCAGCCCCACTAGGCTGCTCGTCAACCCCGCCCTGCGTTGTGACCGGAGGACTAACGGGAATGGAAGATCGGGAGCCAGACACGTCAGACAATTTAGGCCCCCCAGGGAAAAGCCGAGATACCCCTACAAGGACAAACATGTCAGATAAAGAAGCCACAAAACAAAAACAGAGTCAAGCACGAGGCTATACCTGGATTGACCTCCTTCACGATTTTCGAGGCCAGACGTGGCCGCTTATGGGACGCACCCAACCGAATTTTCAATCCCGACGCGGAAGAATCCCCCTCAGGCACCTTCCGCTTACCGGAGTCCATCATGTGAACGACATCCCGCAGCCGTTTCCCAGCACCATAACCACCACTACCCGCATCCGCACCAGGACGACTCGTCTGAGGTGGTGTGTCGGACACTTCAACATAGTCCACACCCTCTTTGGCAGCGCCAGATGCGGGCGGCTGCCGCAAAGCACCACTACCATGGCTAATACCTGCACGAGCCCGACTCCGGTGAGACAACGAGAAAGACTCATCCTCAACCTCGTCATCAGAGACAGATGTAATATTAGCCCCGGCAGCGGAAACCGCTTTCCGGGGACGAGGATTGACGGGAACATCACCTGGAATAAGGGCATGCCCAGGAAAATCTCTCACATTCACCGCCATGAAATTTTTCAGAGTTAGCTCCACGAGCGGCTCCTCATCCGCACGGAGCGGCTCCCAATGAAATTCACCCTCAACACCCGCCACAATGGAATAAAAACAGCTTGTTTCTGTAAAAGAATAGATAAGTCAAATGCACAAGGTCAACAAGCAATAGAACAACGCAAAGGGCAAGAACAGCCATACCTTTACCGCCCACATAGAAGTGCGGGTTCTGGTCAGCCCTACCACCCACGCGGCTGACACCCGCCATCAACAGGGCCTCCGGCCTTACATTGGCCATATCAATGGATGTAACTTGCTCGGTAATTTTGTCATACCAGTCAAAATCAGCATAATTGATAACCGGGAAATCTTTCAACTTGGCCTTGGCAGACACGGCCAACCACTGCAACGACACCGGTACAACCCCTTGCCGGATGAAAAAGAACTTGGTTTTCCAATCATGCATGCTGCGCGGTGGTTCGTTACCAACGGGCTTAATCCGGCTCCGTTGGGCAAACGAGAACCACTGCGGACCCCCACGGGTGAGCCGATAAAAGGCATTGAACATCTCGAAAGTCGGCTCTACCCCCTGAGAACGGCAGACAAACTCAAAGTGAACCATCCGGGTCATACCCAGAGGGGTCAGTTGAGTCAAACACATACCGTACCGGAGAAGCAAGTCACACACAAAACGAGTCGCTGGTAATCGGAAGCCAGCCAACTCAAAATGGGCAGCATACAAAGCCATCCTGCCGGGCCCAGCATCGAGAACTGTTTCTCCGTCCGACGGCAAAGCCGGACCCCAACTGGCCGGAATTTCATAAAGTTCAAGAAATTGCTCGAATGACTCTCTCTTCCACTTGATAGGAGCATCAGACATACAAACGGCCTCCTTCTTCCCCCTAACGTCAGCTTCGGCCATCTTCGACTACAATAAATTGAAATGGAATTGCACAGAACTCACAAACAGTGACGGTTGACACAAGGGGATTAGGAAGAAACTCAGGGAAAACAATGGAAGAAAAACGGACAAATGAGGCTAAGAGCACTATTTATACCCTAAACATTAATTACGGTGGGCCAGGGAAACACTGCCAAGCCCACCATCTACACGACACGTGGCCCACTATGCCGGAAATCGAGCCACGCGCCGCGCGTAAAGCATACGCGTCTGACACGGTTATCCCAAAAGTCACCTACAAGTAACTGACGGGACAGCAAAACAGTCGCGGCAGACAGAGAGCCTGTCACTTCAACCGTCAAAGCAACTGCCATAATGACAACTTTTCGAATTTCCCCCCAAAAGAAAATGATCTCCGAAACCAACATCAAACATCATACTAAAGGCGGACAATCACCCGCTCGCGATACAAAATATGTATACCGCCTGACGTAAACCGTAACAACCCGCCAATATACATAGCCCGCAAATTGCAACAACCCGCAAAATATCAAAAAACATGGCATAGAAGCTCGCACCCTCTTTTTAATCAGTCCAACGACCCTCACGCTCGTGCTGCACACAACCGAGAGCCCCGCTGGACTAGGGGGACTTGAAGGGGTAGGGACCCAAATTCACTCGGGCCCCTACCCAAAACTAAAAAGGCCAGGACATAAGAACAAGGGCTCTAAGCCCAAGTAAGCCCAACTAGGGGCAGGTAAACTCGCGGGAAGCGTACGCGGACTAAACGGCTAATCAGCGGGGATAACTCGTTAAGCCCCGCGGGTTAATACCCTGAGCGGACACGTGGCAGCTGCACATTTGATCGTACAATAAAGCACGATCCAATGAAGGCCCAGCGACGTGAGACAAGGAGCATGTTGCACGATCGACTAACAGGGGACGCACACGTGTCCAATATCAAACCCGCGGGAGACAAGCAGCACACCTCATGCACTGATTAGCCAATCAGAATACACGGGACCACCGCAGTGAAGATCTCCACTAACGAAAGCCTGCAGAGGGGACAGCAGTACATATGAGGACCAATCATATCGACCCAGGCCTGCAACTAACCATATGACGACACGTCACCAAGACAGGTACGACCACCCTCTGTGATTTCCTATCGGCCACATAATGTCTCTTGTTGGGCCTAACTATGGGCCGGTGTGGAGGCAAACCCTTAACTGGGCTTCGGCCCACTGGGTAAGTTAAGGGTGAATGTCAAGGTCCGTGTGGAACCTATTTAAGGAGGACTTCGTCTCCTTGAATAGGCCATTCAGAAAACCCCTGGAGAACACACTACGACCGATCACGTTTTTGTGTCTGCTAAGTAGAATCCTCTGGATTCGAGGCGGTCGCCCCACACCGGAATATTGTCTTTTGCAGGTTCCCATCGTAGAGAAGTCATCCATCCTTGCGAAGGATCTTCCTTGTAGGAGCAGATCGTTCATATCAATTCTAAGGTGAACATTTGTTTCTTCAACTGGTTATCAGCAATTAGTAGGAAAACTTATCTATCTGTCTCATACAAGACCAGATATTTCCTATGTTGTACATTACCTTAGCCAGTTTATGCATAGTCCTACAGAAGGTCATTCAAGAATTGCATTAAGGTTGTTAAGGTACCTTAAGTTGGCTCCAGGTAAGGGAATTTTCTTTAAGAAAAGCCAAAATTTTAACCTCTTAGCCTACTCAGATTCTGATTGGGCTAAATGCACCAACACCAGAAAATCAGTGACTGGCTTCTGCATATTTCTAGGAGAAAATTTGATATCCTGGAAAAGCAAGAAGCAGTCTACAATAGCTAGATCTTCTGCTGAGGCAGAGTTTAGAGCAATGTGTACAACTTCATGTGAAATTATTTGGTTAAAAAACCTTTTAACTGAATTACATATTGAAGTAATGTTACCTGTTAAATTATATTGTGACAATAGTGCAGCATTATCCATTGCTGCTAATCCTGTGTTTTTTGATAAAACAAAACATTTTGAGTTAGATTTGTTCTTCTTAAGAGAATTAATTACAAAAGGTGTAATTGAGGTTTCTAAGATAAGTTCTGATCAGCAAATTGCTGATATTATGACAAAGGGGCTTGGTGTTGCTCTTCATGATCAAATGTGTAAGTTCTTAAACATACAAAACCCATGTGGCTATTAAATTGTGGGGGGGTGTTGAAAGGTTAAGGTCAATTCAATGTCAAATGGGTCATAGTTTGTATAGTCAGTTTCTTTTACATTTTGCATAAGGAATTTTGTAGGTTGTGATCAAGGATGATGATAGCTGTTTGGACATATGAGAAGGTGCTTATGGATGCTTGTGATGGATGCTGGTTGATTGATCGTGTACAAGAAAGATGAGTTGGGCCAGTTTCTATATTATGCAGATTGGGCTTTCAGTTCCATATAATAAAGAGGTTCATGGGCTTAATATAATAAGTTTGAGGCTATCCAGCCCATGTTGATAGTTCAGCCCATGGTGGTCCATGCCACGCTGGCAATCCCCAGAGCTATCTATACAAGCCTGATCAACGTCTCAGATTATGTTCAAGTGTGTTTCTCTATGATCATCTTGTGGCTGAGGTTGCTTCGGTTGTGCTTCTTTCTGAAGCTGGATCCTGACTATATATACTTTATTTCTCTTCACTTGTACAAGTTTTACGAGTCTTTTATTTTTCCAGATATTTTTGTACTCTCTCTCTTTTGTATTGTTCTCTCAGTTCATCTTTATGGTTTAGTGATTTGTGAACATCTTGTTCCAAATCAGTTTAGTTTTGATCCTCTGTTTTTAGGTGGCAGTGGTCTATTTAGCCAGAGAGTTTAAGGTGTGAGAGTTGAGTCTGTATTGTTGTTCTTGTTTGAGTTTTGGGTGTAAACTTTGGTTTGGGATTAATAAAGTACTTTATATGTTTTGATATCATGTTTTTGACAGGTATGTTGTTTCCCTGTTTCGCACGACTTGGTATACGGATGAACATGGCTGAATGATTGTTGAGTATGCACAACAAATGTTTGTGCAGGGACTCACGAGAGAACAGAGGGTGGAGAAAGGATATTATACACACATAAATGATACACATGAGGGGCTATTTATACCCATACAATATTGACAGTTACTAAACCGTTTAACTAACCGACGTGACTTAAAACATACAGACGCAACGATTCTGTTTTTGGCGCCTTTTTCTGTGACTTTTGACTTTCTGAAGTCAACCGTTTTACTTTCTAAATTAACATAATTTCTTGATTACAAAACTTCTAACATGGTATATTTTTATTATGTACAGTAAACGTCGTCATCGCCATGGGATATTATTATGACTTGAATAAGATTCCAAATCCAAACTGTACATCCAATAAGAAGGCGGCCGTCAAAGGACGTGAGATGAATAACATTCCAAATCCAAAATCTACATCCAAGGCCGTGGCGAAAAAGGTTCCAAATCCAAAATCTACATCCAATGCGAAACTGCCTCCAAAGCAAAGACGTAGTAGCGATCCCCAGATGTGTGAAGCTTACGCTGCGGATATTTACCACTATATTCATAACTTGGAGGTGCATAGTTTTTTTTTTTTTAATTCATGTTAATTATGCTCTAGCTAGGGTTTTTGAATAAAATATTAAAGTTGCTGTATATTTTAATTGTAAATTTAGATGGAGCAAAACAGAAGACCAATGCCAGGATACATTGAGAAACTGCAGAAGAAACATATTTATGTAGGTTCAAGGGCTAGATGGGTCAGTGGGTTGGTTTAAGCTACTGAATACTTTGGGCTTCTTTCAGAGACTTTGCATCTCGCCGTCTCCTACATGGATAGATTCTTATCCACAGATGTTCTTAACCTTCAGAGTATTGCGCTTCCTTGTCTTTGTTCACTGCTCATTGCTGCGTAAGTATTATCATATTTTTGCTTGTGTTTTTTATGGTTTGATTCTTGAACATGGTTGTTTCTGGTCTACAGGAAATATGAAGAAACTTGCCCCCCGGTCAATGTTGAAGCTTTGTGCTGCTACTCTGAAAATATTGTCACACCCTCAAAATCCACTTGCGGAGTTTTACCGCGAGGCGCATGACAAACCAGGATCCAAACCAACGATCACAATAAACAAGTCTAAATGTAATTAATGCAATACCAAAACATAGTTTTAAAATCCCGTTTACAGCGGAAGCTTATTCAAAATAAAGTTCAACATAATTAACCAAAGTTCAATGTTTATGAAATCATGCAACTCTATCTAGACGCCGTGCAGACGCGTGCGCCCTAGTTCCATGTGCTACCTTAGCGACCTGAGAAAACATGTAAAAGTTTACGTCAGCACAAAAATGCTGGTGAGTTTACAGGTTTGCAGTTCAAGTACCAAGTTCACCTGTCCATACTATAACAAATAGAAAACCAGTATACGCTAGCTAGGCGTACGTTTTGTTACTACCACGATTGGAAAACCATTACTAACTCGAATACCAGTTTTGTGCCCGAATAGTTCCAAATGTTCCTGTTGTTCCTGTTTGAGACAATATGCACTCGCCCGGCCCTCCAAGCCGACGAGCGGGGTTGGTCACTCCCAATAGCGCTATTCACATTTCCCCGTTGTGCAAACCCGCACATTCATGGTTCCCCCCGGGACTTCCAAAGATCGTGTAGTATACGTTAGAACCCATAGTATGACAGAATTTACCAAGCAATCGTTTTAACACATGTTTTCTCCCCCGAAAGTATAAAACCAGTTTAAAAGAGGGGCCGTAAACTCACCTTAAGTTGCTTTACTCCTAATCCCGAGTAAACTCAGCTGCTATGTTAGTCCCGTACAGTGGCGACCTAACATACGACAGTTACAAGTACTTAGACTAATAACCCGCAGGTTAATTAGTCCCTAGATGTCCAGACCATAACCAAGTTCGTTTGAAAAACACCGTGACTGTTTAACTGACCCAAAGTACAAGACTCGACATCCCATTGGTGACCCGAGACTCCCCGTGTTATGTTTACGCTCCAAAACATACAATAACGCAAGTATACTTAACATACGTTAGCACACAACAAATTATAGCACCTAGTTCACGTATCACCGAAATACATCCAAATATATGTTACCAAGTTATTAGACATGTTACGGGGTTCCTAGCATGTTACTACATGTTAAATCGGGTCTCGGAATGCTAATATACACTTACAGCAGCAGTACACGCGATTAGGAAAAGTCAACTAGCATTTAGGAAAGTCAACTAGCAATTAGGAATCCTAATCGCCACTAATATAGGCGATTGGGGCTATACCATATGAAATTATTAGCATTTAGGGCTAATCACATGAACTTACTAGCAATTGGGGCTAATCACATGAACTTACTAGCAATTGGGGCTAATCACATGAACTTACTAGCAATTGGGGCTAATCACATGAAGTTATAGGCGATTGGGGCTAATCACATGATATTATTGGCGATTAGCACCCCAATCGCATGAGTTACAGGCGATTAGCATTGCTACTCGCCTGTAACCATGCTGTTCCGGTTTTTCGCGCGTTTAACGCTCCAAATCAGATCCAGAGCGTGTGTAACTACCCAATATCATCCCAAACACTATCCTAAACATGTTTAACCCAAAACCCTTCGTTCATCCTCGTAAAATCAGTCCTGCATGCAACCAAAGCAATCCAAACACATACACATAGCATGCAACATTCAATTAACGCATGTAATCATAACCCTATTATCCAATTACTGAGATTTCTATCATCATACTAACAATATTTATTCTGACCTAGCATGATAACACATCAAATCATCATCAAGAATCATAAAAATCCTATCTTTCTAATCATACACACCCATAACGCATGTATATTAGTTATAATCCGATTAACAACCATTATTGACGATTTTCAGAAAGCTTTTTCGTTTATGAACAGGTCTGGACCATTAGGGATTTATTAAAAACGTTTACAAAGTGTTATGGATGAGAATCAAACCTTGGAATTGTAAAAGGATGATGGTTAGACCTTGAAACCTTGTGTTTTTGATCAAAATCGCCTTCCAGAGGTTGTTTAAGTGTTTGGGGCGGTTATGGGACGACTAGGGTTTGTCTAATTGAGTTTAGGAGGTTAAGTATGGTATTTATAGGCGTTTCTAGTCGTCCAGCCCGTTCCATGCGATTGTGCAGGTTTATACGCGATTAGGAATCCTAATCGCATGAACAGTAACGCGTTTGGGCCTAATCGCATGAACAGTCATGCGATTAGTCCCAGTCGCACCACATGAACCCCAGTCACACCACATGATCCCCAGTCACACCACATGATCCCCAGTCACACCACATGATTCCCAGTCACACCACATGATTCCCAGTCACACCACATGAACCCCGTTTTAACATATGTTAACACATATTAATGTACCGACAAGTCACATAATGATTGTAAACACATAACACAAGTAAATACACATATTCACACTCGTTCACCAATTCCCGGGACTCGAGACTCGTATGTTCCGTATGCCCTGACGATCCTACCGATCGTCACCGTTTGTACGCTTGGTTAAGGACTGACATCTAACGAACCTCTAGACCAACATCCAATGATCTTCTAGACTAACCAATAGTTCCCGAACCATAACCCGACTTAACTAACCCAGTTAAGTACAATATACGCGTGACTCGCTAAGGTAGACTTTCATCTAGACAACGTTGTTAACCCGAATTTGCCAGGTGTCACATCATCCCCACGTTAAAAGAATTTTCGTCCCGAAAATTTGTACAAGTACAGAAAGAACAAAAGAAGTAACGAAGGAAACAAGCAAAAGGTAGAAACCAAAAGAGAGATTTACCCCGAGTTGTCACATCATCCCCACGTTAAAAGGAATCTCGACCCGAGATTCATTCAGCTGCCGAAGAGATATGTCTCGACTCGAACGCTTCCTTAGGAAAGAGATGAGGATACTTAGACTTCATCTGATCCTCCCGTTCCCACGTATATTCCGGTCCCCGATTCGAGTTCCACCGAACCTTAACGATACGAATCTTGCTGTGACGTAGGCTACGAATCTTGTAATCAAGGATCTCCACAGGTTCTTCCACAATCCGAAGACGATCATCAACCTTGATCTCTTCTAGTGGAACGATGAGAGACTCGTCAGCCAGACACTTCTTCAAGTTTGACACGTGAAAGACGTTATGTACGTTACCGAGCTCCGTCGGTAGATCAAGTCGATATGCCACCGGCCCAATCCGTTCCAGGATCGTAAATGGGCCGACATATCGTGGATTGAGTTTGCCATGCTTCCCAAAGCGTATGACGCCCTTCCACGGTGAGACTTTTAGAAGTACCTTGTCATTGACTTGGAACTCCAGTGGTTTGCGACGCTGATCAGCATAACTCTTTTGCCGGTCCCGTGCCGCCGCCAACCGGTTTCGAATCTGTACGATCTTTTCCGAAGTTTCGTACACTAGTTCGGGCCCAGTGAGTTGACTCTCACCCACCTCAGCCCAACAAAGAGGAGAGCGGCACTTCCGTCCGTACAGTGCCTCGAACGGAGCAGCCTTGATGCTCGTGTGATAACTGTTGTTGTATGAGAATTCTACCAACGGCAGATGAGCTTCCCAACCCTTCCCAAAATCGATCACACACGCCCGCAGCATGTCTTCTAAAGTTTGAATCGTACGCTCACTCTGACCGTCAGTCTGTGGATGGTAAGCCGTACTCAAGTCTAGTTGGGTACCCAAAGCCTTGTGCAAAGACTTCCAGAAGTGAGAAGTAAAGCGAGAATCGCGATCCGAAATAATAGAAACTGGTACCCCGTGCTTAGAAACAACTTCTTTCAAGTAAAGGCGAGCCAAACGATCCATAGTGTCGGTCTCCTTAATAGCAAGAAAATGGGCTGATTTCGTTAACCGATCGACAATCACCCATATCTTGTCGTTCCCGCTTGGTGACTTAGGAAGTTGTGTGACAAAATCCATAGTAATCCGTTCCCATTTCCATTCCGGAATTTCAGGTTGTTGCAGGAGACCCGACGGTTTCTGGTATTCCACCTTGACCTTAGCACAGGTCAAGCATTTACTCACGTATGAGGCTATGTCCGACCTCATGTTTGGCCACCAGTAAAGCACTTTCAGATCTTGGTACATCTTATCCGAACCAGGATGAATAGAATACCGGGACTTATGAGCCTCATCAAGAACAAGCTCCCGTAGTCCCCCGAATAAAGGAACCCATATGCGTTCTGCGAAATAGTGCAGGCCATCAGGCCTTCGCTCTAGGTGCTTGTCGGCACCGTGCATAGTTTCAGCTTTAAGGTTTTCCTCCTTCAAAGCTTCCAATTGGGCAGAACGGAGTTGATCAGGTAACGACGAATGAATGGTGAGCTGCAACGCCCGAACACGACGAGGTTTAGTAGATTCCTTCCTGCTCAAGGCGTCTGCTACAACATTCGCCTTGCCAGGATGGTACTTAATAGCACAATCATAATCGTTCAAAAGTTCAATCCAGCGACGCTGCCGTATGTTCAAGTGTTGTTGGTCGAAAATGTGTTGGAGACTCTTGTGATCGGTGTAGATGGTGCATTTGGTACCGTACAAGTAATGTCTCCAAATTTTCAACGCGAATACCACGGCACCCAACTCCAAGTCATGAGTTGTGTAGTTCTTCTCGTGCACTTTGAGTTGACGAGAAGCATACGCAATCACTTTCTCGCGTTGCATCAACACGCAACCGAGTCCATGAATGGAAGCATCACAGTAAACGACAAAATCATCAGGACCCTCAGGTAAAGACAGAATAGGAGCAGAACACAGTTTAGACTTCAGTTCTTCAAACGCGGACTCTTGTGATTCACCCCAGTCGAACTTCTTATCCTTCTGAGTGAGAGTGGTGAGGGGTTGAGCAATCTTCGAGAACCCCTGAATGAAACGACGATAATAGCCCGCAAGGCCTAGGAATTGCCGCACCTCAGTTGGCGTCTTTGGTGCTCCCCAGTCCTTGATCGCTTCGATTTTAGCAGGATCGACATGAATCCCTAGTTCATTAACCACATGTCCTAGGAATTGAACTTCGCGTAACCAAAAGTCACACTTTGAGAACTTGGCGTAAAGTTGCTCCCGTCGTAAAAGTTCCAAGACTAACTGCAGATGTTCCCCGTGTTCGGTCTCGTTCTTGGAGTAGATCAGAATGTCATCAATAAACACAATGACAAACTTGTCCAGATACGGTTTACAGACGCGGTTCATCAAGTCCATGAAAACCGCCGGTGCGTTCGTGAGACCGAAAGGCATGACCAAGAATTCAAAATGGCCATAACGTGTTCGAAAAGCAGTCTTTGCAACGTCAGCCTCCCTGACGCGCAGCTGGTGATAACCGGACCTCAAGTCGATCTTGGAATAATAACTAGAACCCTGAAGCTGGTCGAATAGATCATCGATACGTGGAAGAGGATAACGGTTCTTGACGGTCAACTTGTTCAGCTCTCTGTAGTCTACACATAATCGGAAACTCCCATCCTTCTTCTTGACAAATAAAATCGGGGCTCCCCAAGGGGAAGAACTTGGCCGGATGAAACCCTTGTCCAAGAGTTCCTGCAACTGGCTAGACAATTCCTGCATCTCGGGAGGTGCAAGACGGTAGGGGGCCCGAGCAATAGGAGCAGCCCCTGGTACGAGATCAATACCGAGCTCGACTTGACGATGAGGAGGAAGACCAGATAAATCATCGGGAAAAACATCAAGAAATTCGCGTACCACCGGAATGTCGTCAATCTTCTTCTCATCACTGGAAGAAACAGATAAAAGCGCCAATACGGCTGGATAACCCTTTCGAAGACACTTAAGGGCTTTCATGCTAGAGATGATGTTTAGCGAAACACCACCCTTGATACCGTACACAGAAAGAAATTCTCCATCAGGGAGAGGAATCCGAATAACCTTATCGTAACAGACGATCTCCGCGCGATACAAAGATAACCAATCCATTCCTACTACAACGTCAAAACTACCCAATGGTACCGGCATAAGGTCGATGGGGAACGATAAACCCGACAACTCTAACTGACACTCCCGAAGAACACTAGTAGCTTCAATCGTTTTCCCGTCAGCCAACTCAATAATATACTTGGTCTCTAATGGTACAGGTACTACATCTAGCAGTCGACTAACGTCCATGGATACAAAACTCTTGTCGGCACCAGAATCAAATAACACGCTAACAGAATGATTATTGAGAAGAAACGTACCGATGACTGTATCAGGGTCCTGCCTAGCCTCAGCAGCTCCAATGACGAAGGCACGTGCATTTCTGCCGCCGCCCCCGTTGTTACCATTCCCGTTGTTTCCACCCTGTTTCAGCTTTGGGCAATCCTTCTTGTAATGCCCAGTGTCACCGCAGTTGTAGCACCCTTGTTTCCCTGTAGTACCCTGAGTAGTCGGAGCAGAACTGTTGGTCGGAGCCTGAGTCGATGGAAGTGTAACCCGACAATCTTTAGCATAGTGGCCTGTTCGCTGGCAGCGGTGACAACGGTTACTGTCGCAGTTCCCTTGGTGATGGCGTCCACACTTGTTGCATTTGGGCAGTTTTCCTGCATAACCACCCTGCTTATTATCCGAAGACGATGAACCCCCATTATCAAACTTTTTACCCTGCTGTGCAGACCCAGACCCTTTCCCGTCGTTTTCCCACTTGCGCTTATTGTTCTCTGGAGTCTTAGCAGTCGAACCTTTCGCCGGCAAAATCCCTTCATTCACCTTTAAATTAGTCATCCTATGTGCAGATCGAACTACCTCCGCATAAGTAGGATGATTCCCAGCAGCCACTAACCCTGCAATTTCCGGCACTAACCCTGAGACATAATGTTCAATCTTACGATACTCCGGCACGTGCAGATCGGGACATAGCACTGCCAACTCATTCCTCCTCACAGTATACTTCTCGATCTCCGATCCCGTCATCTTGAGGTTCCATACCTCATGCTCCAGCTTCTGTACTTCTTCCCTCGGGCAATACTCCCGCTTCAGCAACTGCACAAAGTTCTCCCACGGCATAGCATATGCCTCCCCAATACCCATATTCTGGGTAATACCATTCCACCAAGTCAATGCCACGTCCTGAAATAACGCAGCCGAATACTTCACCCGATCTTCTGGGAGACAGTTACACATCAGGAATACCGACTCCACTTTCTCCAACCACCTAAGCAAACTGACCGCACCCTCGGTGCCAGAGAATTCCTGGGGTTTGCAGTCCCGGAACATCTTATAGGTGCACATGGGTGGGGGTGGGTCAACAGGACCACCTGAAATGAAACGTATGAGAAATCACGAATAACGTACACAAGACTCACCAATGAGGCAAAGAAAAATGGATAAAACAACTTACCACCACCGTTGTGCCCTAACTGAAAGGCAGCCTGGAGCAAGTTGTTCAGATCAGCCTGTGACAGGTTAATACCTCCACCACGACCACCAGCACCACCACGACCACCACCGCGCCCACCATTGCGACCACCTCCTCGTCCTCCACGCACTCCAGACATGATTCTGGCAGAAAGAACGAGAAAATTTAGTTTCGCAGTTAAAGATAACCACTAATGTTCACAAGATCAAAGCCAGATCCAATCCAGGACTATCCCCTCAAACTCAGAGCTCACTAGTGCTTCCATGCATTTCGTTTTATGATTTTGTGTGCACCCAAAATGATAAAACGCTCTACATGGTCCTCCAAGTGTTCTCCTAGTTCAAAGTTCAAATCACCGAACATAGACTCTTAGCTACACACCGTAATACTACGGTAGTTCATGACAAGTGTTTCTATTGGAGTGCGACAGGGGAGATGTCCGAGCCTTGGACAAATCTCAAGAGCACACGAGTTACCCCAATAGACTACACTGCCTAGGAAACAAGTAACCCAACCTAAAATAGAACGGATGATGTAACGCAGAAAGACCAACGATTTAGAGACACCCCGACAAGACCATACGTAAACCACTATAACGTTTAGTACCATGTGATCGTCTAGTGTGTGCGACTCGGCTATAGACTAGACTCTACATGCAGTCCTAGTTCACTATAACCATTGGCTCTGATACCAATCTGTCACACCCTCAAAATCCACTTGCGGAGTTTTACCGCGAGGCGCATGACAAACCAGGATCCAAACCAACGATCACAATAAACAAGTCTAAATGTAATTAATGCAATACCAAAACATAGTTTTAAAATCCCGTTTACAGCGGAAGCTTATTCAAAATAAAGTTCAACATAATTAACCAAAGTTCAATGTTTATGAAATCATGCAACTCTATCTAGACGCCGTGCAGACGCGTGCGCCCTAGTTCCATGTGCTACCTTAGCGACCTGAGAAAACATGTAAAAGTTTACGTCAGCACAAAAATGCTGGTGAGTTTACAGGTTTGCAGTTCAAGTACCAAGTTCACCTGTCCATACTATAACAAATAGAAAACCAGTATACGCTAGCTAGGCGTACGTTTTGTTACTACCACGATTGGAAAACCATTACTAACTCGAATACCAGTTTTGTGCCCGAATAGTTCCAAATGTTCCTGTTGTTCCTGTTTGAGACAATATGCACTCGCCCGGCCCTCCAAGCCGACGAGCGGGGTTGGTCACTCCCAATAGCGCTATTCACATTTCCCCGTTGTGCAAACCCGCACATTCATGGTTCCCCCCGGGACTTCCAAAGATCGTGTAGTATACGTTAGAACCCATAGTATGACAGAATTTACCAAGCAATCGTTTTAACACATGTTTTCTCCCCCGAAAGTATAAAACCAGTTTAAAAGAGGGGCCGTAAACTCACCTTAAGTTGCTTTACTCCTAATCCCGAGTAAACTCAGCTGCTATGTTAGTCCCGTACAGTGGCGACCTAACATACGACAGTTACAAGTACTTAGACTAATAACCCGCAGGTTAATTAGTCCCTAGATGTCCAGACCATAACCAAGTTCGTTTGAAAAACACCGTGACTGTTTAACTGACCCAAAGTACAAGACTCGACATCCCATTGGTGACCCGAGACTCCCCGTGTTATGTTTACGCTCCAAAACATACAATAACGCAAGTATACTTAACATACGTTAGCACACAACAAATTATAGCACCTAGTTCACGTATCACCGAAATACATCCAAATATATGTTACCAAGTTATTAGACATGTTACGGGGTTCCTAGCATGTTACTACATGTTAAATCGGGTCTCGGAATGCTAATATACACTTACAGCAGCAGTACACGCGATTAGGAAAAGTCAACTAGCATTTAGGAAAGTCAACTAGCAATCAGGAATCCTAATCGCCACTAATATAGGCGATTGGGGCTATACCATATGAAATTATTAGCATTTAGGGCTAATCACATGAACTTACTAGCAATTGGGGCTAATCACATGAACTTACTAGCAATTGGGGCTAATCACATGAACTTACTAGCAATTGGGGCTAATCACATGAAGTTATAGGCGATTGGGGCTAATCACATGATATTATTGGCGATTAGCACCCCAATCGCATGAGTTACAGGCGATTAGCATTGCTACTCGCCTGTAACCATGCTGTTCCGGTTTTTCGCGCGTTTAACGCTCCAAATCAGATCCAGAGCGTGTGTAACTACCCAATATCATCCCAAACACTATCCTAAACATGTTTAACCCAAAACCCTTCGTTCATCCTCGTAAAATCAGTCCTGCATGCAACCAAAGCAATCCAAACACATACACATAGCATGCAACATTCAATTAACGCATGTAATCATAACCCTATTATCCAATTACTGAGATTTCTATCATCATACTAACAATATTTATTCTGACCTAGCATGATAACACATCAAATCATCATCAAGAATCATAAAAATCCTATCTTTCTAATCATACACACCCATAACGCATGTATATTAGTTATAATCCGATTAACAACCATTATTGACGATTTTTAGAAAGCTTTTTCGTTTATGAACAGGTCTGGACCATTAGGGATTTATTAAAAACGTTTACAAAGTGTTATGGATGAGAATCAAACCTTGGAATTGTAAAAGGATGATGGTTAGACCTTGAAACCTTGTGTTTTTGATCAAAATCGCCTTCCAGAGGTTGTTTAAGTGTTTGGGGCGGTTATGGGACGACTAGGGTTTGTCTAATTGAGTTTAGGAGGTTAAGTATGGTATTTATAGGCGTTTCTAGTCGTCCAGCCCGTTCCATGCGATTGTGCAGGTTTATACGCGATTAGGAATCCTAATCGCATGAACAGTAACGCGTTTGGGCCTAATCGCATGAACAGTCATGCGATTAGTCCCAGTCGCACCACATGAACCCCAGTCACACCACATGATCCCCAGTCACACCACATGATCCCCAGTCACACCACATGATTCCCAGTCACACCACATGATTCCCAGTCACACCACATGAACCCCGTTTTAACATATGTTAACACATATTAATGTACCGACAAGTCACATAATGATTGTAAACACATAACACAAGTAAATACACATATTCACACTCGTTCACCAATTCCCGGGACTCGAGACTCGTATGTTCCGTATGCCCTGACGATCCTACCGATCGTCACCGTTTGTACGCTTGGTTAAGGACTGACATCTAACGAACCTCTAGACCAACATCCAATGATCTTCTAGACTAACCAATAGTTCCCGAACCATAACCCGACTTAACTAACCCAGTTAAGTACAATATACGCGTGACTCGCTAAGGTAGACTTTCATCTAGACAACGTTGTTAACCCGAATTTGCCAGGTGTCACAAATATGTTCACAAAGCAACAAGTCGTGAGAATGGAAGTCGATGTCCTCAAAGCTCTCAACTTTGAAATGGGTCGTCCCACAGTAATATCATTTCTTAGGTACGTGCGAATATCTGAGAATCTAAATCATTCTTTACTACATGACATGCCATGATTGTAGGTTCATCAACTAACTCCTTTGATTTGTTGATTTCCACAGAAGATTGACCGATGTGGCTCAAGAGGATTATCAAGTAAGTAAGGTCCATCTCGTTTTATATTGCTTTCATGATTGATTTGGCAAGTGCTAATTTCCATGTCCTTTGCAAACTATAGACACCCAATCCGCAGTTGGAGTTCTTGGCTTACTATATGTCTGATCTCAACTTGCTAGAATATGGCTGCCTAAAGTTTTTGCCTTCTATCATAGCTGCATCTGCTACCTTTCTTGCAAGATTTACTCTCAAACCAACGTCGCATCCGTGGGTAAGCACGCGCTCATCCTCTTTTCTGCTATCAAACGACCACGATTGAAATTTATATATTAATTGTTAAGTCGTGTTACAGAATTTGTCTCTGGAGCAAAACTGTGGATACAAGCCCTCAGACTTGAAGGAATGTGTTCAAATTTTACACCGTTCGCAATTGAGTACACGAGCAGGCAATTTGGTGGCGATTGGAGAAAAATACAAGCAAAATAAGGTATGTGTAATATCTGTATGTTGTAACATAAATATGTTTCTTTTTTTCATCTGATTATATGTTTTATATTACAGTTCAAATGTGTGTCGGAATTGTCATCTCCATCAGTAATACCAGTCTCCTTCTTTGATGATGCTAAAGAATAGCAGTTCTTCTTGCATTAAGAATGAAGATCACTAGTGGCACATCCTGTTGGGTTCGAACGGGTGTAGCCTCGGCCTGTATGGGCTTAGGCAATTGAAGACTGAAGACTTTTAACTTTTAAGGGTTGAATTGGAGGGTCACCCACTCAACTTTAGTAGCCGGATTTTGAAAAAAAAAACCGTAGTTAGCCTCCCTATACATTATCATCTTGTATCATGTAACCCTTGGGCACCTCCAAAAATAAAAGACCCTGTTCGTAGCCCGTGGACGTAGATGATTCACAGCCTCTTATAACCATTCAGACCTTTAATGATTCAACACTTAATCAACCAAACAGCTCTAACTTAAAATTTAATGATTCAACACTTAATTAACCAAACAACCCCTAATTTAAAAGACATCGTCACAATTTCCTCTTAAGAGACATCCATAATAAATAAAAGTTTTGTTTGAAAATCAAAGAATGAACGCAACATGAGTTAGTTAACACATACGTTAAGTACTATGTGTCTTTGTGTTTGTCTCGGAGTTACCTCTTTGTCCTAGTCTCTTTATGTATATTATTATCTTTTACATAAGTTACTTTCTTGCACAAGTTAATTAGAACTCGTTGTTTTTCGTTTAAATAAAAACCTTTTTATTAACAAACACTTTTTTTTATTATGGTCCTTACTTAAAAAAAAAAAAAAACAAATAAGGTAGGGTATGAACTAAAAAACATTAAGTTTCAAAACTTTTAGCGGGATGGGCACTCCTCGTCAACCTTCAATCGGCAACACTACCACCCCGGTAATAGTTGTGTTTTGTGTGTTTCGGCAAGAAGTAACTGAGGACAAATATATTGATTTGCATTTATTGTCGACCGTAGTCTCTTAAGGTTACACGGTGTGGGGGGGCGTGAAAGGTGACGTGGAGCCCTGTCACGCCGCCATCACCACACCGTTTGTGGCGTGGGGCAGTTTGGGGGAGATTTTTACGGATGTGGGGCAAAAGGTGAGGGTAGGGTGGATGATTGTAGTTGGTTCTTGGGTTATTAATGATTTTTTATTGGTTGTTTGACTTATTTATTTTTTATTGGTTGTTTGACTTTTTTTTTTCAAACCTATCCACACCACCACCACCTCGTGATTTTTTAGGGGTTGTAGGGAAGTTGATGTGGCTGCCAAATATCCTTTCATGCCACTTTCATTTCATAACCACATCATGTAGTCTAATGATCCATGCTTCTTAATGATTAAGAGTTAACCTTAAGTCTTATCAAAATTAATTTAACGAGATAGTGTGGTAGACACCTATATAATCACTTTCTTTATCACACTTAAAACAAAATATACAATTTCATCATTAGGTTCTCACAATTCTCGACACATCATTGACTTTCAAATTAACAAAACAGTGTTGCAAACATTTGTGGATCGTGAATAGGAAGAAAGCGGCTTCAATCTCATGGGAGAAGTGGCTCGACTTTGATGTCTTAGATCTTTTATAACTTCCTTTTGTCTCTCTTTTAGTGTTTTGGTGTATATGACGTGTTTTTGTTTTCCAGCCACTTGCTGAACCTATATATTTATATATGGATTTTTGGCCGTTAAAAAAAGTGTTGCAAACATGTACATAATTTCATCATTAGGTTCTCACAATTAACGATACATCATTGACTTTCAAATTAATGACCCTTAGACTGTTTGGTGTGCTTTTAGGGGAGGTGGGTCGGGAAAGTGATGTGGCTTCGGCACTGATCCAAAACACCCCCCCCCCCCCCGATTTTTTTCCAGGGAAAACGGTGAAATTTGCCCGTTGGAACCGAGCTCTCCTATTGGCCAAGACATTGTAACGTTGAAAAAAGGGGGGCCCACCTATTTAAAATAGTTCCGTTGGTTTTTAATAAAAAAAAATCAAAAATTTACTTTTATATATATATTAACCACCCCATTCACACAAAACTCACTCAATCTTTTTAACCAAACAACCACATTTTATAAAAATTACTCCATTCTTCACATAAAAAAAATACCAATGGATCTAAGGCGTTCAAACCCGCAACCCTTTTACTCATTCGACACAAGCTCCAAACTTTCCCTACCCTACTACACCGCTCGACCCTAGCACATACGGGTTTGGCGGTTTTACTCAACCACAAAATCCTTGGCAAATGCAAATGCATCACCAACAACAATTTCATATGCAAATGCCACTCCCGAACCAAATCCTTGGAAAACGAATGCTTTAGATTTTTTTTTATTTATGTATTTTGGTTGTTATTTTTTAAATTTCTATGCATTGTTGGTTGTAATTTTTAAAATTTATTGAAGGTTATCTTTATTTTTATTTTTTACTATTTTTGTTTCTTTTTTACGATTTTATTTTTTTAAAATGTTTTTTTTTTAATTTTTACGTTTTTTTACATTTAAAAAAAACTATGAAATATAAAATATATAATTAAAAAATGGAAAAGAATAAAAAAAGGAAGGGGAATGTGGATTTGGGGGAAACCATTTCCATTTTTTCGATAACCATCATATTTGTGATATCTAACTCACAAAAGTAATAGGAGTTTAATTCATTTACGCTATGTTTTTTAGTTCACAGGGAAAATAAAAGAAAGAAAGATGTTATTTTTTGCTTTTCTCTTCTTTTCTTTTCTTTTCTTTTTTCTTTTCCTTTTATTTCCTTACAATTTTAAAGAATGATAATTAGTCTTCTTTTCTCTTTTTTTTCCTTTCATTTCTCTCTCTTTTTTTAAGATAATTATCTAATTTTATTTCATAAAAACGAAACTTACATCAAAAGAGCAAGCAGACGGGCAACAAGTTACGCCGCCACCCCTTTTTGTATGGCGAAACCTATTCTACTTTTTTTTTCTTGAACGCAACTTTTTTTTTTCTTTTCCTTTTATTTCATTCATAAAAGATCTTTGGAACACATTTAACTTTTTAATTTTCTTTTCTTTTGGTAAACTAAGAGGGTGTTTGGAATTGAGTTTCAAAACA
The DNA here is from genome assembly GCA_028751855.1 of Ambrosia trifida. NCBI lineage: Eukaryota > Viridiplantae > Streptophyta > Magnoliopsida > Asterales > Asteraceae > Ambrosia > Ambrosia trifida. The sequence goes on from CM054124.1 coordinate 117,615,982, forward strand.
ACTTATTGACTTATTTTTTCAAGAAACCAATAAGTCAATAAGCTGTTTGTGTAACCCAAAAACACTTTCTGTTTTGACTTTTGGCTTTTGGCTTTTAAGGATAGTAAAGTTGTTTTTGAAAAGTTAGAAATCCTGGCTTTTGGTTTTTGGCTTTTGACTTTTGGAAAAAAAATTACAAATTTACCACTCATGCAACCAATATTCACAATAAGTTAAGCGAAACACTTAAAAAAGACAATTTATTGACTTTTTGACGTTTCTCATCTCAAAAGCTAATCCAAACTAGGGGTGTTCAGAATTCGATTCGAATTCGAAAAATTCGAAATTCGATTTAGTTCGATTCGATTACCAAGAATTTGATTCGATTATTAAGAATTCGAATTCGATTCGATTCGAATTCGAGTCCAGTAAATCGAATACGAATCGAATACGAATTTATGATTTTAAATTCGATTCGATTCGAAATTCGAATAAAAAATTGTAAATGCATATTTTTTTAAATATATATACACATATACACATTATTATATACACAATTATACACATTGGAAAAAAAACTTCTAAATTTTGGTCAAACTCTAAGAACCCATAGTGTCTATAACTTTTAGCATAACCATGTTTTATATATTTACCTTATATATCACAAAACTCTATAAAACTATACTCTCTACTATTTTTACTATTCTCGTATTTGACATATTGTTGTTTATCAATTTTGTAGATTTGTATTTTATATGTTAAAAATAATGAGTTTGTATTAGTTTTAAAACTAAAAGTAAAACAATTTGTTATTTAAGGTGAATTTGAACTAAATCGAATTTATTCGAATTCGATTCGAATTCGAGTTTCTTATTCGAATCGAATACGAATCGAATAAATTGAATTTTAAACGAATACGAATCGAATACGAATTCAGGTAAAAATATTAAAAATTCGAATAATTCGATTCGAATAATTCGAAAATTCGTTATTCGATTCGTTGAACACCCCTAATCCAAACACTTTTTTTAAAACTCCATTTCTAAAAGTCATAAGCCAATAAGCACTTTTGACTAAAAGCATACGAAAAAAAAAAAAAACCGGTTCAATCACTAGTCGGTTTTAACGTATTATCAAGCCATAACATCAATATCCCGTCCCACCAACCGCAATGCTCAGTCTGAAACACCGCTTGACCACCATGTCCACCGCCGTCACCACCCTCTTATTATCACCTTCTCTATCCCTCAGACACCCTACGTCACCAATACCGTCATCTTACAACCTTTTTCGCTCTATAAATACCACTCACTCATCATCCAAACTTTCACTCCGTTGCTTCTCTTCTTCTCCACTCACCTCCATCCCTAAAATCCCCGTCCATAATCCTATCGTTGAGATGGACGGTACCTAACTAATTATTATTATTATTAACTATTATTTAAATATTGGAGTATTTAATTATTTACTTATCACGTGTTATTTCTGTAGGTGATGAGATGACGAGGATTATTTGGCAGATGATTAAGGATAAGGTTTGGAGGTTTTTATGAGTTGTGGCTGTTTTTGACCTAATTGAGTTTTGGAGTGTGTTTTTTTGTTACTTATTATTATTATTATTGTTGTTGTTGTTGTTTCAGTTGATATTTCCGTATGTAGATTTGGATATTAAGTATTTTGATTTAGGAATTTTGAATCGTGATGCTACAGATGATGAAGTTACTGTTGAAAGTGCTCATGCTGCTCTCAAGTAAGTAAACTGCTGCTTCTCTGTTTTAGTTTTTTTTTTTTTTTTTTCGGCTTCCGGTTTGCATTTTGTATATGTATTTGTGAATGATTGTTGTGCATGCAATCGTTTTTTTTTGTATGGTTGGTTTAGAGGTTGATAATTAAGTTGAACTTGAAGCTTAATTTAAGGTGTTACTTGATTGACAGCCTGCTAATGCCTAGCAGTGGCGAAGCTTGAATTTTTGGATGGTGGGGGTCGAAAGTTAGTCACGTGACCCAATTTTTCTTTTGAATCGGTGGGGGCCGGACTCAAAAAATACAAATTTTTTTGGATAAAACCCGAGATATTTACACTACTGAGTCAAAAATCGGTGGGGGCCGGAACACCCCTGGCCCTCATTAAGCTTCGCCTAAGATGCCTAGAGTACCTAGGGCTCCCAATATTATACTAATCATATATAGCCAGAATTGACATTTATAAAAATCGCGCCTAGCCTCCGATTAAGCACCAATTAATTGCTTGTCGGAGGTTCACTGAGTTATTTTCATCTAATTGGCCCATTAGTCTCTGGTCAGTCAACGGTAGTCATATCTGGTCCTAATTGGCCAAAAACCGGTGGCTGTCTACAGATTCCGGCCAAAACCTGTGAATTCTGGCGATTAATCATATCTAGTTAAAATACGAGTCGAGGGAGGGGTTAAAATATTGCCTACTTATAGGGAGTGAGGTGGGTGGGTTTAGGTTTTTAGGGGGTGAAGGTGGGGTTTTTAGGTTTTTTTTGTTTGTGTTGACAATGGTTCTCTGGTTCTCTCCCTAAAGTTGGTTCTCGTATGATCCCTACCCTAGATATATATATATATATATATATATATATATATATATATATATATATATATATATATATATATATATATATATATATATATAAACTGTGTGTATATAAAACTGAAAATTGCATACAAAATCCCAATCCGATTAATCCCTACTAACCCCGATTAATCGCTAGTCGGTACCTTGCCGGCCGCCTAGCGCCTTGGGATTCTTACAACTTTAATCAGAAGGCTTCATAGACATTGGTTCAGAAACCTGATTCTAGGTTGTATTGTAAGCTTTCTTTTTCTGGTTGTTTACATAGTAGAAAATGTTAATTGTACTGATGATTGTTAGATAGAATGGATGTGAATGCTTATATGAATATGCATAGCAGATGGCACAAGTTATATAAGTTAGCCCTGAACCGTGTAGTTAAGTGAGTTTACACTTTACACTTTGTGTTTAAGGGATACAAATTAGAGAAGGAACTGCATTCTTAGTCTAAAATTGATACTAGAATCAATTTTTTGTTCAGTAGTCATCCTGCGGAGTTTGTCTTCTATAAATAGTGTGATATAACTGAAAATATGGATGGATTGATAATTCTGATAATCATATGCCAAGGTTAAATAGCTCCAGAAAATAGGTAAGGAATGGCGATGCAAGTGTCGGCTGTCAGTAGACTTTTTGTTTTCTTGTTTTGCTTTCTTACTTGTCCAACATACTTCTTTACTGTTACTTGAAGCCTTAAGCAAATTGTTCATGCTTTGCAGGTACAATGTTGCTGTAAAATGTGCTACAATCACACCTGGTTAGTCACTCTCTGTATACCTATTTCTAGTCTGTTATAACTCCAAAATTGTGTGGCTCCTTTACTTTTGCACATTTTTTTTTCAAACAACCAACTTCAATATTTGCAACAGATTTTAAAAATGTTTCATGATATCCTGTGTTAATCCTTTATTCTGGAATCTGGGTTTTAAAAAGCGCGCCTAGGCGCAAGGCGCATCAAGGCGCAGCCTAGGGCGCCTCAGGGCTTTGCGCCTATCCTTTTTCCCAAAGGCGCGCGCCTCAGGCGCTTTTCTCCCTGAGGCGCGCCGCCTTACGTAACCTGGGTATTTTTTATGCATAAAAATGTTGTACTTTGGTGTTTTTGGCTTGTACATATAGGTAAAATCACATAAAAACCTTATTTATAGCTATATTTTGGGTAAATGAAGCTAAAAACTCATGGAATATATATGGAATATATAAAAAAATTATATAATTAGTGTGCGCTTCGGGTACGAAAATCCCACGCTTTTTGCGCGATGCACTTAGACCTCGTCGCTTTTGTGCGCCTAGCGCTTTTTGAAACCAGGTCTGGAATCCTAGTAGTCTTTGAAAAAGGCTTTCAGTTTATTGACTTATTGTCTTTCACTTTGCTAGTTAAATATCAAATTTTGTAAATTGTTTGCAATGATGCAGACGAGACAAGAGTCAAGGAGTTCGGGTTAAAATCTATGTGGAGGAGTCCCAATGGCACAATCAGGAATATTCTAAATGGTTTGTATATGATTTTCTTAGTCACAGCTATGAAAAATTTCAGCACAATTGATTTCTTGTTATGTTTCACTCAATTGCACTCCAAATGTTTTCACCATCGTGCAAATTATCTAGGGTAATTTATAATTTCTTTTAAGTAATACTTATGAAGAGGAACAATTGAAGCACACCTGTTCTTAGCAAATTGTAGATGTTTGGAGAACGTTCATCTTGTATGTATAAGTCATGAGATGATTTTAATGTTCTTTTTATGGAAGATTAATTTTCTTTATGGGCTTTATATGTTTGAACTTCCTGTCTGGTTTCTCAGTTTATGAGTTCTAAATTTTTCAGTGACGCTTGCATACCACCTTCATTTTTTCAAATAAAATATTTGTGTTTTCATTTTGCTTTAACACCCCTCACTATACGAGTTTTAGTTGTAAGTTTTTCTAACTAGTTGGAATCTGTTGATGTCAGGGACGGTTTTTCGTGAACCTATTCTATGCAAGAACGTTCCAAGGATAGTTCCAGGTAGTACCATAGTGTCTAATTTCAACTCCCCATGTTCGGACTTCGGTTAGCCATGGATGACTGGCGGAAACTTAATTCTGTTTCTGGTGTATATCTGCAGGGTGGAAGAAACCGATCTGTATTGGCAGGCATGCCTTCGGTGACCAGTATCGTGCTACAGATACTGTTATCAAAGGACCAGGAAAACTCAAGATGGTTTTTGGTATTTTCGAAATTCTTCCATTTTGAACTAGTTTGTACTTGAAAGGGTAAGATCTACTTTTATAAGGTGATCATTTCATGATTCACTCAGTTCCGGAGGATGGTGAAACTCCCATGGAGCTTGATGTTTTTGACTTCAAAGGTCCTGGCATTGCACTTGCAATGTATAACGTTGATGAGGTTTGGTCTTGTACCTTTTGCTTGACGTTTTTGACGTCTGGTCTTATATCCTGTTTTATAACGTTGATTAATTGAAGTCTTACCATGAGAAATTTATACTTTTTTAGTCCATCCGTGCTTTTGCTGAATCATCAATGGCAATGGCACTTTCAAAGAAATGGCCTCTATATTTAAGCACTAAAAATACTATTCTGAAGAAATATGATGGCAGGTAACACCATAACAATATCATTTTTTTCTGATTAGCAGTTTACTTAATATTTTACGATATCACTGACATGACTCTCTACTCTATTCTGATCACTGCAGGTTTAAGGACATCTTTCAGGAGGTATATGAGGAGAATTGGAAGGAAAAATTTGAACAAAATTCCATATGGTAATTTCATTTACGGGTTAGAAGTGGGTTTGTTTTTTCTTGGTGGTGATTGTTGCATGATTAATTAATGTATATAAATAAAATTATAAATATTGTGATGTGACTTGTTGCTTGTTTAAAGGTATGAGCATCGGTTGATTGATGACATGGTTGCTTATGCACTGAAGAGCGATGGTGAATATGTCTGGGCATGCAAGAACTACGATGGAGATGTACAGAGTGATTTACTTGCCCAAGGTGATGTTTCATTCTGATGTTGGGCTAGTTGTATGTTTAAAAGATAAAAGAAAAACAATAGATTATTTATTAGTGCAAGTAAGTAATTGTTCTCAAATGTAGAGGTTGCCAAATGGGCGGACCCAAATTGACCCTTTTCCTTTTTTGTTAATCCTTCAGCTTAACCCATTTGGCCCATATGACCCATTTGAGATGAAGCATAACCCAAATTGATCCACTTTTGGGTAAACGGGCTGAAATACACTTTTACTCGGATGTAATCAGTAATCTCTATCATCTACATATAGATTGGAATATTGGATGATTAACTAATCTATTCAGTCCTAATGTGTTGTTGACTAACTGTTAGAGCACCCTTTGCGAGTGAATGACAAGCATTTACAAGCTCTGTATTCTGACTATTATTTATTTATTTTTATTTTTTATGCAGGGTTTGGTTCTCTGGGCCTTATGACTTCTGTTTTGGTCAGTAAGACTTATATATCTTTATTCTTACCTGAGAAAGTTACGTGTGTTCAGGATTTCATGTTAATTCCTTACAACATTTGGTTTGCAGCTATCGTCTGATGGGAAAACATTGGAAGCAGAGGCAGCCCATGGGACTGTAACGCGTCATTATCGGCAACACCAAAAGGGAAATGAAACTAGCACAAACAGTATTGCTTCTATCTTTGCATGGACAAGAGGACTTGAACATCGGTATGTTTCTATTATCAGCTTTTAAGTGTTCTTTTTAAAGATCACGTTAATGGTCGTTTTAGTTAAAATTTATTTGCTACAGTGTAAGTGCTGTTTCTACTGTTATTCTATTATCCTGATTTTGTTTATCCTGCATGTTATTGTTCAGAGCCAAGTTGGATAGTAATGAGAGATTGGCGGATTTTGTTCAAAAGCTTGAGAGTGCATGTGTTGAGACAGTTGAGTCGGGGAAAATGACCAAGGATCTTGCCATTCTAATCCACGGACCCAAGTGAGTAGTGCTAACACTATTTTAATAAATTCAGCATGCTCTGAATTCTGAAATATAGTCTTATAATGCCACTGGTACCTGATACTTGAATGCGAATGCATACTAATTTGACTTATTGTTGCTGGCCATGCAAAATGATTTTCTGTGATATTTCTCAAGTTTTATTCAAACATAGGTGTAAGTTTTGACACATCTACTTATGAATGGGATGCTTTTGTTTATTCATAATCTTAAAAGGATCAAATAGTATTTAGCTAAAAAGGGTACAGGTCAAATGGGTTGGAAGTCGACCTAAAGTTTGTTATTAACGCATGCAACCTTGTAAATCACTTCATTTAAAGATTTAGATTATTTTCTTATTAATATTTCATTTATACTGTACCAAATGCTCTGTTTATTTTGTTACGAAATGGGCAAAAAAGTGTTTTTGGGTGCAACCTGACCGTTTCAACCTGTTACTCTACTTGCCTGACCCCGGCCATTTAGCCACCTATACATTTTATGCATCCATGCTTGTTCTGCAAAGTGGTTTTTAGTATTTGTTCCGACATTTTTTCATCGACGCTAGTTCTGAATAGTGGTTCTAATATATATATATATATAGGAAAAAGATCAAATAGGAACCAAGATATATATATATAGGGGAAAGTTAATTTGAGAACACATATATTTCGTGTGAACCGCGAGAACGGCATCTAAAACCATTCAAATTCAAATTTTCTTTTTACACTTATCTTTATTACTAAAATACAATCTCAAAAACACAATTTACGCGTAAAAATTCAAACGTATATGAAAATAAATTGTTTTTACACATGTGTAAATTTACTGTTTATACATGTGTAAACTGTTTCATTTACACATGTGTAAAAAGTTAATTTGAAAGTGTTTTTGCAAGAAAAGATGAATTATTTGGAAAGAAAATTCATTTATTAATATTATATTTTAATTATAATTAGGTTTGTATTGAAAAAAAAATGATTTTGATTAGTTTCTCACTTGTTCTCACTGTTCTCGCGATATTTAGCGTTCTCAAGATAACCCTCCCCTATATATATATATATATATATATATATATATATATATATATATAGGGGAAAGTTAATTTGAGAACACCTATATTTCGTGCGAACCGTGAGAACGGCATCTAAAACCATTCAAATTCCAAATTTCTTTTTACACTTGTCTTTATTACTAAAATTCCAACTCAAAAACACAAATTACGCGTAAAAATTCAAACGTATACGAAAATAATTTGTTTTTACACATGTGTAAATTTGCTGTTTATACATGTGTAAACTGTTTCATTTACACATGTGTAAAAAGTTAATTTAAAAGTGTTTTTGCAAGAAAAGATGACTTATTTGGAAAGAAAATTCATTTATTAATGTTGTATTTTGATTATAATGGGATTTGTATTAAAAAAATTTGATTTTGATTGATTTTTGTACTTGTTCTCACGGTTCTCACAATATTTAGCGTTCTCAAGATAACCCTCCCTATATATATATATAATATATATATATATATAGGAAAAAGATCAAATAGGAACCAATCTGAGCCATTCATCTTTGATCTTGATCTAGAGGGTAGTTATGTAATTAGACAATTAAATATTATATTTTAATTTAATTAAAAGTTTTATATATGACAGTTAATTATCTTCCTGCAATTAATATGCAAGTTTTTTTTGACTTTCCTTAAATCTCTCAACCTATTATCATCTCTAATCCCAAATAAAAAAAAAATCACGTTCGATTGAATTCGATTGAATCATGCCAATGTACACTTCAAAAACGAATATACACCAATGTATATCTGTGTTGATGATGATGAATGAAAAAACCAATATACACCAATGCATATCTGTGTTGATGATGTTGAATGATGATGAATGAAAAAACGAATATACACCAATGTATATCTTGTGTTGGTGATGATGATGAATGAAAAAACGAATATACACCAATGTACACTGTTGTATATATACCGAGATATAATTTTAATAGTATATACAATAAATACGTTTGAGTATACCATAAACACTAATTTGCTGTTTCCAAATATACATGAGTTTCTTATTAATTACCTAATAAATGATATTGAACAAAAGACATTAATATCTCTTTATTAAAATAACAATTAATTAAAGTTTTACTTATTTACAATCATGCCATTGAAGATGGATGGCTCAGATTGGTTCCTATAGTTCATACTTAAGGGTTGGTTCCTATTTGAACCCTACCCTATATATATATATATATATATATATATATATATATATATATATATATATATATATATATATATATATATAATCGACTTGATGAGCATAAAATAAATAAAGGTTGTCACGTTTGTATGAAAACACCAACATGGCATCCTGCTTTGACCTCCTATATATCATAAATTCTGAGATAATTGCATGTGCACAGGGCATCAAGGGAATCTTACTTGAACACTGAAGAGTTCATTGATGCTGTTGCTCAGAATCTAGGGTCAAAGCTTCAACCACTCACAGTTCATTAAGAGTAGTATCAGTTCACAACATCCTCTTGTTCTTAATACTGCTGGTGATGAGTATGGATAACAGACAACAACAAAGACATACTACAGGCTTGCTTTTGGAAGTTGAGTTTCTTGCCAAAATAATATCTTTTTTGTTTCACAAGATGGGTCAAAGGTAACAAACACCTTTTGAATTATTCTTTTCAGGGATGGTGAGTTTGGTTAAGTTAATTCTAAAAGCTTTCATTGTTCTGATGGTGGATGTTTAATGCATTAGTTACTTTTTGGTACCATTGAGCCCGGCACTATCATGTTTTTTTTGTTCAAGATCCGCCACTGAATACATGTCGTGTGACTTTCATATGTCACATCACATAAAATAAGTGTTATTGAACTAAGCAATCGATAAACAGTGAGATGAGTTTAATAAGCAAAAAATCAACTAAATTGGCTCAGTATAGACCAGTTAAAACGAGGAAAATGTAGGCAGGATGCGTATTATCATACAATAACAAATTAAATGATAGTTACCTCTTTATCTTGACAGTTTCTTCCTCCAATAGTAGTAACAATAATGAGACCAGTTTCATTGCCATTTCCATCTACTAAAGTGGCCTCAATTTCCTACAAGAGGCTATTTATATGTCGCTTGATGATGGTACGATTTTGGCTTCAAATAGTACATTTCAAAGGCTGGAAAAAACTAATGTTACGTCTGACATCTCATTAGATGTCATCAAAGGAAGCGCCTTCCGACACACGCTTAACAAATTCAAAGCCATTTCAACAAATCTAGAATTCACATACATTGCAATTGCAACCAAAGGATTCTAATCTACATCTAACATCAAACCTATCCTCACTATCATTCCTTGAATCACCAATCCACATCCAAAAACTATAATCCCAACACATTCTAATCAAGCAAGTTTACGTAAAAAAAAATAGTGTATCTGTTAATAATTGAATTCCGTTGGCATACCTAGTGCAGCATTAAACATACCAACATCAGCAACGGTATCCTGTCTATGTAAAATGAGAACTCCTATCTCACGTACGATTTTTCTTTTTTTTTTTTGTAAAATATCTTAAATTTATCTTAATGTTATGGGAAGAATAAAAAAAATAAAAACGTCTACGACATATTAGATGGTGCAACTCATTTTAGTTACACCTATGTAAATGCACGAGGGCAATTTTTTTTTTTTTTTTTTTTTTTTAAATTTGCATGATTTTTTAGTTAGATATTTATCTCTGTTTTTAGAAAAACTGGTTAAAAAGTCGCATGTGAGGTAGGATTTCCAATGGAGTTCTTAAGTTCTCACAATAAGGGCTCTTAAATGACCCAGATCCTATATAGGTGTGTGTATATATATGTATGTGTGTGTATATACGGTAATGATTCTCACCCTTGAGAGTAGATGGTTGAAATGTTGTTTGTGCCACTTTATTCTTGATCTTTCAACTTGTCACAGTTTTACATTTGATAACATGGGTTGATGCTTGATGTGTGTGGTTTTTGTAATTAGAAAAGATGTCACTTTTCTTGGTGTCAAAAACTTAATGGGTTAACTCTAAAACATTGGTTTTAGGAAAAAGACTGAATTTTACTAAACCTTTAAACAAATTTAAATTTACAAGTAAGCGATAATTACTTAGAAGCTAAAACCAACACATAGGCAGAGAACCTGACGTGTATAGTATAGATTTCTAGGGTAAATACCGAGTATCGTATTCCAAAGAACACACTTTCCCATACTTAACCTTTCATCACGTTAACTAATCGGCGTTTTCAAAGAAAATAAAACGGAGGGGTTCTAAAAGAAAATTAGGTTTTGAAAAGGGTTTGGTTTTAAAATAAAAAGATAAAAATAGTAGGGATAGCAAACATGCACACCGTGGGGACCCTTCGTATAAGTAGTCAATTTTATTATAAAAGCAGTATTAAGTTTAATTATCGGTGAGGAGAACAGGGGTGAACGGTCCCTTCAGAGTTGGGGATGAGAAAAGAAATAAACAAGGGATGACGTTCTGGCAACTCTATGGGTCACGCACAGGGGAAGTGTATGAGTCCCCATAAAGGTGTCTTCGGACTACTGGCCCGTAAGCCAATCTTCTCCTGTTGAAAATGCGGTGTTACCTAACTCATACTGTCGTGCAACTTTTTGGAAATCTTGGGTCCTGCTTTTTAGGCACTTCCCAAACCATCGCCAAGCCACTCGATTAAGCACTAGGTCCTCTAATTTATCTTTTTAAATTAATGTAGAGGCTTAATTCCGACCGGGAACCTTCCACCTCAGCTAGCTCTCGCTTTCCGTACCGAAGGATCTTTCTTATAGTCAGCATGGGCGACAACGTATCCTCTAAAAGTTAACAACGTTGTACTAACGAGAACTAGATAAAATATTCTTGTTTAATTTATCTTTTAAAAGTGACAACTTAAATATTTATTGCGTCCAGTAAATATAAGTTTGGTTTAGTGATTATGTGACTCAACAAACCCAACCCATAACCTCCCGAGATGAATGAAGTTCTTGACAAAGGTGGAACATAATCCTAAACGTGTGCGATTCGAAGATCACTGGTGCACCCGTAGGGAATCCTCCATTTGCCAAGAAAATCACTCATACATCTGGTAAGAACCAGAAACGTGTCACTCGGATTTGGTCCACTTCAGAGGCCATTGCTTAGAACCCGGTTTAGATATCAGAAGCCCGAAGGGTCTGTCTCACTACTAGTTTCCGCCATGCTCATCTCCTAACCTTGAACCAGAAACCACCAGACTAAAACCTGACTCCCTTGAACCACCGAGCTGCTGCCGCCACAGGGACCAAACAACCTGGAACAAACTCTAATCGGTCACCACAACTCGTCATCAACCACCCTAACCCGACCAATCACTATCGAACACCACCAACAGATCTAATTAATCCAACCCGAGCCCAGACCACTCGGCACAAAACCAAAACACAACCACTAACCTGCTGACCTTCACCAACAACCACGACCAGGCACCACCACCATCATCTTCGTGAACCATACCCCCCTGAAACTACCCTTGACCTGCTACGTATTGATGATGTTTTCGGGGTCACAGCCCTACGCCGCCACAACCCAAGCTTCGGTGGTGGTCGACTGCTTCTGAAACAGAGACGAGAGAGGGAGGCGAGAGATTGGGAGAGAGAGAGAGAGGTTAGAGAGAGAGAGAGAGAGAGAGATCAGATCCTAGAGAGAGAGTGTGTGTAGCTTGGCGGCTGAAAAATGAGGAAGGAGAAGATGAAAGTGTTCTTTTATAGTTAGGGTTAAGGCTAGGTAGGTGAACACTATGTATCGAACCCGCTTTAAACGTAAAATGCCTCGTTTTCTATTTTAGGCCCGATAATTAATTATAAAAAGTAGTCGGTTTTGTTCGAAATGTAAAACACAACTAAACCGAGCATAAATACAAATATTTTCGATGTCCGACGCGTGTTTTCAGAACACGCGTTTAAATCGCGTTAATTAAATCGGTCGCAGTTTCGATTGTTAAAACGATCAGTTAACTTCCGAAACTTAATAATTAACAATATTTATAATAAATAGTTATTTTTAATAATAAAAACCACATCAGTATAGATCGGAAGTTGTCATTTGTCACAAGGCGGCTATTTAGGGGAGTGAAAATTGTGTTATTGATCTCGTTTTGTTTTGTTTCGTGAACATCAGCAGCAGAGGCGGGTGCCGATGTCGATGACAATAATTAGTTTGTGTTTTGGGGTCAAGCAAGTGAGTTTTCTGCTTTTGTTTCATTTGGTCGTCAACCCATTCAGTCAAAATAGGATGCAATTATTGGTAAGAGTTTTATTGATATACAAAGAGGAAGTATTTGTTATTCATTGGTTAGCAAACTTTGTATTATTAGTTGAAGAATTGATGTTATGTTGAGGAAGATGTATATTTGGTTTGCAGACATAATTAATTTTAGTGGGTTATGAAGAAAATTCCTAGTTTAGCCCTAGAGTTCATGAACTTCCCTAAAAGGATGTTCCCTAGCCATTTTGTAAAACCGTTAAAACAAGAAAAGTTTTTGCTTTATTATCAAGTTTTGATTGGCTACTATGGTGAATTGTGAATGGGAGAAACCAACCACGCGGTATTTTTTTGGCAAGCCACGGAACACATGGGCCGATGTTCCTACAGGTCCCCGATGTTTTCTAACTAAATAGGAATATATTTATGCAAGCCATCACCTACCCTAAATACGTTGGTGCTTTCTTCAAATCATCACACCTTAACCGTTTTCTTGCTAATTCATGTGAGATCATAAGAGTAATGCTATTAAGATGTCATTCTCAAAGAGAAGTTTTTAAGAATCAAAGTTTGAAAAAAAAAAATTAATCCAATGTCTATGTTGTTGCAAACACAAATGAACAACCCCCCCCCCCCAATGGCAGGGTAGAGAAGGGGTAATGTGTTGGAGAAGTAGCAAGTCGATTTATACTCCTATGAATAGTTGAAAAGTGGTGATGGTGATTGTAGGCAGGAACATCTTGATGTGCAACCCTGTTAAATGAAGGGTACTAACCCGAGATTCATGCTAGTCAACACTTGAATAACACTTTCTTTTACATGATCAACCCTTCTTGCAGATGTCAAAAACCGAATGTCTTCTTGATGCACAAAACTGTGGTTATGTTATTCTTGATGCCATTGTAATTGGTTTACTTGATATTACGATTTTTTTTATTATTGAATGTCTGATACTACGAATTGTTATTCATTAACAAATGCCATGTTCTACAATTGCATTTAATATATTGGTTAATATGAAAACCAATAGAAAATGAAATGACTTACCAGGTTAACCAGTTCGACCCAACCCGGAATCAGTGGATGCGTTTCGACTCATTGCCCAAACATTTTATTTTGCCACTTATAGAATGCTATTTTGGTGATAAAAATGAACAGTAATATACCAATGATCAACAGTATCCAGAATCAGCAACCAATACACCAATAATGAATAGTATGTTGAAAATCAACAGTATTAAAAAATCAAAATCAACAACCAATATACCAATGATCAACAGTATCCAGAATCAGTTATGGGCTACTCTTGTCGAGGCTGAATGTGTAGAGTAAGATCAGGGCCGTCAGGTATATCAGGTTCATGAAGGCCGCTTTCATTGGGGGACGTGTTGGACCCCAAACGGTCCAACAACGGTACCTCCTGTGGTGAATCTGAATACCTTCGCCTGAACTCTCTAGCCATTTCTACCTCTAGTTTGCGCTGCATGGCATCGCCAATATCATCCATGACGGCTTTCACAACATGTTGTACATTATTTTCAACGCTAAGGTCTGTAACATCAATGTATAGCTGAACAGAACTGGGTGCAGTTCCAGAGGGTGGTGGTTATTAACCGAACATAAACAAAACCGAAATATTAACCAAATTAATGAGGCGGACTTAACCAATAGGTTTTGGTAAGGGTTTTTACTAGAACCGAACTTCGGCTATTGGTTATTCGTTTCGTTTATGTGTAAAAACTGAACCGACATTTGCTCACCCTTACTCCTTAGGAAGCAAGCCACTAGTTGAGGGATTAGAGTGTAATGTATGTAACCATATATTCATCTCATTCCCTAGACCCTTATTAAACTAATGAGATTAGTAGCCACCAAAGGATTAAAAAGAAGTTTTAATCAAAATCACACAACCATACGCACCTCCGTTCGGCTGCAACAACCACCACCTCCACACGCCACCCCAAACACGCGGCCCACCATCGGACGGCTGCCGGATTCTGGCCAGAGATCTTCTAGAGAGAGAAAGTGAGAGAGAAAGTATTGGGAGAAATGAGGAAAATGGGTGGGTTTGGGGTTTTATTGGGAGAAAGTATTCCGAAGGTAACTTAAAATACTATCTGAAACACAACTCTAAAAGAACTCTGGCCGACCCACCTCCGTTGAGTGCCCGACTGATGGCCCACACAGTTGATTCCTTAATCAAATGACCATAATCATATCGTCCTTGAAAACATATTAATATTAATCAAGTCGAAAACTAAACAAATTGAAAGGGCACCTAAATCATTTTACTAAAATAAATTAGAGTATGACTGAAATAACAAAATTTTTACAACCATATTTACCACGCTTATTATTAAAAAAAAGGTTTGCCAACCCACCCATAACAATACCCACATGTCAGTCAGATGATACAACAGACTTAAAAGGCATATCACATGTCTTTCTCGGTCTAAGAACTGAACAAGTGAAATAAGGGAAATCGCCTAATTATTTACGACAGGACAATAGATGAAATATATTTTTTAATAAGAACCCTAGTTAGCATAATAGATAAAATTGAATCCGGGTATGTACATCAATCCAAAACCCACGAAAGCGGAATGAAATAATCCCTACACAAATTCTAATCACACGAGTTTAGGCAATGGTTATTTTATCATTTGTCAATTCAGATTGAAGGCAAAGGGTTTATTATCATTAATCAATTCAGATTTACCTCAACCAGTTGATTCCTCTGCACAAAAAGCTTGGAACAAATATGATGATTACATGTACCATAAGGTCCAAAATATAGTTTACTAATGTTGCCTTTGATTTAAGAGAAAGTATAGGATACAAAGTATCCTTAACGTGAGAAGTGTAGGAAGCCACTATAATTTGCCACCTGTCAATTTAACCAAACCATGATTAACCTAATTAAACCCAATTGCAGTCAAATTCTAAGGCAAAGTAAATCATGTTTTTCTGCAACAATTGAATCCATTCATGGATTCCAAATTCTTAACAGTGGAACATGATCAGTTGAATCAAAACCCTAACGATTCAGATTTTAACAACGTTTTTGGCTTCTGCAACAATTGAATCCATTCACGGATGCGATAGATGAAGAATTCGAGAATGTAGGCACCTGAAACTTACCAGGGAAGTTGAATAATGACTAGACTGTCACTCACCAGAACTATCGGGTCAACATCAAGTCTACATGTTTACTGAAAAACAACAATCATTTAGGTAGTGAACAAAATGAAGAAGAAGAAGAAGATTTTTGATGATCAATAAGAATATGAAGATGAAGGTACGTTTTATGATTTTATGGGTGATTACATAAAAATGACGATCAAGGTAGCATGTGTTTTTTGATTTTTTTTATGGGTGCGTTTTATGATTTTGTGGGTGCGTTTTATGATTTTATGAGTGCGTTTTATGTTTTTATGAGTGCGTTTTATGGGTGCATGTCTTTGAGTGCTTATTTTGTTGTTCTGCCTTTGAGAGATGAAGGTGCGTTTTATGATTTTTATGGGTGCGTTTTATGATTTTATGAGTGCGTTTTATGTTTTATGAGTGCGTTTTATGGGTGCATGTCTTTGAGTGCTTATTTTGTTGTTCTGCCTTTAAGAGATGAAGGTATGTTTTATGATTTTTATGGGTGCGTTTTATGATTTTTATGGATGCGTTTTATGATTTTATGGGTGCGTTTTTGTTTTTATTAGTGCGTTTATGGGTGCATTTTTAGTTTTTTTGTAGCTCTGTTTATATTTAACCATGCTCTGTTTTTCGTTTGAAAACATAACTTGCGTTCATAAAAGTTTTTTACAAGGATAACACACGTTTATACATTTCATCCTATTTATTTACGTTTAGATGGTTATTCTTTTATTTTGGAGTGTTTTTTCAACATCTGTATAATCCTCTGTTTTTTTGTTTAAAAAAACAAAGCATGTTTCAGAGCAAATCGATTGATCGCTTGTTATGAAATGACAATTGCAAAACAATATTGTTTGGCTTGGTTGAGAATGGGTACGCCGGCAATCCCAAATCTTGGTAAACAATGTTCTGTTGATGTATGTAAGCTTATAGATTTCCTTCCCTTCACCTGCGATTGTTGTAAGAAGGTTCAGGTTGCATGATTTTGATGGTGGTCGGAGGTTAGTTGAACGGTGCTGATGATGAAGATCCGGTAATGGTGGATGGTTGTGAGGAGGAGAATCAGGAGGGATTGTAAACTTTTACAGCCTAAAAACAAACGTGGGTAATTAATTTAGGATGATTTTGATTAAAACACAGATCGATGGTCAGGATTGCTTCTTACACTTTGTATTTTAAGGAGACTTTGTACAATAGCCTCTCTCTTGATTTAATTGTTAGTTTTAGGATTTAATTGACAACCGGTTCCGGCAAGAACCATTTATACGAGAACCGTTTAACTCGGTTCCGAACCGAACCGGTAGATTTTTATACGGTTCGGTTCCGGTTCTGAACCGTTGCACACCCCTACTTAAAAGTCTCGTTGCCCTTCTAATTCATAGGTTTGCATATGGTAATTTTTAAAAATACCATATTGTGTGGCGATAAATTACCCGAGATGGGCGTTGGTGAAGACCCGATTCATTTTTAAAAATCAGGATTTGACCAATATGCTTGGATTAGCATATATTAGTATATTATAAGTGGAAGTTATGTTAAACATATAAAAACCAAGTAAGCAACCTAACATGCATCTATTACTATTACTGAAATGGCTTTGAATTTGTTTGATGTGGATTAGAATCCTTTGGTTGCGATGTATGTGAAATCTGGATTTGTTGAAATGGCTTTAAATTTGTTAGGTGTGTGCTTGTGTTGCAAGGCGCTTCCTTTGATGACATCTATTGGGATGTCAAGCATAACATTAGTTTTTTCCAGCCTTTGAAATGTTTAGAAGTGCACAATACTGAAAGAGTTTAAACCCATGCATATCTCATTGATTGGAAGGGTATAAATAATTACAATATGATCTCCTAACTATGGTAACCGATAAATACCATTCAATACATTTAATACAAATAATATCACTTCTAAATATACAATCTATTACACCCCCGCAGTCGAAGCGGGAGGAGACCGGATGCTGAGACTGGATCTGAAGTCTTCAAATAGAACTCGTGGTAAGCCTTTGGTGAAGATGTCGGCAACCTGATAACGAGACGGAACGTGTGAGATGCGAACGTGACCCCGCTGAACCTGTTCCCGGAAGAAATGTATATCAAGCTCGATATGTTTAGTGCGTTGGTGCTGGACAGGATTCCCCGACAAGTAGATAGCACTGACATTATCACAGTAGACCATAGTCGCTCGAGTGATTGGAACAGAAAGCTCAAGTAAGAGGTTGCGTAGCCAACAAATTTCAGAAACAACGTTGGCAACACCACGGTATTCGGCTTCAGCACTAGACCGGGAAACAGTGGGTTGCCACTTAGACGACCAAGAAATTAAATTCTCCCCAAAATAAATGCAATAACCACTCGTGGATCGTCTAGTGTCTGGGCAACCCGCCCAATCGGCGTCCGTATAGGCGACAAGCGAGCCCGTGGCCGAGGGGCCTAAAGACAAACCAAACGCAACAGTACCTTTTATATATCTGATGATACGCTTAAGCGCGTTCCAGTGGGCCGTGCAAGGGGCATGCATATGCATACATATCTGCTGAACTGCATAAGTGATGTCTGGGCGAGTGAAAGTCAGGTACTATAAGGCACCGGCTAGGCTGCGGTATAGAGTTGGATCATGAAATGGTGCATCCGGAGTCGAGCTCAGTTTTGAGTTCGAATCAACTGGGGTGGCTACTGGGTTACATGACTGCATACCTGCACGATTAATAATGTCAGTAGCATAGGACTGTTGAGAGAGGAACATGGTGTTGTGCTGTCTGGTCACAGAGATGCCGAGAAAATAACTCAAAGGGCCCAAATCTTTCATAGCAAATTCCCTGGCAAGGTTCGTCATGAGACGAAAGCGAAGAGCGTCAGAAGAGGTAACCAGTAGAATGTCATCCACATAGAGGAGGAGATAAGCAGTGTCTTTGCCCTGTTTAAACGTAAAGAGCGAGGCATCGCATCTGCTATGTAAGAAACCCAGTGAAAGTACGTAGTCGGTAAACCGTTGATACCACGCACGGGGAGCTTGCTTCAAACCATAAAGAGACCTGCGCAAAAGACAAACATGATCCGGAAAATTCTTGTCTCGGAACCCCATTGGTTGGTGCATGTAAACAGTTTCTTGAAGATGTCCATGTAGGAACGCATTAGTAACGTCTAACTGATGTACGGCCCATCCTTTGGAAAGTGCAAGAGAGAGAACCGTACGGATAGTAGCCGGTTTAACCACCGGACTAAATGTCTCGCCACAATCTATGCCCACCTGTTGCGAGCGACCATCGCACACAAGTCGTGCTTTGTATCGCTCCAATGTCCCGTCTGACCTGTATTTATGTTTAAACAACCACATACATCGAATAATATTCATGTTAGGCGCACGAGGGACTAACTCCCATGTACCATTTCTAATTAATGCATTGTACTCGGTAGACATGGCGGAGGACCACTCCGGACCGGCCAAGGCATCGGTAGGGTTTTTGGGAATGGGTACGATGTTGGGTTTGGTGGAAGCGGATAGGTTGAAGGGTATTTTTTGGTTTGTGGATACCGCTCATGGAGCGGGTTTGCATTGTACGGTTTGGAGGTTGGGCCGTGGTAGAGGGTGCGGGTTGTGGTTGGTTAGGTAAGTGGGTCGTAGGAGGTTGGTTTGGAGTGGGCTGATGTGGTTCAGGGGAGGCGTGAGGTGGGTCAGGGACGGTGTGGGCTGGGGAGTTATTTGGGTCGTGGCTGGGTTGAGTTGGGCCAGATGTGGGTGTTTCAGGATGGACAGTAGGGTGGGCCAGACGGGTATGTGTGTGAAGATGGGGACACAGATGGTGTGGGAAGGGGTTGCCAACGAATTCATAAGTGGGTTCCGGTCCAATGGTTTGTCTAAACGGGAAGGTGGTCTCATCAAAGGCGACATGACGAGAAACAAAAAATTGTTTGGTGGAAAGGTCAAAGCAACGGTAGCCGCGATGTGTGGGTGGATAACCGAGGAAAACACACGGTTGGGAACGGTTCTCGAGTTTGTGGATTGTGGTGGATGGGATGAGGGGATAGCATAGGCAACCAAAGACACGTAAGTGGTCATAAGTGGGTGTGGACATGTATAATAGTTCAGTGGGGGTCTTGTTGTTAGTGGTTTTTGATGGCAGAATGTTTAATAGGTAGGTAGCGGTTTCAAGTGCGTAATGCCACAAGTGGGTGGGTAGGGAGGCATGAGCCATTAAAGTGCGGACCATGTTATTTATGGTTCTAATTTTGCGCTCAGCCTTACCGTTTTGAGAGGAGGTGTATGGGCAAGATAGACGGTAGAGAATACCGTTTGTGGTGAAAAAATTTTGGAATGATGTGTTAACGTACTCGCATCCGTTATCACATTGAAAGGTTTTAATGGTGCGTTCAAATTGGGTTTTGATTGTTGAGGCAAAATGTGTAAAAGATGAGAAAACTTGGGATTTTTGGGCAATGGGGTAGGTCCATAAAAAATTAGAATAATCATCCAAAAATAGTACGTAATATTTATGGCCTGATGAACTAATTATTGGGGATGTCCACACGTCACTATGTATAATGTCAAAAGGTTGCATGGTAATATTAGTAGATGGAAAAAAAGGTAAACGAACACTTTTTCCATAAATACAAGACTGGCAAACTTTATTAGAATAAAAATCAAAATCCAAAACATTAGATGTTTTTAATTTATTTAAAGACGCGCGTCTTGGGTGGCGAAGACGGTGATGCCAGACTTGTGATGAGATAGCAGCAAGGGCAGTAGGTTGAGAGGTGGAAGACCCGAGCAGCAAGGGATAGAGATCACCGCTGCTGTTGCATCGTAGGAGCGGTGCCTTGGTCTTGTAGTCCTTCACAAGAAAACCAAACGGGTCAAATTCAACAGAAACCCAATTGTCCGTAGTAAACCGACGGACTGAAATTAAGTTTTTAACAAGTCTAGGGGAATAAAGGACATTTTTTTAGGACAAAGGGTGGGAAGGGCCTGGGTAAATATTTTGTGCCTTGTCCAAGTACGGGTATGGTGTCGCCATTACCTACAATAATATTACGAGACAAGCAAGAATTAGAAAAGGAATGAAAGTCACCATGCTCGTGAGTCATGGTTGAAGAAGCCCCGGTGTCCATGTACTGAGTGGGGTCCGGTTGTTGCAAAGACATGGTGTACATAGCCTGATCAATATCCGTGGGAGTGTACGCAGTGTGGGCCTGTTGAGGCTTGGAGCCGAGCAAGCCCTGTTGAGAAGCAGAATTGTAGTTGGGCTTATTAGTGGTTGGGTAAGGGCAAGGGGGAAGAGGCCAGTTTGGTTGGTTTTGGGCTTGCGGGTAGGGAAATGGGCTAGGACGGTATTGTTGGGGCCATGGAGTGTATGGATTGGGCCAGGGAAATTGTGGACTGTTCCAAGAAGGGTAACGTGGGAAGGCTGAACGTCCGCTAAAATTGGAGCGGCCACGTCCTCGCCGGTTGGTTCTGCCACGACCCCGGTTGTAGGTGGGTGGTTCCGAGTTGGTGGTTGGTGGGTTGGGTTGACGGGATGAGGTGGCGAAAAGTGCGGTGGAGGCGGTTTTAGAGGCATGACGGGCTTGGTCGGCTTTCCGGTTCTCAACATCAATTAACTTGGAACGGGCTTTGTAAAAATTCGGTAGGGGTTCTTGGGAGGATAGAATTGTGGCGATACCCTCATATTGTTCGTTGAGGCCAGCAATGAGTTGAAGCACAAGACGGTCATTATCAACCGGAGAATCAACATTAGCCAACTGATCGGCTAGGGTTTTCAGTTCTTGGCAATATGCCGAGACATTGGAGAAGGCGTCCAGACGGGTGTTGGAGAATTTATTCATGAGGTATATGGCTCGGGCACTCTTATTATCCTGAAAGAGATCTTGTATGGCTATCCATGCTTCATGTGCGGTTTTGGATTTGTCAATGACGGTGTGCAAAAGATCATTGGAAACGGTGCTATATATCCATTGTAACACAATGGCATCAAGCCGCTCCCAATCATCTAGGGTTTTGGTAGAAGTGGAGGATGTGGGTTCGGTTGGGGGAGGGCGTGGGAAGAGATGATCATGAACCATGAATGCCTTACAGTGGATGGTGAATAAGGTGGACCATGAACCATATTGAAAAGAGTCGATTTCAAGTGTGATGGGGATAAAATTTTTTATGTTTGATACGGTTGTTGCGGGATGAAGCTTTGACTCTACGGTTATGGTGGGGGGAGGTGAATTGGGAGAAGACATGTTGCTGTGGTAAATGAAGAAAAGAAGGGAAGGGTGATTGAAGTGTGGTGGGATGGAAGAACAACGATCGGATGGAGGAAGAAACCGATCAGAGATAGGCGGCAGGAAGAGTAATAGGGTTTAGGGTTCACTGGACTCGTGATACCATGAAAGAGTTCAAACCCATGCATATCTCATTGATTGGAAGGGTATAAATAATTACAATATGATCTCCTAACTATGGTAACCGATAAATACCATTCAATACATTTAATACAAATAATATCACTTCTAAATATACAATCTATTAAATACCAACATATGTTGATATTCCTCTTTTGATGGACGAAATCGAAGAAGTGGGGGATTTCTCATTGCCCCATCCACTAGGTACAAAGGAGGCTAAGGCTAAGAGATCTACGAACGATTTAATCTAGGAAATCAATGAATGAGATTAAAGATGCTATTGTTGAAGAAAATTATGCATGGAAGAATTGAGAAAATAGTTGGGAAGGGTAAAATAGATATATCCTATAATTCTTGACCTTTTTCAAGTTTCATCCTTATTTTTTAAACGTCAATAACCTTTCCATACTAGATTATTCAAAAAGTACATATAAAAAACAAGCGTATATTCTCTTTAATTTGCATACTCAAAGTGGGTTTAACACATGCGTATATATCATCTATAACATACGTGATTATGTAACTTTTATTTCCAGATGAAATTGCCCTTCGCTCTAAGGACACGTGTTGCCTCTTGAATCCTTCGTATCATTTGTAGGTAAAGTAAAATATATACAAAAAATACATATGATAAAAATACCTACAAATGTAGAATTTTGTTATCAGGGTGTTGGGGGTGTACATCGGGTAAGGCTTGCAAGTACACCACCACCGAGGGCTTGGGTAGCCAATGCGGGTACACCAGCCAGGTAGTGTTTACCTAGGGCTGGCATATCGTGTATACCCGACCTGTTAAAACACGAACATGTTAAGACACGAACACGAAACATGTATACCCGAACACGACACGATAACTTATCATGTACTTTTTTCTAAACCTGAACACGAACCTGTTTATACCTGGTTTACATGATAAGACACGATAATACCAGTTTATACCAAGTTAACACGATAAGACACGATAATATTTGTTTATATTAGGTTAATACGATAATACACGAACATGTTTTTCAAATCCGACACGTTCCATGGGTATCATCAAGCATTAAAAAGGTAGAATTCCACCTATAAAAACGTATAACTCCAATACTCCACCCCAACAACCTATATTTAAAAAAAAAAAAAAAAAAAAAAAAAAAAAAAAAAAAAAAAACCTTAACATGTCTTAACAGGTACTAAACAGGTAAACAGACACGAAAATTATCAGGTATATTTCGTGTCTACATGTCTAGGACACGAAACCTGTTAAAGTCATACCTGTACTTGTTAAAATCGTGTAGGTTCATGTCAGGTATTCGTGTTCGTATCTGAAATTGCCATCCCTATGTTTACCGATGTCGAGGTGGGGACGTTGCTGAACGGTCATAAGACGAGGTGTCAAGTGGAGTGGGTTCACGACGGGCCCAATTAGAGGAAATGAGGTGTCAACCAATGATTTGACAATAAACGGGTTCTAACGTGAGTACGGCCCATTGTACCCTAAACGAATAATATGAACGGTCCTTGTGTCCTAATTTGTGTTTCACGCAACAACAAAACGTCTGATTATTTGTTATTAGGGTTTGTAACATCTACAATATTCAATCAATCTACCAATGGCTTTAGCCAAGGCCAAGGATCTTATTTCAACCAACTCTGTCATTGTCTTCAGGTATCATTCATAAACTTCTTTTTTTATGTGGAGGCTGATTTGTGTTTAAATGTATCTGTTTGTGATGTTTACGTTGTAGATTTGATTTTTTTTTTTTTAATTATTATTTTGACAGCAAATCTTATTGTCCGTACTGTGTGAACGTTAAGAAGCTATTCATTGAGGTTGGATCTTCCTTCAAAACAATTGAGCTTGACCTAGAAAGTGAGTCTCTCAATCGCTCGGTTTCTAATGTATGCGTGTATATGCTGAGTTTGCATGTATTATGTATACGAGCCTCAGAGGCGTATCAATGCGAAAGCCTGAAGTGGAATTAAAAAATATATATAAAAATTATATATCTTATAAAAATTAAATACTAACTAATTTCATCACTGGATTCATCAAAAACGTAAAAAAGACACGGAATGGTTAAGGTGACACAAAAAGTCTAAAACATAAAAAACGTGTGTATCTATGTCTGAAGGTGATGGAAGTGAGATGCAATCAGCGTTGCATGAGTGGACTGGCCAGCGATCTGTACCGAATGTGTTTATTGGCGGCAAGAATATTGGTGGCTGTGACAGTAAGGGCATTATTCTTTACACTAGTCGTCCTGTTTGACCCGTTTTCATTATACTGAACAACCGACAATTTCGTGTAGGTACTGTTGCCATGCACAAAGCAGGAAAGCTTGTTCCCCTGTTGACAGAAGCTAAAGCAATTGGTACCAAGTCTTCCTAAACAACTATTCTCATGGTATCTTCATAAACAAAGTATTAGACTTTCTGAACTTGTAGTTATGCGTATTGTGTCCCAAATTTAGGGGAATGTTGCATTCGAAAGTTCAGTGTTGTTTTCAGGATATATGTTTCGCTATAAATGATGCCTGAAACCCGTCATTATTACTCAATCAAACCGGGAACTGATAGTACCAAAAAGGCATTTATGAATGCTCGTCCTAGGCGAGGAGTACTTGGGATTACTCGTTGAGTAATCGACACCTAGGCGGGATTTTTACAACCTGTTCCTACTATTAGCACCTCTGCAAGCAAAACTGGACCGATTTCATTGTTGCAGGGCAATTATTGTTCTGATTATTTGGTGACACACATTAGACCATGTATATTTGGTAAGGGGAAAAACTTAAGGCTCATGTTTCTGATTGGTCCACGTGGCAGCTGAGTCAGCATGGGGCTTGAAGTGAAAAATGGGTGTAGTGGTAGTGGGAAAAAGTTAAGGCCCCTGTTTCTGATTGGTTGTTTATTTTATTATTTATTTTTTATTAATTAAATCAAAATAATTAAAATAAAAGACAAATAATATAAAAAAAATACAATTAATATTAAAACACACAACTCATATTAATTAAACAAACAACTAACAAAAATACAATAGCAAATTTAAAAATAAAACGCAACATAAAAAAAACGAAACACACTAGAGGTTATATTATGCAAGAATTTCTTGCCTATGAAGTTGTGCAAGGCGTAGGGCTTCTTCGTCGAGGTGGTCGATCGATCTGGACAAAAACTCAATGTCCTTTTCCCTTTGCCTCGCCTCTTGGATGTTGACGAACCTTTTATTCTCGACCACTCTTTGGTGCATAGTTTCCAAACGTCTTTGGCCAAGGTCCCGAATATCTTGTAGTTGTCGATTCATTTCCTCAAAATCTTCCTTCAAGTCACCACCTCCCGAAGACAACTCCGCCCTGCCACCCTTTTTCGATCTTCTACAGGGTGGTCTAGGAATATCCTCCTCCTCAAAGTCATCCTCCAAATTAATAGGATCACCTACACTCACATAGCGAGCATTGGATGACGGTGTCTCCGGATCTCGCGACGAGGAGGTTTTACTTCGTTTTGCTCTTCTGATTTGGCGCCTATTACCGGACCCCATAGGCGGTACCTCAACCCACTTAGGACTTTTCTTCGACATCTCCCAAATCCTCAAATACCCGAACGTCCCACGGGTTGCGTTTATTTCCTCCAACGCTCTTGCCAACACACCATCATCACCTTCCCCACTGCCCCTGTTGTCGCTACAACGTTGGTAAACCTCCGCAAAAGCATGACATCTATTATTTATATCCGTCCACTTTCCCGATATCGAATCGTTGTCTCGATACTCCCCTCTATTCATAGCGGCAAAAAATAGCTCTCGAATTCTTATCCAAAACAACGGCCTGTCTTGATAGTTCGCTACAAAAAAAATATTATATTAAAAAAAATAAACCGATTAACAAAAAAATAGAATCCGAAAAAAATACATATAAAAATATATACGAAAAAAATTGAACTGATTAAAAATACTAACCAACTTCGGGATCCTCCGAAATGTTGAGCCAAGCCCGCGCTAAAGCAAACTCCTCGTCTTTCGACCAACGCTCATACTTCTTTTTTTTTTTTTTTTTTTTGTGCGAGTGTCTTGCCCCCCCCCCCCTTCCCCCGCGTTGAGAACCCTCGGGTTGACGTGGTTGGTCAGGCTCCCCTTGAGTTTCAGGCACGACCTCGGGCTCCTCTTGAGAACCTTGGCCATAGTTTACGTTCATGTTTGGCGCAAACCCCATCGGCCCTTGAAAAAATTGACTCGGCATGCTAAGTAGTTGAGCGTATCCCATTGTGTTCGCGTCGAAATCGCCCCAATTAAAATTGGGTGGCGGTTGAGTAATGTTTGGCCTCGCACCCGGGGGAGACAGGACCCCAAACGGTGAACCATATGAAAGTGTTTTGAAGTTGTGTTTGTTTGAATAATATGTTTGAGGTGTTGTTGTGTGTTTATATTTGTATAGTGTGTGTATATAATCAAACGGTCAAAACAATCGATCGTTTGATTATTAATGTTTGCAAGTCCCACGTGTCACAAGCCGGCTGGATGGTTTAAAATGGTTCAGTCGTTATTAACATCACACTGCTTGACTTTTTGGAAGGACAGCGCCCCCCGTAGCGGTGTGGAGGCGCTATGTTTGTCTTTTACGCCACAATACCGCCCCACTACACCCGGTTTTATAGGTGACAAAACAAGATGATAGAATGGACTGGTTATTGATAAACGAGTCAATTATTAGGATATGTTAAACCAGGCTGGATCGGGTTGGGCTATCAACACTTTTATTCTAGCTTTTAACAGCGATGGCCTAAGGTTAACCAACGGTTGTTTTTTTAAATAACATTCAACCATAATCTCCAACCACTTAATAGTTAAATTTCAAACCACGGATTACAAGCAAACTTAGTTATGAAGTTTTAGTTACAATATGGGTTGATTGATAGCTTTTGACTTTGATCGGATCAGCTAAAATACAACGAAGTTCATTCGGATAATATAATAAAATTTTTGTTTACATATTTCTGTACTTACTGTTGATGTTCAATTAAGCACACTTTTACTAAAGAATTTTCTTTCTTTATTTTTTGTTTATTCAACATTAATCCATCCATAATTCAATATACATGATGATTCTCTTATTGATAAATAAATGAAACCGAAGGTTTAGGAGTGTTCTAAGTAGGTTATTCATAAATTTTTTTCTAATCAGATTACTAAAGTAGGTTTAGGAGTGTCCTTTTTATGTAAAGATATGATAATCCATCCTACATGATATTTATTTATATATTTTTTAATATGTTACATGTCCTTAACATTTACCGTTAAAAAAAGGACCACCAAGTATAAAACCAAACAAGTCTTGTCTGTTGTTTCAATCTTCACTCACTTTTGCCACCAAGTATAAAGAATCCCAGATTTCTCGCCGGCAAGAATCATCCTCATCTAACTTCCTGAGGATTGATCTATTAATCCAAAGGTACACCATGTGATTTATTTTTTTTTTTACTTTTTTTAAATAACTAGAATTAGAATGTTATGATTTACTGTTTCTTTTTCTTAATACATAAAACATATAACTGTGTTATTAACATGAGATATAAAGTTATAAAAGGAGTTATGTTCACAATGTTTAGAACTTGTGTTGCTTGCATCGTCAGATACATGTTAAATTCGCTAAGACAAGATTTACCAGCCCTATTTCCAATAAGATCATTATTGAAATTATTTTATGTATAAATCCTATATTGTTTACCTTAGTAGCTAAACTATCTTATGTGTCATTATTTAATTTTTTAAATACTAACATAATTAATAAAAGAGATGAACTAAATTAAATTAAACATTCTAATACATGTCCATTCGCCAATCCCCTTATGGTGGAGTGGCACACTCCTTACTTTCCTTATGGGAGGTGGAGAGTTCGAGTCCTACCGGCACAAAAATGCTGCTCGTGGGTCGGGTTTTATTGCAGTGGGCCTTCGGGCGGCGAGTTTTCATCGGGAACTGGTGGGAAATTACTAGTGGACCCGGGAGTACTCCGAGAGTACTCCTTTGCCCAATGGTACTTCAAGGGTGCTCGGGATTGATTTGTTGGCCATTTAAAAAAAAATACATGTCCATTCATGTTCCCATAATCAAACCATGCCATGTTGTCAAACCCTACCATCGTTCTCCGTATCAGTGTCGCACCCCCCACCCACCATTTGTTAGCTACAAATTGAGAGAGAATCAAAGAGAAGAAGAATACATCAAATCATAGCTACCTCTTTATTAATAACATTGATAGGTATTTATACACTCAATAGTTCCTGCCTATCAACTACCTTTAACAAACATTTGATTATGCAAAAGTACAATTATACCCTTTAATTTCTATAGCTAATGACTAATCTGCCCTTTTGTTGTAACACATCTTCCCCCCCAAAAAACTATTCTTGTCCTCAAGAATCAAATCACGGAAACCTCAAATCAAATTCATCTTTAATTTCCCAGCTAGCCTCTGTAATTGGAAGATCAGACCAATGAACCAACACTTGCTGAACCATCTTATTACCTTTCCGAACAACCCTTCTGTCCATAATAGCCCTAGGCTTGAGTAAGAAACGATTTCCAGCTGGCAGTGGCAGAGTCGGAGTATGGTGACCATGGGTTGCCTTCAATAATGAAACATGGAACACGTTGTGCATCTGAGCCCCTTCAGGTAAGTCTAATTTATACGCCACAGTTCCAATTTTATCAATGATCAAGAAAGGCCCAAAATACCTAGGCCCTAATTTTGAATGTCTCTTAAGTCTTAGGGAATCTTGAACAAATGGTCTTAGCTTTAGGTACACCCAGTCCCCAACTGAAAATTGTCTTTCACTTCTATTTTTATCAGCGTATTGCTTCATTCTGTTCCTGGATTCAGCTAAGTTTTGCTTGAGTTTCCCAATCATGGATTCCCTGTCTTTGTGTAATTCTTCCACAGTAGCATTAGTTGTGTCACCAGAAATATATGGAATGTGTAGGGGTGGAGGGAACCCATACAGGGCCTCAAAAGGTGACAACTTTATAGCTGAATGATAGGTGGTATTGTACCACCACTCAGCCAAGCTTAACCATTTAAGCCATTGGTTAGGAGTATGCATACACATACACCTAAGATAAGACTCCAAACATCTATTAAGCACCTCTGTCTGGCCATCAAATTGTGGGCGGTAGGCAATAGAGTAGTTAAGTTGAACACCCTGCAGCCTCATAAATTCTTTCCAGAAGTTGCTTAGAAAAATAGGATCACGATCAGAAACAATGGTCATTGGACAGCCATGTAGTTTAAAGACAGAATCTAAGACAGCTTGTGCCACTTGATTGGCAGAATAAGGGTGTGAGAGTGGTAGGAAATGGGCATATTTTGTTAATCGATCTACAATGACCAAAATGGTATCTTTGCCTTGAACTCTAGGGAGTCCAGAGACAAAATCCATTGATATGTCAGTGAAAACATGGTTGGGTTCAGGTAAGGGTTGTAAGAGACCAAGACTAGCCACAGGTTCATATTTGGCCTGTTGGCATTCATGACAGTCCTTAATGAATTGAAACACATCTTTAGAGCACCCCTTCCAAAAACAGAAACCTTTAAGTCTCTTTAAAGTAGGAATGTAACCTGAATGGCCTCCAATGGAAGATGAATGAAACAGTTTAAGAATTTCACCTTTAAGTTGATCATCCTTTCCAATCCACAATTTAGACTTCCTCTTCAATAATTGACCATCCCAACTGAAATGTTTAACATTTTGGCCTGATGACAGCTTCTGAATAATTGCTTGTACCTTATCATCATTTTTCCAAGAGTTTTGTATCCTTTGTAACAACAGAGGATCAATGGTGCTTACCACCATCTCAAACAAAGCCATGCCACTCATCCTAGACAACCCATCAGCCACCAAATTTTCCACACCTTTCTTGTAGCATATTTCATAGTCATACCCCATTAACTTGGACAACCAAGTTTGTTGCAATGGAGTAGTTATTTTCTGTGTAACCAAATGCTTCAAAGGCTTATGGTCTGTTTTGATTAAGAATTTCTTGGTAATCAGATAATGGTGCCATTGTTTGACTGCCATCAAAATTGCCAATAATTCTTTTTCATACACAGATAATGATTGTTGTCTCACAGACAATGCCTTGCTTATGAATGCCAAAGGGTGGCCCCCTTGCATTAGTACAGCTCCTAACCCTTTAGAAGAGGCATCAGTCTCTACTACAAATTCTTTAGTAAAGTCAGGTAAGGCCAGTACAGGTGCACTTACCAAGGCTTTTTGCAGCTGCTTAAAAGTTTCTTCTGCTGCTGTGTTCCACTGAAAGGCATCCTTTTTTAACAAATCAGTCAGAGGCCTGGCTATAACCCCAAATGATCTGATAAACCTCCTATAATACCCTGCAAGGCCTAAAAATCCCCTTAACTGCTTAACATTCTTAGGAGTAGGCCACTGCTCAATTGCACTTATTTTGTTAGGATCAGTATGGACACCCTTTCCAGTTATCACATGGCCCAAGTAATCAACAGAAGATCCACCAAATGAACACTTAGATCTTTTAGCCACTAATGAATTGTGCCTGAGCAAGGTTAACACCTGTTCTAAATCTTTGACATGTTGTTGCATACTAGAACTGTACACCAGAATGTCATCAAAGAAGACCAAGGTATTCTTTCTAAGAAGAGGTTTAAAAGTTGAGTTCACGAGTGCCTGGAAAGTAGCAGGTGCATTTGTCAAGCCAAAAGGCATGACAATGAACTCAAACAGCCCCTGATGGGTTCTAAAGGCTGTTTATGGATATCCCTCTCATCCATCCTTATTTGGTGATAGCCTGCCCTTAAATCTAATTTAGAAAACACATTGGCACCCCCCAACTCTTCTAACAACTCTTCAATTAATGGTATAGGAAATCTATTCTTTATAGTTGCAGCATTAAGTTGTCTATAGTCTATGCAAAACCTCCATGATCCATCTTTTTTCTTCACCAAGACAACCGGTGAAGCAAAGGAGCTTTGACTGTCCCTCACTACCCCTATGTCTATTAATTCTTTGGTCAACTTTTCTATCACATCTTTCTAAGCAGCAGGGTATCTATATGCCTTTTGATTGATTGTGACAGCATCATCCTTGAGAATGATTCTGTGGTCACAATCTCTTTTAGGAGGCAGGGTAGTAGGTATAGCAAAGACATCCTCAAATTTAAGCAGCAAATCTTCTAACTCTTGATTTTTTTTCTTCATTTTTTACTTTAGTTTCATGCTGAAATGATTGCTCATTAGTAGCATGCAAACTAAACATTTGAATCTCTGCTACTTCTTGATCTTTTTCTAACAACTCATCTACCTTCTCAGCAGAACAAATGATCATATCATTGTTATCCACCCCTTTAAGTTCCACCCACTTATCATTCACTTTAAATTTCATTGCTAATTCCTTAAAATTCCACATGATATCATTAAGGGTTTATAACCATTGAACCCCTAATACCATATCATAGTTAGTTAATGGAATTAAAATAACATCAGTCTTAAACCAAATGCCTTGCATCTGCCATTGAAAATCAGGACACATTAAATTGCAAACCACTTGTTTTCCATCTGCCACTGTTACCTTAACTTCTGGAATAGGTTTCAGAGGGCATCTCATTCTTCTTGCAAGTTTTTCATCAATAAAATTGTGTGTGGATCCAGAGTCAGACAGAATTTGGAGAATTTTAGTGCCAATTGACCCTTTTACCCTCATAGTAGAGAAAGAGGGTACACCCATCATAGCGTGCAAAGAAATCTTAGGTTCTTGAATACTTTGCTGCACTATCTCAGTATAATCTTCCATTTCTTCTTCCTCTTCCTCAGAGACCACCAACTCAATGGAGAACAACTGCTTCTTTTTACACACATGGCCATGTGTGTATTTCTCATTACACCCAAAGCATTCCCCCTTAGCCCTCTTTTCCTCTATTTCTTTGTGTGATAAGGTCCATCTTTTTGAATTGATAAGTTTCTGGTTAGTGGTTGGTTTAGGTAATAGAGGTATGTTGTTGGTATTTGGTGCAGAAGATTGTGAGTAGGGTTGTTTGGTTGTAGATGTATAAGAGGATCTTGAATTTTTAGGCCACCCAACACTAGTTGCTGCAAGATTTTCATCTTGATATCTTGCTAACATATAGGCTTCTGGTAGGTTCTTGGGTCTTAACATTCGAACAGGGTACCCAATTTCTGGCTTGAGAGCCCTGAGAAACAAACTAACAGCATACTCATCAGGTATAGACACCTTGGTGAGTGCTAAATCAAATTCTTGACACAGTTCCTTCAATGTTCCAGTTTGTCTGATGGAAGCCAAAGCCCCCATAGCATCATGACTTAAAACTGTACCAAATCTAGCCATGACAAAAGTTTTATACTCAAACCAAGTCATACCATCTGGACAGGACAAAACCTTGGTGCCACAATAATGCTATGTCTTCCATATGCACTATGGCCAATCTCACCTTCACATTTTCAGGTGTTGCATCTATAGTGAAAAAATGCTCAACCTTACAAAGCCAACCTTCCACATTTTCACCATTAAACTTAGGAAAGTCTATCTTGGTGAGACGACTGCTGTGATTATGATATTGTTCCATTGCAGCACTATTGTGTATCTCAAACCCATTACGATTGCTTCCATGGGTATGAGACATATTCTGAATGGACTTTAAGATCTCAGAAACTTGAGCCTCAATCTACTCTTTCATAGCATTCATATTAGTTTTCAAACCCTCTAGAGATGACTCATGTTCTTGAATTTTTTGTTCTAAGGATTGATTTCGAGTAGACATGATTAGGTTTAGGAATGGACAATTCACGAATTGAACGATCCACTGGAATTGAATGACCACAATTGATCAATACCGAGGACAAAATAGAAACAGAGCAAGTCAAAGAAAAACAGAGCACGAAGAAGAAAAATGAACTTTAGAGCAGGAATTAGAAAGATTAAAATGGATTTATTCAAGAACAGTGCCAAGTTTTAGTTGAAATGGATGTATAGAAGCTTGATTAAAGGTTAATAGTGGTCGATAATGGTGTTTAAGCGAAGGTAGTTATGGTAGTTGGTGGTGGGTAGTTATGGTTGTTGACGGTTATTTATTGGATAACGGTAATCCGAGGGCCGAAGATCGGCTGCTCTGATACCAATTTGTTAGCTACAAATTGAGAGAGAATCAAAGAGAAGAAGAATACATCAAATCATAGCTACCTCTTTATTGATAACATTGATAGGTATTTATACACTCAATAGTTCCCGCCTATCAACTACCTTTAACAAACATTTGATTATGCAAAAGTACAATTATACCCTTTAATTTCTATAGCTAATGACTAATCTGCCCTTTTGTTGTAACACCATTGCACCACCACTCCATTGTCGCACCAACACTATGGGAGGATTCTTGGCAACATGTGATTCATTCTCTCAACAATGGAAGTCGGAATTGCAAAACAGAAGGCTTGAGAATAAACGTGTGCATTAATAACGTCAAGATTAGATACCCAGTTCTAATAAAACTGAGATCAACCAGAATTTATTAGAAATATATGAAAAACTTCATGGTGTGGTGACAACAAGCTAACGAGATTAATGAACACCGCATGATGAACTCGAGGCATTCCCCAAAAAAGTTGGTTTGGGTTTGGGTTTGGGTTTAGGTTCTGGTTTTTGTTCACAATCTTGTAAAGAAAAGAGATGATAACAACCAAACCAACGCCGAAAAGCTTCAGATTCTGGCACCACCCAAGGGTGTTTGTTGTATGTGATAATAAAATGAACAAATGTTAATGGGTGTTAGAAATAGTTTTTTAGAGGAATAAACAAAGTAACTAACCATTGAAACACCAAACTAATTAATACACTCTGAATGCATGGTACGTTTTCAAAATAATGTTGGGTGATTAATCAAAGTAAAACTTTTATATAACCTTCATAAACTGAACTAATATTAGCTCGTAGTAAAGAATTAATATATTTTTATTGAATGACGCAACAAAAGCAGATTCTCTATGTAGCATTCATCTACTTATAAACTCACGAATGCATGTTTGCAATCTCTTTAACTGTCTGCATCTTAAACAAAACTGACACTGGTAATTAGCAAGGTATTATTAGCATGTAACATGTTCTCACGGTTACCAAAGAAACCGAGGGTGGCAACTTGTGAAGTGAAACAGATTGGCTGGCTATAAGACTGATATATAAAGGAAAATATCGGTTTGTGCTTGCTTACATTTGAAACAACGATTCCCAGATTGGAGCGTTTCTTGAGCAAGGGTCACTGCTTCAGCCAAGGTGCCAACACGCCCACTAACTGTACGTAAGCGCTGCTGCAGCAGCATTTAAGACCTGATTCATCTGTTTTAGTTGCAATCTATGAGAAATTTGTTTCCACCACATTGAATGTTGATCATTAGCATGATGTGAAGGCTTACCAATGCATCTGCAATGGGTCCTCTCTCACCCGACACTACACTTCTAAGCACCTTCGCGTTGTATTTTGGGTTTCCCCCTCTTAGATCCTCAACCGTGCATCGAGAGATCCCAAAATCCACTTCATATGATTATCATTTTCACAATTATCAGTCGGTTATATCACACTATTTATATAAAACAACCTCCACAGGATGACTAGTGAACAAAAAATTGATTTTAATATCAATTAAACTAAGAATGCATTTCCTTCTCTAATTTGTATCCCCTAAACACAAAGTTTAAACTCGCTGGACTACACAGCCCAGGCCAGGCCTAACTTATGTAACTCGTGCTATGCATATTCATATAAGCATTCGCATCCATTCTATCTGTACAATTAACATTTTCTACTTTGTAAACAACCAGAATAAGAAAGCTTACAATAAGACCCAGAATCGGGTTCATGAACCAATGTTTACGAAACCTTTTGATTAGTGTTGTAGGAATCGCTAGGCACTAGTCGGCCTTTAGGAGTCGACAAGCAATTAATTGGGATTAATAGGATTATGATTTTGTATGTAATTTTCGCTTTTTGTGTATATACACAGAGTTTAATATGCAGTTTTTTTAAGTAGGCAATATTTTAACCCCTCCTCGACTAGACTTTTAAGTTGATATGATTAATCGCCATAATTCACAGGTTTTGGCCTGAATCGCTAGACCGCCACCGATTTTTGGCCGATTAGGACAAGATATGACTACCGTTGACTGGCCAAAGATAATGGGCTGATTAGATAAAAATAACTCGGTGAACCTTCGACTAGTGGTTAATTGGTGATTAATCGGAGGCTAGGCGCGCTTTTTACAACCATGCGTTCAACAGGTATGTTTGATTCGTTCTAGTAAAAAAATGCCCATACTGGTTGAATATTATTAACATTGGGAGCTAGGTACTCTAGAAATTAGTAGGTTGTCAATCAAGTAACACCTTAACAATAACTCACAAATTTTTTTTTTGATCGGCAAATTTCATATTTCATTCATCACCAAAAACTATATACATGATTGTTACAAGCAAGACGCTACACAATCAAACCTCAAACCCAATTACGACACCTAAGCTGACTTCAGCAGCCACATTAACCACTAGGAACATCAAAAGCAACCCAACTCTCCCACGTCCAACCCGTTTGTTTATTTTTATGTTTTACCCAAGTAAATGACAACGCTTGTATTTCGCCAAAAACTGCAGCCGCCTGGACTCGTTTCCCAAAGAAAATCAGTTCGTTTCGAGCTCTCCACAACACCCAACATCCTGTCAAAATGATGGTGCGAATGAGTTTTTGCTTCACCTTGGTCACATTCACAAACCGGTATAGTTCAAGGAGGTCTTTTACACAGACTTGTGCAGCCACATAACAGGAGCTGAACAGATGGTCAGCGTCTTCATCACCGTCTCCACATAACTTGCAACAAGCCGACCCTTGTACACTCTTTCTTCTTTTGAGGCCCACTAACGTCGGAAGTCTGTCTGATAAACGTTTTCTAGTCCGGTTTGGGACTACTTGAACATTGACTCTTTCGGAGAGTCCGTTACGAATCCTCGGGGAGGATTGCGCTTGATCAGTTTAAAACATATTGGTCCTTTGTGAACTAAACACTCTATCACTTGAAAAGTCCTTGCACATTATTGGGTTAATCGCTGGGAGCGAACAGGGTATTAGTTGATAGCGCTATTAGGTTGTGCAGCAACCTCATGTTTGCGATGCTTGGTCACGGGCATGAACTTCTGACCACATTTGAGAACTGGTGTTGATAGACACTAGTTATTGAGGCAAATTATTATATTACATGAAGGTGTCCCAATAATACTATTTAGTTGCAATGAGTGGGTTAGCTACCCCTGACACGCTTAAACTGATAACACTTGAACATTTTGGTCTGGATGACCTACGCTTTTACTTGGTTACATGGTTTTTGAAACCAGCGCATTTACTTACTTATTTTCTTTACTTAGTGAACCCACCAACATTGTTTGTTGACCCACGATATACATGCTTTTGCAGGTAGTTAGCTTCCGGTGCCACGATTAGAAAGCACTGCACACTTCACTGCATTTGGGGTCTTGGGCATACACCTAAATTATATATCATGCTTTTATGTTTTCTTTCATATGGTTTTATCTTGGGCGCGTTGTTTTGCGCATGGTTTAAAAAAAAGTTTAAACTTGGTTTACGCATTCGCAGCTTAACTAAACTTGGTTTTTGAAAACGAACTAAATGGTTTGGGCATTTAGAGTTCGTTCATATGACTTATGGCTATGAGATCCTGGTATGTCATGCGCCTTGCGGTATAAACCCCGCAGTGAAAA
This sequence comes from Ambrosia trifida, assembly GCA_028751855.1. Lineage (NCBI taxonomy): Eukaryota > Viridiplantae > Streptophyta > Magnoliopsida > Asterales > Asteraceae > Ambrosia > Ambrosia trifida. The sequence goes on from CM054124.1 coordinate 117,653,151, forward strand.
TTTGAGAGTGTGACAGTCTTGCCACATAGGTTCCCCATGGCAAAATATATGCCGCAACGACCCCTTGGTCTCAGTGGGGGTTTCCGGGTCTAGGCGGACCACTGTGCGTGGAGGTTTCCCCAGGTAGTACTACCCATATATTAAGGCGGCTCGCCCAGAGTTAATGAGTACCTGGTTTAGTCTAGCAGGTAATCACGCTCTATATAACTAACACCCATAATCACAAAACAGTATGGAAGCATGTATTCACCCCAAAACAGTAAAACAGAAAAAGGGGAATGGTACACGAGACTCACCTTGGCAGCGTGTCGTATCGCGTTATTCTATCACATGATTGTCCAAGTCGAGAGTCCACCAACCAATCTCTTGCAAGGCCCTTCTGTAATTTATAGACATTAGTGCGTGTAACTGAGCATCGCGGTTACACGTGTGGTCGAGCTAGTACGTTTATCCTTAACTATTGTTTCGATGTAGTTGTTATTTTATACTTCAAGGTATCTGGTTATTGCCTATGATATGGTTCCGGGTACTAAATGATAATAGTATTTACTACTAGTAATGTTTTCAGCAAATAATATTATTCATAGTCCATATATTATATATTCACATGTCTCACTTGCCGTTTAAAATCCTAAACATCCTCAACATATATTTATAGTCAATCATCCATATGTCCAAGTCTTTATACATAGATGGGGTAACGTTAACAGTTATGTTATTTGTCTATGAGTCCAAAGTTATACTAATTCAATTTGTCTTTGACCTTGCCTTCTAAATACTATTGAGTTTTTTTTTTTTTTTTTTTTTTTTTTTTTTTTTTTGGTACACTTCTACTTATTTAAATGGTCCATATATTTTACATAGGTTCATCAGGTCGGCTTGTCTAGCTCGTTCAGTCCCACACATCTCACATGATGATAATGATTATTCTTAAAATAAATAGATAAGTAGTCAGGCAATCGTTTATACCTTGCCTCGCCTTCGCTTGACCAAGTTTGGCCCGTGTCGAGTGGTTATTCAAAATAACCAGAACTCTCCTAGCAACTCCCTATTCATCTTCTCCATTATTGCTAATAAGCCATATAACCATCCTAAAATACTTATCCTTCTTATAACAGTAACCAAAGTGTCAACACCTGATTACACCTTTCAATCCATCCTTCTACTTTCTTAAACATTATTGTACTTCCTTAATAATGATAGATCATAATAATTGTTACCTTAACCCATGCCTATGATAAATTAATCTTGTAATGCAAGGTTTGGTAACTAGAAGGACTTAGTTGTCAATCTTGTAAACTAGGTTTTAGAGATAGATTTCCTAGTTTAAGTCAAAAGAAGTTTCTAGATTATTATAGTTCCTTGGTGGACAAAGAATAAAGGCTAGTTTCCTTGTTCTCCAAGGCTGTTTCCTTGTTCTCCAAGGATTGTAGGCTTATAAATAGATGGATGATTTTGTAAGTCAAGTATCAAACTATTCAATCACAATCAAATAATAAGAAACAAGCTTTGGCTTAATTCGTGTGTGTCTTTGGTACCAATTTCTAACAATTGGTATCAGAGCTCAGGGTTGGGTAACAATACGTTCGATAACGATCAGCAAGTTCGGCTAGACAAGAACTGATTGCCAAAAGTGATTTGCGATCTGAAGGATCTTAGCGACGGGTTTAGTCTGATCGGAAGCAGGCAGCGGCAGAAGAAGACGTGTCGTGCATAAATCGTTTACAATGGGAGACGATGCTAATAGACAGATCATTACAGCCAAAGACCACAACACGACATCTCTCCAAATCCCACTGTTAACTCCGATGAACTATACGGTTTGGGTGATGAAGATGAAGGTAATCCTGAACGTTAACAGTGTTTGGGAGATGATAGAACCGGGGACAGCTGCTAACGCGAAGAAAAACAACATTGCAATAGCACTTCTATTCCAAGGATGTCACACCCCGCCTAGGCGGAAACACGGGAATGCAACGATCGAAAAGTTTTCAAGCACAAGGTTCAAGCAACACATATTTATTAAAAATAGTACCACCATAAAGATGGAATTCACCATGATTTTATTGAAAAATAAGCATAGTGTAGGCACATGAACATTGTCTTATGGAAATCGAAAACATAGTATCTTGAAGCTGACAAAAACCATCAAGGTGATACCACGGTGTGCATGTTCGAACCCTTCCCTCAATCCTCTGTGGCCCTCCATTAGTTACCTGAGACACATACATAAAGGATTTTGTCAACAATAATGTTGGTGAGTCTATGGGTTTTGAATGTACTATGAAATGAACGTGCCATCCGTGTTTGACCAATCATGAGCTAGCTAAGCAAATGATCATTGTGAGAACCATGAGTCCTGTAACCAAACCTCGTGACTGTGGTGCCTCGTGCATTGTACACTAAAGACAATGTATGTATAGTAGAATACTAACACTCTTTTGCATGTGGCCGGTTAGCGCGACTAACCAAGAGTGGGGGTGTCAACCCAATAGATCTATTAAAGTGTTCCGTGGCTAAATGTCTAGCTAATGGTTACTGTGAACGATGTACGAGGACTAGTGAGCTCATGAACCAATATGTCTCATGTTCCACATGGTAGTCATGCTAGAATGTACACACACTTGAAATTGACACAAGTATTGATGCATGTATTTCCCCCAAAATGTAAAATAGTAAAATGGGGCCATAGAAACCTCACCTGTTTGAGTCGTGTGGGGTCTAGTGAGCTAGTAGATGATCATCGTCCTGTCAAATGATACCCTATGATCATTATGGACATGGTAAATCTTGTAGTGAAATCATAAACTTGCCTTTTTCTGTTGGATAATCAGATTTTGAGACGAGACACTTTTCTTTCTTGATTTTCTGCTAGTATTTCTCTTTTCGATACTGGAATTTACTAAGTAAAAAAACATTATGTTTGATAAAAATTGTTATATTCAAACAAAGTCATTATTATGATTTCACATTTAAGTTTGTTTAAGAAGCACTACAGTTTAAGGAAAATATTTCAAAATTATTTTGAAATTGAGAAAGTTCTGGTCTGCCATCCATATTATGGAACTTATAACTATCAGCCCGGAAGTTAAATCTTAGAAAGGCGTTGTTTTTTACATCTATTTAATGTTTAGATCTTGTAAAATAGCATTGAAGTTTTTCATCTGTCTTTGCTGAATATTACCATTAGCCAAGTATTTTTAATTTTTCCTTACAATGATGATACAGGAAGAGACTGTTCAACATGATAAATGATCTCCCAACAATATTTGAGGTTGTAAGTGGCACTGCTAAGAAAAACCAGAAGGAGAAAAGTGTTGTCTCTAATCACAGTAGCACCACATCCAAGTCAAACTCAAAAGTGGTAATAAGGGATTTCAATGCAATTCTTTGTGCTTGCTGTATTTTAAATTTTCTGGTTGTTCGATATAACAATTGGAAACCCTAGAACAAGGTTACTCCACTTTGACCAAAATGTCATATCACACCCGAAATGGGTTGTTTTAGCTAATGTTTTACTTCGGAAGTGAAATGCGTACTAATCTCTAAAAACTTGGGAGTCAAATAGGCAACCTCTTAAATTGCTTTATTCAAAACAATCATCACTATTTTAATAATATAGTTTTCTTCTTAATCATAGTTTTAAAGAAAAAGGGACAAATGTGTTTTACTGACTTACCTGAACCTACAGCATGGAATTTTCCACCCTGCCACTAACCTGTTTTGACCCATTACCAAACTTTCCTGCCCAACCCACTTGTTGCAGCTCTAGCTGTTGAACAGCACTTGTATTTGGTTGTCTTTTGGTGTGTGAGCAGTGAGAAGCGAAATCTCCCTTCCACACCAATTGATTCCAGGCCAACCCAAACAAATTTAATTTGACCCGTATACAGAACTCTCACTATACAACTCCTGATGGTTTTGACCCGTTACCAAACCTTCCGAACCTGCCTGTTTACTACCCGCTCTTGCAACTCCTGTTTAATTTGATAAAAACATGTTTTATCTTGCAGCGGGACACAGAATCTCAAGGGAAGTACCTGAAGCAGCAGCCACCAGCAATGAAAGATGATGAAGAGGAATTGGATGATGATAAGGATGAGCATGGAGAAACCTTATGTGGGGCCTGTGGAGCGAATTATGCATCAAATGAGTTCTGGATATGTTGTAACATTTGTGAGATAAGGTTTCATGGTAAATGTGTGAAAATCACCCCAGCAAGAGCTGAACACATCAAGCAGTACAAGTGTCCTGCGTGCAGCAGCAACAAGAGAGCTCGCCCTTAGTTAATGTGGTCTTTTTACCATGTACTCTTTCTAACTTGTGCGGTCGAAAGTACTGTTTAGTGATGTTTCTAGAACTTGTGTTGCATGCATATTGTACCTCAGTTGCTGTATAATTTGGTCAGTAACGTGGGTAGTTATTTCCATCCAGTCACTTTTGAAACTATAACTAAGGGTCATTAAAATGTGTTGGTGAAGTACAAGGGATCGTGAAGAAAAAAAAATTAAATAATAATCAAGCTTTAAATGTTTTATTTGGTACGATCAATGAGATATATTTACTTATATTTTATTTTTAACTTAACCTTACCCTTCGCGTTGTTTTATGGGTTGCATTTTAAGGTGTTGGTTTGGCTTTCAAGTGTGTGATTTGGGGTATGTGTGTTTTTTCTAATTGTATGTATTTGGTTAATAAATAATGTAGATGTTAGAATGGTTTGTAATTGATATGATGGTTGGTTGGGAGGGGCTGGGCAACTCTATAAATATAAAAAATCCAAAGGCTTAGGGAGGGCGCAGCGCTACCTAGAACTTCACTGATATATCACTTCACTGATTCACTACACTAAAACACAATTTTGGAGGCAACACTACCCTTAACCACCCAACCCATAACTCCCCCCACTCTCAATACATATGTGGTATAATATTCGTGAAACATACTAGCACATACCAGCAAAACACTACCCCTGTCACCTGTGGCAATGTTACCGTAAGGGTAGAGGGTATCAGTACCGTTTGCTAATAGTGTTCCGCGCTCTCTTACACCGTGGTCGTATATAGTGAAATCAATTTCTTAGGTGGTTCAGGTGATATATGATCAGCGATTGGCGCTATACGAACCTGTTTTTGGGTTATGTGGCATTCCTTGTTAAATTATGCTTACATTTTCTAAGTGACACTAGATCATGAAATCTTTAATCCTAATTAAAGTTTACAATAACATAAGAGACCAAACCAAAAGATTGCATTGGGTCCTTGGGTGGCCCTGGCCTCCAGAGCTTCATGAATGGGGTTAGCTGTGTAATCTAATCTTTTTCATTGAAAGGGAAAGTGATTGAGAAAGACGACTCTCACTTCCTGTTATTACATATGTATATCACTCTCACACCTATAACAACCTCAATAAACGCTCATGAAATCGTGAAAATGATGTTTTCTTTTGTCTTGATTTAGATTTGTAATTTAGACAAAGACATGCCCGAGTATGCAATCTTTAGTTTGGATATCTTTTGGTTCTAAACTGTTGATAACTGTAGCAGCTGGAGCGTTGATCGTATTGGGCGCTAATAGAGAACAAGGTGTTGGTGTATTATATATATTTTTATTTTGGTTATTTAAGTAAGTAAGCTATCTGGATTTTAACAACCGTTGTTAAAAATGATCAAATGTGTTGGCGCTTAATGGACAAAATATGTAATTTTAGTGAAAAAAACCTTTGAAGTTGCAATATGACCTCCATTCATCTACTTTATCATAACTTTTATTTCCTTTTTAATTTATTTGTAAATGGGGAAATCAATTTAAAACTTTGGGACCATGTCTACTTTCTCTAACGATAAACTAGTAATTTTTTTTATTTTTTTACAAAAAAGTAACAACTTCATTTTCCAAAAATCAATTCATTTTAAGAACTATATTAAAAATGCTTAATTGGCAGAGGGTATAGTGTAAATTGGTACCCTAACACCCTCCAATCACATGCTGCCACATAAGATTTATTCAACACTACCCTAAAACATTTAAATTGGAGGGTGTGATGTTCGAAGGTACCCTAAACCATGGATCCCACCATTTTACATATACTACCAAATACTCCTCTCTCTATCTCTCACCTGCATACACAAACACCGTCATACCCGCTTTGGTGAGCACTAATCGAAATTCCTACCCAAAATTGGTACCCTGAGTGGTCTAGCCGATTACACGATGGTGGTACCCGAGAACACACCCTCCACCTTTATAACTTGTTGGATATATATGACCAGGCATTTTGTGTAATCTACTCTACAAAATGACATGAGTGTAGAGACTGCCTAACTATTTATTTGGTGTGTGGTTATTGATTGTTAATTAGCGTTTTGAGTATCTTAAATATCTCAAACTTATTAATTTTTTAATATATAAAACAAATAGTTTACCAAACACTAATCCACTTGCAATATACAAATCTAGAAATAATCTATCCACTTTAACTTAGTCTTCAAGATAGAGAGAGACCCCTTTAATAACTGACATAGTTAGGTAGGCCCACCAAACTAGTATTCAAGGACCAATCAATACCATAAAACTGGGCCAAATTTTCTCCACCCATCCACATCAACTTATGGATAATGCTAAACTAATAACAATCATCATAAATAAACCAATATAAACAAATGCAATTACCACAATGTTGCCCCTAAACCCAACCATAATATAATATAATATTATCAGATTCCAATTCCTAACCCATTATCTTGATACTCCATAATCATCCAAGATCTTCTAAACTTGAAAAGGATCAAAACTTGTCATTCAATTATATATATAATTTATTAGTCACCTTGTGGATATATATTATATATAAGATAATAATTACAAGCACAAGAATATACTACCACTCATAATTAACTAGATATGTAGTAAAGGGTATACACAAAAAATTGGAGAATTTAACACCAATCCTGTAATTATACCACAAACATATAGAAACCAATAACATCATAAGTAACAAAAAGAAATTACAGGATGGATACCTTCAAGGACTGTCTTCTCCATTGTCATTGTGTGTTTTTTACATATTCATCTTATCAAAGTGTCTTGATTCTTAGTTGACAAGCGTTTAAGGAGCTCATAAGTTGTGATCATGGTAGTTGCTGACATAGACATTGAAGCCCAACGTGGCCCTAACCCTCTATACAAAGCCATCCACCCACCTTCCCTTACCAAATTCCTCACAGTCTGCCCAACCGTCGGTCCTTTCCTCGCGTTATTATTACTATTACTGTTACTATCGTCACTATTATCAATAACTTGTAACCTTGTCTTAATCGTATCCAACGGCATTGTAACCAAAGCCGAAACACCTCCAGCCATCGCTGCACTAACACCTTGAACCGCCATTACAGTTGTCGAATCAGGTCTGATTACATCATCATCATCATCTTTCCTACACATGTAATTTCCAATTCCACCCCACACGAGCCTCTGCACAACCGAATAGGAAGCCCACCAGACCGCATTCGAAGGTGCATACGTCATTACAGATATACCAAACCCTCTATACAAACCTCTAGGTCCATCAGTATTAATAATTTTCCTAAAAGCATCAACTCCATTAATATAGTTACACGAATTCCCCTGCTGCACCATAAGCCGTTGGCTGACGACATCAATCGGAGTCCAAACAACCTGTGCTGCAATAGCAGCGGTTAATCCAGCCATAGCATTGGCGATTGCAGCAGCCGTAGGCTCTGGAAGCCCTAATTTAACAGTAGTAGAACCAAGTTTAGTTTTAGTAACCTCTAAAGCAGCCATGTACAAAGCTCGAGCTGGAATTGTACCGATTAAAGACGTACCGAAGCCTCTGTAAAGGCCTCGAAAACCTTCGTACCTAATAATCGAAAGAAGGCTGGATAAATGTGAAGAGGAAACTTGCTGTCTGGTTTTCAACACAACGACAGGGTAAAGTGTAGCGGATACACAGGAAAAGAGTCCAGCACCGAGTATAAAAAACTTTGATTTGTCGAGCATATGCCAATCGATTTCTTCCGGTTTAGGAACGCTTTGATCTGTGGAGGAGTCGTCCTCCAAATTCATATTCGGTTTAGGTTTAGGTTTCGCCAGTTTAACCTAGAACCATACATACATACATTATTTTATAAACTGTAGAATAGAAATAACAAGGAAACAGGCTGCCTCCTGTGTAATTGGATTAAGGAATTAAGACGTGAAATCTTATCATCGTAATATATGTATGATTCAGAACTTACATTAGAATAAAAGTTACAGCGACGGAATAAAGTGGTGAGATGTTTTTAATATTCCGGCGAACTGAATAACGGATGGAGAGATAAAACGGATCTAAGACGTATATGTTATCGGGTGAAAGATCCGAAAAATCAACAGAGATGAAAGAATAATGATATGAAACGAGAGAGAGAGAGAGAGAGATTTCATGCGAATATGATGGATGGAGTGACTGAAAATGGAAAAAAGATGGATAAATTAAATTAATAGAGACCACCCCCACACCCCAACACGTGTAGGTTGCCGGTAACAATTTCTTTTGTCGCCTTGCTTCCACACTTTTTCATTTTACAAATGAAGTTTTTTTACTTTTTTTTTTTTACCAGCCAAACGAAAAATAAATTAACACAACAGAACCAACCTACCACCAGCAAGGCTTATGAGGTTAGATATATGACTATGGTGTATACGAGCTTCTATCTTACATCATATGGGTCCTATGAATTTTTTCGTATTGTATAATAAAAATTGCATATGATTTATATGATTTGGCTATCATACGGCTTGTATGACTATTTTAGCTCTATCATACAACCAGTATAACTATCGAAATACCTTGTTTTATGACTTTTATTTATTATATAAGATTTTTAAGTTCATATTTGTTGTCATGTTTTGTAACTATTATTCAAGTTACATTACTATTAGTAACATACATACCGTGTTTAAAAGATTCCAAGTCCAACTAAAAGAATCCATGAATTTTCTTTTTTTTTTGATCGGCGAACAACTGTGTGGCAACCACCCTTGCGGGGCGCCGTGCCCAAGAATCGACTACTCGACCTTCAGCAGCCCCCGCCTTCTCCCGATGCGCGGAAACCCGAGCCCCACCCGCCCGAAGGCACGACAGTGTTATAGAACTCGGTAAAACCTCGCCGCCCGTCAGATTCAAACCGGCGCCACCCGTATTCGATCTTCACCCGGATACCAAACCATAATGTTGGAAGTGGGAATTGAACCCTTGATCACCTATTTTAATTGATTGTTTTTTAATGTCGGATGATTAGCTAAAAAACAAAAGGATTTTATATTTATTTAGTGCATTGCATTCCAGCCCATAAAACTGAATGTGTGTGTGTATCCATGACGGTTAACGTGATTCTGTCGGGTAATTGATTGATTTTAAGTGGTAAATTATTTAAAATCGAAAAGCATATATAAAGCATTGAATGTATATACACCTGAATGATTATTTGTTTATAAATCCTAACCTTACTTTTTAAGATTTTAGCCACAATAGAACAAGTAATAAAACTTGTACACAAACGTTTTACTACTTTTTAGTTCCTAGTGATAAAACTTATACACGACCTTTTTAAAATTCTTTACCAATTTACAGAGGTGATCGCAACCTTGTTCGGCAAGTGGTGATTAATTCAATAACAACACATGGATTTAGATTTTGGTGATTTCTAACATCTTAGAAAAAAGAATATGTAAATCCATGATTTCTACTGTTTTAAAGAAAAGCTAATGGTGATATGTACGTTTTAATAAAATAACAAGGTCAAACTTTCAAACACATATGTAAAAATAGCATTTCATGATTATTTTGAGCTTGGCCATTGCGAAACCAATAAAAGTTATTAGTTTGTAAAAGTTACTAGTTTGTAAGACTGATCGGTGTGGGGACCATTCCACCCTTCGTTCCAGCCCGTCCAAGACGAGCACACCGCCCCGTCGGTTCGTCTTCATCTCTAACGTCCTGGATAGGATGATCAGGACAGGCTGTTTTGCTCTATTATACAAAAAAAAAAAAAAAAAAAAAAAAAAAAAAATCTCTCGAAACAACCGGAGAAGGAGCCGACCACCGGAGATGGTGGTCGTTCTCGGTATAACATCCACTACATCGAATGTTTTGTTTTGGGTAATTTTCAGGTGATAAATTGGTTAGGTTTCATAGCGAGTCGACTAATCAATCCAAAGCCAAGGTAACCATTCTTCCATCAATCTGATTCTTCCTACAAATACAAGCCACCTAATATTAACAGTGTTTCTTTGTATTGGTTTTCTCATGGGCCGATAAGTGAATATACGGCCAGCAAAAACAAAAATTACCAAGTGCAAGAATAGAGGCCTTTTCTATATTATAAATAAAATGATGGTGAGGGTTTTACTAGTACAAAACTTGGAAGAGGAAAAGCTATACAATGCATCACATAAAACACAAAATTGTGAATGTTTTTCTTTCCTCATACCCTAAAATTCTTTCGAAGTTTCTACATAATACCATCTTCAGCCAGTTACTTAGGCCCTTGAATGCTGCATAAGCTCAAACCACTGCAATTTGATTGGTAAAAAACAAACATGGTGGTCAACAAACTGGCAATCTAAAAACTGATAAGAAGATGTAATTACAGATTTGTATGGCTTACTTGTCTCAATAAATCAGCAAGTGTTCTTGGAAGACTTTCAATGTCTTTCAGGACGACATAGAATGGAAATGGGAATGAATCCATATATTTAACAAGACCGCATTTTCCACCTTCAAATGATGCTTCCTGAAACAGATCAACCGAATATTTAACTTCAAATTTATAATAATAAAACCTCAATTAGCATAAAAGATATTATATGAAAAACGAGTGTAATGTAATGTAATTACCAAGACTTCTGTTATTGACTCCTTTGGGTTGTCCATAAGAAGAAAAGCGACCATTCGTTTCTTGCTCAAGATGTCTCTAACACAACGCTTCAGATTCTCCTGTGCATACAGAAAACAAATGAAAATTAGAGCGGTAAGTCATAAGGAACCAACGTTTAGATGCCAGTCTAAATTTTGTATAGATGGCGGATAAGATACCTTTTCATGGAGACGGCCATCAGCTATAATTAAAACAAGCTGCTCTAATGGATTTTGTCCCGATGGCAATCGTGCATTAATTACCGCAGAATCAAGTGTGTTATTCAAGTATTTTAGCAGGTCAACCATGGGTTCATCAGCTATTGTGTTCTCTTGCTTGAATGTCAGACTCGAGACCATCTGCAAAATGATATATAATCAGCTCGACAATGTTAAGTGGAATGCTCGGGGTAGCAAATAGGGGAAGTAGACAAAAGGATAAAAAATGATTGGTTTTAGCACAGGTCAAAACAGGTAACACTTCACTAATAAGAAGTTAATGGCATCAATACAGCCACAAAAAATTATATTATTGCCATAATAGTTCCATGTTAAATAAAAATGATTTAGAAGATTGCATGCATAAAGTAAACTCCGGCCGACTTTCAAATTGTTTGGCCCTATTGGCCTGGTGGTAGTTTCTTTGGCCAAATTGCATGATACATAAAAATAATTTTACAGTGTTACTGATTTTAACTTTAGTTTAGGTAGAAAAAAGAAATACTAACCTTAACTCCAGCCTCCCCAGTGAACGGCTGATCAAAGTCGTGTAGTAATTTAATGTTCCCTTTTTTACCAAAACTTGCAACAGCCAAATTCCCAACTTCCAGTTGAGACATTGCCCGGCAAACTGTCACTAAAGCTTCAATAGCAACATTCCCACAATTATTCTCTGACATACTTCGAGAATCATCCACAGCAATCACAACTTGGTAATTTCGTTTATTCGGCCGGGTCCGTCTCAGCCATATTTTATCTTTTCGATAGTGACTTGCAATGTAAGGAATTACCTGGAAATAACAAACATAAATAGCGGGAAACCAGGAGAAGTGTTTTTTTAGGAAAAAGAAAGAAAGAGGCGGTGGTTAGACACGTTTACTTAGAGCAGATTGAGTTGGATCAAAGTGTTTGAAAATCACCCAAAGTCTATATTTAATAAGTACAACACCAGACCATTTGGAAACGTATAAAAAAGAAACATGTATTAAGCCAAACACGTTTGACTTGTTTCCCAACCCTTTCATATTGCCACCTCCATAAATAACTGGCCAAAAACGGTTAAATGTTTTTCATGTTAATCGTAAACAATACTGAAGAAGAATTGAGGTGGCAAATTCAACCAAGACCCGTTACCCATCCCGCCCAACTTTTCATCAATAGAAAGAAGGTGCCAAGAAAATTTACCTTTTTCATGTTAATCCGTTTGCCAGTCTTATAATCCCCTTGAAGCTTGCTAGCAAGAGTTGGTTCCATAACCAAACGCAACTGTTCAGCCAACTCTTGAGATAATCGTGTTGTTTGCAACTCATATTTTCTCCATAACGCAGTAGCGGAATCTTTCATCTCAGCAGAAACATCTTCAAGATCGTGGGACTTGCCCATATCATCATCAACAACAGAAAGTGCACCAAACTGACTTATGTCATCAGTCGGATAAGACCTTTTCACGCACACTGAACTTTCTAAATGACTTATGTCAACATCTTCAATAGGGTTGAAAATTTCAGGAGCTTCATCTAGGATCTCTGTTTTTTCAACTTCCATCTTGTCATGGATAGTATTACCAATGTTTAAGGGATAATTCTTGACGGCCTGGGCCTCATGATGTTGGTCTTCAATGTCCATTTCAGAATCATCCTTCTGGTCTGCAGGCCCACCATCGCCGTCACCATCAACAGGCTCTTTACTGTCAATATTTTTATCCACCTGGTCAGCTGCAGCGGATCCGAGTGCCTGGGCTGTTCCTTTCTCCAACCCGGAAGTAAACCCATATTCATCTGCATTTTGATCTTCATCTCCACCATCCATATCATCCATTGGATCGTTTTTATTCTCTTCTAAATCAACAGAAACTTTTGCCCGTTCTTTCCAGCCCTCAAGTGCATCGCCGATATTACGTAACGGGTTTGGTTCGCTTTTCTGAAGGGATGTGGGTTCAACCTCAGGTATTTGACTAATCTGTTCATCATTTAGTTTCCCTGCTTTTGATGAGCCAGCAACACTAACTTCATTTTGTGAAGATTTAGGTAAACCATGTATAGGAGCCAATTCACTTTGCATATCATCGCTATTTGACCATGTAACTTCCGATGCAACGTTTCTCAGAGATGCTGCATTTGACCCGCTATTAGGTTGAGTGGCAGATTCATAATTTTGCTGGTGTTCAGTATCAAAATTATTGGCAACTGGTGCAGTAATGTCATTCTTTTGTTCGTCCATGTCAGCATCAGTTTTACTTTCCTGCTGGTTTTCTTGGTCAGCTTCTTCAGTTTCCATCTCAAAATTTTCAGTTAATGACTCTGGACCATTTTCACCCGGGTTTTCTTGGTTATTTTCTTCTTCACCTTCGGCTGATTCATCAACAGTTTCAGTTCCTTCATCTTCATTGTAGTCCACATCATCTTGCTGATTCATGTCAATATCATCATCAGGGTCCACAATGGGCTCATCAGGCTTCAATCCTGTAGGTTCAGAAAAAGCTTCATCTTTATCTATATTCATATCTTCAACATCATCATTACCATCATCAGGGACATTATCATCATTTTCATCATTATGCTTATTAGATTCATCAGGATCTAACTCCCCTGCTTCATCGGTAGTTGCCACATCATCTTCTTTAGCTCTAAGCTCTCTACCACTAGGATCATTATCCTTGACTGACGGACCGGTCTCGTACTTCTCATTTTTTTCAGGATTTTCATCATTTTCATCATCTTTATTCTCCCCAAGTTTTTCATCCACAATCTTACTGTCGTCCCCGGTCTCACCCATGGCAGAATCCAGTTCTGGCTCATCACCTTCATCATTGTTTTCATCATCAGTTTCATCCTCGCTAACACTAAATGCGTCAGCATTAAAATCCTGTTCCATCTCTATTCCTTTATCATTTTTACTTGGAACATCATTCAATGCATCTTGTTCTTCACCCGCCTGCGGTAGCAAACATTATATAATTAGGGCAAACTGCACTAAGGTCATTTAGTGCATATGTCAGAAATTAGGGTACCTTTTCAGTTCCAAGTAGTTGGTCTTCATCTTCTATCTGTTCACTTACATCTTTAACCCCTGAACCCTCACCCATTCCAGTTCCAGTAGCGTCTTGAGCACCATTGTCTTCCTCTTCGTTTTCTGTTGAGCACCCAAAGCCTTGCGAATATAGTGAAGCAAAAATCTCTGCTAGTGCATGAGTAACCATAGACAACTGTACCAAATACAAAAATACAGAAAGTGTTGTGGGAGTGAGACACATTGTGCCACTGCAGACAAGTATAATATTTCATAAAGCTAGAGATGACAATGGTTCAGAGAAAGTTCAGGTAGAAATGGGCCACTTCAGTATGGACCCAGCGAGTCCAGTTTGGCTCTTCCACAAACATTTTGTCCTGTGTGACTATATAACTATATATGTGTGTGGAAAAATAGTGCGTTAATTATGCTTACAAATACAAAACTGTACAGTAATAAGCTTAATGTTTGAGAATAATGTATGCGCTAAAAAGAGTCGTTTGAAGACTTTAAACCAGTTCGGCCCATCTGACCGCGTCCATTTTTAGCTGAAACTTCTAAATTGACAACCCATTTGAGAGTTGGAGATAGGTAAATGGGTTGAAATTGTCATCTTCATTTAAAACAGTTTCTAAAAGAAAAGTTGAGCAGAGACAATAACACAAAATGGCCAAACTTACAGTACTGTGGGCAACCATAAAGTCATTAAGAAGACCGTTGCCAAAGTTAATCACTAGGTCCAATAATGAATACAGATGCTTCAGTTGCACCTCAACAAGATCTATGTTTGTTTCTTCATTTCCATAAAGGTTCATGAGATTTCCCTGCGAAATTCAAATCAAAATAAGTTTAAAGTTGTCATAATGTGGTAAAACTCATAACAAACCAAAAAGAAAAGATAAGAAGGCATTACAGCATAGTTAAGTGTTTCCACTAATCCATCATTTATAGCGTGCAACTGCAGAGACTTTACTCTAGAGGTCAACAGAATTTGCCAGGTATTGATATTTCCCAGATAATCTTGTGAACGGTCAAGCCTGTTATTGACTGAGTTAACATGGTCAAAGCCATCAACTATTTGTTTGCATGTTTTCCTAAGAGACTCGGTGAACCGAACTTCAGCTCTTGAAATATCACCAGCATCATGATTATTTTCTGACTTATTCCTTTCTTCGAGAGCAGAATTGTAGTATTCATCTAAAAGGTTGCCCTGAAAGATTAAAAAAAAGAAAACTCAAAAAAAACTCGGATCACTGGGAAGAAAAATTATATAAAAAAAACTAGTTACTACCAAAAAAATTACATACATTTGTGATGATGTCCTCGAAATGATCAAGCAGAAACTTTTTTGCCAATCCAGCATGCAAATCTTGCTCACGAATAGCAAGCAATTGCTCTTTAAAACCCTTAATTAACATAAAGTTCTGTTGGACAAATTGTTCCATTTGTTTTGTGATGCCATAAGGATATAACACAACTGACGTGCTAATGAGGCGGCCACCTTCACCAAAAAGATAATTATCCAGCATTTCCTGTCGACATTGTATAAAGTTAGTATGAAACAGTCTTGGAATTCAAACTGACAATGATGAACCGTTCCCTAAATAGAACATATTTAAATCTGCAATAACAAACAACTAATTACATATAAAGCAAATTGGAGGAGAATTTTACAACAGTAATAGCGAATTGCTTACTTTCATTCAAGGATTTAGTCACATAATGTAGTCATTCATTTTTTTGGAATATCTGTATTTCAACTACAATAAACTTTCATATAAAATATATTACCTTAGACTTTTTGAATTCAGGAGCAAACTTCTCTAGGAAAAGATGAATCTGACTAGCAGCAGCTCCAACACTTTGACAACTGTTTAAATGGTTGTTTTCAACACTCTTTAGCAACAAACATTCATCATCCAAAATGTTGCACATTGTATCAAACAGTTGCTGCAATAATAAATTGAAGTATGAGAATCATCAACATAATAGATTCAATGGTAAACATGCTTACATATAAATACTCAAATGCAATTAAAAAAAACCTTCTGGCGCCACATGCATTTAGAAACAATTTCTTGATTGTGAGAAAAGCAGCCCCCAGAGCCGCTTGAAAATAAATTCTGTAAGGGCAAACTGTGTTTCTTTAAGAGTTCCAATCCCAAGGCAAGATCATAGGTAGCAGCTCTATGAGATGTTTGTATCTCAACAAGATGATCAACATATGAAACAGAGTTATTAGCCTACACACAAAACAAAACAAAAAATGTCCATTACAATGTGATAGCATAAGCTTTGCAGCAAAGCTTCTTGCAACATATCTTCATAGATTACAGCCAACTAAATCAATCTTAAAAGAGGTGGCACTTTCAACCCATTCGCCTAAAAAATAGGTTGATCTAAACAGTGACTCGCAGAGCCCGAGGAACCAAGGGTTTGTATTTAGTAGAATAGGCTTTGCGATTCAAAAAGGGATAGCAGCACAGCTTGTTGCTCGCTTACCCATTATCCGGATGTAACTTGGTTTTTTATTGTGAAATGACAAATTAGTTAAGAAAAAACAAAGATATCAGTCAAATGAGCCAACCAGGTCAAAAACCATCCAAAGTGTTTTCAAATGTTTAAAAGAACATACATTGACAACAAAAATCTGCTTTACCAATACACTATTTATAAACTTATCTATCAACTGTTGATGGCCAGCCCATTTAGTCACAAAAAACTACATCTCTAGTACCGACTACGATAATATAAGTCGAGACAAACTTTTGTGTCAAATTGCCAAATAAAATTTGACACTAATTATGAGTTGGGTTAAAAATCGTGAGTAGAAAAGAACATTTCAGAAAAAAAGACTATGAAAAGCAAATGCGGAAAGTGAAATCTAATAAGAGATGTAGAAATCAAGGGAAAAATGTACTTGTTTTCAAACATATTAAAACCAACTCAAAGTGATTTCTGTTATAACCTGCTCAAGTGTGAAGTCCTTGTGAAACTTCAAGCAAACTTGTTGCAAATAGCCCAAAGAAGATATACTTTTGAAGAAGTATTCATTTGCTGTTTTCCAGACAGTTTCTAAATTATCCATGGATAGACTTTGAACTTTCTCTTGGGAAGCAACATCAACGTTTCCAGAGGATAATCTACCTTCCTTAAGTAACAAATGCTCCATAATATAAGATGGTTGGAGAAACCACCGGCTTAATTTATTCTTCACGGATTGATCCTGTATGTTACAAACCCACCAGAACAAAAGAATTATCAGAAGTAACGACAAGGAAATAACTTGAGAATTAAAAAAAAAAAAACATTGTCAGAATGTTTTCATGAGACTTTCAACAGTCAGATAAAATTTAACTATGTTCCTATGGGAGTGGTGCATCCTATGTAACCCTAACATAAAAGGTGTGGCAGTTTCGACCCATTCACTAACGGTGAGTTGTTTCGATCCAGCCCTATTTTGGCCTGTTACACAACCCACCCTTGGTGCCACCTAAGTGAAAAAGGAACACAAAATGCATACCTCAATGCATGCAGATCTACGCTTAGATAATCCACAATTATCCAGAAGTTTTAGTAGTTCAGATAGAGCCCTTCTTTTTCGCAAACTCTTTTTCTCTTCCTTCCAAAGTTCACCACAATAAATAAGATTTGTGCTGATTTTTTCAAATGTGTGTTGAATTTGGTCCCACTCGTCCTTTGTCACATCACTTGAAGACTGAAAATCTATGGACTTGCAGATAATACCTATATTGCCTGGAAATTTCCCCCGAGTTGAAAACATTAAATAAAAAAATGTTAAAATACACATTTTCAGTAGGAAAAAGACGAAAATTACCTTCAGCTTCATGCAATTTGACACATGTGTGGTCAGGCTTTTTGAAATGTGTAACTCGCATATCTTCCAAAGCAAGATCCACTTTATTTCTCCAAGTGGAAGGCCATATGAACCTGTACCACAAATTACAAGTAGTGAGATGGGCGGGTCAGGCAGGTTGAGTATGCCAAAACATGTACGAATTGAAACGGGCCGGTACGTTAGTAAGCGACCCAAAACATAGCACGGGCTTCAAAACATATGTAGGTACCTCTTTTTGTTTCCCAAATGAATTCCTTGGCAAGCAACATCCAGAACTTGCTTGTATTTCTCAAAAGAACTACCAAATAACGTACGATCATTAACTGCTAGTGTTTTTATTCCACTTCGACCAGCTGCTTGATCAATAATAAGCATTACAGGTTGCTTCAGCACATCCTATGACAATAAAACGTGTAAGGGCCAAGGGTCAACAAAAGTAAGAATGTATGCTTGCAGTTTGATTGACTCAAGTAGTAACTTAATTCTACAGATCCTTTATGAGAACTAGTTTGTTGAACTATATGACAAAGTTAGCACAAACTAAAACGAAAGCTAGCATCGCATCATTTTAAAATCAAACTGAAAAGTAGAAATAGTTGTACATAAAAATATCCTTATATTCTTTATATATAGAAGATAAATAAACAGTCTAAATAGAACTGGTAAAAAGAAAAATACTACGTATACACTAAAAATCTGTTATGCAATGAAACTAAAAATAATAAAAAGATTAAAAAATATATATATGTCAATTAACAGATGCAAAAAGGGATAACTGTATCTTTTTGGTGTAGGTTATAACAGAGGGATTTGTTTAGAACTGTGTAAGTAACTACCAAGTAACAGAAAGGTATTTGTATACATTAACAACATAGATGACTTCATCAAGCTACAAGTGACGAACTAAAAGCCAACTAAGTTCTGAGTAACATGCGTACAGAATACAAAATTGCTGATGTCATATTTTTCTACTTTATTATATAAATATAATGATTAATTGCCACTCACAGTGTACTTCTGAATCAGCTTTTTAAATTTCTCACGGGTCCGCTTTGAAGTCTCCATTGTCATATACCACTCATTACGTTCCCATTTGCACAGCTTCAAGAGTTCTTTCAATTCTCCCTCAATATTCTTTCTGTTAGATGCTAACTGCTCCAAAACACTGGAATACAAACACATTGATTGTTTGTCACAATTCTTATTTAACAGTGTAAAAAAAATATTAATTTAATACATTACAAAAGAACTAACATTGGCAGGAACTGAATATAGAAGCCAAACGTGTTGTACAAAATCTTCAGATTATCCTCATGGCAACGACTGCATGACAAATACGATAAAAATATGATCACAAAATTTATAATAGAGCTTTGTTTTTTAAATCTAAAGAAATACAGAGAATTGAGCATTGACAAACCTCAAATCAGATTTCTGACAAATAGCTGTGCTGATGTAGCCATGGAAGGCAAAAACAAGTTGAAGACGCCTTTTGAACTCACCTATGCTGGAAGTCAGAATAAACTCCTCCAAACTGTGTTCAAGAAAAGTATATATGTTAAAAAAACTAACATATTCTAGAATTTCCCTTAGCTACATCACATGTTATAAACATGCCTCTGCATTGTGGCCTGACAATAATCATGAGTATCTGCAGACTGATCTTGTCGAAGTACAACCACTGAGTATAATGGAAACCATAACTGCAATAGTGCCAGAGAGATTAAGTCATTACAAGTAACACAAAATAGAAGCCTGCAGCACCAAAAAGAGCCAGCAGGGCATTGTAACAATTTAATAATATACTCATCAATGGTTGAGTCATACCTGGCCAGCATTAGAGTCAAATCGTGCGTGAACTTCATCAAGTAAAGCAGGCCATGATTCAAATTCCATCTTTTGCCATGATGACACAAGAGTAATAATAGGATCTAACTGATCTGCAATTTCGGAAAGAAAATTAAATGGACCCATAAAGCTATATATAATTGGTCTACATGTCAACCTGACAAAAGCAAAAAGAACTTTACCAGAAAGGGGGAATTTTGATACAGTTTCTTGAAGGTTCCGAACCCTGTTAAGTAAAAACTGCAAGCCTGACATAGCCTATAAAGAATAAAAACAACATACGCTGTTACAAGCAGTAAATAGATAAGTAATGTGCAAATGACCAGCTATTTCTATTCACACATGACATAGCCAGTAAGCAACACAAGTCAGTTACCAATATTGTTTGTCCTTTTTTAATAAAAAAAAAAAAAAAAAAAAAAAGTAAGTAAAAGTACCTTAGCAAGAGGCGTGTTCACAGGGATAGACAAGATCACGTCGATCACATCCACAATTTTCTGAAGAGCGGGATGATCATCCCATTCACTCATAAGATGCCGAATTCGCTGTTGGAGATTCATAACTGGTTCCACCATCTTAGCCAACAAGGAAGCATTGGAATCCTAAACCACAAGCCAACAAAGCTTGAAAAAAAAATTAAAAAAAATAAGTTTACCAACAGAAAAAAGTAATAGCACACAAAACCTTGTAAAAGTTGGAAGAACATTTTGGTAGATGAGATGAACGAAATTTCTCATCATGCTCCAGGCAAAGGCGTAGTACATGTTCTGGGATAAGCTTAGAATCCAAACTAGAGCATAATAAGCCCCCTAGATCTGAAAATAAAAGTAACCAACTGAGATTCTTATTCAAGTGAAATTAGACATATGTGGAGTAAATGAGTAATCACGCAATCACCTTTTAATGCTCTTGTACCCAAAGTATAGGAATCTAAGAAAGAAGACAGCCTATCAGAATCAGATACTTGAACAATTCCAACCTATAAGCAATAGCAATTAGAAATGATTTCAGTGCACTGCGCATTAGTTAAATCATAAAGCAAAAAAACAAATAAGCCGACTCACAGGTTGAAGGAGATCTGTGGAGCCAAATATGGTGCTATACATATTGACCATGTCATTCAGCATAGATTCAAGCAGGAGATTCCAATCTTTCTCCAAGATTTCATGATCATCACCAACATCGTTCTATTAAAAGCATGTATTTGCATTAGCATTATGCCTTAACATCAGAACTCAGAAGTAGTAAGACTAACCCAAAACACTTTTGTCATAATATTGTAAGTTCTATGTATCAAAAAGTACACTCTGACCAACTATCAACACAACCGATTTCATTCTTTTGAGCTAATGGGCCAAGACTACCACCTCTACTAAGCATTAATAACAGTATCCAAGTGAAATGCTTGTAGCATATAAAAACGTTACCTTTTCAACAGATGCTTCAACTTCCTCAGAAGCCGACTCCTGCCACTCTGAAAATGCTTCATTTGCAATTGAACTTTCGACGGTAGAAACGTCAACTTCGATGACATTCTTAATATCAAAAGCACGAGGTTTAAATTCGTATAGCTGAGAATCAACCTCTTCTTTGTTTCTTAGTTGAGTCTTCATAAATATCCAAAGGTTTGCAAACTTTTCAAATATCTTTTCCAAGAGCTAATTGTTGTGCAAAAAAAAAAAAAAAATACAAATACTAAGTACAACAAATTTGGATATTTATTATTTTTTTTAATTATTTTTTTTTTTTTTTTTTTGCAAAAATTATGTTGTGCAAAATATAAATCATACCTAAAAATAGGTATGGTATACTAACGTCTGCCCTTTGGGCACATGGTAACAATAATTTATTAAACAAATAATATATACATTGATAATTTGCAGTTAGTGATAACAATCTTTTAGATTTTACCGTTTACTAAATTTGCCCTCACTGTAATTGACCAATACATTATAAATTCAATTAGTTTCCTCCTTTGTACTCCCAAAGTATCCGCTTATTTGCTCCTAAAAAACTATTTTTATATTACTTAAAATTTAAACTCTATTACAGTTGAAGCTCATTAATACTAACTAGGAACTACAACTTATATATGACATGCGCCTATGGGCCCATGTCAAAAGAACCCAAAAACCAATATTTAACACATAAGCCTATGGGACCATGTCAAAAGAACCCAAAAACCAATACCTTGAAAGATCCATTGTCAAGAAAATGTGCCTGAGCTACATAATGCACCACACGAAGAAGGCTGTTTTTATGAATAGAAGCTCTCAGTTGCAAATCAGATCCCTTTAACAAACATAAAACATGCATCAAGCACCTGAGATTCAATCTAAAAATAATAAATGGGGTAGCATTGTCAAAGATGTATAACCTCTTCATCTTTTTTATCGTCTCTTGCTGAAGTAACCAGAGTTTCAACCATGTTCATATCATCTTCCCCCATGTAAGTAGGGAAAGATTCATCAAAATATGAAAGTTTAGCATTGAAACTATCCTCAATATTTGAAACATACTTCCTTTTCATGCCCCTTGGGAATCTTATAAAGGAATAGAGTGCCCCCTGCCAGTCAACAAACAAGTAAGCATCATAGTAAACACACCAACTTACCATGACAGCAAAGAGAGATTTATATATTTACCAAAACAACATCAATATTTTTCTGCTTAACTCTATCCAGATATTGATCACGTAGACGGCTAGATAGCACCAATGACAAGCCTAATTTCATCTCATATATTGCAATCTGAACAGGTTGAACTATATCAACATATTCAGAATATTCATTTGATAATCGGTCCACAAAACGTGTTGCGAATTCCTGAAAAAAAATCGGGAAGAGAAAGTTAGCAGCCAGGCACATTATAGAAATACCATAGTGGTAGATGTTAAATCACGGTTTACAAATAGAGATAGCAAAATGGGCAGTTTGGGCAATGGGTCATTGTGTGTGTCAAGTATGATCACAAGTCACAACTAATAAGAATTTCCATGATATAGGAAATTTTATGCATGAATATTACACAATGGTCATCCAATTATCCTGTATCGCAACCTCTATTTACTAGTATAATACTCATTCAGTACCTGCCAATTATGTATATCAGCAACCCCAAAATCCGCAAACGGTCTTGCAACCCATTTCATGAATTCATCACATTCTGATCTCAGCTTCTTA
The DNA here is from genome assembly GCA_028751855.1 of Ambrosia trifida. Lineage (NCBI taxonomy): Eukaryota > Viridiplantae > Streptophyta > Magnoliopsida > Asterales > Asteraceae > Ambrosia > Ambrosia trifida. The sequence goes on from CM054124.1 coordinate 117,676,185, forward strand.
AACTTTCCAGGATCAGAACGAAACACCACTTGTCTTTGGAGTTTGTTTCTTTCGTCTTTAAGATTTTTTAACAATATTTTTTTTTCCTTATCAGCCTCACTTAATGAGAAACATCCTGCCAGATAAACACACTCCTCGCGCACCTGTAAGAACGATTTCAACATTATAGAACATTAAAAGATAAAGACACGAGCCATAAAACTTTGTGAAACATCTTACTTGAATATCAAGTTCAAGTGACGCAATCCTCTCTGTCAGTTGAATATATTTGAAATTTTTCTTCACAGCTGGATCCACATCATCACAGCATATGAGAAGACGATAACGTAAACCTCCAAGTTTTAACCAAGCACTACCGAGATTAAACAAAGAATCTACAGAAAACATACAATTAATTTATCAAACACAAGAAAAAAAACTGATGAAAAACAGATTAATGAATTATCTTCAATTGTTCACCAGTAGAATTCTGTGAATATAGCTCATAAAGCAGCGGCTTGATAAATGGCGTGATCGAAGACTTCAAAACTGAGTGGGTTGATGATGTGAGAAGAGACATGAAATGATTCACATCGACTTGCTGTAATAAATGTTAAAATTACATCAAATAGCTATGTTATGTTACAGCTGAAAAAGGAAAAGTGCCTTGATCACATTTACCTGAGCTGAAAATTCAGATTTTATCAAAGAATATGTATCAACTTCAAAGGACTTCTCATGAGCAAGTATTATCTGGATGAAATATAAAAGAAATTGAACAATTTAGAAACCAAACTTAAAATTAACAGCTACCTATTGTGCTTGCGGAACACATTAATAAAAATACGAGTCAAGTACACAATGATCCTTGTGGTTAGCAAGGATTTCATAAATGCCCCCAATTCACCCCATTGGTCCCCATTTTTTGAAATGTCCAATTTACCCCACCCCCACCCTTCTTCAACAGATTTCACCTCACGACCACTTCCCTCCACCATAACCACCACCGCACTGTCCACTCTCACATCCCATCACCCTTCCACCGTGATCAGATAGCCAACCCCACCATCTCCCCCCCTCTCCTCCATCTCCCTCCTCACCCACCGCTAGTTCAAGAAATTCTTCCACGACATCGTCGGTATCCTTCTAGCCATCAACCACCACCTGCAATTTGTCACCCTCCTCCACTATAACCACCACCAGTGCCGATGGCACACCGTAACCACCCAATTCGTAATTGCCAGCCCCACACTACCATGGAACCACCATAGACCCATCACCGACCAGATCTGTAACACCTCACGTCATCAAAGAGAGAACGCAAATGCTCGCCGGAAGTTGCAGGTATAGTGGCCAGCGTCGGAGAAACGCAGGTTAGAAACACAGTGGTGGTGTGTTCTGGTCAGAAAAAACGCATATTAGAACCTTCACGCCGGTTCCACAGGCTCATACTAATAAAACCTAGTCTGATAATACAGTCCAATAATCTTCAGGTCCTACCGCCAAAAAGCCGCTTGTAAAGGGTGGTGGTTAAACCTAACACTGCATATCTGTAACGCCGGAAAATGGTGGCCGGTGACAATCCAGTCAGAGAAGAAAGGTTTTCTTGGCTGAAAGTTGAGAAGATATAGGTGGGCCCCAAGTCCAATATATATATATATACACACACACAAACACATATCGTTAATATTAAGTATATTTATATTCTTTTATGTTTTTTAATCCAGGGGTATATTTGGTATTTTAGAAAATTTAACTGGAAAACATAAAGTCAATTCACGTCAGGGACTGACATAGTTATAAAAACCATACCACCACCAGCATCTGCGTAATTTCGAAAAGTTGAGGACCAAAGTTACAATTCGTGTAAAGCACAGGACCATACATGTACTTACCTCTAATAATAAGTTAAAACAAAAGGCTACCTGCTGAAACAGAGATCGGGCGGATGATACAAAGAAACTACGGCACTCAGCAACATGTGGAGAACTTAGCCAAAGATTACGAGAAGCAATTCCAAGTTTTAAGCTATGTGCATAAAGATCATTGATACCAACTGTGCTTTGCCTTCATTTAAAAAGAAAAATTTATAGAACATGTTAATCACGATAACCGGAAAAACAAGCATCAATTGAGAAAAACAAGCATCAATTTATAATTCTTATAATATTTTGGTTGCACACGACATATCTTATTAACTGACATACGTATAAGAGAGGTGATTCATACACCAGCTCTTATGATTTGTACGCCAACAACTTATTGGCTTTCTACAACTTTGCCCTCAAACAAAGAAATGGTTCAGAAATAAGTTAATTGGTTGTAAGGGCATGATTGTCAAATCCAATATTTTGTGGGTGTCCAAATCACCTTCCATTTGCAAATAGTTCCTTACAGAATCTTGTCTATAGACAGTGTTGCCACAGGTTGAAAAAGCATATCAGGTACCATATCTGCATAACCATGTTGGCTCGAGTTTGTCTGTATCACAAAAAAAACAAGGATAAGTTTTTGCACAAAAGGACGAATTGTCCTCTGTTTTTATCAACCATGTTGACCATGACTCATACCTTTTCATGATTCAAGTGATATTTCCACAATGAAGTGTGCCAATTAAACCACATCTCAGCAACAGTACTAGATATGCTTGAATGCGCTGTTAAAACATTAACAAGGGCAGATTAGATAGTTTAAGGTGAAATCGTCTTTTTAGCCTAAAAGTTACACCAACCAGGATTGACAGAGGTCCAAGCATCAAGAACCCATAAAACTTTCTGATGAGGAGAGAAATCAGTTGGAGGCCTTGAAGAAGAATTAAGTGAAAACTGCAAAGTAGATTCCAAACGCCAACGCAAACAAGATAAACCCTAAAAATAGCCAAAAAAAAAATATATACATATGAAAACTCAAGCCATAAAACATCGTTTATGTAGGGACAGAAAAGTTAATGTAATAATGTGAATAAGATCTTTCTTATTCATAAACAATGTAATGTTCGAACATGCGGTCATTTGTATAGCAGGGGTGTTCAATATGGTTGTGAGCCTAGAAAACCTACCAACGCAACAAACCAAAATACTGACATTCAAATTCAGTTTCAGCTAGGTGTGGGTCAGGAGTCGGGACCCATGTACATGTTTCACAGAGAATGATTCCAAACAGAACAAAACAGAGTCTAAATCTTATGTGAGTATATATACGCAGAACACTATATATGCGAGAACACGAAGCATGGTTTAAAAAAACGGGTGAGGCGTGCGCCTCGAGACGCGCCTCAAGGTGAAACTCTAAAAAAACGAGTCTGAGGCGCGCCTCATGGGGTTCAAATTGTACATACGCCTCTAAGGGCTGAGGCGCTAAGAAAATGTGCGCCTCAGGTGGTTTAGGGCATTTTTGATGTGTTTTTTTTGGTGTTTTAGACTTTTTGGGTCAATTATTTCATTTTTATGTGTGTTTTTGATGTTTTAAGACTTTTCTAGGTCAAGTATTTTATTTTTTATACACAATTTTTATATTTTTTTTACTGCGCCTCGGGCTTACGCCTCATGAGGCGAAGGGAAAATGCCTCAATGCTCGTTTCCGTTCTTTTAAACTTTGACACGAAGAACAAAATGAATCATTCATTTTTCAATCTTAAACAAGTAAAAAGTAAAAACAAATGTAATCTTATTGTTTCTTACACTTAAATTCAAAAAAATATATATATATGAGAAAATTTCATTTTTTATAACCCACGTATATGTAGGTTTGTAAAAGACATACAAAAACATTAGTTTGATGGATTTTTTTATGTATATGATATACATATATGAATGCAACTATGTAAGAAACACGGAAATAGAAAATATGAACTGTAAATTAAAAAATTAAATGATTTAGAGTTGTTCTTTTTGTTCTCGCAATAATTAGTGTTCTGAATGATCCATTCACTATATAATATATATATATATATGTGTGTGTGTGTGTGTGTGTCATCCTGAAAAACAAAACATAGTCCCGACATGACAATAATAAAAAGACGTTAATCTTACAGATTCTAGTTTTGCCCTATCAAGAAGAATAATATTGGATAGCTCTTGAAGCAGCATCATATCAAGACCAAAACTTGCATAATCATTTAAAGGCAGAGTATCAAGCCAACAACTCAAGCCAGAAGGTTGGCATAACATGTCAGTGTTCATCACACAACAACTAGAGAGAGCACCAAAAGATGAAGCTTGCTCATTACTCCATTTATTTTTTTCCAGCTTGTCTTTTTCATGATGAAACTTACTTAAAAGCATCTGCAAAATTAATATAGAGAAAATAAAATTTATTGTTTCAAAATTATGTATAAACAAGAAAAACAATTAATAAATCATATATGGAACCTGATACATGTCCTCCATCTGCTTTAACACATCAAGGTTGTCTTCATCCACTTTGCTCATGATAAATGCAGACATGCAAACACCTTCATAGATAAGAAACACTAAATCACAGCTGACGTACAAAATCTTGTGATTAGTTTACTACATTAGGTAGCCGAAAAAGGAAAATGGTTAAGACAAATGTAGAAACAGTATTACATTATTTCTTTCAAAAAAAGGTTTTAACATAGAGTCTAGGTTTTTACAAATATTTGTAAGGGTCACTAAAAATGGCATTCTGTCCTGTTTGAAGAGGTGGCAGAATGGAGTAACACTTTCTTGAATACTTGGCCAATATATGTTCTCATCTGTTCCAAAGAGGCCACTCTACTAATTTACTATGCTTCAGGTGGCTTTTTGTCCTGGGTGATCAGATCAGAATTACATAGTTTACATAGCGACGTGTCACTGGAAAACTTGGTATGTTTTAAATTTAATCAGAAAGTACAAAAAAAGGTAAAATATCCCATTTGGGACAAACAAGAAAGTACACTGATAATCTATGTATAAAACCCTGAATTTCGGTAAAAACAAATCTAGCATACTAAAACAAAAATAACATTTTCTTCTAGCACAATGCAAAACCAGCACCTGCATACCATACTACACTGTAATAAGAAACTTAAAAGAGAACTGTATACCACTGTTTTAAAACCTTACCTTGCATGGCAAGAAAACGTAGTTCAGGATTGGTAGAAACAGCAGTCTCAGTGGAGTCTTTTTTGGCTACAAAAAAGAAAATAGAAGCATGTCAGCAGAGTTGTAAAAAATATAGCATTGTAATAGATAGCAATAGTAACAACAACAGCAATAAGAAGAAGAAGAAGAAGAATAAAAATACAAAGAATGATAACATTATCAAAAAAAAAAAAAAAAAGAGAAACAAATAAATGAACCTAGTTCCTGCAAGGGCATCTCTCTTGTCCAAATAGCATGACAAAGGTTTACGAGCTGCTTTTGTTTTTTATATGTTTCAACGGAAGAAGGGGTAAATGGATGACCACCAAAAGCCCACAGCAGCGACCTCTGTGAATTCAAATTCCAGGAAAAGTCTCTTTCCAAAACCCTCATGCGATTCTACACAAATTCAAATTTAGTGCAAGGCGCAAAACAGATAAAAAGAAAGAAAGAAATTATGCATAGAGGCCACCCATGTATCCAACTTTTTTATTGAGACCACCAATATGTTAAAGGTTGTGTATATATGTATCTAGTTTTGTGTCATTTGGCCAAAACAGACAAATAACGATCTATCAAAAATAGCTATTTGATGTAAACACCAGCATGTTTTTGGCCCAGGACACGTAACTGGTTGGCTTTTAAAGTAGTTTTAATATGGAAAAACTCCCTCCAAATACAATATCCCAAGAAAAAGTAATTTAAGAAAGGGCACCTGAAATATTTCTACTTCATTTGCACAAAACTCTTTCAATTTTTTTGCATCCTTTACCAAAGATCGCCAAGAAATTAACATGTAATCAAACTGGGACGAAACTAATCCATTCCATGCAGATATGTGATCACTAATGAGCTTCTTATAAAGTTCAAAAAGCTTATCAAAGAAAGGAGACTCGACTATCATATCAAGAATTCTTCCTTCAAGCTTCCTTAACGATAACAAAACATCCTTGTACTTAAACTCGCTCTCACCATGGTTAAACTCACTCTCAGCATGCCATTGTTGATAACTAACCCTTAGCAACTCAACACATTTAACCGCTCTTTTGAGAAGTTGGCTGCTAGACTCAGATACCATTGCATTCAAATTAGCATACTCCAGTGAAAGCATGGGTGTTGAAATAGCTGACATCGAATCCCAGTTGTCAACATCACGACACTTTCTAATGCAATTCCAAATAGGATGATTGAGTTCTTCGGTCAGAAGCTTTAAAAAGGATGAGAAAAACAAGCAATGTCCTTGTAAATGGTCACCTAGCCATCGGAACCACAAAAGATACACCTTAAGGTCGGTTTCTGTAGCCTGTTCAATGGTCCAATTAGCAGCAAAGAAAAGCTTTTTGTACATGAGTGCTGCTTCGAATCTTGTTTGGTTGACAATGTCCAACCCTGCCACACCGGCTTTTGGATATGCCATGTCATGCAATAGACCTACATCTGTTACATATGTCCTCATGGAATCACTGTGGCATTGAACTTGTTCCATTTTGTGAAAACCCAAAGCATCCCGAAATGAATGTGAGGCCATTTGAGACCCAAGATACTCCACATACATGCAATTTTGTTTAACAGAGGTTTCGACCGAGTACCGTACAAAATCACACACCATCAACGTTGTGGGCCATCCGCCAGGCAAGCATAAAGAAGAATCCGGATAAGATCTATAATTGTAAATTTCATGCATTGATAGGTAAGAACTAACCGCTTCATTGATAATATCTTTTCCCTCAATGTGCCCTAAAGAGGAAAGATATGTATGCTCAAAGCTTATTTTCAAGCTCCATAAAGCCTGATTTCCATTTGTAAGGAGACGTTGAAATAACTGGACCCACCTCATAAGTTCAAGGTTTGAAATGCGGACGTCATGCTGCAACCCAATTTCTTTAACTGAAAGATGTGATTCAGCCATTGCATTAACTAACATTTCACCGGGTATATCTGAAAGTGCAAGAAATCGTTTCACATCTTTGAGTTCATTCTCATACTCCGTCAACCCGATTTTATCATAAGGCTGCATCAAAAAGATTTCAACACCTCTATTTCTCATGGCTCGTGATACTTCACCATAGGTTGGGTTAACCGTGAGGAACATTCTGAATTGAGGATGGGGCCGAAGGATCAGTGGTTTTCCTTCTAGTGTCCCGCATTCATTAACCGTTATTGACCCAGATTGCTCAACTAGAGAATTGATTCTATCAAGAACCTACAGTAAGAGACAAATAAAATATGAGGAATCGACTGAACTTGCAATATACCACAAAAATATACTTAAAAGACTTAGCAGAGGCGAGATGTGCAGGTTGGGTAATGGGCCAAAATGGGTCCAAGTTGAAATAGGTCATTTCCAAATGCATTCGCACCACTATGGGTTGGTATACCAAAACCTTATCCGCTTATAAAAAAATTATATATAAATGTGTTAGTAATGATGATTACAAGAAGAATATTACTACAAGAAATTATCTATATCTTTAAATAAGATGATTTGAAAGATGCATTTTGTTAAAGAAATAGAATTTAGCTGATTTTCAGCCCATTTTAAATGTTACCCTCATAGTTTAATTGCTCGACTCATAACATAACCAAAGGTTGACATAACCCCTACAAATAAAAGGTGACAAGATGGATGGGTCAGACGGGTTGGGTGACAGTTGAACATGTTCAGGTTACGGATAAGTTCAATAAAGGGGAGTTGACAAGCCAGGTCTGTCCACCGACCAACACTGTCTCTTTCCAAAAGAAATGGAACACAGCCCTAAGATAAAATTGCTTCATTAGCTACCAGAAAGATAAATTTGTAGAAAAAAAAAATATATAGAATACAAACCGTAGGGTTGCAAAGGTTAGCATTCTCAAGTACAATCCACTCTCCATTCTCTATAGCCTTAATAAGCAATCCCGTTACCCATTCAAACTTTGCGGGATATAGCAGCTTCTTCTGATCATCTTGCAACTTCTTAACAATCTTCAGCAATCTATCAAGATCTTCACTATGGTTTTGCATAACCAGTTTTAATTCCTCAATAATATCGATTAACAATGGTAGAGAATGAAAAATTCCCTGGTTCCATTTCTCAACAGATGCAGTAACAAAACTTGCAGAACCATGATCAACAGTTGATGAGAAAGAAAGCCAACGGGTTACCAAATTCTTTCGTTTTGTGAACGTTTCAACAGACATATATGCATTCATGTAACGGTCAACTTGGTCAATGGCAAGACGATAATGACGAATAGCATTATATTGCTCAAAACACCCAAGTAGCTCGGATATATCAGTAGCAGATGATAGACTAAGTTCATTTAGAACATTTCCAGTGAGCTGTGACATTAATCTTATTAAAGAAGTTTTACCAGATGCTACTGGACCTATTAGCAAGACCAACCATTGATGATGTAGACATTGTGCAACACTTTCCAGACTTTGACGCTGACCCGGCAAGATTTTTAGTTCACGCGAAGATAGGCTTGATGCTTGCATATTATTTCTTTTCACATACGTGTTTCCAATTATCAAGTTTTCTGAATTCAGCTGCACCCTTGGGTATAAATTTATAAACGATTTTACTCCAAAAACCTGTTCATATAGATTAATGACTTCTTGTCGATCAGTTGAAGAGCGCATTCTTTGGACATACACAGTGTTGAGAAAACAGTCGTTCTTTGCACTTTCAGGAGCACCTAAAAAGATCACATTTTTTGACATAAAGTTAGAAATGAGTTTAGAAAGATGACCTGGATAGATGAATTACGTGAACATACAAATAACAAGTAAAGATCACATTTTTAATTGGTTTCACGCATGCCAATTAAAAAACCTGTTGTAAACTTGTAAAATGACAAAAATATCCCTGAAATGGCCTGAATATACTTGACAGAGAAGATTAAGAGCATGTTTTCGATTTAAAATTATCCAGCATGTTTTTTTGCCAGATATGGCATAAATGAAACCAAAATGAACTTTTAAAAACTTGGGTTGCCAATTTATACATTACCGCTATGATGTATAAATAAAAGATAAAAGATATAAGATAAAACCTTCTATGATCTGACAAGAACGGATAATATCTCGTAAATTGAACTCCCATGGGAATCCAGATTGCCCAAATTTATGGTGTATCATTGTATCTTCATATAAACGCTTATTAAAAGCAATAAGCTTTGAAAGCAAAGGCACTTGGATAGACGGGTACAACGAACTACAGATGAAGAGATGGTCTTCATCAACTAACTCATCAACATATACCTGAAACAACATCAAACCACAACATCAATAATGACCCAATAGGCCCAATACATATGATGTCTCAATATAATGTTTCAAAAAAGACCTTGGTAAAACGATTGAGAAAAGATTTAGGAAGTCCTTTTCTCCCACCGCCTTGATTGGAAGGGTTTTGACAAGCGAACACTCTGAAAGATGAAGGACACTTGAAAGTGTGACCCAGTTCTGGGATAAAAACCTCTGCCCGATGATCAAGTATAGCATTTAAGCCCTAATTCCAAAAACAATATCAGTAAACATACTTTAAAATAAATTGACTGAACGTTAGTAAACATACTTTAAAATAAATTGACAGACCTCCAACACAGATTGAGGAGCAAGATTGAGTTCATCAAGCAAAACCCAAGATCCGTTCTTCAGAGCCTGAATGATGTTTTATAAAAACTAGATATCTTAAACATACTTGCAAAAACGGCTATGTGAACAACTAAACTAAAACAGCAATAACTGTTTTTAACCTGCAAGAGGATACCATCAGACCAAGCAAACTGCATTCCTTCATCACTTTCAACAGGTAAGTCCGATCCCAGTAAATCCATCATGTCAGTCTGATTGGATTAGCCATGAAATGGGTCAGCACCGGTAAAAATGAAAAATAAAGAAATGTAACAAACAATTGAAGAAAAAAAAAAAGCAGAAATTTAGTGACCTGCTCTGATAAATTTATCCGTACAACAGAATGTCCTGAAAATTTGCCGAGAGCAAGGATAAGACTCGTCTTTCCAACACCTGGACTTCCTTCCAATAAAACTACAACGTAAAATCAGGAAAATATGGTTAAGAACCTCATTTGGGCATAGTAAATTGTTGATTAGCAAATTTTTACATTCTCAAGTAATTTTTCAGAATCATGATAGCATCACTATTAGTTAAGTACCAGGCTTTTTAAGCTGCATAGCCCGCAGTACACGTAAGGAATTTCTGCAGGTGGTTGGTGCCTGAAACTCAAATCCTTCAGCCTGTAGACAGTTATTACCTAAGGCACAGAAAAATAACTTGCATCAGACAGGTACTTAACAGAAAAATAGCTAGTATTGGCTAGTTTCTCTAGTAAAAAATTTAAACAAAAGACAGAAGTTAGAAAAAAACGCTAGTTTATATGTTTAGACATATACGACTGAATAATCAAGTGACACACCTTTCTCAATATAAAATGGATGAATTCCAAAATAACTGTCTATCTCCATGCCACTATTAGGCAGTGCCTCAGCTGACTTCAACAAATCAGACCAACCATTATATTTTCCCATTAAAAGATTTGCCTGATGCTGCAAACATGTATGGTTTAAATAAATAAGTAAAAAGATAATACACACACACATATATATGTTAATGGGGATGAACATGTAATAAGGGATAAATATAACTTAGTGCAGCCTAAATATTCTGATCTGTACCTTTAATTGCTCCATAAGAAAAGACAAGCATCTTTCCCTCAAGCCTTCAGCCTCAATTTTCGAAATTCCTGTACCTGATAAAAAAAGTAACGAGTATTAAAATAGTGACAGTAAGGACAAAATACATAAGAAAAAACAAACAGTATAAAACACTGACACCATCTGCTAAAATGGCGACGTGAGATCATACCTAAACTTAGTCCGTCAAGCAAGACCAGAAATGCACCATGCAACAATGCAACTTCTGGATGCAAACTTGTCTCGGTTACATTGATGAAATCTATCCAAGACAAAAGATCTCTAACTGTAAGTGTTCTTCCCATTTGTAACCGATTGAACCACTGCAAACAGCCAAATTCATAATATCATAAACTAATTAAAAGAAAGTTACAACAACCAAAGAGATTATACGCTCAATGTAATATAAAATGTAAAGTAAACTATACCTCCCAGAAATGTATCATTACATCCGCCACAAAAGAGAGTTTAGGATTCAAGATCCTGCAAAATGACACGTATGTTAGGGACATGTAATCTACCTAACCTGCCCCAAATCTTCTAGAAACATAACCCGTAATTAATTACATACTTCTCTGATGCTATACATCTGAGGTCATTCAGCTCACTCACAGGAGGTACCCATATTTCTGTAAACCGATTGCGAAGTGCAGGAGATAGTTCCTTTTTACCAAAATCACCACCAGGATTCATAGTAGCAAGTACAAAAAACTTCTCATGTGCTGTTATTTTCTCAAGATCAGAACCCCCTTTTTCTGCTAAAGACTGTTGAAAAATATACACTTTATTTCAATAGCACTAAAAAGTTTTCAACAGGTAAAAATGGAAATAAAAGAAAGAAACCGTACCAATTTCCTCTCGGGCTCCAGGACACTATTAAGTCTTTCAAGAACACTATCATCGGCCAATGATATTTCATCCACAAGAAACAAGTCACCATTTTTCATTGCTTGAACGAGAGGACCATCTTGCCAATTAAAGATTGTGGACCATTTTTTATGAAGGGAAGAGAGTTCTTCAGTGGTTTCCTCAATATATTTGAGTTCATTACTGGTGACATCAGTATGAAGGACTTGACCTTCTCTATAATATTTTATCAATTTATTCACTTGATCAAGTGTAGTTGAAGCTTGGTTGATGTCAAGCGAGATTTTCTGTTACAGAATAACTGACGTGTTAAGGGCCATAAATGTGAAAATATAAGCAATATCAACCTAGTTACCGTGATCGAGTAATTGAATGAAAGGGAGGTTCGGAGATCTCAAGGGGAGGTTAAGGCGGAGATCTAAAGACGAAGGGTCAAACAAGTAAAATAATAATTAAGTGATTTAATTATTATTTGAATTATCCATTAGGAATAGATTTAAGTTTTCGTTTATCTATTAGGTTAATTTAGAATTATCAGTATTTTGAATTCTAGTTTGGATAGGTATCAATTTCCTTGTTCTCCAAGGAATGATTAGTATAAATAGGACCCTTTGTAAGTTGTTTTTATTCATTCAAGTAAAAGTTTCCTTTGTGTTTTATTCTCTGATTATCATACCAAGTTAACAACTGGTATCAGAGCATAAAAGATACCTTGGGGCCGGAAGAGTAAGCGATTGAAGTTGGAAGAATTCGGTAAAGTTCAGGAGCCGAAGAAGAACCCAATCACAGGGCTGCCAAGAATCAGAAACAAGTCAGAAAAAGCGAGCAAGTAAACCGAGAAGATCATGGCAGAGTTTCAAGTCGTTGGAGGAATCAAGAAGCTAAGCCAAACTAACTATAAGGCGTGGAGTACATGTATCAAGTCGTATCTTCAAGGACAGGATTTGTGGCAAGTGACGAATGGAAGTGATACCCGGTTACCCACAACCGACATCAATGGTGCTGTTGGAAAGTGGCAAGTAAAGGCGGGGCGTGCAATGTTCGTTATCAAGACCACGGTGGAAGAAGACCTTCTTGATCACATACAAGATCTTGACAATCCGAAACAGGCCTGGGACACACTTGAAGCCCTATTCTCGAAGAAAAACGATGCTCGGCTTCAACTACTTGAAAGTGAATTGATGACGACCTCTCAAGGAGATCTCTTAATCCCTCAATACTTTCGAAAGATCAAAAACCTTTGCCGCGAGATTGGTGAGCTAGATGCACAGGCAAAGATTAGCGAGTCTCGGATGAAACGAATGATTATTCATGGTTTAAGGCCGGAATATAGAAGTTTTGTCACAGCCATACAAGGCTGGCCAAATCAGCCAAGTTTGACTGAATTTGAGAACTTGCTAGCTGGCCAAGAGGCCTTAGCTAAGCAACTAGCCGGAACATCTATGAAGGGAGAGACCGAAGCTTTGTATGTTCAGAAGACTAAAGCGAAAACTCGACCAGGAAAGATGAACCGTAGCAGCAATAAAGAAAAGAAGATCACAGGCGAAAAGAAAGGGACTGAAGATAAAGATGAGAAACCGGTTGAAAAGAAACAAAATAAATTTGGTAAACGGTTCCCATATAAATGTCATAGGTGCGGAATTAAGGGACATATGGCCAAAGATTGCCGAGTAAAACAAGAAGATGAAGGCAACCTTGCTGAATTAGAAGTTGAAACAGGCTGGGATGCGGAGGCTATGGCTGCACAAGTCGAAGAGGTTCACGCGCTTGCGGTGACGGTGGAATCAAAAGAAAATAATCTAGACGATTGGATAGTCGATTCTGGATGTTCAACTCATCTAACCGGAAACCGACAAACGCTAGTAGAACAAGAAAACAAAGACAATCTTGCTGAAGTGCAAACTGAAACAAGCTGGGATGCGGATGCTGATATCGAAGAGGTTCATGCGCTTACGGTGACGGTAGAGTCAAAAGCAAATAATCTAGACGAGTGGATAGTCGATTCTGGATGCTCAAATCATCTAACCGGAGACCGTCAAAAGCTGTCAAATTCCAGAAAATACAACGGCAGCCGGGTGGTGGTTATAGCCGATAATTCAAGACATCCGATTTCAAACATAGGAGATGTTTTGTTTCCGAAAAAGAATGGTAGTGATGGGTTAACTCTTGATAATGTTTATCATGTACCAGGGGTTAAAAAGAACCTAATTTCGGTTCCTCAAATAACCGAAACAGGGAAGTATGTCTTATTCGGACCGAATGATGTGAGGGTGTTTGATGAATTTGAAACACAGTCAATCCCGATCTTGCAAGGACGTAAAAAGGATACCGTGTATGTTCTATCGGCTGAAACAGCGTATGTTGAAAAGACACGAAATCAGAATAGCATAGATTTGTGGCATCTTCGGCTTGGTCATGTGGCCTATGACAAAATTGAAATAATGGGCAAGAAAAACATTGTAAGTGGTTTACCCATGTTAAAATCATCTAACAATGTAGTATGTGCAGGTTGCCAATATGGCAAAGCACATCAACAGGAGTTCGAACGATCGAAGCAAAAGTCTAAGCAACCTCTCGAGTTGGTCCATACGGATGTGTTCGGACCGGTAAAGCAAAAGTCAATGGCTGGAATGGAATTCATGATCACATTTATAGATGACTATTCACGATTCGTGTGGGTAGCATTCATGAAAAACAAGTCAGAAGCTTTAAATAAGTTCAAGGAGTTCAAGCAAGAGGCGGAACGAGTAACCGGTTTGAAAATAAAGCTTCTAAGGTCGGACAACGGAGGAGAGTACACCTCGCACGAGTTCAATCAGTATCTCAAGGATTGTGGAATAGGGCGCCAACTTACATGTTCAAATACCCCGCAACAGAATGGGGTATCTGAACGAAAAAACCGGCATCTAGCAGAAGTATGTGGCAGTATGCTACATGATAAAAACGTACCGGGAAGGTTTTGGGCCGAGGCAATGAACACAGCAGCATATGTCATTAATAGACTGCCTCAACAAGGGCTCGGGTACGTCACTCCTTTTGAATTACTTCTTAAGGTTAAACCAAGTGCAAGTTATTTCAAGGTGTTTGGTTGTGTGTGTTATGTTTTCATACCGAGCCATCTACGGCATAAGTTGGAGAAGAAGGCTGTCCGCTGCATCTTTGTTGGATATGATGAACAAAAGAAAGGCTGGAAGTGTACCGATCCAAACACGGGCAGAAGTTATGTGTCCCGTAATGTGGTGTTCGATGAGAACTCGTCTTGGTGGTCATCTAGCAAAGAAATACTTCCAGATACAGATGAACTAAAAGAAAAACTAGAAGTTGCTCGAGTCAAGTTTGATATGTTTGATGAAAATGATTTGAAACCGGTTGAACAAGAAAACGTCGGGATCGAATTGGAGGCTGAGACACAAGCTGGTCAAAATAATGAAGGTGAAAATGAGTTAGAAAATCACGTGGAGGCTGCTTCTCAGCCACAAGAACCGAGAAGATCTACTCGTACACGAAAGCCGAATCCTCGGTATGCAAATATAGCCTTGATTGAAGATCAAGATGTTGAGCCAAAGAGTTTCAATGAAGCATGCAGTAAGTCTCAATGGATACAAGCCATGAAACAGGAGATCGATGCATTGATGGACAATGAAACCTGGGAGTTAGTACCGAAGCCCGAAGGTGTGAAACCCGTCTCGTGTAAGTGGGTCTATAAGATCAAGAGAAAACCAGACGGAAGTGTTGACCGATATAAAGCTCGGTTAGTGGCTCGGGGCTTTTCACAAGAGTATGGGTTGGATTATGATGAAACATTCAGTCCGGTGGCAAAGTTAACAACCGTACGAGTAATCCTTGCAATCGCAGCAAGTCGAAATTGGAAGCTCAGTCAAATGGATGTTAATAACGCGTTCTTATACGGAGATTTAAACCATGTCATATACATGGAGCAACCCATTGGCTTTGAACATAAGGCAAATTTAGGATATGTCTGCAAGTTAAAGAAAGCCCTATACGGGCTCAAGCAATCCCCGCGGGCTTGGTACGGTAAAATCGGAGAGTTTCTTGAACACAACGGATATACTAGCACGGCGTCAGACGCTAGCCTGTTTGTCAAAAAGAAAGGAGAACACGTAGCTATGGCTCTAGTATATGTAGATGACTTGATAATTACCGGGGATTGGGAAGAAGAAACGGAACAACTTAAGAAGAACTTGACTGTCCGTTTTAAAATCAAAGACTTAGGAAGACTAAGTCACTTCTTGGGTTTGGAAGTAGAATATCAAACTGATGGGCTGTTATTGCATCAAAAGAAATATGCATCTGAGCTATTGTTTCGATTTGAGATGGCGGATTCAAAACCGGCGATTACACCAACAGATGTGAACATGAAATTACTAGCCGATGAAGGTGATGAATTAGAAGATGCAACTGAGTATAGGCAGATAGTGGGAAGCTTGATATACTTAACATTAACCAGGCCAGATTTGGCGTTCTCAGTAGGCGTTTTAAGCCGCTTCATGCAGCAGCCAAGAAAACCGCATATGTATGCAGCAAGAAGGGTGCTAAGGTATGTGAAAGATACGTTTGATTATGGAATAAAGTTTAAGAGGGAGAAATCAATTCAACTTAAAGGTTATTGTGATGCCGATTACGCCGGAGATCCGAGTAGTAGACGTTCTACAACCGGATATGTATTTTTTATTGGAGATGGTCCTATATCATGGTGTAGCAAAAGGCAACCAACAGTATCTTTGTCAACCACTGAAGCCGAGTATCGAGCTTCAGCTAATGCAACCCAGGAACTAGTTTGGTTGAGCGGTTAATGAAAGACATGAACCAGAAAGTTGAGTATAGAGTCAAGCTAATGTGTGACAATGTTTCAGCAATCAAATTGGCGGAGAATCCTATGTTTCATGCTCGAACCAAGCACATTGAAGTACACTACCATTTTGTCCGAGAAAAGGTGTTAAATGGTGAAGTAGAGCTTGAGTATATGTTGATACAAAGTTGCAAGTTGCCGATGTGTTAACCAAAGGTTTGTCGAAACAAAAGTTGGAAGAATTCAGGTCGCGTTTGAGTATGAAGAAGGTTGGTATTGAGAGGGAGTGTGAAAATATAAGCAATATCAACCTAGTTACTGTGATCGAGTAATTGAATGAAAGGGAGGTTCGGAGATCTCAAGGGGAGGTTAAGGCGGAGATCTAAAGACGAAGGGTCAAACAAGTAAAATAATAATTAAGTGATTTAATTATTATTTGAATTATCCATTAGGAATAGATTTAAGTTTTCGTTTATCTATTAGGTTAATTTAGAATTATCAGTATTTTGAATTCTAGTTTGGATAGGTATCAATTTCCTTGTTCTCCAAGGAATGATTAGTATAAATAGGACCCTTTGTAAGTTGTTTTTATTCATTCAAGTAAAAGTTTCCTTTGTGTTTTATTCTCTGATTATCATACCAAGTTAACAATAAATACACCAGAGACCTTTTTTTTTTTTTTGAAAAGAAAATACACCAGAGACCTATCTACCTATCTACTTCTATTCTACTATTAATAAAAGAAAACATATGAGGGACACATGTCACTCTCTCATGAAGTCTCACATTTATTAATCAAAACAATAAGTCTCATTCAATTCCTATTTAAGTTATTTCTATAATTGTTCTTAGTAATCCATAAATAAATATTAGAAGACAAACATTTTTTTTATTCAATCTCATCAACCATTATTAATCATTTCTAAAAATTATTTATAATTATAAAACTAAAACAATATTTACCATACTTTAAAATTGCATAACTACATTTTCAAACTTTGCAGTCAGACCAAATTACCTCCATTAGTTCACTTAATCAAAATATGATTGTTCAAAATTAAATAAATTTTTAAATAAATTTTGATAAATAAATATTTTAACTTACGAATAAATCAAAAACTTTGGGATAACAATTTAAAAATATGAATTTAATTTGTACGTAGTTAAATACTTAACATGATTCCTTTTTAACATTCTTGTGAATTAAAAATTATTGTTTTAAAATTTAACATATAAAACTCTTTACATATTTGTGATTTAATCATTGCTAAATGTTTAAGATATTTCCAATTAACTAGAGAATTTTTGTTATCTCTCTCAGTTTTAAGTTACGATATTTTTTAGGATACTATATGTGTTGTAGGAGGTTAGTTTGTAACAATTTACTTCTTTGATGATCATTGACATAAATGTTTTCAAATTTTAGTTATTTCTAAATTATGTTATAATTTTCGAGCAACTGTTTATGTTTTTGTCATTTTCCAAATTTTATTATCACTTCCGACAAATATCACTTTTTTATTTGAATGTTTTAATTTTTGTTCAACTTAATTAAGAAAATTATGTTCCAATTTCAATAAAACAATTTTCATTATCCGTATGATTTACGATGACGATAAACAAAAGACAAAGTCAAACACTATCAAGAGTAGGTTTGTATTTGAAATACCCAGTTTTCACTCATGACCAATTGTACGTCACGTTATCAAAAGTAAAAAAGCAGAGCCGGTGTTAAAGTATTAATATCAGATAGAAATAGCAGTGCTACAAATAAAACCAATGTTGTATACAAAGAGATATTTAGAGATTTATACATTACATTACATTTTTAAATTCTCAATTATTTACATTAACTAGTGTTTTAGTTACCCGCGCTTCGCTGCGGGAGCTCCTATTGCGTTGAGGGTTTGGTGCACGGTAAAAATTGCGCTTCGCTGCGGCAACTTTTGTTGCGTTGAGGGTTTGGTGGACATTAAAGACAACATTAAGTGACTGTTACTATTGAGTGGGCGTAAAAAAATAACTCGCCGCCCATTACCTTGCAAGCCAGCATTAACAATCTAACAGTTGGGTTGCAAATTGTTGATCTGATATGGAGCCCAAAATATTTCAAAAATGGTCCGTGATTCGTCGCGGGCGTGGCTGTTGTGCATACATGTTAATGTTAAGTAGTACCATGTAACAGGTTTTATTGAATTTTTATTTGGGAAGGTAAAAGTGATCTTTATTTGATTGTAAGTGCCCTTATATGTGTAGCCTTATGTGTGTAGGCTATGTTGTTTAATTTGCAACCTCTGTTTGAAAAGTTAAAAATATTTTGTAAGTAGCCTTATGTGTGTAGACTATATTGTTTAGTCGCTAAATCATAAAAATATAAAGTGCCAAGTTAGGAAAAAAAAGGAGGTACACAAGTTTTAGTGGCCAAATTATAAAAAAAATAAAGTGGACAATTGGGAAAAAAAGAAAGCATGCAATTTGGTGGTCAAAGTGTAAAGTTAAATACAAAAGAGGAAAAAAGGAAAAAAAGACAGACACTACCGTGACCTTAGTGTAAAAAGTCAACCGAAGATTTGTGGCTTTTGTTTGGTCAAAGTTGGATGGCAGAGTATTTTATTGTGCGACACTGTAGAAGTGTCGCACATTTAATAGATATATATAATATGTAACATCAATTACTTATACATTTAAACTTTATTATACCCGTGTGTCACACGGGCGGGCAAATAACCTAGTATTGTTAAAAAAAAACAAATGTGAGGAAAAACACTTACAGCATCAAGAGAAAAGTGCATTAAAGCTTTTAACTGCAGCAATTGCTCACACAAATTTTTGAACTTCAAAGCTAATTCTGATCTTTCTCGAACAGGATAGAATCCCTATTGTATTAGGAAAAATATAAATATATAAATACATATTATTGGACATAATTATGTAAATTCGACAATAGATCAAACTTGAGACATACCCCAAGAAAATCAGAAGTTTCTGTGTATTGATGGCAATTCAAGATGTGTAACTTGGACCCCAAGGCAATACTCAGCAACTGACATACCGTTGTCTTACCACCACCGGTTTCTCCAACCAGAAGCACTGGTTCACGTAACCTGTAACACCGCTCAACAAGAAAGTATAACCGCCACAGACTCTCAGTCCAAACCACCCTACATTACAAATAAAAAAAAACGGGCATTAAAATTAATAAATGAAGTAAAATATACATAAAGATATGATTAAAAAAAAAAAAGCATTACCTTCCAACACCCTCAGAAGCAACCAAAGAGTTTTGCAACTTCAGAGCTGCACCTCCATCCGCATTTTCCTAAGTACCATAAAAAAAGGTTCAGTAAGATGTACAAATTTATTTCAGTTATATTTCTTATAATTTAAAAATGTTACCTCTTTGTACATAAGGCTGCTAGAAAGTTTAATTCGTAGATGTTTCTCCAAAACTTCTAGAACAACTTTCTTTTCTCCATCATCACGCAGTCTTTCAGCCAACAAATAATAGCCGTCACGTCCTAAATCTTCATAGGATTTCCCAAACATCCTATACCTATCAGCCCACCGAAACAAATCACGCGGGGTAATAAACCCATGTTTTCCAGCAAAAACTTTACTACTCTGCCTACGTAACTGCAAATCCTTCATGACATCAATCATTTTCTTTGCATATGTAGGAGCAATTTTACAACGTTTCTCCAAAATTGTAATCAGTTCATTATGTGGAATTTCATCCACATGGATCTCAACAAACCGATTCCGGAAGGCTCTAGAAAGCATCTTTCGTCCAGCGTAAAAAGTCGGTGGGTTCTGAGTAGCAAATAGCATGAAATCTTTATGTGCACGAATCGTTTCACATAGTTCAGGAACATAAAGTTCACGGTTATCATCAAGCAACCGGTTTAATGCTTCCAAAACATCAGATGGAGCCAAATTAAGCTCATCAAGAACAATCCAATACCCATGTCTAACCGCTTTAACCAGCACCCCTTCTTGAAAAACAAGTTTTCCAGTGGCATCAGTTATGTAAGAACCCAAATATTCTTGTAAATCGGTGTGTTCATGATTATTAATACGTACAAATTCATGGTTAGTTATTGCAGCAAGATACTGAACAAGACTAGTCTTTCCACTAGATGTGGGCCCCTGTAACAGAACCGGGTATCTTCCTATAAATATAGCACGTCCTAAATTACTAAGCTGTCCCTTAACACTATCAGTCAATTGATAGTTGTCCACAAAATCATTAGATTTGAAATTCTTCGGAACTGTAATGAACTTATCAAACGAAACATGTGGGGCCACTTTCCCATCCAATAGGTGCTTCACAATTAATGTGTTCATTAACTTGGCACTAGGAGGATCCAACATAGTAAGAAAAAACATCGAAAATCCATCATAAATAGCTTTTAAGAAATCGAATTTTTGTCTTGACTTCTTTGTATATTCTAGGGCACGATAAAGTGACCTTAAACTGTACTGAGGCTTTTGATTAGCCCCATCCTGCAGCCTCTCTTCAGATTCTTTCTTTGCGATTTTATAAAAGTTCAAGATTTTACTATTTATATCTTTAACTGAACAGTCGGATCCTATAAATTCGTTAATAAAAAGCTCCAAATCTTTATCTTCCAACACATCATCCATAAAATACTCTGTAAAACGGCTTCTTAACGACAATGGAAGATCTCGTTTGCCAGCATCGGTTGCAGGATTCATACAACCAAAAATCCGAAAATTAGGGTTTCTAGATATATAATCCACATCTCCTCTTTCTGCTAAACAAAGGGACCCACTTTCATCTTCAAGAACACCAATAACTCTTTGAAGAGTTTCAGGGGGTGCTAAATTAACCTCGTCCAGTAATATCCATTCACCTTTTTTTAAAGCTGTTATAAAAACTCCCTCTACAAATGAAAATACCATCCCATCTGAAGAACTGATTTGTGATTGAGCCGCATCAAGTCTTAATGAAAAATTCTCCCATTTTTTTATTAATTCTTTACTTAAAGGACGTTTTCTTTTTCCGCTTGGTGTCTTTTTTCCAATTTCAACCACTTTACGGACACCCTTTTGAAGACCATTAAGTAACCTGTTCCAGTTTTTATCGCTAACAAATTTTCTTAAAATGGCAAGAAAACTCTCATTATCCTGCATTTAATTAAAAGAAGGAACACTTAACAATCATTCAAACATAAAAATGAAATGTATAGAAAAATGTCAACACAAATGATACCTTTGAAGAGAAGGTAACGCTAAACAGAGTTTCAAATTCCATATATAGAGGAAAGCATAAAAATTGTGCATCCATAGGTTTAAAACCTCCTAACAGATCCGCAACATCACTTTGCTGGCTCAAGTTCTGAAACACATTGTAGCAAAATATATCATAATATGAAACACATGCTACAAGCTGCAATTTGACCCATTTAACTAAATGAGTCGATTTAGGTTTTGTTCTAATACATACCAAAACTGTAAGCTTCTGACCGATTCTTGCAGCCAGATTCTGTACCAATGTTGTCTTTCCAGTACCAGTTTCACCAACTAAAAGAACAGGCTCGTTATACTTGACAGATCCAGCTATTCTTTCCAATATATGAAGTGATGTACGGATCTCAACGAATGACTTGATCAATTTCTAAAAGCAAAGTTGAATAAATTAAAAACAGAAACACAAAACATTGTTTCAAAATATTCAAAATAATAAATAACGCCAAATGGTAACCCACAGGTTTTCCTGTTCGCTGAAGAGCTACCCGTCCAATATGTACCTCAGACCGCAAGTCCTGCGCATAAAAATAGAATGTTAAGAAAAACCTAATTACACTCTGGTGCATAAATATTTTTTGTTAGAAAAAATAGAAACCTTGACAAGAGGTTTATCAACAGGAAATAATGTATTGGAACTTGAAATATGTATTTTCCAAATTTCCGATAACTCTCTCATAATTGTTAACCGCATTTCCACTGAACTTGAAGAGGTTGCAAAAACATCCACAGCCTGCCAAACGCAAAGTTATTAACAACCCATGATTTTTACATATATAAATCAACAGAAAAAAGGAGAAAAGAAGAACTAGTAAGATCAAAACCTCTTGATAGATGCACTTGGCCACATCAACTGATAAATAATCCCCTGCAAACTGATAACCTAAACCAACAATTCTCTTGCACCACTTTAAAAGATCCCTGCCAGTGCAGAAAGTTAACTGAATACGGGTGTGTATTTTTATTAATCACATGAGATGGTAATCAATTAATACCTCAATGAAAACCTGCCAGTAGACGAAAAGGTAACAGAAGCTCCAAGCTGATAGCCTGCAAGCTGGTTAACCTTTTCAAAGGTTTCTGCAGAAATGAAAAAAAAAAAAAAAAACAGAATATTATATTATCTTATGTTTTATGCCAACAAGGATTAGATATTCCATAGTACATTATTTTACAAGAATACCTATAAGTTTTCCACATATGGATTCCAGGTCGGGGTACCAGGCTTTCACAATACTTGGCAGGTCGTTAGTACTTGGGGGACTCACCATTACTCTCCTCCATAATGCACCAAGGGAGTTCCTACCTACACATCAAAAAATACAAAATTTGTCACAAGACTTAAGATTATATTATTATTATAATAGAGTTTACCCACCGTGAAATCTAAATGATATTATTTCTTTTGAAAAATGTTATCACATACCTGTTGTCACAGTGGATGCATCTAACCTAGAGCTTGATACTGTAGAAAAAAGCCGAAAGCTTTCACTAACCTTAACTGCCTGCAAACAGTAAACAACTATTCAAAGTTTAGCGGGCCCTTAGTTTGAAGATGAAAAACCAGTAAACAACATTTAATATTATGGAATAGCACCTCCCCATGGCCCGTTAGAAAGGAGCTAGAGCCTTCTAGCAAAGGTAACAAAATGGACTGAACATCTGCAGGAGCTTTATCAATGTCCTCAAACACAACCCAAAGTCCATTAAGGATAGCCTGTGGTAGCAAAAGAATGTGATCAAGACTAGATATATAATATATTGACTGCTATTATAACAAAATTAATAAAAACAAAATATAATGACCAACCTGAGTAAGGGAACCAGGCTGCCACCTAAATTCACCCGGTTGTTCGGCACATACATAACTCCCAATTAGTGTTTTTCCATCAATTTGCTCATCCATGTGAATAGATAGAACTGGAAGGAGAAACTAATCACATAATATAGAATACAAAATAAAGGTCTTTTTTCATGCCAATTAAATTTTCAGAAAAAAGCATACCTTGACTCCCTTGAGCATGGGCTAACTTGCTAATAAGAGCAGTTTTGCCTGCTCCAGCTGGACCATAGAGAAGAACAGGCCACCTTTGACTCACTGCCAACCGTACCATCTCAAAACTTTTCTTCACAGCAGATGTTAACACAAAAGGTCTTCCACTTTTACTCATATCCCTAATGAACATTAAAAAAAACTTCAACAACCTAAAATGCGACTATAAACAGCATTAATATAAATGGAATGTACAAACCATATTATCAGCCATTTAAAAAGATCCATTGTTTTAAATTTAAATTACTTATAGTATTACCATGTTGCCTCCA
Source organism: Ambrosia trifida (assembly GCA_028751855.1). NCBI lineage: Eukaryota > Viridiplantae > Streptophyta > Magnoliopsida > Asterales > Asteraceae > Ambrosia > Ambrosia trifida. Next base: position 117,700,221 of record CM054124.1, read on the forward strand.
TGTAGCTCCAATTTGATGGCCCAAGGCCCAAATTTACGTCTTCTTCAGAAGAACATGATCCGCTTTCCCTAAATGGTTCAAGATACCAGCCAGCCTTCTCCAAAGATACATCCTGAAGAAATTCCTTCCACCTATAGAACAAGGGATTTAAAACATAATCACCAAATAGTAATAAAACCGGTATTAGAGGTGGGAAAACTAACTAACCGCAATAAACACGCAAATGCTACTTCATCATCAAATCCAAAGTCAGAAGCTGACATGTCACTTTTGTTTTTCTGGGAAAACCTGTCACTCATCTTTAAAACCACTGTTAATATTTGAACCACAGACCATCTTATGTCCAGCAAAAGCTCTGTATTTTCTCCATCAAAACCGGTGATCTCATGTACAAGGTCCAAAAAACAGGACCAATCCCATAGCCTACAAAAAAACTCAGGTTCTGCTAAAAGAAGACGGTATGACACTCGCATAGCATCCAGTAGATGAACTCCATCCTGATAAAACCAGAGGCAAAACTAGGTCAAAATTGAGCATGATGAACAGAAAACCAATCCCTACAGCCTAATAGTGTTTCATAAACATTAATATTACTTTCATAATTTCAAAGGATATGGAACAGACTAAGATCTATACATACCTGCATGAATAAATGGGACATTGATTCCTTCCCCGTGATCCTTTTAAACGGTGGTGGCGCAAAATTAAAGTAATTCCTTATAGACCTTCACGAGAAAGTAAAAACCACAGGAAAAAGCAGCAATTGGTATTAATATGCACTAGGAATTCCCAAATGTATAAGTAATGTGAGAATACATGCATAAGTAAGCTTACCCAGACAAATTGGGTACCAAATCAAGTGTTCTTGCAAATGCTAAACATGAAAGCTCATGAAGTCTCAGGCCTCTCTCGTGTTTGACATATAAGTTAATAATGCAAATAACTTCTTCACACTCTGAACTCTCAGCATCCTTAAATAACCTCCCCTCATCAAACTCCAGCATTGAATCACTGGAATCAGAAGTAAGATCAGGCACCAAACGCAGCAAAGCCACAGCGCGGTCAACAATCTTCCGCGCAATCGGACGAAAGCATCCAACTAACGGAATTGTATAACGAGGATGTAGAAGTAACTCAGCTACTCCATCAACCAATTCTTCCTCCGTTAAACTCTTCCCCTGAATTAACATTCCACATCATAATTAAAATAAACTCAGTGCACAGATGGAAAGGATCAAATGTTATTATGTTCAATACCTTTTTGACTAGTTTATCCAAGTGAGGAACAGCAGCAAGCTTGGGACAACGACGAAGGAAGCGTTCCAGCTCGTATTCGATACGAAAACTTCCATCAATTGCCATTTAAACTTGTTCCTAAGTCCAATTAGAACTAAACCTTACTAATGGAATATAAAATTCAAATTGCAACGAAAACGTGTGTAGTAAGAACAAAATTGTTGATTAAAATGAAGACTACTAACCTGTGATGTGGAAACGAATAGTGCTTGATCGAATGAATACCTGAAATAAACAAAAGACGTTTGCAAAAGAGTAGAGTAGTGTCAGAGAGAGAGAGAGGCTTACAAAGGAGGGCTGTTCGTTCGGTTGAAGAGAAGAGACGAGCAGGTAAGGGTTTAGGGTTTAAGACTTAACTCTCTTTAAATAAATTTCTGTTAACGAATATCATTTGGGCCGGATCTCCCCGCCTAACACTTAACGTTCGGCCCACTTATCAGCACTTCTTAGCCATGTGTATTCGGTGACATTTTTAACAGCAATAACTAGTCTGAGTTATTATACCAAATAAAAACCAGCTAAAGTGTTTTATTGCTTATGTTAATTTTAATGTGTTTTATAACACATTCACATCTCATCCAATAAAACTGTGTGAATCTATCTCTCATATTTTAAAAAGTGATTTTAAGAGGTTGTGAGTGGAGAAGATGGAAAATGTTATTGTTCATCTGTATATTTGGTTGGACACTGTTCCACCTTATTTATTTTTAATATTTTTTCAAAGTGGTTGTGAGTTGAGGAGAGAGAACAAATAATGATAAAGGTATTAAAATATTATTTAATTGAAAATGAGATAAAAATGTATTGTAATAGTTTTTAGTGTAATTTGGTGGATGAAGATAGGGATGGGTATGCAATGTGAAAAGATATGTACCAGGACACGCGTACGTGCAAGCGCAAGGCTTCTCCCACACGCCATCCCTAAAAGAATAATCAAATGAAGCTTCTGTGGGGCTTGTGTGTATGTGACAGCTGCAGAGAGAGAATGAAAGGGACGTCCAGCCAATTAAAGGCATGTATTCTCTGCTCCATGATCTCCTGCCACCAGCAAGGATAGAAAGGATGAGTGAAGATCAAAACCGATTCCAGAATATTTGCATGGAAGTGGGGAAGCCGGAAGTGGCTAAAGAAGTCGGAGGAATAAAGTAGTTGGACAGCTGAAAACGACTCATTTAATAAATTCTTACTTTTAGAACTATAAAAAATCTCGCACTCAAAGGTAGGGCATTTCCCATTTTTATAGGAACTTCTGTACCAGAAACAATGATATCTCCAATTATAGCCCCCTACTTTATTAGAAACAATTTTATACACTACTATAACACTAATAGAGTGAAGAGGACAGTCAGTCAATCAGAGAAGGACAGCGCAAATTCTCCCAACGGTCTCACCTGTGGGGCTGCGGTAACTGTAGTTTTATTTGGTAAAAAAAGATTATGCCTATGTCGTTGCAGTGTAAAGTCGTAAAAGTAATTTAGACATTAAGTGTCGCATGTTACGATGTATATTCGTAAAAGTATATTAAATAAAACTAGTAGGGAACCCGCGCGATGCGGCGGGAGTGACACTTTTTATTTTGGTACTTATTTCAAATTCGTATAGTATTTGTTGTAGCATCGTTGCGGTGGATATACGTTATAAGCGTCACACATGTATAGTAATTAAAAAGATTTAACATTTAAATTGTAAAGTACTTTTAAGAAACATTTGATAAAATAAAGTAACATACGAAAGGAAAAATAAGTATTAATTAACATAAAAGTTAAGAAAAATAAAAGCTAGTGAACTACTTGAATCATGAGATCAATTTAGTCATGCACGTTCCAAGTATGCATGATCTCATCTATATTGTCTGCACACCATTCGTCATCAAGAACGATCAATGAAATTTTTTGTATATCTCCATGTTTGATTATTACATCTTTTGGTGAGGATGAGTTTCCTCCATTTTCTTCTATCTAAAGTGTCATCAAATATGTCTTCTTTGTCATTTTCATCATAACTGTCTAGATCAATAACTTGAATCTATTTCCATTAAGAGAGTCTCTTTGATCTCTTCCAATTAATTTCATGCATCTGATCCTTAAAATAAATTAAAAATAATTAATACACAAGTTAATAAAAGATGAAATAAATGTTGATATTACTTATTCACTAAATTCATGTTGAAGATCAGATTTGTAGAGATTAAACATTGCACCATAGCAAATAATCTCAACACCATTATCACCATTATCCTGAACGTCTAAATGAATCTGCAAAACCAAGAAGTTAACACTTAAATGATTAAGATATGTATAAAAAGGTATAATTAGTAAAATGAGACGAATGAAAACCATAAACTAACAAATAACCAACATTAGAAGCTTCAACTTTTGAATTCAGTTTCCATGCCTACGTATTTTAGCAAGTGAAATAGATGTGCATTAGTATGTATTTATAGAATAAACTTTATGTGACATCCGAGAACCAATTACACATTTTTCTAGCTAGCTTTACTGTTTACTTGCCGAATTTCGAGACGAAATTCTTTTCAACTTGGGGATGATGTGATAGTGTGATACCCCGCAATTTCAGGTTCCTAAATAAACTAAACTCTAGTTACTTACACTGAGATTCCTTGCATCTTACTTGACTAGAGTTAACTAGATAAGTTACGCGTGCACACACTAGATGTATATGTATCTATGAGCTATCATAGATTGACAAACATATATGATTAAACTTATGAGAGTTTATGAATATTAATCTAAGTATGTACATGAATCTCTTATACTTCTGACAATTTTTTTTATAATTTTACGTTAGTTTTATTTTTTAGATCCACCGGTGTAGTCCTTTCCCACCAACATCTTTTTCTCTTTCTCTCCTTTTAAGAAAATCCGAAGAGCTCATAAACCGTGAAATAAAACCCGTATATTTTACGTTCTTTTTATTTTTATTTTTTCAAACTAAAAAGAAACTAGACGGCGTCCCCCGCGCGTTGCGGCGGGGACGACATTGCGAATGCATTTTTGTTTGTAAGCAGGCTTGATTTTATATATCGGCAATTGTATATTAAGCCGTTCAAGGTTTAAACCCATGGTGAAAAGGCACATAAGAAAATAAGTTTATTCAATATTAAAAACTTCACATTGATGAAACACAATGTGGAAAACTAATATAACACAATATTAAAAAAAAAAACACACAATGATATAAGAAACAAAATGCTATAAAAAGCACAATGTTCACAATTTTTTTTATATATTTTTTGTTTCTTAGACCATGCGTAGTGGGGGGCTTTATATATAAAGCTCCCCTTCCTGATTGGTCCACGTGGCTGCTGAGTCAGCATGAAGAGAGAAACTGAAAAAAGGGTGTAGTGGTGGGGCTTTATTTATAAAGCCCTGTTTCTGATTGGTTGATTTTTTTATTATTTTTTTTAATCTTTTAACTCAAAATAATTAAAATAAAAGACAAATAAATATAAAAAAATTACAAATAATAATAAAAACACACAACTAATATCAATTAAATTAAAAAAAAACAAACAACTTATAAAATTACAATACCAAATTAAAAAAAAAAAACAACTTAAATAAATTACTGGAGGTTATATTTTGCAAGGATTTGTTGCCTATGATGTATCACGAGGCGTAGGGCTTCTCCCTCGAGGTGGTCGATCGATTTGGACAAAAACTCAATGTCCTTTTCCTTTTGCCTCGCCTCTTGAATGTCGACGAACCTTTTATTCTCGGCCACTCTCTGGTCCATAGTTTCCAAACGTCTTTGGCCGAGGTCGCGAAGATCCTGTAGTCGTCGATTCATTTCATCAAACTCCTCCCTCGATGCACCACCTCCTGTCGAAGACGACTCCGCCTTGCCACCCTTTTTTTATTGTCTACCGGGTGGTCTTGGAATATCCTCCTCCTCCTCCTCCTCCTCATCCTCCAAATCAACAGGATCATCTAAACTCACAAAGCGAGCATCGGATGTCGGTGTATCCGGATCTCGCGACGTGGACGTGGTTTTGCTTCGTTTTGATGGTCCTCCTCCTCCTAATCCTCTTCCTCTCCTAATCTTGTGCCCACTACCCGACCCCATAGGCGGTACATTAGCCCACTTAGGACTATGTCTCAACATCTCCCAAATCCTCAAATACGGGAACGGCCCGCGGGTATCTCTCATCTCGTCCAAGGCTCTTGCCAACAAACCGTCATCACCTTCCCCACTGCCCCTGAAGTCCTTGCAACGTTGGTAAACCTCCGCAAACGAGTGACATTTATTATTTATGTCCGATCACTTTCCCGATATCGAGTCGTGCTCTCGATACTCACCTCTACCCATGGCCGCAAAAAACGGCTCTCGAATCCGTTGCCAAAACAACGGGCTATGTTGATAGTTTGCTGCAAAAAAAAAAATATTATACGATTAAAAAGTATATATATGTATATATAAACACACAAAAAAAATACTAACCAACATTTTAAAGTATATATATATATATATATATATATAAACACAAAAAAAAAATACTAACCAACATTTTAAAGTATATATATATAAACACAAAAAAAAATACTAACCAACTTCGGGGTCCTCGAATATGTCGAGCCAGGCTCGCGCTAAAGCATACTCCTCTTCTCTTTCCCAACGTTCTTGTTGCTTTTTTTGACGAGGAGCGGTAGCATCTTTCCTTTTATGCCAGCGTCTCCCGCGCCCGCGCCCCTGTTGAGAACCCTCGGGTTGACGTGGTTCGTCTTGAGTTTCCGGTACGGAATCGGGCTCCTCTTGAGAAGGTTGGACATAGTTTGGTGGAGGAAAAAATTGACCCGCCATGTTTGGGCCCGGATAAAATTGACCGGGCATGCCAAGAAGTTGTGCGTATTGCATTGTGTTCGCGTCAAACTCGCCCCAATTGGGTGGCAGCGGAGTAGTAGTGTTTGGCCTCGTAGTGTTTGGCCTCGCACCCGGCCGACCCGGGACCCCGAACGGTGAACCATATGGAAACATGTTTTGTATTTTAATTTGTGTGTGGTGTGTGGTGTGTGGTTTTTAGTTTTGGTTGTGTTTTTATAAAAAGTATTGTGTGTGTGTATATATATATAGTGGGGAAACAAAAAATAACCGTTCAAAAATTAAATGGGGGGCAACGGTCAAAATTTTTGACCGTTTGATTTTCCAACTCGTGCCACGTATCGTTATTTGATTGGTAGAAGCTTTTGAATCTCGGCGTTATAAATATAAAGCCCCGACCCCAAATTACAATATAGCGCCCCTATGTTACGGTGTTGGGGGCGCTATATTTCAAAAACAAGCACAAATAACGCCCCACTACGGGGGGTCTTAGCAGGTATACTATGCATTCTTATGTTCAACACTTTGTATCATTTATTTATGTTTACACTTTCGTGAAATTTGCCATTCCTTTCCAGGTGGGTGAATGGATTGTGAAGAACTCAGTGTGATAAGCCTTCCTCATATACCTCTAAGATGAAAGCTGGATTGATAAGCTCCTAGACCTTTACATGTTGACTTTCAAAGTCAAACAAACTAAAGCTTAAATTGATACTATCATCTGGAGTTTAAATAAAATGTTGGCAACCGCATTAAGCTTCGAAAGATTTGTTTAAAGAACTTAATGTTAAATTAAAAATCTTGATTTAAAAGATGTAAGTTTTGAAACCGAATGCAACTCCCTAGACTTGCAAAGTCAAAGCATATCTTGGTTTATGTTAATGTAATTATTATGTGATCGATGGACGCACATTGCGCGTCTCATAATCAGGTTTGTATTTAGTTTTCATGTAACTTCAATCAGCATGTTTAGCAGTAGTGTCGTACCAAAACATCAAGTGATGGTTACATTGTGTAGCCAAAGTGAACAGTTAATTTCAAAGCATACAATTGTAACCAACTCATGAAGTTTGCATCTAATCTTCAATTTTCTTTACAATTGAGATTGAAATTTTGAATTTTCAAGCAATAAACACAAATGCAACTAAAGAACATATGTGTCATACCCATAATTAGAGAGAAAAAATGTGAACGTGAATGGCCTGAAGCGCGACAGTTGTGGGCGAGAGAGGTGGTATTGTTAAGGAGGCGTTGATGAAAATTATCATCGACTTCGCTCGTCTCCATCGCTACGAATCCAACACCACCATCGTCGAACCACTTCCGTTTTTGTCCCTAATCTTCAACCATGGTTGTCATCCGTCTTTAGACAGAACCATCACTGATGTCTCCATCAAGTAGGAAACCGGCCACAACAACCTGCGATTAACGGGTTAGTAAATTTTAGCATAAAAAGAATTAGGCCAAAACTCGTCCATGTGCATATAACCTTATTTATTGCGGATAAAAGGCATAACGGGTGAAGCCATGTGTTTGTTTTAAAACAAACCCATTTTGAGCCATAGCCCACTAAACCCAGCTGTATTCATATGTTGACCAGTTATCTCTATATTGCTAATTCAAGTTTGATAAAACTTTGTGGGCTCGGCCATGGAATGTGTACGGTATAAATAAGAAGAAAGGCAGTAATGCCAATCATTTGGTTAGAATTTGGCCAAGCATTTAAATGCTTATGTTGATAACTTTATAGGCATATATTAATCTGCTGAATGCAAAGAGTATGTGGAGCATGTGAGTTTCTTTCAATTTTCTAAACTAACCACACACAAATACAGATCTGTGTACTTTAATGACGGTAGGATTTGAAAGAAGCAAACATATGGACATATCAAGATTAAAAAAAACATGGGTTACAACAAAAAAATACTGAGACATATCCATGTTTTCACTAATGAACGCAAAATAGGTCGAGCGATTAACGGGTCGAAATGGGTAATCTTTAATACATGTGCAAACAGGTCGGTCGTTTGGAGTCAACACTTTTAATTAAAGACTATACCAACCCATTGTTTGTCAAATGGGTCAAATCCGGGACATCTAAAGTAAGAGCAAAGAAACGTAGACATGATACAACACGTTGTGATATGTTATGTAAGTGCTTATCTGCTTAAAGTATACTACTATTTTGTTGTACTTGTTGTCAAAAACCCTTAACCGTATTCACAACATATAATAAGTTGACCCACACCTAAAGTTGGTTAACATCAAAAGATTGAAATAAGTGGGCACACATGTTTTTATTTGCAGCCATAAAATGATGAAATAATTAAAAACAAAATCAGATTAACCAAGAACAATAATCTAGTGTCACGTAGTTTCAGTTTTAAAATATCAGTCATTTAAATTAGGGAAAGAAAATAAAAACTTACCACCCCTTTCAACAATCTTGCAAGTTCTTCTGCAAGTTGAGCTACCAATGCCTATAATTTGACCAATGCACAACATAAATTTTTTAACAAAAGACAAATTATTAAGATAATGGTTGATTAAGAACATAAGCCAATTACAAATAGCATAATTGAAACAGAACCATTTAGAGTATCCTCTGCTAGTCCAAATCCAATGCATCTGCAATCCAGGAAAACAAATTTTAGAACCTAATAATAAAATCCTAATTCATGATGAATCTAACCTAAAAGTCGAAACCCCGTCAAAATCCTCTTATGTCGTATCCCTTCTCAACCAAACGTTATTCCGGCCACCTATCTTTCTAAATCAAATGCTCCCAACCACTACTAACTGCCACCATCACCATCAACAACCACATCTTCTCAAACATGCCTTTCAAACCAATCGGCTCTTTCTGCTCTAGCATCTCCTGCCTCCGCCACCTATATATTAATACAGACAACTTTTACATTCATCACATCAACCACAACCATAACCCACCACCGTTAACATACACAACTGCCACCATCACAGTCAAAATAAAAAACAAATCAAACTCAAAAAATAAAAAACTAAAGCAAAAACCAAAACCGAAAAGTTAGGCTCACCGATAACGCGTAACAGTAACCGTCTATATGTTGGGAATCATGGTATCGTATACACAGCGGAAGCGGTTTATATATTTAACGAAAACTGATTATATATACTATATATATAATAGCCGATTAATATATATAAATTGTTAGTTAATTTTATTAATCCGATTAATAAAATATTCCCAATCAAGATCTCAGTTAAACGCGTATAAACAAATAAATAATAAACAACCATAGAGGGTTTAGTAATCAACCTTTGACGACTACACCGGAATTGTAACACGCGGGTTACAACGAATCCTCGCTAGTAGGAAGTTCACAACCGAGCACGAGCCAACCGTGAGCAACCGTTTGCAAGGTGGAAGGCGGCGGCGTATGGTGGTTTGACTGAATCAAGGGGCGGCGGCCCTAAAGGGTTGGCGGCCAAGACTTGGAGAGGAAGGAATTGTTTTATGTTATAAAAGTTTGTCTAGGGTTTGCACCTTAACCCCCTTTTTATAGAAAACAATCTTACACTAGGCCCCCTTGTCAAATATCATAATACTCCTTAATATTAATCTTATTAATATTAAGTTCCTCAAATCTAAAACAATTATTATTTCATAAATAATAATCCACCTACATGTGAACTTGTCTGATTCGTGTACCAACGTGTAACTCTTCGGATCGTACCGGGTCGGGTTATGTTGATCTCGACGTTTAATTACATCGGACATAATATATATCCAACACTATAACCACCACAGAACACTCGGCGAACAGTAGGAAAAGTTGAGGGATTGTAGAGAGAAGAGAGAGGGGGGACCAGCCTATGGTTTGTCAATACTACCTATACAACCCTTAAAACATGCTATACAACAAAGCATTGCGCAATTCATTTGCTAATTAGAATAACTTAAATTAAATATTCACTCACTAAATGATGATATGGATGCCTTTAAAAAAAATGATGGATATGGATATTGTTTTTAGTGATAACAAAAGCTAGTGTAAATCTAAATCTTGTGTCAACCAAGGGACCCACATTTGTTAGCAACGTTACAGACGCTGTGAAGCTGATGAATGCAATGGTCAACGTCTGCGATAAATCCACCATGTCCATATCCAACTCTCGCCTCAAACACGGCACCATGATTGACTCACTCACTGACTCTTACCCGCCTTATAACAATAATAATAATAATATTATCAATCATCATCTTTTTATCTTAGTAGCACAGCACCTGCAACTACTTCACTACAACTCCACTAAACACCATGAACCAAAACAACCAACAGAACCTACACCACTTCAAAGGCCAACACAGGCTTCCAAACTTCGCTATTCCACATCGTTACCACCTAACTCTCAATCCCAATCTCCAATTATGCATCTTCTCTGGCACTGTAACTGTTGACGTATCTATCTTGGACTCCACCCGCTTCCTTGTCCTGAATTCAATTGATCTCGTGATTCATGACTCCTTTTTCATAGACTCAAATAACCATGTAATCAGTAATTAGTTTATTTCTTTTTTTTTTATTTTGTAGTTTGGGATGCTCACCAGGTGTTTGTGAAAATGCAGAAAGTGGTTCCTAGTGAAGTGGTGGTGGATAATGATGTGGAGATGATTGTGTTGGTTTTTAATCAGCCTCTTAGTGTAGGAGAGGGTGTGTTGGAGATTAATTTTACTGGAGTTCTTAATCAACATATGAAGGGTTTCTATAAAGGGTAGTATTATTTTAGCTTCTTTATACTTATGTTGATCGTTGACTTTTTTGTTGGGGAATAACCGTAACAAACAAACAAAAACGGATAACAGAAATCTCTAAAGGCACGTGATCGCTTTCAGATTGAATCAATTCGACGGTTTTATCGAATATTCAATCGGATACAATCAGAGATTGAGAATTTTCTGTATGCCAATATTAAATAATAATAATAGTGATCATTTGTGGTAGGACTTATGTTGATGGAGGGGTGAGGAAAAACATGGCAATGACTAATTTTGAACCGGCTGATGCGCGGCGTTGCTTTCCATGCTGGGATGAACCTGCACTTAAGGCATGTCATTTGTTCAAATTCTTGTTTTAATTCTGCCTGTAAACTTTTTTTTTTTTTTTTTGTTAGACATAATTCTTGATATATCCTAAGTATATTATTATCATTTATATTATTATGTTATAACATAAGTATGAGTCGGTTACTCCCTCAAACGACACACCTCTTTGTAATAGTCGCAACCTTCCGGTACTATATAAACCGGACATATCCCTTCATTTGTAATTAGAATGTTAGATCAAATAACGATACATCTTTTACATTCTCTCTGTTCTCTCTCAATCCCACATTTGGCATCAGAGCCAACGATCCAAAAAGGACCTCTGAAGAAGAAAACCGAGTGAGTCGGTATCGCAACGAAGAAGAAGATCGAGTGATTCGATCATAAGAAGAAAGAAACCTGTGAAATCGTTTCGTGAAGAACCGAAAGGAAAAGAGATTGAGTGATTCAATCATAAGAACAAAGAAACTTCATCCCCTGTTTTCATCCGAAAACAGAGACAATCACAGAAACGATTTTACCAAGACATAAGTGTATTGGCCAACCAAGATCAATCAGAAAGATCATTACTTAGAAGATTATAACCGTTATTCGAAAGAACAGACCGGAAGGAAGAATTCCGGCAAGAACAGAGAATTCCGGCGAGACACCGGAAAGGACCGAAATACAGAACAAAGCGAACAAAAGAATAAAACGGTTATTGATCCCTCTGCTCTTTATTTAATGAACGAATCGAATACATAAAATTTTTTTAATCCAATCAAAAATCAAGTAAAGTGTTGATATCCTGTTTTTGTTCGGTACAAAGTTTTCCCGCCAAACGTTTTTTTAAGAAACAAACATCAGTTTGAACGATTATTATCATATATTAGATTTGGTTTTACATACAAACATCAACACATCAGGATTAAAATTTTTCTTGCACTGTTTCGAAAAAAAAGGAAAACCGAAGCATTTTTTTAAATTCGTATTCGATCATTTTTGGTTTGATAAAGAATTCAAATCAAAGTATTGTGGAACACACGCTTTTGTTAGTCCATTTGGATAAGTCAGAACAAAGAAGTTTTTTATTTTGGGCAGTAGAATTTTCGTAAAGAAGGTGTTGACTTTGAGAAGTCAACATACGAAAGTTTTAAAAGAATATTATAGTGAGGGATATCTATTTTAAGAAAGTTGTCATCAGTGACGTTTTGGTTTTGTACCACTTATCCGAATTTTTTTTGAAGTCAGAATATTATTAAACAAACAAAGTGGTTTGCTTTATAAAAAGGGTGTTTAAGGATTAAGTGTTATTTGGAGAACACTAATCAAGGTATTGTTGGAGGAGTTATACAAAAGTCAAAAGGGAATTGACTTTTAATATTTTGGAACATTTTGATATTCAAGTTTCACAAAAATTTCAATAATCAACAAGGTTTTTTTTTTCAAGGCCTTACAAAACTATTAAACTTTGTTAAATAAAAAAATATTTTCAAGGAATATCATAGTTATTTTTTGACAAAAAAAAAGGTCAAAAATAACAAGTTTGACAAAAGAGTAGTCAAACAAGTTCCAAAAACGAAGTGTTGGGTAGTCCGTATTAGATTGGACAATAGGGAAGAAGAATGAAAACAAGACTCCACTAAAGTCTCTCGCAAAACCCATAATGACGAAAGAAGAGAACGTCACAAAGGAAACACTCACGTTTAGCCTCCAAACCCCAATGTTAACATCTACAAATTACACGATTTGGGCTATTCGTGTAAAGGAAATATTGAATGCCAACAACCTTTGGGAAGTAGTGGAACCCACAGAAGGAGCGAATATAGATATCAAGAAAGACAGGACAGTGATTGCCTATCTATTTCAAGCAATTCCAGAAGATATGGTGATGCAAGTTGCATCACATACTACAGCCAAAGACGTATGGGAAGCATTAAAGACGAGACATATTGGAATTGATAGAGTCCAGAAAGCAAGACTTCAATCATTACGCACAGAATTCGAGATGTTATCAATGAGAGAGGCAGAAACAATAGACCAATTTGCTGGTAGATTAAGTGCGTTAAATACAAAGTCAAAGACCCTTGGATCAAAGTTCGAAGAACCTATTTTGGTACGTAAATTATTGGACTCAGTACCAGACAAGTTTTTACAAATTATTGCATCGATAGAACAATACTCCGATATGGAAACCATGACACTTGATGAAGCAATCGATAGACTAAAAGCTTATGAAGAGCGTCTCCGATCTAGAGATGAAAGAAATCATAGAAATGACTATGATAAACTTCTACTTGCACAATACAAAAGAAAGATCAGTCAAGAAGGACAAGGTGATTTTAATCGAAGTCGGGTAAGATCAATTATAGAAAAGATGGTATACGAGACAAGTTTCAAAGAACCCATGGTCAAAGTCGTGAAGACAACCACCAAGAAGAAACAAGTACAAAGGATAAGTCTCAACCCAAGTGTTATCGATGTGAGAAAATTGGACATCATGCCTATGAATGTCCAAATAAACAAAGGAAAAGAAGAGAAGACAACTAATCATGTGATATGATTAAAGAAGAATATCCGTGTGATACGGAAACAACCTGTTATAGGTACAATGGTGAAATCCAGTGAGTGGATCAAAAGCAAGAAGTTAGGTCATGTGAAGTGATCAAAATAAAGAATCAGTGTGTGAGGCACTTAAGAACTAAGCTAAAAGATGTAAGTTGAAGATCATGGTGTGTGATGCAACCATGAAAAGAAGAATCATGTGATACGATCAAAGCCGTGAAGGAATTAATAAAGAAGGAGATCTGTGTGACTCAGATCATCCAAGAAAAGCTGTGAAAGCAAAGTTGTGTGAAGCAACAATATAAATCAATAAAACTATGAAAGTTCGTTTGTGTGAAACAAACAAAGAAGTATGAAGCTAGCTAATCATCCGCGTGTGATTCAAGAATAATCAGCAAGTTGTGTGAGACAATTAATGGAAAAGTAAAAGGCAAGAGAATTTGTGTGATACAAATCAAGCTATGAAGAAAGGAGCTAAAGAAGCATGGAAGAAGAAATCAAGAATTAGGGGGGAGAATGTTAGACATAATTCTTGATATATCCTAAGTATATTATTATCATTTATATTATTATGTTATAACATAAGTATGAGTCGGTTACTCCCTCAAACGACACACCTCTTTGTAATAGTCGCAACCTTCCAGTACTATATAAACCGGACATATCCCTTCATTTGTAATTAGAATGTTAGATCAAATAACGATACATCTTTTACATTCTCTCTGTTCTCTCTCAATCCCACATTTTTTTTTGTTTTGTATTGATACCAAGTGTAAACATGTATTCTATATATATACTCCATTTAATCTACGTATTATGATATACAACCTCCAGTTTAACCGTTTGAAACCCAAAAAATAACAATGTATGTAACATCAATAAGACAATAACAATAATAACTTTACAAAGGTAAGTATCTTTATCTAATCTAGTTCAGAAAAATGACATTTTGATACTCAAAATGCATGCAGGCTACCTTCAAGATAACAGTTGGCAATGTACCATTAGAGCTGACAGCACTATCAAATATGCCCGTCTCTGAAGAAACAATCACTGGAGATTTCAAGACTTTGTGCTTCGAAGAATCCCCGATGATGTCAACTTATTTGGTGGCTGTTGTCGTTGGTTTGTTTGATTACATTGAAGAAATATCACCTGGTGGTAATGCCAATTTGTGTGAGATTTAATACATTTTTAGTACCTCTTTTTATTGGCTTGCTTCACTTTCCTGCAGGAATTAGGGTTCGTTCATACTGTCCGGTTGGTAAGAGTGAGAATGGGAAGTTAGCGTTAAGTGTTGCAGTCAAGTCGCTTGAACTTTATACAAAGCAAGTAACAAGACCATATTTTGTTATTTTACCATAATGGAATTCTTTTTACTATTTATGTTGTAATTCGACCATTTTTAATCATTGAGAAATATTTGAACTTATGGATATTTTACAGGTATTTCTCCATGCCTTACCCACTTCCCAAGCTAGATATGGTTGGTGTTCCCGATTTCCCTGCTGGGGCCATGGAAAATTATGGGTTGATCACCTTTCGTGAAACCGAGTTGCTCCATGATGATTTGCACTCAGCAGCAGCTAACACACAAAGAGTAGGAAAATATTTCTTAATGCCAATTTATTGTCTTATTTATATTTATAAGCCACTGCAGTGTACGCAAGACTTCTTTAGTTTAGCTACTTTCAAAGTAGATGTTATAAAGGTGATAGCAAAATGGGATAACATGTCAAAAGATGGGTTAGGTTGGGAAAACTTTTCTCCTGAGTAAGATTGTTTTTTTTTCTTTTGTAAACAACATGTGTGTGTATATATAATGCGTGTGTAGTACTCGTCTTCTAAGGAAAAAGCATTGGTTCCATAATTGTGGACTCAAGAATGCATCTAGGATTCTAATCATTATCTCTTGCATTCTTTTTATTTCAGCTGTTGATTGTTGTTACACATGAAGTCGGACACCAATGGTTTGGTAACTTAGTAACAATGGAATGGTGGACTCATCTATGGCTCAATGAGGGTTTTGCAACATGGGTATGGTCTTTCCATTAGGCCTGTTAATTCTTTTTTCTCATTCAAATTGTAACTGGGAATCATCATCTTCTGTTATGATCTATGATAATCTAGGTAAGCTATTTCGCAACGGATACCTTTTATCCCGAATGGAGAATTTGGACACAGTTTCTTGAGGAGACTGCTGAAGGTCTCCAATTAGATTCATTGGAACAGTCTCACCCAGTTGAGGTGAATTAATTATCATCATCAATATCTTCGGTATTAGTTGTTTTTATTTTACATAGATACATGTTCTACAAAAACATGTATTTTACAGGTGGATGTACACAATGCTAGCTCGGTGATTGAAGTGTTTGATGCCATAAGCTACCAGAAAGGGTCCTCTCTTATTCGTATGCTAAAGGAGTATCTTGGTGGTGACATTTTCCAGGTTATTAAAAGTTTGAAACGATCAGTTTCCCAAAATACCCTTATTTTAATTAGCGGTGCTGCAACATCCTTTATATGTTTCTGATCCAGCTACTTGTTTGTTGAACATAGAAATCAATGAGTTCTTACATGAAGAAATATGCATGCAAAAATGCAAAAACAGAGGATTTGTGGAGCGTTCTTTCTGATGAATCCGGTGTTGAAGTGAACAAACTTATGGACATATGGACAAAGCAAACTGGGTATCCAGTTATATATGTTAAACTGGGAGATTGCACTTTGCATTTTGAGCAGGTTAATCTATTGAAGCTTGTTCACAATTTGATATCAAAATATTAAATTCTTTTATAATTACATATAACATGGTTTTGCACTTTGCAGACTCGGTTTATGTCATTAGGACTGCAAGGTGAAGGTGAATGGATTGTCCCACTAACTTTATCAGTGGGCTCCTACAATAACTGCAAAAAGTTTCTTTTAGAAACAAAAGTTGGAAAACTAGATATATCAGACCTTTACCATTCTTATTTCTCAAGTTTACAGCCAAAAGACGAAAAGAATCAAGAAATTGCTGAAAAACCATGGGTCAAAGTCAACGTTGGGCACATAGGCTTTTATAGGGTGAAGTATGATGGTGTACTCACTGCTAGATTGATGAAAGCCATAAAAGACAAATGCTTGTCGCTAGAAGATAAATTCGGTATTCCTCTGTTCAAACTTACATGTTCAGGTGGCAAAATGGCTCTTCAATGTTTTCTTGATTAATTTGGTCCTTGAAGATTTTTCTTATTCGAAATTATGCAAAATATACCACTGCAACAACTTATAGTAATAGTATAATTTTTCAAAAAAAAAAAAGTAATAGTATAGTTTTTTGAATAAAATGCTTTAGGAATTTTTGTGCCTCCAAACTACATTTTAAACAACTTTCGAACTGTTACCCATTTGAATATTTTTCTAGCTACTTTTTTTTAGTTCTACCCCATTGACCTGTTATAAAGAAAATAACCCAATTTGTCATCTCTAGCTTCATGGCTGCATGTGGCATTTACTTGTTTGATCTTTATTTACAATGATTTGATCTGCACCGTAGCTAAATATTTTGTTTACAGGCATATTGGACGATACATATGCTCTTTGTGAGGCTGGTGAAGAGTCAATATTATCTCTTCTTTCCTTAATGGATCTGTATAGAGATGATCTCGATTATAGTGTGTTATCAAGACTTATCAATGTATTAATCTTGTGATTTTGGATAACTTTGCTAGCGACAAATAGATGTCTCTGACCTTTTTATTTCATGCTTATGTGCCAGGCTTGTTATGATATTGCAAAGATATTAAAAGATGCTATATATGATCCATGGAATCATCTCAACCAGTTCTTTGTTGATCTCATTATATCATCTGCAGAGTAAGCATGCTTGCTACAGTCTCCACATACACACACAGTATAAGGATCAAATAAGAAATGAAAAGAAACTTGGTAATTGTAAGAACGAATCAAATACTAGAATTGTAATATATAACCTAACAAATTCAAAATTTTGTATCTCTATCAAAGTGTTTGATCAAATTTCAAAGCATTAAAGTTG
Source organism: Ambrosia trifida (assembly GCA_028751855.1). NCBI lineage: Eukaryota > Viridiplantae > Streptophyta > Magnoliopsida > Asterales > Asteraceae > Ambrosia > Ambrosia trifida. The sequence goes on from CM054124.1 coordinate 117,718,028, forward strand.
TAAAATTTACAATTTTACATTTGTGCATCTAGGTTGAATACGAGTTGCATGCAATTTTAAAGTTGACGCTGTCGACTTTCTTTAATGGAGAATGTTTCCAAATTTTGTGGTCAAATCTAGTCCCTTTTTCCAAATTTGAAATTTACCAATTAAAATTTAAAATTATCTCATAACTATAGCTTTTTCAAAGAAAGCTTGTGATTGTTGGAAATTATTTTTGTACTATTTATATTAACATTGAAAAAGAACATGAAATCCGGGCAAGTCCAAAATCAGAGCTCCAAATAATGGACTTTGGGCCTTGAGCATGTATGAAACTGCTTTCTACATAGATGCATTATAGCAGTTTGTATAATCACTTGATTTTAATACTTAAGCAACTTCTAGGAAATTAGGCCTGGAATCTGTACCTGGAGAGAGCCACTTACATACATTGTTGAGGGAAAAAGTTTTTATGGCCTTGGCTACTTTTGGCCATAAAGAAACTCATGAAGAATTAAAGAACCGATTTCAGATGTATGTAAACGATAAGTTTACATCCGTCTTTCCAGTTGATATCAGAAAGGTACACATTAATTAATAACCATTTTCTCAAACAGTTGGCTTACTTGGATCATACTAACTTCTAAGAGCTTCTTATTTCCTTTAGGCTGCTTACATTTCTATTATGAGAACTTCAAGTGCTATTGACAGAAGTGGGTTTGATTCCCTACTAAAGCTATATAGAGAAGCTGATTCCATTCAAGAGAAAACAAGAGCTCTGCGTAAGCATTTATTGGAGGTGGGAAGAAGGGCGGGTGGGGTTGGTAACATGTCATATGATTTGGGTGACTTTGACCTGTTTAAACCCCGTTGGGCCTGTTTTCTTTTAGACTATATTTTATTTTAACTGTTTGACTTCTTAGAGAAGACATAACCTGAATTCACCTAATCATTGGTAAATGGGTCAAATTTGTCACCTCTAGTTGCTAAAATTTATAGTACAGATAAAATATTTGGATTTAGCTTTTTTTTTTTGTACCCGATTTCTTCTGCTGATCTGGGATATTTGACCTACCTCAGGTTTTATAGCATCTTCTCCAGATCCCGAATTAGTCAAAGAGGCTTTAGACCTCATGTTAACTGATGAGGTATTTATCTCAATTACCTGTTTAAACATCATGCTTAAGTTAGCAACAAAGTTCCTAACTCTGTTTAATATCTGTCCTCACAGATTCGAGAACAAGACACGGTATATGTAACTGCATGGATAAGCTTGGAAGGCCGTGAAACAGCATGGATATGGCTAAAGGTGGGAGTAAAATCATACAGCAATTTCAAATTGTTTCTTATACATGATGTATGCTGTCATTAGTGTCAAAACTACCTTAATGGCTATCAATTTAGGAAGGATGGTGTATATATGATTATAGTTCCTTTTCCCTTTGTTTAGTTTTTTTATGCTAAACATAAATACATTTTCTGGTTTGTACTCTCTTTTTCAGGAGAACTGGGATGCGATCGTAAAGCGGTGTGGTCAAGGGATGGTGTTCCATCGTTACATTAGAGATATAGTGACGCCGGTTAGTAGTCTCAATCTTTATAAACTTGAAAGAGTATTGGTTGCAATTTTGACCCATTTATACAAGGTTAGGCCATTTAAGGTTATTTTTAATCTAAAATTGGTCAAATGGGTTAAAGTCTACCAAATATATGCATTTTTATTGCATACAAACTCCCAAATTGCTACATGAGAGATTTTGATTGTTAATGCATCAATTATTCATTAACCTATTTTAGAAAAGACTAACTGAAGAAACAAATAGCCTAACCTCCTTGTAGGGATGATAGTCTAGGTGTAACCACAGGATTAATCCTTCACTAGCACTTCCTGGATTAGAGTAACCTGCAATAAAGATCAAGTGGGTAGGGAGACGACTACACAAGGTAGTAGTTTATAACAAAAACGGGGGTGAATGGGGATACTATCAAGTTTGATAGCTCTTAGGGTTAGCCAAAAGTGTCCTCTCTATTAGGGAGATGATCCCTTATATAGAGGTGGACGTATGCCACCATTACCCAAAACCCTAATCGTAATGGGCCAGGCCGATTAGGGTTGTCTCCACTATAAATAAGGAAACATGGAACGATTACCACTTTTACCGCTTACGCGTGCGGGCATCACTCCGTGATTGTAGGAGAGTCGTTGCTACTTTGCTGATATCACTCCGTAATGGTAGGAAAGTAGTTAATGCTTTAATATACGGAGTAACCTCTTTTGTGCGCGGGAAGCTCTTCCGCGGGGCTGAATTCCGGGTTTGGGTATGCTCTGCGCAGTTATAAGCACCCAATCCCATCAAGTCCCCCCAGTCCAGCGTGTACCCTTTTCTCGAGTGTATGAGGGAAGAGGGTGGATGGTGGACTTAAAAAGTGATGGCCCCTGGATGATAGCTCAGCCTTCCTTGGTGGTGAAAACATGGTAATCAGTGGATTGTTGTTGCAGATTAATGAAGACTCGGAGTGTTTGTCATACGGAGAGCGGAGTGTTTGCCATACGGAGAGCGGAGTGTTTGCCATACGGAGAGCGGAGAACGGTACTTGAATTTGACGTTGGATCTCCGTGTTGTGTTACGTGGCTCTCTAGCAGAGGACAGCTGTCGGATAATGAGCAAAGGATGGTGGGTAGCGTCTGCCACAAGCTATACTTGTGTCAGTGAGCATCCCATCGGTTATGGCAGACAGCTGTCTCAGGCGCGTGCTTAGCGCGTGGTGCGCGCGTGTGCCGCCGAATTAGCTGTTCACAGCCACGTGTCGTTTGGAAAACCGTTTCCACTTACCCAGGCTGACGTCAGTGGCAGTTATAGCCCACATTATAAAAGGATTTCAAAATTTTTCAAACTTCACCGTTCTCACACCTTTACTTGCAAACCTTCTAACTTCCCCTTTTCTCTCTCGCTCTGATTAACCGTTGCTTTTACTCAATCATCAAAAATGTCTCAAGAAACATCTGGTGCTGTTGATCTGACAAAGACGACTGAGAAAACGGAGAAGGGCATTACCACAACCGTTATTAAGTGGGATGCCTCTTCTTTTTCCTCATTTCTCGATCAATATGGAATTGAGACTGATTGGGAGCCTGAACTTCCTGCTGCTGGTAAGACGGCGTTGGACGCTTCTCCTGGTAAAATCACTCTATATGAAGCGTTCTTTTCCCGATGTTGCTTTCGTCTTCCCATTACGAAGTTCCTGGTGAGCACCCTTATGAAATATGGGGTGCATCCTACCCAAATGACTCCGTTTGGGCTGTCTAGACTCGTGCATTTTGAAGCAACCTGTCGGTCTCTCGACCTAGAGCCGACCTTTGATATGTTGAATGTTTTTTACGTTCTTGAAGAGGCCCGCGGTGGGCCCGGGTGGTACAGTGTAGCTCCCCGGAGGAGTCGGACTCAGATTGTCTCAGAGAGTCCCAAATCGATGTATGATTGGAAGGAAAAATTTTTCTACATCCACCGAGGGGTGATTCCCGCTGCCATGCAGTGGATGAGCATTGGAGTGAAGGAAAGGATTGCGGAGTTCCCGCCCATGAAAGATTACAAAAACCAACCGTGGTATGATACCCTGTGTGCGCATTCCACTCCACTATCTATGGAGAAGTGCCCAGAGGGCGTGCTTGTGATGCTAGGGCTCAGCCGTTTGGGTAACCCGGAGGGTCACGAGCCCACCGCGGCTGATGCCAGTAAGTATACGTGTATTTCTTCTTCATTGTTTCTTTGTTTTATTTTTGTGTTTTCTCTTTATGTCATTATCCTTGCAGGAATGACAAAGTTCGATCTTTTCGATGCCCGAGGGGCCGCTAAGCTAAAGTATATTGCTTTGCCCCAAGGAACTCCCACAGTGATAGAGCGGATGACCCGCAATTTTTTGATGCCACAACTCAAGGATGCCCCGCTACACGCGTACAGGTTACATCCTATACTACCTCTCGATATTCAATATAGTGTTTTTTGTATTTACTGTGGAGGATTCCTGCGCCGAAAAAGGGTGCGTCGTGTTCCGCGCCTTGCAGACTCTGATCCCGCGTGCCCTTTGTTTCAGGCGCAGGGATTTGCCCAGCGAAGAAGACCGGGGTTGACCCGGGTGAGACTTCCCCGGGTCGTAAGAAGATGTCATGTTCAGGTAAATCATGTCATGTGTTATCGTAGTATTTATGAAGCTTGAACCCTGGTTTATGCCTGTCCGTAGGTGCTGGTCCAAAACGTCAGCGGAAAGAATCTCAGAAAGGGAAGAAGGTGGCCTCCAGCTCTGCGGTTTCTAGAGACGATGACGAGGCAACGGAATCAGATGATGACGCTAAACGTCAGCGTACACGCGGACCTACACCCGTTGATGATGCCGTTGAGATATCTAATGAGCTATATCAGAAACGTCTTGAAGATCTTGCCCAAAAGCAGGTTCAAATCTCAAGGCCATCTACGGAGGTCGTGAAACCAACTTCTTCCAATGTGGTTGAGGAGTTGACCCTTAATAAAGGGACAAATGTCAAGCCTGCTGGCCCGAAGATAATTGTGAAGCCTCCACCTAAACGGAAGCCTGTGTTAGTCAAATCTGTCAAGCAGATCCCTGGTAAGTTTCTGTTGCAGATCTTGTGTTCAATTTCTGCATATGGAACACAAAGTGATTATTTTCTCCTTGGTATTCTCAGGTAAAAGTTCTGCTCCACAAGGGGCACTGAAGAAACCCATTTCGATTGTGGAGAAAGTGAGTGAGCCTGTCCCTGAAAATGTTCAGGGCCCAAATCCATCTGAGTTGGAGACCCGGAGACCTTCTCAAGTGGAAGGGATCGTGATGTCTCCGAAGGTAAGTGAAGACGCTGGTAAAAGCCCTTTGGTTGAGTCGTCCCCTGTGAATGTTGATCCAACAATCGTGGAGGCAGATGCCTCCCGAGGAGAAAAAGGTAGTCAGCCGGATCCACCGTCTAAAACGGATAAATCTGCGCCCACGGGTGTTCATGCGGATAAGGTATCCGCGGAAGGTATGCTGACCTCCTCGACTCCTAAGGGGGATATAACCAAAACTGCTCGGGGGTCTGGAAAAGCGAGCGGAAGCGGAATGAGGGTAGCTCCTCGTGATTTTGATCCGAACAGACCTTATCAGCCCCGATGGGATATAAGGCAGACGACCCGCTTTACCAATCCGTTGAGCGCAGAGGAGTTTATCTCTTATGCTGTTCCGCCCAGCGAGCGCGATTATCAAGATAGTATTGACCGTCGCTCATTGTTTTCTGACATGAGCTTGAATCTAGCATTAAGCTTTAGTAACTTCGGGTCGATGCTGCGACGAGAGGAGGAATTCCAACATTCTTGGCAGGCTCTCAGGAGTGCGGAAGAAGCACAAAGGGAACGGGAGGAAGAATTCCAACGATTCCGTGCAGATGCTCATTCTGAAGTTGAGCAATTGAGGGGTCAACTTCGGTCTGCTGAGGGTGAGATTCAAAAAATGAAGAAAGAGAAAGCTGAAGCTGCCAAGGGGTGGAAAGATTCCTGTGAGCGCACCAACTTAGAACTAGAGCGTGGTCGGAAAACTATTGAGAAGTTGAAGAATGAGGTTGCCCGTGTGGTTCGCGAGGCAGAAGAGAAACAGAAACTTCTGGATGCAAAACAAGCTGAACTGTCTGACACGGTCATTAAGCTGAAAGAGCAACATGAGAGCTTAGTGACTGCCACCACGCGGGTTTCGGAGTTAGAAGCACAGGTGAAGAGTCTTGAGGAGGAAAAGGCACAACTGGGTGAAACAAATGCCTTATTGGATTCCTCTCGTGTTCAGCTGGAAGTAAGCCTCCAACAAACACAAAATGAGCTCCGTACTGCTGTGCAAACCTCGCAGGCTGCTCGGGAGCGTTTAACTTGGATGATGCAGCACGGTCTTCAAGGGGTTCGAATTCCCTTAACCTTTGTTTTGAGTATTTATATGTTGCTATATACTTTATTGCCTTATCTTGTTCATGTTTGATCCATAGGTTTTTAAACGCATATGGAACGAGCCGAAGTTTGGCGATGCGGTGGCGAAGATCGGTGCATCTTCCATGCGGAGTGGCCTACAGGAAGGGTTTGTGGAGGGCTATCATCACCATGCGGCTGGCTTAGCCCTTGAAGATGGAGAGCATTTTGGGAAACCATATGAAGAGGAAGCCGTTGCTGCGCAGCAGGAGTTTGAGACTCTCACCTTTGATGTCTTCGACGTGGTTGACCATTGTCTGAAGACGGATGATCCAATAGGTCAGCTGCGCGAGTACTTTGAAGAATCCGATCGTCTTGGCGCAGAGCTCGAAGAGAACGAGCGGAGAGAAGAAGAAATGCGGAAAGCCGCTGCACAAGGAGGAGGCGAATCGTCCAACGCTGGTGCGGGATCTGGCACGCAGAACGAAGGGGCGGACGATGACGCTTACATAGATCTTATAGACTATAATTGACTTTCGTTGTAATTTGTCATCCTCCTTTTCCTTGTGTCTTTTGTAACTGAACAATTGCATGCTTCCTTATGCTTTGTTATTTCAAGTCTAGTTAATTAATTTTTGTGCTTAACATAACTGTTGAACTGCCATGATGATTGGATGACGTCAGCCTTGGGAAAGGGGGTGCCACTTGTCCTGCTGATGTCATCTGACAGTTTTGGCGGCGCTGCAGCTGACTGATGTGACTGTTGACGTCCACACTTGAGTATTAACCATTAATGGTAATTAATGGCCTTCCTTGTCTTTTCTATAAAAGGTTAACCATGGGTTAACATTTTCCCATTAACTCTTTATTTTCTATCAATTGCTTCCATGGCCTCTCCGTTGAGAATTACCAAAGCTGAAGTTGAAGCCTTGCAAGGGATGTTGTCACTATCTGACCATCCCCCTGTAATCAAGGTACCTCCAACTCCCATGCATCAGCTAGCCACTTATTGTGGTTATCTTTTATTGACTGAAGATCAACAAGTGGATCAACCAGTAAAGCGTGAATCGCTTGGTGCTCCTGTGAAGATGAAGTGGCTAGGTGAGCTCCAGGAGCATCCCAAGATTCCCAAGTTAAGGCTTCGTCGAACTTCCACCGGTTGGCAGCATGCCACTTGATGTCTTTTTTCTTTTTGTTGCTTTTTTGCTACATAGCCTTAGGTGCATGTATTGTGTTGGCTTAATCACCTCTTTTGTATGTTTCTTTTGAATCCGGTGATAATATGTAAGTACGCCAATGTTTTGTTTAATGAAATATGTTTCTTGACCGTAGTTGTCATTGCATGTAGACCAAAGAAAATAAAATAAACTGAAAGTTCTTTTATTGAAATCGAAATGGTCATAGCCATTGTTTATTACAAACTGAATAAAATACTTCATAAGTAACACATGCGCAGTTGGGCCGCGTTCCATGTGCGTGGGACAGGGGTGCCATCTAAGCGCTCCAGGGCATAAGCACCCTTCCCCAATACTTCTTGAACTTTGTATGGCCCTTCCCAGTTTGGTGCCAACTTGCCTGGCTTTTCTGCGTTGGATGCCTCGTTGTTGCGGAGAACGTAATCTCCCGCGCGGAAAGCCTCTGCCTTCACCTTTGCATTGTAGTATCTTTCAAGCTGTTTTTTGTAGTTGGCTTCCCTGACAGCGGCCATGTCTCTGCGCTCATCTAGTAGGTCTAGATTGAGCTTTAGCTCCGTATCGTTAACCTGATGGTTTGCCAGTAAGATTCTTGGAGACGCACAATACATTTTCGCAGGAATGACAACCTCTGTTCCGTACGTAAGGCTAAACGGGGTTTCTCCATTACTTGTCTTGGATAATGTGCGGTGAGCCCATAAAACATGAGGGAGCTCGTCCACCCAACCCGTGCGTTTCGTTCCAAGTCTAGTCTTGATGCCTTCTACCACGCTTCTGTTCGCGCGTTCGACCTGCCCATTACCTTGCGGATGTGCTACCGAGGTGAATATCTGCTTAACATTCATGGAGGATAACCATTCTTGTAAGTGTTGGTCCGCGAATTGCGTGCCGTTGTCACTTACAATTTCCATGGGTAAACCGAAACGACATATGATAAATTCCCAAATGAATTTTTTAATGCTCTTTCCATCGATGGAGGCCAAGGGCTTGGCTTCCACCCATTTGGTGAAGTAATCAATTGCAACCACCAGATACTTGACGTTTCCCGGAGCTGTGGGAAATGGGCCCACGAGGTCGATGGCCCACTTTTGAAAAGGCCATGCCGCGGTTACAGGTATCAGATTGTTCTTTGGGCGCAGCGTTCCTGGAGCATGACGTTGACAAGACTTGCATTTACGCAGTTCCGTCTCAGCGTCCCTATGCATTCCGGGCCAATAATACCCCGCGTTCATTAGCTTTGCTACCACCATCCTAGGGCCAGCGTGCAGTCCGCACGACCCCTCATGTATGTCTTTGATAAGGTAAGTAGCTTCTGCGGAGTCAACACATCGTAGTAATGGCCCTAAGTAAGAGCGCCGGTACAATATGCCATCAATGACTTGGTAATGCAGTGCCTTGTTTTGAAGCTTTCGAGCTTCTGCCTTGTTGTCTGGGAGTGTCCCGTTTGTGAGATAAGCCCGAATAGGAGTTATCCAAGATGTTTTCCCAACTTGGATAACGTTAACCTGTTTTTGAGACACGGACGGGTTATCCAGGACTTCCACTCGCACATCTTTTGCTAGATGATCAAAAACCGTGGATGCCATCTTGCTTTCGGCAGGGACTTCCGCGGCGAAGTCTGCGAGGATCTGCCCTTTGAAGGATGTTCTTGACTTATACTCGATTGTGTGTTCTCCCAGCTCAATGGCCCACTTAGCCAATCGTCCCGACAACTCTGGCTTGCGCAAGATGTCATTTATGCGAAAGTCTGTTAGGACAATAATGGGGTGTCCTTGGAAGTATCTTCGCAATCTCCTTGACGCGTGCACCAATGCCAGCACCAGCTTTTCCATCATTGAGTATCGAGTCTCTGTGTCGAGCAGAGTTCTGCTAACGTAATATACTGGTGTTTGGACGCCTTTTCGATCAACCAAGAGAACAGTACCAATTGCCTTTTCCGTTACGGATAAATACAGTGTCAATGGCTCTTTCGGGAGTGGAGCTGTGAGAACAGGCAAATGACTCAAGCATTCTTTCATTTCTTTAAATGCGGCCTCGGCCTCGTTGGTCCACTTAAAGTTGGACTTCTTGAGGCAGCTTTTCAGTGTACTTACGAAAGGGAATGACTTGGACGCATAGTTTGAGAGGAAACGGTTTAAAGCCACTAAGCGTCCCATAAGTGTCTGGACTTCCCGGATAGAAGATGGAGACGACATACGCTCGATTGCTTGCACTTTGTCTGGGTTCGCGCGGAAACCATCTTTGGTTACAATCACTCCCAGGAACTTGCCCTCCTCCATTCCGAAAGAGCACTTGCTCGGATTGAGCTTCATTCGCACTGCGCGAAGCTGATCAAAGGTCTTCTGGATGTCCAACAACATTTGGTCCTCCTCTGTACTTTTTATGACCAAATCATCCACGTAAACTTCGAGATTGACCCCTATTTGTTTGTTGAACGCATTGTCCATTAAACGCTGATACGTGGCTCCCGCGTTCTTCAATCCAAATGGCATTTTGGTATAGCAATAAGTTCCTGTATCTGTGCGGAAAGACGTTTTGTCCTCGTCCTCCTTAGCCATCTGGATTTGATGATACCCTTTATACGCGTCCAGAAAACACTTGAACCTGAACGGTGCCAGGGAGTCCACCTTTAAGTCAATCTCAGGGAGCGGGTAGCAGTCTTTTGGACATGCCTTGTTTAAGTCTTTGTAGTCCACACACATCCGCCAGCCTCCATTTGACTTTCCGACCATGACTGGGTTGGCGACCCAGGTTTGGTATCATGTCTTCCGCAGGATGCCTGCAGCTAATAGCTCTTCCACTTGCTCATTCATGGCCTTTGTTTTCTCTGGCCCCATACTGCGCTTCTTCTGGACGACTGGTTCAACGGACTTATAGACGTTAAGCCTGTGCTCCGCTATGTGTCGCGGAACGCCCACCATGTCCGCGGGTTGAAATGCAAAGACGTCCATATTTTTAATTAGCAGTTGCTTCAAGTGCGTACGTATGGTGTCAGAGATTACTGGGCCTATGACAACCGTCTGATCTGGGAATTTAGGGTTAATAACCCATTTTTCCGGATCAGTACGGTCTGCTGGCTTCATTATCTTGGGAGGTTTGCATGTGTCTGTTGCGTGGCAATTTTTGTTTCCGCGTATGAAAGCCACCCCTCCCCGCGTCGGAAAGCCGACCATCTGGTGTGGTGTGGACGCATTGCAATTGAACTTAGCCAATCCTTCTCTCCCTATGAGAACGTCATGTGATGAAGTCACTGGCAATACCATGAAGTCACATGTCTCCGTGCGGGAGAGTTGTCCGTCTGTCCATGTGACAGGAAGTGTGAGTATACCCAACGGAATGATCACCTCATGGATGAATCCGGATATTGGCTCTGTGGTTGGAACGAGCTTCTCTTTGTCTTCGGCATCTAACTGATCGAAACACTGCCGGTACATGATGTCGGTACTGCTGCCATTATCGAGGAACATATATCTTGTTCGATAATGTCCGATGATTCCCGTGATGATCAATGGTGTTGTGGCAGATGCTCCTCCTTAAACGCGTGGCATGACGACCGGTGACTCTTTCCAGGAATCATCATGTGCGGTCGAGTAAGATCTTTTCTTCTGACCCCTGTGATGAGTCATATAGCAGTTATGACGACCCGAGCGCTGTGCGTAATGCGCGTTGAGGTTTTTTATCTTCTTGTTACTAGCATCCGCATCTCCTTGCGGGTCTCTGGGCTTTTTCCTCACATTCTTTACTAAATGTGAGAGTTGGCCCGACTTGATTGCCTTCTCAATCTCCATCTTTAGACTATAACAATTGTCCGTCAGATGGCCGTAGTCTTCGTGATACTCGCAATACTTTGACGTGTCCACGTTCTTCCGATCTTGACTTAGTTCCCTGGGCTTAGGGAACTGAACTTGTTCGGTTTTCAACACTTCTGTAGGTGTTTTGGACAGTGGGGTCCAGTCGTAATTCTTCTTGCTTGGCGGTTTCGAATCGCGTGAGTGCTTGCTATTGAGGATTTGTCGCGCGTCTTGCCCCGAAGAGTATTTCCCTTCGTCCGCGGAACCCGAAATTCTTGACCACACCGATTGTTTACCCTTGCCTCTATCATGCATGCTCGTACCCTGATTGTTGTTATGATAAAAATTTTTCGAGCGTGTAAACGAGCGTTCCGACGACGCATATGTCTTTGCTGCCTCTATCAGCTCATCCCATGCTTCAGGCACACCATCTTTCCCAGTCAAGCATCTCATGAGATCATCGTGTCGTACTCCATGGATAAATGCGGCCCTGGTAAGTTCTTCACCACACCCCAATTGTAGGGCTTCCTTATTGTATCGGATGATATAATCTTCCAGGCTCTCGCTATCTTTCCGGGAGCATAACAGAATCTGAGCCTTGTCTTTCTTGTGTTTCCTCAGGTGGGAGAAGTGATTCTTGAATTTCTTTATCAGATCATCAAAATCGACAAGACTTCCGACCGGTAAACTTTCATACCATACCCTTGCCGCACCTGTTAAGGTTTGAACAAACAGATGGCACCAAGCTTGAACCGGCCATGGTTTAGAACTACCTGCGCAATCGAATGCGTGTAGATGATCATCCGGATCACGCAAACCATCATATTTGCCGATCGTGTTCGGCAGCTTACATTCAACTGGCATAGGTGCCAGCGCAATTCTTGCACAGAATTTGGATCTTTCCGCAAATGTTTTCGGGCGGTATGGCTTGTGCAGATCATCGTCTGGGTGAGGCTGGTTGCTAGCCACAGACTTATTACGCGGCTTCCAAGTTGGGTCGGAATTGATCTCATTCTCAGATTCATAACCATCAGGTTCCCCGGTCAGGTTGACGTGGTCCTGAACGTGAGTAATCTTACCACGTTCTCCACCACGTACCGCCTGGCGGGGCTTAGCTGTATGACGAAGAGCAGGTTGTTCTTCGTTTTGAGAGTTGTCTTCAGCGTCAAAATTCAAGGTTTTTCTTGCTTCCAACCTGGCTTTTGCTATCAGTCTCTTCTGGTACTCTGCTATAGTCTTAGCATTTTCTTGAGCTAACCATTCTTCCAGGTCTTCGACAGGCTCCTCTGTCGTTTTCTTTTGTGCTGCTACCGCCGACTTTCTTGGTGCAAACATTGGAAAGTTCGTGGTAGCCTGTCTCTGATTCACGTTCTTAGTTACCGTCGTTGGTGCGACTGTGTCTTGATTCGCTTGGACCCCATCTTCAACATTGGTGGGATCGGCACGTTGTTCGGTTCCAGAATCCATTTGCACTAGTTTGAAAGATTGGTAGACCGTAAGGGATGGCGCCAATGAAGAAACAAATAGCCTAACCTCCTTGTAGGGATGATAGTCTAGGTGTAACCACAGGATTAATCCTTCACTAGCACTTCCTGGATTAGAGTAACCTGCAATAAAGATCAAGTGGGTAGGGAGACGACTACACAAGGTAGTAGTTTATAACAAAAACGGGGGTGAATGGGGATACTATCAAGTTTGATAGCTCTTAGGGTTAGCCAAAAGTGTCCTCTCTATTAGGGAGATGATTCCTTATATAGAGGTGGACGTATGCCACCATTACCCAAAACCCTAATCGTAATGGGCCAGGCCCGATTAGGGTTGTCTCCACTACCCAAGGATTATATTAGTAAAGTAGTTAAGATATAGCAATAAATAAGGAAACATGGAACGATTACCACTTTTACCGCTTACGCGTGCGGGCATCACTCCGTGATTGTAGGAGAGTCGTTGCTACTTTGCTGATATCACTCCGTAATGGTAGGAAAGTAGTTAATGCTTTAATATACGGAGTAACCTCTTTTGTGCGCGGGAAGCTCTTCCGCGGGGCTGAATTCCGGGTTTGGGTATGCTTTGCGCAGTTATGAGCACCCAATCCCATCACTAACTGAAGAGTGTTGTTGGGCCAAACCGACCCTATTAGTTTTGACCCGTTAGTCGACCTATGCATGGCTACATGAAATATGTATCTGATGAAATTATTTGAAACACATTTCAGTTTAGCAGCCATGAGATGGCAGAAGAGGTAGAAGAGTTTTTTAGCAGCCGAGTGACTCCTTCGTTTGCCAGGATCTTGAAACAAAGCATAGAAAAAATCCGAATCAAAGCCAGATGGATTGAAAAGATTAGGCAGGAGGAATCCCTTATACCCAAGTTGACCAGAGGATTGACCAGAACTCCAATGGAAGCATAACAAGACCCAAACCATTGGATCCTTATCACACTTTCCATCTTAAAGCTGCATCTGTATTAAACGTGCTCCTACCCTCCTATATATGCGTGTGTATCATGTATGTAAATCTTGTAATCTTGTATCGATAAAGGCCATGGCCGTCCCCGAAAATTCTCAAAACATTTTGGGCCCGAGCGAGTAAAAAATACGGACCCATAAAAATATATAAAAAAAACATATGACGATAAATTTGTAATAAATTATAGCCGTTGAGCCCTTTTATTTAATTGTTTATAATTTGAGTAGTTGCGCCTCTTTTTGGTTTAGGTTTAAAAAAAATTTCGAGTTTAATTGTTTAACCTAGTTGAGCTTCATTAGTTGGTTTTTAAATACAAATTTTTAAAAAATATATAACAATATACATATATAATTTTTTAAATCTAGTCCCTCGAGGCACCCTAGGATGAAGCTTTTTTGAGTCCCTGTTATTAACAATATCACTTAAAAAGCTAGACAGAAGTATATAACATGTCTCACTTAAAAGCTAGTTGCTAGTTATGCATGCATTATGCATATATGATATAGTTTATTAAAATTTCATAATAATATTTATTAAAACAATACCCTTTTAATAACAATTCCGGAAAAGATGGATTGTTTGCTGCTAAAATCATCAAAACAATCATAATAATATTTTTAATTATCCTTTCATCCTCAAAACAGCTATAGAACATCACCCAAAAGTCAAGGCATCACATGCTTAGTAGGTTTTTTTTGACGCGTTACTTCATTACTGTCATCTCATATACCCACATCACAACGACTAGTAGAAACACAATTAAATTAAAATTAATTAAAAATAAGTTATATACGAAAATAATAAATTTTTAAAAGTAAAATGCACCAATATAATCACTTCAAATAATATATAAAAAATCAAAACAAATCGGCCCATTAAATATAACTTGGGCCTGGGCCAAGTTTAGACCTTCTCTCAAGCTTTAACCCGGCCCTAAACCTTGCAATGACGCTATCAGCTTTATTATCCACATCAGTGCTCGGACAAAAAAGCTCCGTCGCCGGCACCGTCAACATATCCACGTCAGACGACGGAGACCGAGCCTCATCACCATCAGGAGACACACTTCTCGAACTAACCGTACTCTGCAACCTTACAAAGTCACCTTCCACCGTAAACTTCCAATCCGGCATCTTAAACGGCGGTAACGGCGGCGGTGGCGGAATATTCTTCATCGGAGACTCCCCACCACTTGAACTGTCCTCAACACCGTTAAAACACGTCGGCATTGTTCTAGGCTTGTCGGTAACAAACGGAGCCACCCTTTTTATGGTTGTTCGTGGTGGCGGCGGCGGCGGCGGTGGTGGTGGTGATGGTACTGTGACGGATATAAACTTTTTAACGGTTAACGGTTGAGAATGGTTTAACAGAGCATTTAAATTGTCAAGACTTCGGTCCTTTTGCCGCTTTTTCTTCTTCTTATGAGATGAAACCGGTGGTGGTAATGTTGGATCCGGGTACGGGTCAATAACGGGTGATAATATTCGTTTGGGCTCTGAGCTTCTAGCTCTTCTTTTTTTCTTTTGCTCCGACGACTCTGTTTCCGGCGATATTATTATTTTACCTCTTTCTCCGTCGTTTATTCCAACATTACGATACACTTTCTTCGTCTTTTGTTTCACTGGATTAGTTCCCGGCTGTGGTGGCGGTTGAGACGGTGTTTGTGGTGGTGGAAAGTACAATTCTTCCGCCGGAGTTACCGTTTCCGACGGCGGAGTATGTAAATTAAAGTTATCGGAATTGTATTTTCGTTGCTGGAATGTATTCCGGTTGGAGTCCAGAACATTGTAATAGTTTAAATGTGTGTCGTCGGAAAACCGCCAAGGATCGGCGGAAGCACGGTGGTTGCACGGCGGAGATAGTTCCCGGAGATCAGGATACGAGATGCTTGTTCTTTGTCTTCTTAACCCGATTGAAGAATTTATTGATTGATGTTGGAAATCATACATGATCGGAGCTCCGGCGACTACCTCTGTTTCAGTCCGATCATACCCATTATCGTTATTAATGTTTCTACTAAGAAACCCAAACAGCAAAGCGATCAAGACCAAGATTAAGTTGATGGAATCCCAGCTTCTTTTAACCAAATTGGGTTTAAAAATGTTGGATGATAAATTAATAAGAGATGGGATGATGAAGACCAATGAAAGGACTGCAAATAAGAGGAGCAAGAAGAAGATCAACACAAAGGAGCTGAAGAAGAGGGAAGAGAGACGTTGAAAGCGTCCAAGGTTGTTGGTTTGTATCCAAAATGGTGATCTTGGTGTCTGCTGCTGTTCCTCTGTATCTTCGTCCATGAATTCAGGTGAAGAGAGAGAAACAGAGCTTTCTGGTTTAACTTTAAGCATATTTATTTAGTTGGTAGGGATGGAGAGGAGTATATGTATATGTATATGTAAGGGTTTGGTAATCCTAATCTGCTTTGGTTTGCTTTGTTGGTTGCATACTCTTCATGTTTGCCTTAATAATACCACAACAACAAAGTAAGAAGTAAAGTATGGTTGCAATTGACATATGATAAGTTTAATTACGTGAAAAATACACAATTATTTACAAAGTTTAATTGATTTAAAACAAATGGTAATTGTGTAATAGTTGTTAGAACATGTGTCATGCACATTTGGGCCGTTTTTCGCCGTGTGTCAGCATGGTTATTTTTAATCACAAAAGGGTGTAGCGGTTTACCTCTCTTTCACGCCCCTATAATGATTTTTTATTAATATTTATTTATTTTTTGTTAATAAATTTAAAGAGAGAGGTAAGAGATTGAGTGAGAGCAATTAGAGAGAAAATTTAGAGAAAAGATGGCAACGGCTTGAATATAGGGTGTCAGTGTGAAAATGGGCTATCAAACCCAATTACACGAAGTGCTAGTGAACATAAAATAAAATCTAAAATTAAAAATTTTAACACAAGGTGTACAACATAACTAGAGACAACCAACTCTAAGGTTTGTTTGATTATTAGCTCGAACAATCTGGCTCTTACACATTACAAGGTAGCTAATTAATTGGCCCGTATAAGTTCCTAGACACCTTACAAGTACACTAATAATAGTCAGGAACAAATGAACAAGGGTAGAAATTGATAATAGTTGATGCAAAGTTGCAATGGTCGAGTTGTATAGCGACTACCCAAGGTGGATAGTCAAAATTCCGTAAGTAGTGCCAGATTTAAGAATCGCATTAAAATATACCTGTGTTTGAAAAAAGTGATTTAGATTTATAAAAACGAGCCAAACAATAATATGTAAAAAATGTTCTTCAAATATAAGTTTTTAAAAATAAAAAAATCAACTAGCTACATTTGAAGGACATTGGTGGAGGGGAAATGAGGGATGACCCGGCCATTGGCTTGGGTTCGAGTCCTGATCCCGACCGGTTTTACCAACTATTTCACCGTCGTGCCTTCGGGCGGGTGAGTGGTCGGGTTTTCCCGGGAATTGGTGGCAATTGGTGGCCCGGGTACTCTCGAGTACCTGATTCGCCAAAAGGGTGCCCGAGAGTGCTCGGAATTGATTCGTTAGCCGTTTAAAAAAAAAAAAATCAAGTAAAACAGGTGATCCAATAAAGACGAGGAAATGATGAGAGTTTTGAAAAGATAAACAAATGTTTACATTATAAACTTACAGTCTAAGGGTTAAGGGGCACTCCTAGAATATGAATTTTGTTTCACTGATTTTAACCAATTATACACTGTCACATCATTTCACTGATTTACTTTACTGATTCACTTTTTTGTAGGCAGCACTCCACTGATTCACTTCACTGAAATGTTTATATTTTATTATTTTTTAAGAAACGGTAATTAAACAAATTATCAAACATTATTTAAAACCGTAAAATAAATAGTAGAAACACCTAAAATATTATAAAACGTCCTCTCATAACTCTCCAAACCTCGACCCTCGGGTAGTTATCATCGTATAGGTTTCGGTATTCGTTACGGGCTTCTTCAATCCATCCATCTTCGTTTAAAGCCGGATTGTGGTGCATCCAATTAACGACTAATTGTTGAAATATTGCGCACTTCGCCTTTAAAGATAAAAACTTTCCATGTATCGCGTCCGCTGAACGATTGTTTTCACCCGTTTGTTCCTTGAATCTTGTGGCAACCGCTTTCAAAAAACTTTGCCTTCGCTGGTGTCTTTGCTCTTGAACATAAAGATAGCTATTCACCAAGGCGAGTTCATCCTCCAAGGTCTAGATTGATGCTCACACACGGTTTAGTGGGGGCGGGATTGGATTAGGATTTGGGTTTTGGTTTGCCATTTATGATCAACTTGAAGCTGGACAATTGATTATTTTGATTGACGGTTTAGTGGGGGATGGATTGGATTTGGATTTACCATTTATATTAGATTAACGGTCAAAAAATTGTTACCGTTTTAATTAAATTCATTCAAACGGTCAAAAAGCAATAAAATAATACTAAAAAACAACTGTTGTAATTATTATCAATGGTTATCAGCCCGTTAACTAGAACCAGCAAACGGTTCACGGGACCACTACCAGCACGGGTGGCGACGGTGTTGCCGTACTGGTAGTAGGGTATCCGTGCCCAATTCTGGTAGCGCCCCGTCCACCCTAATTTAAGATCACTTTTCTTTCGTATTAGGTTATTACATCGTAGTCAATGTATGGTCCGACCTTATATTCAATTTTCCAGCAACTAGAATTTTTTAGTTATTTCTCTTGCATATGTTTATATTGTTTTTATTTCAGATTTTTAACATACCCTTTACACTTGAAAAAAACTTGAACCGTAAATACTTCATTGTGTAATCACTTCACACAATCGAAACATAACATTGACTAGACTTTAAATTTTAATTTCGACCGATAAGAGTAAGCTGTATCTAGGGACAATGAAATTTTAATTAATATTTTTCTTCTAAATATGGACCAATGAAAAGAAGTTAAAACTTAAAAGGACTGATTTACCTCTCAAACAAGAAACATGAAGCACTTAGGGTATGTTTGGCAAAACTAGCTGGAGGCTGGTAGCTGGAAGCTGCAAGCTGGTAGCTGCAAGCTGGTAGCTGAAAGCTGTTAGCTGGAAGCTTTTTAAATATATTTTGGTGTTTGGCAAAGTAGCTGGAGCTTTTAATAAAATGTATAAAATGACCAAAATGGTCATAATTAAAAGCTTGTAAAGAAGATTTTTATTTTATTTTTAAAATAGAATGGGTATTTGTGCCATTTACTAATTAAAAGCTTCTAGCTAGTAGAGCTTTTTCTGAAAAGCTACTACTAGTAGCTTTTCACTGTAGAGCTTTTTCTCTAACCTAAAAGCTTTCAGCCCCTTCAACCAAACAAGGCTTTTTATTAAGTAGTGGCTTTTTCTTAAAAGCTTGAAGCTTGAAGCTCCTAAAAGCTCTTAAAAGCTCTTTGCCAAACATACCCTTAACGTAACAGAGGCATGCATGACGTCATTAACATCATGAGGTGACATCCTAGTTGATATGGAGACATCACTTTTTTGGTGTCTTCACACCCACTAGCCTCAGTGTTGGTAGTACACAACAAAATAAGAGAGACATCAAATAGAATATTTTCATAATTGAGGAAGAATTTGTATACTTAATTAACTATTATTATTAACTTAAATAATGAAAGGGCCGGCGGTTCATTAAAAAAAAGGCCACAACATCGCATGTCTTGAAGAATGCCAGCTTCATTTCCTCCCACACGTCTTCATGCAATCATGCATAGAACACAACCTGCCTTTTGTGTTTCCACACTTGTATTAACTAATTTTTTTCCTATAACTAAAACTGATTTTGATGATATTAACTATTAATCTTTTAGCATATCAAATAACTGAATCTATACGTTCTGAATCATACAATATCCTAAAATATTTCACCAAAAGTTATATTATTATGTAAATATTACAATTTTTTGAACATGGGTGAAGTTAGTGTACAAATGTGAGAAGGTTTAAGGGATGGGGCCCACTCGAAAAGGGTACTCGGTAAGGGTTGCCGCGCGGGAACACCGCTGCCAACCCTTCGGCAATGGTCAAATTGTTACCGCTCGGCAACAGTCAAAATTGATGATTTTGAGTGTGGGTTTGACATGGCAGAGGGGGATTGGATGTGGTTAAGCAAAGTTGCCGATGGTGCCCTGCCCCCCTTAAGAATTGATGTATAGGCATTGTGTTTTGGATTTAATCAATACTCATGATGTTTGGATTGTTTTGTCTTTAAAAACACCAAACTTGTGATTAGTACTTTTACAATTGTTTTAGAGACATGCCATGTTTTGTGTAATAGTTATCACATTAGCATCATTAATTTGTAAAACTATAAAGTTGATTGTATAGTAGGGAAGTATGAAGTATTGACTTGGATTGATTCTTTAAAGTCTACCTAGCTAGCCAAAAAGGATCTTGTGGAGTGGAGACAATGGTATGGCATTATGGTGGGTTTGCCTTATGATGAGATATTTCGTGCTAATGACGTCTCGAAGATGCAACTTGGGTTATGTAATATGACTAGCAAAGCTAACTTGTCTTGGGCAGAGTGGACGATGAATCGTTTTAAACTAATTGAAACCCACGTCTTCCATGCAACTCCTACTCCTCCTCCTCCTCCTCCTATGTTAAACAAGTTGGAAGTTTTACAACCAAAAATAACAATTTGTGGCAGTGGCCGTGGCGATCGGAGGTCGTGGTAATAGCCAATAAGATGGTAAATGATTCTGGTTCCTATGGTTAAGTTCATACACACAATTTAGAAGGAATATTAAACTCCTTCACTTCAAGAATTCATTCCAATTCTCCAACCAAACCTTTACCCTAAATAAATCAGATTCTAATCCCAAAACTTTTAACCAAACATGTTACCAAATTTCATTGATTTCCAACAAACCAACACCCTTCATATCTTATATTTGATTCACCACAAACAAAACACAACAACGTTGACTTCGACAAAAGTCAAAAACGATGGTATATATCAGTGAGATAGTAAGCAAGCAGTCTCTACAAACTATATTATAATAGTATTCTCATTACACACATTTAAAGCCCATATGAAAAATGAATGGACTAACAATGAGAAACCCAAAAGATTCATCATTTATGTTCTATAACAACTATTAAACACCAACCAACCAACACAATCAAGATTTTGTTTTAAACCTCCTTTGAGCTTTAAGATCCACCACAATCACTGATATGTTGTCATTGCTTCCTTTCTGTAAAGCCAACATGGACAGGTAATCAGCTGCTGCTTGCGCTGCAGGATCAACCCCATTAAGCTCTCGTTCCACTACATTGCCTCCGTTTTTCTTATGCCAGATTAGGATCCGTTTTCTAGCAACCTCACACGCTTCTTCATTTGACATTACGTCCCATAGCCCATCACTCGCTAATATCAGGCACTCGTCTTCTCGGGCTCGGGCAGTGAATGTCACTTCTGGTTCGGGTATTATTGATGGTTTTAAATACCTATCACCTGGGAAACACATCAAACGAAAATAAAAATAAAAATGAGTAGGTTATTATGCCCAGACATGAAACCTAAAATGAAAAAATTAAGTTTTCATATTGCCAATATATAAAAAAGTCAGGAAGGGGCAATTCAACACATGTAGATTACCTATAGATCTTGACATTGCAAGCACACCGAAAACACGGTGTCCTTGCCACTGTATAACCTTGCCTCCTGCAGCCTCAATCCGTGCATATTCATCTTCCCTGTTTGGCTAAATAATTAGGCATTTAAGCAACAAGTTAGATCTTTTCGCAAAGGAAAAAAAAAACATTATGTTAACGTTCAACAACAGGAGAAAAATATATGTTTACTTTATGATCATTTGATAAAGCTATGGCTTCTTTGCCACGATAAAGTACGGCTCGAGAATCACCACAATTTGCAACTATAATATGCGATGAACAGATCAATGCCACAACAGCTGTGGATCCTACAGTTTCAGGGGCCACGGGTTCAGAAGTTGTCGTCCCACTGACCCCATCATCTACCTTCTTAAAGCAATTAGTGAAGGTTTTCTCCCAACAAATTTGTACACTATCGTTGACCGTCCCTTTGACCAATTCTTGTTTCATGATTTTTAATTCCTCTTGTAATGCGACATGGACATGATCCCGACAATAATTGGCGACCTAAATAAAAAAGTAATTATAATTCAGTTTTGATGAATTACCAAACACAACTCAACACCAAACAGTGATTGAAGCAGTATATAACATCATGTTTATCTCAACGGGTCAACAATAAAATTAGCTAATAAAGAAAAAGGTTGCATGCGTCAAGTCATACATTGGCGAAAAATAAACTTTTAAATCATAAAGAAGACTTCTACATTATTATTAAAATAATATGGTTTTTGTAAATTGTAATGATATTATCTATACGAACTTTGAACTCAACTCAACCCGTGCAGCTTTAACCACTCAATAACTTGTTTTTAGCTTGAATCCCCCTTTTTAACCAACCTGGACACCCAACCCATGTGCCTTACCTAACATTAAGTATCCATGACAAAGGTCAAGGGGTAAGTTAGATGTTCGTTTGAATGCGACTTTAGGTTGTAAAAATCAGTTAAAAATACATGTGCACAAAAATGAACTGTCATTCTAATTACCAATGGACAAAATAATGAAATTTAGGGAGTCATGTAAAAGAGTAGTTGTGACAAAATTACAGATTATGATAAATGAAAAATTGCCTAATCATCACTAACTTTTAAAAGAAGTTGGGATATTCATTATAAGAGTGATTATCACGACTTCAAGAACAAAAATCAAAATAAGATAATCAACTGATCAGGGAGCTAATCAATTGCTAAAATCTAAAAACAATAAGACAATTTCACTATTAATTTAACAGTCAAATTTCCTTCGGCCATTACGTACCTAATTGTTTAAAAGTGATTATTTTTATCCTAGATACTCAAGAAGCATAATCACAAATCACTTTACACGTCTATGCAAAAACCTAACGATGATCCATGTGAATTCAAGTTGATCTTATCGGATTTTCAATTTGGAATAACCACAATGAGACTTGTGTTAACATAGAGTTCAGAAGTTTCAAGAAATACCTGAGATCCACCATGTCCGTCGTAAACACCAAAAAAATGAGCAGTTAAATCGCTTAGATTTGGATTCACTGCATGATCCACAACAAGCATCTTAATCGGTATTTTCATAAACTGAGGAACAGCAATAACAGCATCTTCCATTTCTGGCCTTTTGCCACAAACCGAATTAGATCCCCAAAGCGGCAAATACTCTAACTCAAAGACACTTTTTACAACTTTACTTTGTTTCTTATCCGCAATCGCCATTACAGATGCCTTTAAGGTATGCTCATTTGTCGTGGCTTCCAAACTAATCACTTTCGCAACTATTTGACCGTTATCTATGCCCTCAATAGCCATTACAGACGCTTTTAAACTACCCGAATTCGCATTCACGGCTAACAATTCACCATTAATATCAATCGGCACATCCTCAACCGACATAGGTTCATCAGCATCACTTCCCTGAATCATAATTTCATCACCAACAATTCCCTTTCCCGTCAATCCGTTACAATTTCCATGAAGAACCGTTGTTTCAGTAAACAAATTCATTTGAGCAAAATCCACATGATTTTGTAAGGCAGCGTTTTCAGCGATCGGATTGGTTAAACTAAACGTAACAGAAACCGTAGGCGGCATCTCTTCCATCTAACCACTTTCTCTTTCGAATCACAAAGACCTCCAATCACATCAACATAACCCCCCAAAGTTCTACATAAACCCCTTAATCTTGATCACTAATTTTAGCATCATAAACAATCAAGAACACACCTATAGGCTGAAACCCTTAATCTTGGTCAACAGATCAGAGGTGACAGCTACTGGATCTGATGATCCATTCCAATGAATATTAACAAAACAACAAAAACAAGATTCTACAAACAAAAACAAAAATCCAAATCCTATCTTTCAATAAACATCAAGAAAAGTAAAGTAAAACCAAACCAAACCCACAATTTATTACAGAATAAACCCTAAAAAAGGTGAAGACTTTATAAAATATTCCACAAAAGAAATCTGGGTTCCATGGATCTGAGGCAACAACCCACCCTTCTGACCCAATCAAGATAATTTGGGTTTTCTTCTCATCACTCCATATAACACTAATAATAATATTTTGAGTTTTATTATTTGTTTTGAACTGTAAATTTCAGATTAAAAAACAAAGCCCAAACTGCTTACCGATCATAAAAAAAGGTTAAAAAAGAAATAATCCTTAAGTTGTTGAGCTTTCTTTTTAAAGCAGCAAATGCACTGTGTGTTTCCGTTCAAGATTTTTGAGAGAGAGAGAGAAAATGTGTGTTTCTGTGTGTGTGTGTGTGTGTGAGAGAGAGAGAGAGAGAGAGGTTTCCTCGGGAATGCTTTTAATCCTTTAACGACACGTATGGATGCATTTATCAACTTAATTCAATGCATTTTCTCTGTGTTCATAAATAAAATATATTTTTTTGTTTTTGGAATTATTTTCAGAAGATTTGTCGAAACACTACCATAAGTTTTGAGTTTCTTACATTTTCTAACCTGAATTTCTGTTAAATTACGATATGGTGACGTGGGCCCACTGGACCTTACCAGAAAAAGAGTTACTATGATGAGGTGTCCTCTGTCTGGTGGGACCCACACTCTGGAAACCAAACCGGCCACTCGCAACGAACCATACAATTTTAAAATATTTATTATATTATTAGTTATTAACTCATGAAATGATACCCACGTATACATACTATATAAAATATCTATCTAATATTGGTATATAGTTTTTCATTTATTTTAATTGAGATGATTTGGTGATTTTAGAGGCTTAAGGTTATCAACGTTGAACCTTTTCCAACGACCTAATAACCGGGTAAGATCAACGTACTCCATAGGCCATAGCATAAGCTCGTGAAGGTCCGATGTAAAGATAGAGAAATGGACGAGGAGGGCGTTGACGAGAGACACCTAGAAATCCTTCTACAATGGTGCTTTCAAGTGGAAGATTTGAGAGATGACGAAAGAGAGGAAGATGTTATTTGTTTTTTTCTGCAGGATAAAGTTTGTAGTCTGCGAACCACATCTGCAGACATCTGCAGGAGAAGAGGTAGACCAAAGGTCTACAGTCTGCAAAAACAAGACTGTTTGTTTGTTAACGTTTGCAGGCTGCTGAAATAAACTGATTTTTTTACAACAGTCTGGTGGTGGACTGTGGTGGTGGTGGTGGACCGTCGTGGTGTTGGGTGGTGGTGGACCGTGGTACGTGGTGTTGGTGGGTGGTGGTGGTGGGCAAAGAGAAGAGAATACGAGAAGACCTTTGAAGACCTTTTTTGAGTGAAAGGTCTTCCAAAAAACAATCTATAGACCCTAAATGTCTGTGCCCGTCTGTGCACGACGCAAACAAAAAATGTCAGAAGTGTTTCTAAAAAAAAAAAAAAAAAAAAAAAAAAAAAAACAAACAAATAAACAAACAGTCCCGATGTGTCGTTGGTGAAGAGGAGAGACAAAGCTGGTTACATAGACATTGCTGATGTAATTGCATTACATATGGCCAAAATAGGTTAAAATGTTGTGCTCATCACATGATAAAAATCATTTTCTTATACATATAGTTATTTAAATTTACCGACACAATCTTTTTTAGTTGATGCATTTGAAAATGTCGCTTTAGTATTTTTATAAAATGAATATGTCAAATAACAAAGCAAATGACATATCACTATACAAACACAAATTTTAGTCTCCGATATTAGGTCATCTGATGATTCAAACAAGACAAAAAAGAAAATAGTTTATAATAACTTTGATCTACAAAACGAGTAAATTGTTACGTAAGAGATATCATGTGTTGCTTTTTGGAATAAAATATAAAGAGATTTTATTTACACGTAACAAATTAAAAAATAATATGTAATAGTTTTCACATTGATCCTAATATCTTCCTCACGATTAGACAAGAAAGATTAATATTAAAGTGCCTAGTTAATAGTGTTCAAACTGATGTTGGCAAACGCGGCCGGTGTCCTAACCTACTGGTTGTTCGACTCGTTCACTCTATTATTTATTTACAGTACTTTTTAAATAATGGGCAGCTCAAATGTCATGATATATAAAGCAATATAGATAGATATATAATAACAGAAAAAGCATCTAAGTATTTGTATAAATAGAATCATTGGTCTCTAGCATTGCTTGCCAAAATTTTCTTAGTAAAACTTGCATAATAATCACCTCGCACATAATTGTTTAGTGAAATGTATTAATTTTGTCTTATAAATCAAAACTAATTAATACACAAGTCATTTAAATATCTATTACTGACTAATTCTAAGAAAATACATGCTATTAGGGGGTGTAAATGAGTAAAGCCATCCGTAAACTACTTGAGACTAAAGCTCAAATCGAGACAAGGTTAAGCACCTTGACTTTAATTATTTAATAAATGACCATAAACATGAGCTTCACCTAAAAAACATCTAGTGAAAAGAACCTGTTATCAATATATCAAAACATATATTTGCATTATAATAACCATTAGGGAAGAGTTATTATCTATATAATTATGATGAAAGCTAAATGGTACAAGTTATATTAAATATAAAAATTGTAATCATAAATATAAATATATATATATATATATAAATAATAAACCACAGGGGCGTAAGTAGATAATGGGTTACGGGTTCGGCTGAACCCGTACCAAAAAATATTTTTAGTGTTATATATACGTGTATTTTGACATCGAACACATAGAAATTTCAACATCAGCCACATAGATATTTTACACTGAACCCTTATAAACCTTGACGACAAACTCTTAGAAACCTTGACACCAAACATTAGCGAATTTTATAACGAACCTTAACCCACATTTTAATTGACAAAGAATAACTTGATCGATAAGGTCACATTCTATTTAAAACTAACCTATTAACTCATTTAACCACGTTTAATTAAAAGAAACACACTAATTTTCTATTGGTTTACCTATTATTGAAGTTCGCTCTGGTTACCCGTCGTGACTGCAACTATTGTGAGATGTGTTTTAGAAATGAAGCATGTGAAGTCCGATTTGCATAATCGGATTGATGTTGAACATTTAAGAGATAGTTCATAGTTGCATTTGTTTTATTGAAAAATATTTTCTTATAACGGTTTTGATAGATAATGTAATGGAAACGTTATAAAAAATGAAAACCCGAAGAGAGCAACTTTAATAGATTTTTGTTCACTTTTAATGCCGATTGACGTATTTTTATTAATCATTTGTATTTTAATTTGATGTTTGCTACGTTTTTTATTATGTGACCCAACCTGACCCGAATCGCTTAACTGGACCAGATGGAAAAAGCCAAAACTTAGTGATAGAAAATCGGTCATTCGTCCCTTGAAATTTTCTGAAACCATAGAAAAAAAATCTTAGCTACGCCACTGGTAAACATGTCTAGCTTGAAAGACTCCTTACCAATTGAGCTTAGGCTCAAACCTCATAAATTAAACAAGTCATGTTAGAGCCTGGACAGACTTAGACTCAGCTCAGGTTGTTTCACCCCTGCATACCAATTGACAAACTTTATTCTATTTTTAAGAGACGACCATGTTAACCAAATTTTAAATAGAAGGAAATAAATGGGCCTGGAACTAAAATCCCAAACACCCGACTGAAGAATGACTGATAAGGCCCAATCTTTATATAAAGCCCTGGGTTGTAAAACTTGATATTTTTTTATTGCTTTGTCTCACTTAATCGTTTATCGTTTTATCCCATCTTAAAGTCTGAAAAACCAAAAAAGGATCCCGTTGAGGTTATTGGGAATTTGCGTAATGGTGCGATATTTCGGCCTTTGATGTTAGGAAGGTGCTAATTTTAGATGAAATTGTTTATGTATCAATCATATATTTGGTTATGTAATAGGACTAGTAAAGTTAACTTATATCTTTGATCGAAAGGATGATGAATCCTTTGTTAATTCATTTCATGCAACGTTAGGTTTTGTAAAGTGATGAGGAAGAACCGTCTAACGAACCAAATCGGTATATAACATTATATCTTTATTGTCCCCCCCCCCCCCCCCCCCCCCCCCAAAAAAAAAAAAAAAAAAAAAGCGGTAGACCTCAAAGATATATTCCAAAGCTTTAGAAACGTTAACCGGCACCGGTAGACCCAAATAGACAAAATGAAAGATTTTTGGATCTACACCTGCCCCATCATAGAAGCATAGTTAGACCCTACTTTAAGAAAGACTTGATGTTTCTTGTGATCCATGTTTAATTCCCACACTCCCCATTATTTTTTGGGGCATCTAGGTTAAGAATGAATGCGGGTGGCGCTGGTTCAACTCGGATGGGAGGCGAGGTTTTACCGATTATTTCACTGTCATGCATTCGGACGGGTGGAGGTCGGGTTTCCGCGCATCTGAGAGAGCCAAAGGGCCCTGTGACACGGTGGTTGACACATTGTTTCTTGCCGTTTAATTTTTTTTAACTCCAACACGACACCAAATAATCACAATAAAAAAACCATAACAATAGTCTTAGTGTTTAATTAAAAAAAAAAAAACAAATCCCCCCGCTAGAGCATCTTCTACAACAAATAAATGAGATGGATGAATCCCTTATTTAGTTTTGTAAAAATATTAAGAGTGAAGTCCTATTTGAGTTCCTGTGGTTTGCCCATTTTAACTATTTGGTTATGGATCGGGTCTGGTGGTCATGGCTCGGGTCTGTGTTCTTGAGTGTTTTTGTTTGTGATTTGTGGTTTTAGGAATTATAATTTGGATAATGATGATGATGATTATAATAAAAACACACTTAAAAAAAAAACTAACATGGAATAAAAAAATAAAGAAACAAAAATATAAACCAAGGGCATTTAAGTCATTTTCCAAAATTTAACTGAGAAAATCTAACAGAGGTTATCTTTTGGACTCAAGAAGTTAAGATTAGAAACTTTAAGGACTCGGACCGAGACAAGTTTTGATTTTGAACTCAAGTAGTTAAAATGGGCAAACCACATGGACTTAAATAGGACTTTACTAAAAAATTAAAGACCGTCGTTTAACTTCAACTACTTCAAGGGGTTAACTGCAATTAATTAAAGACTTGGGAAGGAGGTAATCAAATTCATATTTATATTAATAATAATAACAGATCTCTAGCTAGGGTTTGATCATAGCCGGCTTATATATAGCTATCGAACGTACATTCAATTAATTATTAAATGGGCGACGAAGAACCTCAACAGCAGCAGCAGCTTTCTCTTGGCGTCAACGTCATTCCTTTGGTGAAGCAGCTAGCTCCAAGACACATTCGCTCTATTAGGCAGATTCCCTACGATCGAACTCCCTCACGTTGTGTTTATAGGTAGCCGGCAGGGTTGTGGTAAATCTAGTGTACTCCAAGCTCTTCTAGGAGGCCGTGACTTTTGCCTACAGCGTCGACCCCTCAAGTGGAAACCCGATGATGAAGAGTATGGTGAGTTTTTGCACGTATCAATGAAATTCGCACCAAAATTCAGGTTGTGTTTTTAACCTAGCTATATATATTGTCATGCCATTTTAAATATTAACTTAAATTTTGGGATAACTGTATGTAATATACCTTTTAATCAACTAGATTATGTGGCATCTTTATGTAACCTTGTTATAGATGTATGACATGTTACACATGTTGAGTTTATTATCTTACTGGTGATCCAAGGTACAACTTTTAATATTTAATCAACTACTTTAACTGCATATTCGAGTGTATATATATATATATATATATCAATGGTAAACTTTATTGAGAATATAAAGTAAACAAAGTTGTTACCCAAATGTCAGGAGCATGTGTAAACTTTTCAAAGATAATATAATATCATTATTTGTAGTTATTTCTACTATATATTATGATGTTTAAACAAGTTTTATTGGTGATCGGAAGCTGTGAAATAGCAGCAATACGACGGGAACTTAATGCTAGAAATTGGTTATTAAGTCCAATTTTACTCTTTAAAAGAAACCACATGTGATAATTAAACAGTCATCTCTCATGGAGTCAGTTGATGTATCTTTTTTGCATTTCATAATAAAATTATATTTTGTTAATTAAGTAAGATTTGAGTCTTTGACTGACTTGTTAACTGGAAACTCTAGGCTGAGACTGACAGGGAAGGAGGAGAAAACAAGGCTATCTCTGATGAGCAGATTCATTTAAAGATTTTTTCATATGGAAAAAGACAATATGACGTAACCAAGCTCGCGGTAGAGCTTTTGTGATTGGAGCTGGTGAAGCTCATGAGGATCCCAACGTTGTTACCGGTACGTTCCTTGTTAACAACACTTATGCTTCCGTAGTTTTTGATACCATTGCCGATTTAAATTTTGTGTCGACCAACTTTAGAAAGGCCCTTGGGGTAGGATCTATAGTGTTTGCATAAACTTAACAAATGTATGACACTGTGAAAAACATTCTTTTTTATGAAATTTCAATAAAACCACATTCCAGTCTACTAACTAATTTATGTGCTCACTGTAGAAGTACGCCATGTTAGAAAAAACACACAAACCATTATGTTTAGTGCAAAAATTACTTAAACTATATTAATAACAGAAAAGGAGGCTCCTAACTTTTTTATGTTCTTATGTTGAATGTATAGCATAGTTATTAAAAGTGTGACGCGCACTCAAGGCGCTTAGGCTCCGCCCGTGGCCTAGGCGAGAAGCGCAAAAAAGGCGCGGGCCTAAGAAAAAAAACTGCAAATAAAAAAAATAAAATAAAAAATCACCAAATCATTAAAAATAACAATCATTCTTAGATATTCTCGGCCGATTCACAAAGTATAAGTTAACATCCAGTACTGGCCAAATTGAGGCTCAAATCACAATCAAAGGCAACAACAATGCTCTACCAGGTTATGACAAGGGTTTAGTGTTCCACATAATTTCTTATACCATGTGCTTTTATTTTTCTCTAAAAAAAAACCCCTTAAACAAATAACATCAATGAGAACCCTTATTATATTTTTATTTTTAGAATTCAATTAACTCTCAATTTTTACAAAAAGTCAACATTTTATTATGTATTTACAGAATAAAATTAGCACATTATGGCCATATCATTAAAAGTCATTAACTTCAATGGTGGATAGAATATTCTTTTGTTTAAAATCCGTGAACAAAATTGAAAATTTTTATAAGTGTTCAATTAAAGTAGATTTTTTTTAATCATCTTTATGGAAATTTTTATGCGTATAATTTGGATATCTTAAGACTATTCTATATATATTTAATATGGAGGGGTTAAAATTAATGGACTTTTAATGGTCACAATATATGTTTAAAAAATAACTTATGTAATTTATGCATAAGTTATTCATATAACAGGTATATACAAATTGTCCATTAACAGTATCATATAAAATGCATATAACCTTTAATTGAAAAATAGGTCTCAACTCATGCCCATTAACCTTTTATTGAAAATTAAAAATAATAGCAAACATAATGTTAAAGATGAAATATAGTAGGAAAAAAACAAAATCCGAAATAAAAAAGCTACGACATTAAGAACAAAAACTATTAATTATCACAAAAAATTATGAAATCCATGCGCCTTCAACGCCTTCTTGTGCTTTTTTCCGTCAACATGTGCATTCAAGTTATCTTGGCTTGTGCATTGTACATTGCAAAGACCACAGTAGAACACATCTTGACCATGAACATGTGCAACCTATACAAAAATAAATTAAGAAATAAGTTACTTAATTTTACGTAGATATATGTATATATATACTAGTAGCGTGCCCGCGCGATGCGGCGGGAACACGGCTACTTTTACGGGTATGCATGATTCGGTTAAATTCAGTTATTAGCCTCAACCAAAACCAAAGTCAATGGTTAAATAATCTGATTAACCGATCGGTTAATTGGTTCGGTTTATTTGATTAGATTGTCATTTTTCAGTTCGATTAAGTTAGTTTTGTTAAACTCTAGTTACGTTCCTTGCATTATACTTAACTAGAGTTAGCTAGATAGGACACACGTTGCATTGTTGTGAGTTAATAACTGAATACATGATTAGTGAACCTCGGACGTTGGTGAATATTGAACTAATTTGGATTGATTGCGATTATGTGTCTCTGTGATATTCGATGAACTTATGTGAAAACCATACGTGATTGTGTGAACCTAAACCGAATACGTTAATAAAATTACTAAAGGTGGATCATTAGGCGGGTTATGGTCTTAACGCATGGGGTTGCACTTATTACGGTCCGAAATAACGAAAACGTCAAAGGAAAACACGTCGGGAGACGAAACGGGCCACCTGCGCGCGCCGAGGGCCTGTGAACGGCCGCTCACAGAGCCCGAGCGGCCGCTCGCCGGGGTCTGACGTTTCTAAACCGCCTTAATCACCTATTTAAACACTCTTAAGCCCCATGCAACCTCTAAACTCAAACCTAATCGCCCCTACTGCCCCCTTACGAATTATTAATCCCTAACAACCTGTAAAGGCTCAAGATCAGCGATTGGGAAGCTCCTAAGGCGTTCGGTTGATTGTATCGAAGAGCTAGGGGTATAATCTTTAATCCTTTACGCTTTAATCTTATTTTTATGTTATAAAAATCATTTAACAAGGTTTGTCTAGGTCTGAAAGCTTTTGAGGCTTTAATCTCCAGTGGCTCCTCCTCCTCAGGCCCAAACTCTTCCTCGAGCGCCGCATCCAATGCTGCCCCGAGAGCATCAAATCCTCCTACTGTAGGCTCTTCCTCGGGATCCTCTTCGGGGTCCTCCTCTGGATCCTCCTCTGGATCCTCCTCTGGCTCTACCTCTGGTTCTGCACCATTTTGAGCTAGAGCTTCCTCAAGTTTGTTACGGACCAGGGTCAACTCCTCCCTTAACAGTGCTGTCTCCTGAGTAGCAATCGACCTCTCGTGTCTATCCTCTGCAGCTTCCTTATTAACCCTTTCCAATTCACCAAACAAGTGGTTGATTTCTCTTTCCATTCGTTTAATAGACCCATCGGCTTTCTGCCTCCAAGACTGAAATTGCCTCACGGCATTATAGGCATTCTCTAGCTCTGTATGCACGTGCCTAACCATCCCTGCCAAAGACCTCTCCAATGAGTCAATAATGGGAGGGACCTGAGCTGGCACTCCGTACCCTACAACCCACGAGTGTAACATATCTGTGAACCACACCCAGCGATTGGTATTCTCATCCGGGTTCCCTGTCTGAGCTGGTTGTTCATACGGGTTCAAAGACGTATTTTGCGAACTCCCAAGAGGACGATAAGAAGAGTAATTACGATGAGCGGGGTTAGTCATGTTTTCCTGCAATACGTTAGATCAGTATACGTATCCAAGAAATAGCAAGTAGTGTGCTGAGAATAGTGAGTCTACTAATACTTATGCTATGATGATTATAGACTAGATGCAATCCTAGTTCACTATAACCAATCGCTCTAATACCAATCTGTCACACCCTCAAATTTCCACTGCGGGGTTTATACCGTGAGGCGCATAACAAACCAGGATCCCATAGCCATAAGTCACATGAACGACTCTAAATGCCCAACCATTTAGTTCGTTATTTCAAAACTAAGTTTAATGTTTAACCAAACCAAATATAAGTATAGCGGAAGCGAACGAAAAACAGTTAAATAAAGTCTGCGCAAAACACCGCGCCCAAAACCAAAAGAAAGTAGTTAAATGTTTTAAAGATAGTTTAATGTTTGAGACCCATTATATGATGCATGCCCTAACTGTGCTCCTTTCCTAGTTACCTGCAAAAGCATGCTATCGTGTGTCAACATAAAGCTGGTGAGTTCACAAAGTAAAGTAGTTGAGTATGAAAATGCGCTGGTTTCCAAAACCACGTAAATAAGTAAAATGAGTTGGTTCCTAGAACCGTGTAACCACTAGTTCGTCGCATGTCAAGGGTAGCTAGCCCATTCATGATAACTAACACCGAATATACCGAACTGCTATGTACGTGTAGCCACAAATGTAAGCCGCATGCCTGACATCATTGTCTATCCACAATGATAAAGTTCGTTAAGTTATAGTTCACGCCCGCGCTCCCCGAGCCGGTGTGAGGTTTGTAAGACCTAATAGCGCTATCAACTAATAACTCGCTTGCCAATCCCGGCAACTCATTCGGTACGTGAGGACTTACAGATGATAGAGTTGGTTTAGTTCATCAAGGACACAGTTTGCGAACTAGCAAAGTAAACGACCCACACAAGGATCCATAACATCCCAACCAGGGATATGTAGGTAGTCCCAAACCGGACTAGAAAAATGTTAAGTAAGTTGTCTCATACCTGAGACGCATGCTTTTGAGAAAAAAAGAGTAGTGAACTCACCTTAGTGTATAAGCAAAAGAAATCCAAACCGCAAGTAAAGTATGCTACCGACACCCTAATATAAGTGTCACTAAGTAAGTATAGGCGTAATATCATTACACCATATAACTCGTTTGTCCAAGGCGTTTAAACGTTCAAAAGTGTGTAGGTGACACTTAGTGACTCTACATGCAATAGTAAACCCTACGAACTCGTTGGTGAATATGTTGGTTATAATTAGTTTTCACATTCCATATGCGTCTCATACAAGTGCCCGTTCGGTTACACATCAATTACATAACACCTATGACTTCAATTAACCACATAAGCACATAATACACAATCTATGTTTTTAGGACGGATTGTGCGTCATCAAAATTAATTTATTTAAAATAGTAAATCAGTGAGTTAACCTCCCAAATTTTTACTGAATATTCTTTGGGATTCACTTAACAACCCCTATTTTTGTTTTGTCTTAAATCCAAACACAAAAATAATTAAAATTCGTTCAACACAGCTATGTTAAGAAAACTTTCATAACAGATCAGTTTGGTAGAAAAATTCCCAAAAATTGTGTATTCATCCAAACGGGATGAATCCACCTGGAAAACTCAAATTTCTCCTATGTTAACCTTTTGTAAAAATTTCATAACCCAACTCTTTATAAAACTCGAGTTATGATGACTCAAAGTCGACTTAGTTTGTTACCCGAAATTCTGATATGACCTATTTTTAATGAAAATTCCAAAAACGACTCAACCGACATCCAAATCACTTTATTTTACCCATTATGAAAAGCTAAGACCAGGTGTGATTTAACCATGCAAAGAAAATACCGAAATCATCATGTTAAAGTCGTGTTATAGCCCCTACAAGTTCATCTAATCATTCTGTCCAGATTTTAGTTACGCCTAAATCTTTCTTTAAACGACTACCGTGTGCATACAAACAACCAACAATCATAAATAACCATTACCAAACATTCTTAATACCTATTTTGATCAGATTCTATCATTATTCATGCAAAGATTACAACTTTAATGATCAAAACTTCAACAACTTGCGCAACAAGTAACCTATGATATTACTAATCGCCTATCATCATGTTTAATTCGTTTAATCTTCAAAAACCTCAAGTTTTAATGATTATCAAAAGCTTTTAGACCTGGAAAAATCTTGTTAAATGATTTTTATAACATAAAAATAAGATTAAAGCGTAAAGGATTAAAGATTATACCCCTAGCTCTTCGATACAATCAACCGAACGCCTTAGGAGCTTCCCAATCGATGATCTTGAGCCTTTTCAGGTTGTTAGAGGTTAATAATTAGTACGGGGGCAGTAGGGGGCGATTAGGGTTGAGTTTAGAGGTTGCATGGGGCTTAAGAGTGTTTAAATAGGTGATTGAGGCGGTTTAGAGACGTCAGACCCCGGCGAGCGGCCGCTCGGGCTCTGTGAGCGGCTGCTCACAGGCCCTCGGCGCGCGCAGGTGGCCCGTTTCGTCTTCCGACGTGTTTTCCTTTGACGTTTTCGTTATTTCGGACCGTAATAAGTGCAACCCCATGCGTTAAGACCCTAACCCGCCTAATGATCCACCTTTAGTGATTTTATTAACGTATTCGGTTTAGGTTCACACAATCACGTATGGTTTTCACATAAGTTCATCGAATATCACAGAGACACATAATCGCAATCAATCCAAATTAGTTCAAGATTCACCAACGTCCGAGGTTCACTAATCATGTATTCAGTTATTAACTCACAACAATGCAACGTGTGTCCTATCTAGCTAACCCTAGTTAAGTATAATGCAAGAAACGTAACTAGAGTTAAGTATAATGCAAGGAACGTAACTAGAGTTTAACAAAACTAACTTAATCGAACTGAAAAATGACAATCTAATCAAATAAACCGAACCAATTAACCGATCGGTTAATTAGATTATTTAACCATTGACTTTGGTTTTGGTTGATGCTAATAACTGAATTTAACCGAATCATGCATACCCGTAAAAGTAGCTGTGTTCCCGCCGCATCGTGCGGGCACGCTACTAGTATATATATACATATATCTACGTAAAATTAAGTAACTTATTTCTTAATTTATTTTTGTATAGGTTGCACATGTTCATGGTCAAGATGTGTTCTAGTGTGGTCTTTGCAATGTACAATGCACAAGCCAAGATAACTTGAATGCACATGTTGACGGAAAAAAGCACAAGAAGGCGTTGAAGGCGCATGGATTTCATATTTTTTTTGTGATAA
Organism: Ambrosia trifida; assembly: GCA_028751855.1. Classification (NCBI taxonomy): domain Eukaryota; kingdom Viridiplantae; phylum Streptophyta; class Magnoliopsida; order Asterales; family Asteraceae; genus Ambrosia; species Ambrosia trifida. The sequence goes on from CM054124.1 coordinate 117,754,011, forward strand.
TTAATAGTTTTTGTTCTTAATGTCGTAGCTTTTTTATTTCAGATTTTGTTTTTTCCTACTATATTTCATCTTTAACATTATGTTTGCTATTATTTTTAATTTTCAATAAAAGGTTAATGGGCATGAGTTGAGAGCTATTTTTCAATTAAAGGTTATATGCATTTTATATGATACCGTTAATGGACAATTTGTATATACCTGTTATATGAATAACTTATGTATAAATTACATAAGTTATTTTTTAAACATATATTGTGACCATTAAAAGTCCATTAATTTTAACCCCTCCATATTAAATATATATAGAATAGTCTTAAGATATCCAAATTATACGCATAAAAATTTCCATAAAGATGATTCAAAAAAAAAAATCTACTTTAATTGAACACTTATAAAAATTTTCAAATTTGTCCATGGATTTTAAACAAAAGAATATTCTATCCACCATTGAAGTTAATGACATTTAATGATATGGCCATAATGTGCTAATTCTATTCCGTAAATACATAATAAAATGTTGACTTTTTGTAAAAATTGAGAGTTAATTGAATTGTAAAAATAAAAATATAATAAGGGTTCTCATTGATGTTATTTGTTTAAGGGGTTTTTTTTAGAGAAAAATAAAAGCACATGGTATAAGAAATTATGTGGAACACTAAACCCTTGTCATAACCTGGTAGAGCATTGTTGTTGCCTTTGATTGTGATTTGAGCCTCAATTTGGCTAGTACTGGATGTTAACTTATACTTTGTGAATCGGCCGAGAATATCTAAGAATGATTGTTATTTTTAATGATTTGGTGATTTTTTATTTTATTTTTTTTATTTGCAGTTTTTTTTCTTAGGCCCGCGCCTTTTTTGCGCTTCTCGCCTAGGCCACGGGCGGAGCCTAAGCGTCTTGAGTGCGCGTCACGCTTTTAATAACTATGCTATACATTCAACATAAGAACATAAAAAAGTCAGGAGCCTCCTTTTCTGTTATTAATATAGTTTAAGTAATTTTTGCACTAAACATAATGGTTTGTGTGTTTTTTCTAACATGGCGTACTTCTACAGTGAGCACATATATTTAGTGCTTACTGTAGAAGTACGCATGTTAGAAAAAACACACAAGCCTTTATGTTTAGTGCAAAAATTACTTAAACTATATTAATAACATAAAAGGAGGCTCCTAACTTTTTTATGTTCTTATGTTGAATGTATAGCATAGTTATTAAAGGAGTGACGCGCACTCAAGGCACTTAGGCTCGATTATCGGTTTGTACCTCAGGAGGTTTATGTGTAGTCATTATCGGATTCAACACCTCCTTCATCTTCCGCAACATCCTTTTTTTCACTTGCGGCGGTTGCGACCTTAGTTGCTCAGCGACTGCATTCATTTCCTGCTGAAAGTCATACTCGGGATTCTCAGCTACTTTTGGCAAATAGTCAAGTCGTGGCCAGAAGACGTCGATATCAACCAGTGACACTTGTGTACCTGATATATATATTCAATCACAACAACAATTAATCATCTACAAAAATTTCGGATTTTTATAAAAATTTCGGCAGAGTTTCCTCTGTTTTTGTACGAACCAGACTACACAAGTCGTCTACAAAACGCTTCAAACATTTATAAATTTGACTATTATATCCTAAAAATAATAATAAGTCTAAAAAATGATGTTACCTTTTATATCATACGATTGCAGTTGACAGGCACATGGCAATCCATAAGTCGCCTTAAGTCGGTGATCACAAGACTTGTTTTTTTATTAAATACTGTATCTTGTTGCATTCCCCGACCATCAAATCGAGCGTTGTATGGGAAACCCTACCGAGTACGTTTTGAAACATCGGTAGTCTATGGTGCCACATTCTTGTTGATCGAAGGAGTGCTTTACCGCTACGCGCTGTGACTCCATAACTTTATCTATTTTCATCACAAGCGCGTGGAGCGAGTTGTTCGGGCCTTTTATGTATCTCTTAATCAAAGCATGCTGACTCTCGACTCTGTTGGTCATACTCTGACCAAATGTAAGATTTGTATCTGACCATGCTTCCACAAACATTTCTTTATAATCTTGGAGCCAATTTTTATCTATGTAGTCATAAACCGCTGTAAAAAACAGAATAGTGATGTCAATAAAGAAAATATGTACGCTTGTAAAACAAAAAAATAAAATATATACCATTTCGATTGTCCTAACACAGTCGTTGGTAGAACAGGTTAAGGTTGTATTCGTAAGAATCTGGGTCAGCAGATTTACATAGTCGAGCCCAAGACTTCAAAAATATTTCTCAATCTTCTTTTGAAAATCCTGCTTTATGATCATTTGCAATATTTTGTTGAATATGATACCTACAAAGCAATAATGATAATAAGGGTTAGTAATAATAATAATAATAATAATAATAATAATAATAATAATAATAATAATAATAATAATAATAATAATAATAATAATAATGATATTTTGTTGAATATGATACCTGCAAAGCAACTTCGTAGCATTCGGGAAAACAGTAGCACATGCATTCATTAGAGCCAGATCTCTATCTGTAACAATTACATGTGGCTCCATACACTTCTCCAGCAAATCTCTGAGCCTCTCTAGCATCCATATGAAGTTACTCGTTTTCTCTTTAACGATAAATGCATGGGCGATACAAAACGATAAGTTTGTCGACGTCACACCCACAATTTGAACAAACGGGATTCTGTACTCGTTCGTTTTGTAGGTGACGTCGATCAGCAACACATGTGGGAAGGCACGCCAGAGATTGTAAAAGACCCGGTGTGAAAAGAAAATATTCTCAACAGCATCTGTTTCCGGATTCTGCTGGGTGTAGTAAGTAAATTTGTTTTCAACCAAGATACTCTCGAGTATCTGCATAACAATAATAATAACAATATTTAATATTTAACAATAATAATAATAATAATTAACAATAATAGTAAGTAATAATAATACGTGCATTGGAGTTTTGTCGCCGTAAATTCTGTGTTTAATCTTGCTAATGGTATTGTGTATGTCTCGTAGAATGCATACATTATTTGGGTTTTGTTCTCTAATGGCCAAATGTATGTTTGTTGGTTCCAGGCCCTGAAAATAAAGCGTTTCCACCATCTTTTCTTCATGTGGTGTCAGCCTCCTAGCAAAAGCGTGACCCTCAACATGTTTAAAAGGGTCATGGTTATGATTCGAGTGTTTAATCTCCAACTTCCAACCCTCTTTGCGTAGCCTCACTATTAACTCAAATGGAAAGTTAATCTTTTTGCTACCTGAAACCCGTACTGTGGCTGTAGTTTGGTATTCGTCACCACGGTCGCATCTCAGGTCTATCCTAATTTTTTTTGTATTATTTCCCGTGCCTTTTGAAATAGAACGTCCGGTCACTATGACGTAACCGCTAGTAAGGGCTCTATCATAAGCCCATTGTTTCATCTCTTCAACAGACCTGAATACCTGAAAATTTATATAAGAGTCTAGTCTAAATTCATAATAATCTAAATTATATACTACTGTAAATATATACTAGTTCAATCCAACAAACCCTAAAACATGTAAAGATATACTAGTGTAAATAAATAAACGCACCTGCTCGGTTTCATACGAAACATCCGGTTTAGGTTCCACTTTTATGTTAAGACCTTCATAAGCATCTTTCTGGTTGTCATCATCCGGGTTAGAGCCGTTATCATCTTCCTCGAAGTCCTTAGCACCACTCCCGCGCGAATGGTAAATCCCGTACGTGTACTGCAGGTAGCTTGGTGGCACGAAAAATGACTCCTCTTCCTCTACATATTCCTGGTTGAGATCGGGCAGCATCTTCCCGTCATTACCACGAAGCCCGGATTTAACCTCCTCTTTACCAACTTGAACCCTGGGTTCATACCCTACGCTTTCAGAGACGTAAGACTCGTTCTCGGACAGGTCAACGGTTGAATAGCTATGTAAATATGACATCGTGAGACCGGGAAGTCGAGATGGGACGAGAGTTTTGGTGGTGGTGATGTTTTAAGTTTTGGTTCAAATGAGGAAGAAGCTGATTACGTTTTGGTTAAATCTGACATTATTACGGGCCGTCGAGGCCTCCACGGGCCGTCGAGGCCTCCACGGGCCGTGGAGGCATTAAATGTCTAAACCTAATTCATTTTTACGGGCCGTCGTCCCCCCCACGACCCCGTGGTGAAAAACCTTTTCAGACTGACACATCGTACCTCGTATTAGGACGGGTCGTCGGGGCCTCCATGGCCCGTCGTTTTTCACTTTTCTGTATTATGATGGGCCGTGGAGGCCCCCACGACCCGTCGTTTTTCCCTGATTTGGCCACATCGGGCCGTCGGGACCTCTACAGTCCGTAGAGAGGTTGTTTAGGGTTTTTTGGAGGTTGTCTAGATAGCATCACCCTTTTTTGTGCAGATTTTAGAACAACATAGTAACACAATGCTACTAGGGTTGATATCGCGCATTAGTGCTACGTAGCTTCTTTGGCAACAGAGACTCCTAGTTATGGAGAGATTGTGCATTAATGCTACACTTTGCCAATAAATGTGGCTTGGATATTTCAAAAATTATTGTTTATCTTTAGACAGGTAGTTTTCATGAATTAAATAAGCGTGTTATAAATGTTTTTAAGGATTGCAGCAATATTTTAGGTATTATTATTCTCTCCAAAAAAATAGGGGCGACTAGAGTTAGGGTTTGCATGCATGGCGGCAAGGGAACGCTACAAGCTTAACACTTGGTACGATGCACCGTCTAAGAAGGGTAGAGGCAAGATTAATAATCAACAATCCAAGGTAAACTATGTTTCAGGTGGGGGTATCAAGTATTTTATCTCAAATATACCAGAATGATGCTCGTCTGCGGATCTGGCCTGTGTGTTGAATGGGTATGCAGAGGTCATAGGATCGTACATTGCAAGGAAGTATGATCGGCTTGGTAAGAGGTTCGGGTTTGTAACGCTCAAGGTTGATAGGAATAGATCGGATCTGGATGATAGGCTGAAAGACGTGTGGATCGGAAGTTATAAACTCTTTATCTCTCCAACGAAGTTTGTCGAGGAGCAATCGGTAAGGAGGAAGGACGAGAAAGTGTGGTGTAACATCGCCAAAAATTTCAAAATTATGAAACGTATATTATTTACCTAACGTGCCTAAGTTTTATTTCACGACTACACAACTTATATATATATATATACATACATATATATATGATAATAATAATAATAATAATAATAATAAAAAAAAAATCAGATTTTGTATGCATTTTATTTCTTTAAACCAAACTAACCCATCCTTATACCAGCCCAATTATAGCCTAGATCCCTTAAACCTTCGAGCCCAATAGCCAAGCCCAGAACACAGCCGGCCCAGGAAGCCTTGGCCCACCAAACCCTCCCCTTTCACTTTAAAAAAAAAAATATATGTTTTGTTCCACCCAGGTCTCGAACCCGGATCACCTTCATACACACCCACACACCAACACCACTAGGCCACAACTTATTATTGATATATTTATAACTCTAATTATATATATGCGCTGCTTACATCTAACCACCCCTCTCCTTTCCCTCTTCCTGCTCGACGTGCAGCAGAGAGGAAACATTGTTTCCTTTATTTTTTTACCAATTTGCTTAAATTAGGACAATTAAATATATTGTTTGATGTTGACTTGTTTGCCTTATAATTCCGCGTCTAATGCACGTCAATTACGGTTAATTCTTACCAATTATTAGTTTTCACACGTCAAACATTAACATCAAGGTCAACCATTCCAATAATACAAACCAGACACGAGCATTATAAATTGGACCCCAAACAACCTCCTACACTCGCCGAGCAACCCTTTCCAATCCCCAATTATTCTTAAAAACCTTCTGTTCGTTGATTTTATTCATATCTTTGACCGAGCCGTTGACTAACCGTGCAAGCTCAATTCGTGTTTGTAAGTCTAATTTTCCTTATGTGTTTCTTTATTCGGCATCAACACAACGTTTACCCTATGGTTAATTAGATTAACATTGGGTAAATTGAACGATTATAAATCTAGGGCTCGTAGTGATGAATTTGGGGAAGAACATTGTCTCAGCGTATGATGTTTATATTAAACAAACTGAAATCAAACACAACCACTGATGTAGATCAAGTGGTTGTGTTGTTGCTTTGTCACTGAACGGGCGCGGGTTCGAATCCCAGCGGCCACAGTTTTTCTTGATTTGTTGTTTTTACTTGACAAACAAACTCAAACCATTATATATATAAATTACCTTTAAATCTTGTAAATTCCTTTTTAAATATCAAAACCTTTTTATAAATTCTAAAAAAAATTATTTTTAATAAATCTGATGTAAAAGTGTTACCTACAATTTTTAGTTTTCAAAAATTTATTTATTTAATATATATAATAAATAAATCAAGTTTATTCCATTTTATTTATAAAATTCTATAAAAATATCAAAACGATCTTATTAATTTCCACAAAAATTATCCTAAGTTTTTATAACATTAAACTTTACTGAAATAATTTTTAATTCAGTAAAATCATTTATTTTATATTTTTAATCAATTTTTGTTAGATTTAATCATAATTAAATCATAATAAATTCAATTTTCATTATTTTTGCACCAAAATTTTATAGAAATTATTTCTGATTATTTGGAACAGAAATATAAATTTTAAACTTCAAATTCTCTAATTTTAGTATTTTTAAATTATTAAAGTTAAAGTTTGACAATTTGTAATAAATAGATTTAATAATCTATTTTAAAGAAAATAATTTTATAAAAATTATTTTTACACTTTAAACACATTCTTGTAACCATCTTAAGTTTAAATTTCATAAAAAGATTTTTAGTTATTTATTTACTAAATTTCTCTCAATTGGCGAATATTTTTAATATTAATCAAACGAGCACTTATCCCCAAATTGAAGCCCTAGAACATATACATTTGTAGACTAGATAGACTTAGACATATTTATTACCTTGTTATAGGGTGATACTTGATATACTTGGGCAACACACAATTTTTCAACAGATATAACATTTTACCAAGGTGAGTTTTACATAGCCCCTTTTCTATTTATCACCATTTTTGGGGTGAAACATGTTACCACATCATTTATGCAATTCAATCATCAATGTGTCTATGTGTTTTCTATGTTGCATTATGTCTTGAGCATGATTAGAGTAAGCACCATTCTAGCATAATCATTAACTCCGTACAAGCCGACGGTATACATTGATAGATCTATTGGACTGACAATCCCACCCGGATACGTGCCTCCTACAAAGGTTACGTGGGTGTTTGTTATCGCATAACATATTCAATTGGACCATGAGCGTATGGTATGTATCATTTTATAACAGTCATCAGGGTTGATTATGCACTCTATTTATTTCTAGTATGTTCTCACATATGGACTAGATTGACATGACACATGAATTGCACATCATTTTTACTCAATTATCAAAAAACCTATGTAATTCTCACCAACTTTTGTTGACCCAAAACATTTTCAACTTAACATGTTTCAGGTTCTATTTGCTTAAAGATTTGTATTGATGCTTGAAGATATGTGTATAATTTCATTCAATTTGATGTACAAATTCTAGAACTATTGTATGTAATTCATATAAATCATTTAATGAAATCTATTATTCACCATGAGCTACTGAACAATCATCATTACGTGACATCCCGATGTTTCCGCCATCGGTTGGGGTGTTACAGATTGGTATCAGAGCCATGGTTATAGGGAATTAGGTTATTAGAAAAAATAATCTAGTCTATAACCATAGGATTTAACAAGTACTTGCTCCTTTTACTTGCTATTCTCTATCTCCTTCCTACTTCATATCCCTACTTTCATTCCTACAAGAAGGTTGCTCACCATCACTGGATTCACTCTTAGACTGATAAGGCAAAATCCTCAGGTTTAACCTGAACCACCTTGAGATCTCGTCGAAGTTCTAGATTTTAATAACGAACACGTGCAATCTGGAAGGGTGAACGCCTGTATTCTGAGTCTTCTGTCTAGGCTGGCATTGCGCATATATCCCAATCAGACGAGGGACCCGGATGCCTACCTGGGAATTCTCGGGATGAGTGTTCACTTATAGGCTAAAGCATGTCTTCATATGTTATTAGAATTTAGAATCTTTGATAAGTCAACGTTTTCGTTTATTCGTTTTAATGAATAAATGATTACACTCTTTATATAATCTCATTCATTTCACTGTGTCTCTTACAGATCATGCCTCCACGTCGCAGTGCTCGTCTTAACAGTGGTGAAAATCATGATGAAGGAAGTAGCAATCACAACCACAACCACGATACTAACCACAACAACAACAACAACAACAACAATGGTGTCGATGCCCAACTGGCTGCAATCATTTCTCAACAAATGGCGCAGCAAATCGCAACTCTGGTTCCCAATTTACTAGCTCAAGTCATCCAGTTGAACGGCAATGGGAACGGCAACGGGAATGGAAATGGAAATGGACACCACAACGGGAATGGACTTCCAGCCTGTACCCTTAAGCACTTTAATTCTTGCAATCCCCCAAAATTCAGTGGAGAAGAAGGAGCTTCAGGACTCCTACAATGGTTTGAGGGCATTGAAAATACCTTCATTAACAGTGAATGCCCCGACAACTTTAAGGTCCGTTATGCCATGAGTGTTCTTCATAAGCGAGCACTCACTTGGTGGAATGAAGAAAAACGCACTCGTGGAGCTGAAGCTACACTAGCCTTAACCTGGGATCAAGCTAAAGACATTATGAAGGCAGAGTTCTGTCCTCGTAATGAAATCAAGAAACTGGAAGACGAATTTTATGATCTTGCTCAAGACAGTGGGGAAAACCTTGCTTACAACACTCGCTTTCACGAACTTAGCTTACTGCTACCCCACAAAGTCACCCCTTTGCCCATTGCGATCGAAAAATACATTGGTGGCTTACCGATGCAGATTCAAGACACAGTGTGGGGAAGGAACCCTGCTACATTGGAAGAAGCAAAGCGTTTGGCTGCCACCCTAACAGATAACCATGTGAAGGCAGGAACCCTGACTCGTAAAGGGGAAAAGAAAAAGGATACTCCCCAACCTGCCATTGATATCAAAACTGAGGCCTCAACCAACGGGAAGAACAAGGTCAGGAATTTTGCAATAGACACCACTGCCCCACCCACCAAGAAACAATACAATGGGAACCTACCTAAGTGTGACACCTGCCAGTATCACCATCCAACTCAAGTACCCTGCCGACAGTGCACCAATTGTCAGAGGTATGGGCATCTTGCGGAAGCTTGTCGAATCCCTGCTACAAACGCTCTTGATGCTCCAAACAACCCCGCTTGAGACCCTCCAACTACTTAACAGCAAACCCTACCATTTGAATAATATCTATTTTCTCTTTAATTTCATGTATTGCCACTTTTTGAATCAAATAATAAAATCAAGTACTATCATAACATCTGTGTGCATACTTGTGAACTGATTGCTATATCTATGATCATACTTGCTTACTTGTACAACAGTTAGTTGACTACCAAACAACCTACTTAACGATTGGTAGAGGTCATCATGTCTTTCCAAACAGTCGGGAGAGGCCCTACCACCTGCTCAACGACTGGCGGAGACTATCAGACCTGCTTAACAATCGGTAAAGTCATAAAAGGACGCAAAACCCTAATGTAAGGTAAATTGGTAATTACGGTCCGGAACGTAATCATGAATTTACAGGTACATTAAGGTAGTGTGAAATCTTATCAAGGTTTTCAGTAGTTAACCAATTGTAGGACTAGTGTTTCTCTTAACTTCGGGACGAAGTTCCTAAAAGTAGGGGAGACTGTAACATCGCCAAAAATTTCAAAATTATGAAACGTATATTATTTACCTAACGTGCCTAAGTTTTATTTCACGACTACACAACTTATATATATATATATATACATACATATATATATGATAATAATAATAATAATAATAATAATAATAAAAAAAAAAATCAGATTTTGTATGCATTTTATTTCTTTAAACCAAACTAACCCATCCTTATACCAGCCCAATTATAGCCTAGATCCCTTAAACCTTCGAGCCCAATAGCCAAGCCCAGAACACAGCCGGCCCAGGAAGCCTTGGCCCACCAAACCCTCCCCTTTCACTTTAAAAAAAAAATATATGTTTTGTTCCACCCAGGTCTCGAACCCGGATCACCTTCATACACACCCACACACCAACACCACTAGGCCACAACTTATTATTGATATATTTATAACTCTAATTATATATATGCGCTGCTTACATCTAACCACCCCTCTCCTTTCCCTCTTCCTGCTCGACGTGCAGCAGAGAGGAAACATTGTTTCCTTTATTTTTTTACCAATTTGCTTAAATTAGGACAATTAAATATATTGTTTGATGTTGACTTGTTTGCCTTATAATTCCGCGTCTAATGCACGTCAATTACGGTTAATTCTTACCAATTATTAGTTTTCACACGTCAAACATTAACATCAAGGTCAACCATTCCAATAATACAAACCAGACACGAGCATTATAAATTGGACCCCAAACAACCTCCTACACTCGCCGAGCAACCCTTTCCAATCCCCAATTATTCTTAAAAACCTTCTGTTCGTTGATTTTATTCATATCTTTGACCGAGCCGTTGACTAACCGTGCAAGCTCAATTCGTGTTTGTAAGTCTAATTTTCCTTATGTGTTTCTTTATTCGGCATCAACACAACGTTTACCCTATGGTTAATTAGATTAACATTGGGTAAATTGAACGATTATAAATCTAGGGCTCGTAGTGATGAATTTGGGGAAGAACATTGTCTCAGCGTATGATGTTTATATTAAACAAACTGAAATCAAACACAACCACTGATGTAGATCAAGTGGTTGTGTTGTTGCTTTGTCACTGAACGGGCGCGGGTTCGAATCCCAGCGGCCACAGTTTTTCTTGATTTGTTGTTTTTACTTGACAAACAAACTCAAACCATTATATATATAAATTACCTTTAAATCTTGTAAATTCCTTTTTAAATATCAAAACCTTTTTATAAATTCTAAAAAAAATTATTTTTAATAAATCTGATGTAAAAGTGTTACCTACAATTTTTAGTTTTCAAAAATTTATTTATTTAATATATATAATAAATAAATCAAGTTTATTCCATTTTATTTATAAAATTCTATAAAAATATCAAAACGATCTTATTAATTTCCACAAAAATTATCCTAAGTTTTTATAACATTAAACTTTACTGAAATAATTTTTAATTCAGTAAAATCATTTATTTTATATTTTTAATCAATTTTTGTTAGATTTAATCATAATTAAATCATAATAAATTCAATTTTCATTATTTTTGCACCAAAATTTTATAGAAATTATTTCTGATTATTTGGAACAGAAATATAAATTTTAAACTTCAAATTCTCTAATTTTAGTATTTTTAAATTATTAAAGTTAAAGTTTGACAATTTGTAATAAATAGATTTAATAATCTATTTTAAAGAAAATAATTTTATAAAAATTATTTTTACACTTTAAACACATTCTTGTAACCATCTTAAGTTTAAATTTCATAAAAAGATTTTTAGTTATTTATTTACTAAATTTCTCTCAATTGGCGAATATTTTTAATATTAATCAAACGAGCACTTATCCCCAAATTGAAGCCCTAGAACATATACATTTGTAGACTAGATAGACTTAGACATATTTATTACCTTGTTATAGGGTGATACTTGATATACTTGGGCAACACACAATTTTTCAACAGATATAACATTTTACCAAGGTGAGTTTTACATAGCCCCTTTTCTATTTATCACCATTTTTGGGGTGAAACATGTTACCACATCATTTATGCAATTCAATCATCAATGTGTCTATGTGTTTTCTATGTTGCATTATGTCTTGAGCATGATTAGAGTAAGCACCATTCTAGCATAATCATTAACTCCGTACAAGCCGACGGTATACATTGATAGATCTATTGGACTGACAATCCCACCCGGATACGTGCCTCCTACAAAGGTTACGTGGGTGTTTGTTATCGCATAACATATTCAATTGGACCATGAGCGTATGGTATGTATCATTTTATAACAGTCATCAGGGTTGATTATGCACTCGATTTATTTCTAGTATGTTCTCACATATGGACTAGATTGACATGACACATGAATTGCACATCATTTTTACTCAATTATCAAAAAACCTATGTAATTCTCACCAACTTTTGTTGACCCAAAACATTTTCAACTTAACATGTTTCAGGTTCTATTTGCTTGAAGATTTGTATTGATGCTTGAAGATATGTGTATAATTTCATTCAATTTGATGTACAAATTCTAGAACTATTGTATGTAATTCATATAAATCATTTAATGAAATCTATTATTCACCATGAGCTACTGAACAATCATCATTACGTGACATCCCGATGTTTCCGCCATCGGTTGGGGTGTTACATGTGGCAGCCAGTGAGGACGAATTCTTAGGAAGTTTTTGAAGACACGGCAGTGCCGGTCGATAAAGGTAAATCAGTGGAGCAAAACATTAATGTGGTAAGTGGTTCTCGTTCGTTTAAGGATACTTTAATTGATAAGGAGGTAGGGGAAGGGTGCCCGGAGAATAGAGTCGATGGTAATATTGGTGCATTTGGTGAATTCCTTGATCGTGGGATTGTGGCTACGGTGAAAGGCTATTCGGAACTTAATAGCTTGAGAAATATTTTTAAGAATGGTTGTGAGGTTCCTATTACGATTAGGTATATAGAAGGCTTTAATGTATTATTAGTGTTTCGGAACAACGAGGAGATGGAGAATTTTCTTGGGAATTCAAAAGGTTGGGAAGGTTATTTGGATAAATGTGTTAAGTGGAGCGAACAGGTGCTGAAGTATGAGAGGCTTGCTTGGGTTCGATTGCATAGGGTACCTTTGGTTTTATCTTGTTCACAAGTCTTTGATGTTATTACGTCTAACTTTGGTAGGGTGGTTCTTTCGGCTCAATTTGATGAAGAAGGGAACGGTTTATCATCTGCGGTGGTTGGGGTGATGGTTGACAAGGTGGATCGGGTGAATAAAAAATGTGTTATTAATTGGCATTCTTCTAGATTCGAAGTGTTAGTAGAGGAGGAGGATGCGGGATGGATACCGGATTGTTTAGTTGATTTCGAGGAGGAGGTGGATAGTGTAGTGGGGATGGAGAATACGGCAGTGGAGATGGACGCTAAGAAGGGAGTGGAGGATGGGGAGATTGCTTCGGAGGTTCAAGTGATTCAGGAAGGTTCTACGAAAAATGGTTCGGACAATGTTGTAAGTATTAAGAATGGGAGCATCCAGGAGGTAATTTCAAGTCAGTTTATCGAAGGTAGTAGGTCTGTGATGTCTAAAAAGAAGAGGAGGAAGAGTTTGCGTAAAAAGTCCCCAGGTAAATCGCCTTCCCACTCCAATCACGGTAGACCTAAGAAACGTCAAAGAGAGGGTAGCGACCCGTTCGATATTGATAGATTCATTTTTCCGGAACCTAATCATCTTGTATTTGAAAGTACCTCGGGGGATCAAGATGGTGAGTTTGCGACTCCGTGTAACAACCATTTTAAAAAAAAAATACGCATAGTATTTCCTTAATATTTAGATACCAAGTAAATCGGGTTCATTCACATTAATCACGTAGATTTTACAACTATCATGACACTAGTTCGCGTTTAATAGTTTGACTAGGTTACATCAAAAGTGAATAATATTGTTTGAACCCGAATACAAAATATGAGCGCGGAAGCTTGAGTCTTTTAGTATGCGCTTGATTCATCAAAAGAGAGCTTGATCATCCCCATCTCGGTTCCCTGGAAGAACCTAAGGTTTTCGACACATGAAAAAAAAAACATTAAATCATGATTAGTGTGAAAATGACTCGTTTTAAAAGAAAATACATATCGCGTAGTATTGGAATAGCTAACGATAACTAGAACGAGGCCCAAAAGAGTCCCCACTAGCCACCGTACGCTACAGTCAGCCAGCCACAGACCACGGCTGGCTGCAGCTGCAAAACGCCTTATTCAGCAGCCGCTGGCTGCTCTGTTTCGCTGCTGTCCGCAGACGCTGGCTGCAGTTCTGCAGCCGCTGACTGCAGTTCTGCAGCTGCTGGCTGCTGCTGTTTGTTGTCCTGTTTCAGCCGTGGGCTACGGCTCAAAGCCCTGGCCTACGGCCAGTGCGTGCGACCGTGCGTAAGGGACTCGACTAGAAATTTTTATAAAACCTCGGTGCTTAAAGACTTTGCAACAAGGGTATAAACGCAGCCATGAGTACACTTGTTTGGCTGCGAAAATAATTAAGCTTTTAAAACTTAATTCATGGCGTAACAACAATTTAATCCCAACTATTTACCAAGCCTATCAAGACAAACACTATGCTCAAACGGGTCGTCTCATCCTTTACTTGACAAGGCGACCCTAAGATGATACTTCCCTTTTTCTTTTGTTTAACATATACATGACCAATACAAGACTAAGCATCATAAGAAATAAGGTCATAGTGCGTCTTACATTATTCCGGGCCCTTCAACTTCAAGTTTGAACCACCCTTGCCTCCCGAGCCTTCCGACTTCACACCTATTCCATGTTTCATACACATAGGCGTTTAGTCTCATAAGTTCATTTGTGCACATTACCATGTGTCTATACTCAATATGAGATTACATATTATATTTCAAGTTTCTGTCTCATGCTTAACACACACAACATTACGTTTTCCATTTAAGCATTTAGATGAGCACCTTGTGAGCATTACTCTTACTAGCCTAATTTTAAAGATTCCTTGTCCTTTAGCCTTCCCATTACACGATTTCTCATTGTCACCTAATCCAGGTTTCATTTGCACACATAAAAGTATTACTAAAATACATATGTGCAAGATTCATCATGTGTTCATGTGATTCATAGTTAGATAAAAGAAACCCATTTCTTGTAATTGTTAAAGAGTAAGTAATTAACAAATATTTGCAATTTAATCATCTAACTATGTTCACAAGCATACGTAGGGTCCCTAATCCCTAAGGCATCCCTAACCATGATTAATTTCATATTTCATACAACCTCATAAAACCATCATCTCCCCAATTCGAGAGTCTGGGACAAATTAGATAAAACCATAGTTACCTTATAATGTCTTGTGCTCTAGATGATCAAAATTTCCAACATGCATTGATGGATTGTTGATGTTTAGAGGCTGAATTGTCTAAAACTTGAAAGAGAAAGTGTGTGTGTGTTTTTGGTGAGAATGTCGAGTTCCAGGAGGTGGAGAAGAAGTTTCTCCTCTTGTCCCTTATTAACCCATAGTTCAAGTTTACTAAATGATAACATTAGCCCCTCATTTTTTTTTTTTAACACAAGGACTTAATTGTTAATGGTCACATTTGATATTCTTTTTACTAGTTCGGGTCCTTGTTTAGTTTATCGGAGTTACGAAAATTTGGTCGTTCATTACTGTTTTTCCTTTTTATCGCATTTCAATTAGGTTAGATTATTCATGCTCGTGTGTTTTTAGCCGATAATTATGTTAATGGAAATTCGGGGTGTTACAACTCCACCCTCCTTATAAAGGGTTTCGCCCACGAAACCCAGATTACGTACCGAAAAGGTGCGGGTAGAGTCGTTTGATCTCTTCTTCCGATTCCCATGTAGTGTTCGATCCCTTCCGATGATCCCACTTGACTTTCACTTGGTTGATGGTCTTATTTCTCAAGCATTTGACCTTCCGGTCAAGAATCTCTATGGGTCGTGCCACATAGTTCAATTTGTCATCGATCTCGATTTCTTCTAAGGGCACGTAGGCCGCTTGATCCGCTAAGCACTTTCGAAGATAGGAGACGTGGAAGGTATTGTGAATGCCCCTCAACTCACCGGGTAGCTCTAGCCGATAGGCTACTTGACCCACGCGTTCGAGTATTTTAAATGGGCCGATAAACCTCGGACCTAATTTGCCCCTTTTTCGAAATCGGATTACCCCTTTCCATGGCGACACTTTGAGCATGACATAATCCCCCGGTTGGAACTCTATCGGTTTTCGTCTTTTGTCCGCGTAGGACTTTTGTCGATCTTGCGCGGCTTTTAAATGCGTGCGTACGATCTCGATCTTTTCGTTTGTGGCGTTGACCACATCTCTATGCGCTAGCTCTCGAGGTCCAACCTCACCCCAACACACGGGTGTTCGACATTTTCTCCCGTACAGTAGTTCATACGGGGGCATGCCTATGCTGGCGTGGTAACTGTTATTGTAAGCAAACTCTACTAATGGTAGGTGGGTGTCCCAACTTCCCCCAAAGTTGATTATACAAGCCCGTAGCATGTCTTCAAGTGTTTGAATGGTACGTTCACTTTGCCCGTCGGTTTGAGGGTGGAACGCGGTACTAAGTAGCACCTTCGTGCCCATTTGGTTTTGAAAGTCTTGCCAAAAACGGGAAGTGAACCGAGGGTCCCGATCTGACACAATTGACACTGGCACCCCATGCCTTGCAATAATCTCATTGGTGAACACGTCCGCCATTTTCTCTGAGGTGTATGTCTCACGGATTGGAATAAAATGGGCACTTTTTGTCAACCGGTCGACTATAACCCAAATGGCATCGAACCCCCGAGCCGTCTTGGGTAACTTGGTCAGTAAGTCCATGGTGACGTGCTCCCACTTCCATACCGGTATCTCCAAAGGTTGAAGCTTCCCATAGGGCTTTTGGTGCTCTGCCTTGACTTGTAAACAAGTTATGCACCTTTCCACATATTTCGCGATATCCCGTTTCATCCCGGGCCACCAATAATCCCTTTTTAAGTCTTGGTACATTTTGGTAGCCCCGGGGTGGATCGAGTATCGGGATTTGTGCGCTTCGTCAAGTAGCAAATTTTTGGCATCACAAGAGTTTGGTATCCAAATTCTCCCTAATCGCGTCTTCAATCCGTTATTACCCTCTTCGAGATCACTAACCTGGCCTTTGATCCTTTCTTTCTTCCAGTTCTCTTCTTTCACAGCTTCGACTTGAGCCTCCCGGATTCGGGTTATAAGGCCCGAGGTGACCACCAGTTGCATGCCCTTTACCCGTATAGGAATATGACTCTCTTTTCGGCTTAACGCGTCCGCCACTAAGTTTGCCTTCCCCGGGTGGTAATGAATTTCACAATCATAGTCCTTTAGCGTCTCTAGCCATCGCCTTTGCCTCATGTTCAAATCTTTTTGGTCGAAAAAGTATTTAAGACTTTTGTGATCGGTGAAAATCGTGAATTTCACCCCGTATAAATAATGTCTCCAAATTTTGAGCGCAAAGACAACCGCGGCTAACTCAAGATCATGTGTCGGGTATTTAGCTTCATGTGTCTTCAATTGTCTAGAGGCGTAAGCTATAACTTTGCCCCGTTGCATAAGGACACACCCTAATCCGAGGCGCGAAGCATCCGAGTATACTACCATGTCTCTCGTGCCTTCCGGCAGGGTGAGCACGGGAGCATGAGTGAGTTTTTCTTTTAAAAGGTTGAAGGATTTGGTTTGTTCATCACCCCATACAAATTTTTCATCCTTACGAGTTAGTTTAGTCAATGGAGTGGCGATTTTGGAAAAATCTTGAATGAACCTTCGGTAGTACCCCGCGAGTCCTAAAAAGCTTCGGATCTCTGACGGGCTCTTGGGTGGGCTCCATTTTGATACCGCTTCGATTTTAGAAGGATCCACCAACACTCCCTCGGCACTAATCACATGTCCGAGGAATTGGACTTTTCGAAGCCAGAATGCACACTTCGAGAATTTTGCATAGAGTTTCTCTCTTCGAAGAGTCTCTAGGACTTCAACTAAGTGTCGGGCATGGTCCACCTCATTTTTTGAATAAACAAGAATATCATCGATGAATACGATTACCGATTTGTCTAACATTGGCTTACACACCCGATTCATTAAATCCATGAAAGCCGCGGGTGCGTTTGTTAGACCGAAAGACATCACGAGGAATTCAAAATGTCCATACCGTGTTCGGAATGCGGTTTTGGGTACATCGGCTTCCTTTACCTTCAATTGGTGGTAACCCGACCTTAGATCAATTTTGGAAAACCAACTAGCACCTTGAAGTTGGTCGAATAGATCATCGATTCGAGGTAGTGGGTATTTGTTTTTAACGGTAAGCTTATTTAATTCCCGGTAGTCGATACACATACGTAGGCTCCCGTCCTTCTTTTTAACAAATAACACCGGGGCTCCCCATGGGGATACACTCGGACGGATAAAACCTTTTTCGAGAAGGTCTTGCAATTGGGTCATTAACTCTTGAAGTTCCGGTGGCGCTAGACGATAAGGTGCTCTTGCCACCGGTTTAGCCCCTGGGATTAGTTCGATCCCAAACTCAACCTCTCGTTCGGGTGGAATACCCGGCAGGTCATCTGGGAATACATCCGGAAATTCACGTACCACTGGTACGTCTTGGATTTGTGGAACCTCACTTTGGGTGTCGGTCACATAGGTTAGGTAAGCCTTGCACCCATGTTGCATAAGCTTCCTAGCCTCAATTATGGTGCAAATAATAGGGTCGCAATTCGCTTCCCCGTGAATTAATACAAGGTTCCCGGTTGGTGACGTGACTTGGATTATTTTTCGGAAACAATCTACGTTGGCATGAAATCGGGACAACCAATCCATGCCAATTATGATTTCAAACTCACCCATCTTCATGGGTATAAGGTCGATTGGGAATTTTTCGTCGTTAATGGTGATTTCACATCCTCGGCAAACGTCAAGGACTATGAAATGTTGATTATCGCCTACCTCTACTTCAAGTGGGATAGGTAATTTTGTTAAGGTGAATGAGGGGTGTCGAGTGAGCTTATGTGAAATAAACGATCTATTCGCACCGGTATCATATAAAACTTTCACTCGGATAGAATTTAACATGAATGTACCTGTAACCACACCTTGGTTGTCTTTGGCTTCTTCGGCCGTGAGATTAAAGGATCGGGCATGAGCTCTTGTTGCTTCGGCTTTGACTTCGGGCTTAGCACCCGTCTTGCTCGACTCTGTACACTCGGACTTTTTGTGTCCCGGTTGATAACACTTGTAACAAACATTAGCTTTACCCGGGCAATTTGAGGCCATATGGCCAAGCTTTGAACATATGGGGCAAGGTTTGTTTTTGAAATAACATTCGCCCTTGTGTCCCTTCCCACATATATTACATGCACTAGTCGACACGGTTTTGGTTCCAGACTTTTTGGGTGATTCGGTTGCCCTTGGCTTTTTGGACGGGCTTGGGTTTGCGTCCACCACCCGCCTCTCACCCCGTTCCATCTGTCTTTTGAGTTCCGATTCCCGTTCCCGAGCAGCATTTATAATGTCGTTCAAGGTGGCATATTTGGTGTGTGGGGTCAAGAATTCCCGATATTCAGCTCCGAGCATTGTGTAATAATAGTAGACCCTTTGGGCATCAGTTTGGGCCAAATCCCCACAAAACTTGAGTTTATCAAGGAACAATCCAGTGATTTTGTCAATCGTTTCACCTTTCTGCCTCATGTTCATGAATTGGTCCTTGATTTGGTTAATCGCGACTTGAGGGCTATGATGTTCTAGAAATTGTGCCTTGAATTCTGCCCAAGTGATAGCTTTAACTTGTTCCGGGGTCATGCCCACTTTTCTGACGTCCCACCATGCTTTTGCAAGCTCGCGAAGTTGACCCGTGGCGTATGCCACTAGATCTCGAGCTTCACAATCGGTGCGGTCAAAGATGTCCTCCATTTCGGAGAGCCACCTTTGACACGCTATAGGATCTACCGCCCCATCATAGGTGCTTGGATGGCATGCCTTGAACTTGTCGTAAGGACAGATCTTGCGTGGGGTTTTGTTTGCCCCTCTTTCATTGAACTTTTCCTCAATAACGCCTAGGAGAGTATTTTGAAGCCTTTCGAGGAATTGGGGAATGCTAGCTTCTATTGCTTTCCCAATTATTTCTTTGACTTCACCACGAGTGACTGGGTTTGTGTCATTTGTCGCCTCTTCAGCCATTTCAAGCTGAAAGGAATTTCAAACAGTTTAGAAGCATTTTAACAATCATGTTTAATATGCTCCTCACATGTTAGTTGTTTGCATCCTTAAGGATGCCCTTGTGTTCCTTCCCAATTCCGGTTCGGTTAGGCCCGTAGCCTACTTGACCGTGACATTGGTGCATTCTATTTAGGTGCTTACCGCACTTCTCGCGTTTGCACTTGATTGACACATGTTCAATCGTGTGGCCACGTGTTTAAGGAATATGTAAATAACTAAGGAAATGAATTTCTTACTAGACTTGAAGATCAAGCTTGAATCAAACGCATACTTCTGTCAACCTGGCTCTGATACCACTTGTAACAACCATTTTAAAAAAAAATACGCATAGTATTTCCTTAATATTTAGATACCAAGTAAATCGGGTTCATTCACATTAATCACGTAGATTTTACAACTATCATGACACTAGTTCGCGTTTAATAGTTTGACTAGGTTACATCAAAAGTGAATAATATTGTTTGAACCCGAATACAAAATATGAGCGCGGAAGCTTGAGTCTTTTAGTATGCGCTTGATTCATCAAAAGAGAGCTTGATCATCCCCATCTCGGTTCCCTGGAAGAACCTAAGGTTTTCGACACATGAAAAAAAAAACATTAAATCATGATTAGTGTGAAAATGACTCGTTTTAAAAGAAAATACATATCGCGTAGTATTGGAATAGCTAACGATAACTAGAACGAGGCCCAAAAGAGTCCCCACTAGCCACCGTACGCTACAGTCAGCCAGCCACAGACCACGGCTGGCTGCAGCTGCAAAACGCCTTATTCAGCAGCCGCTGGCTGCTCTGTTTCGCTGCTGTCCGCAGACGCTGGCTGCAGTTCTGCAGCCGCTGACTGCAGTTCTGCAGCTGCTGGCTGCTGCTGTTTGTTGTCTTGTTTCAGCCGTGGGCTACGGCTCAAAGCCCTGGCCTACGGCCAGTGCGTGCGACCGTGCGTAAGGGACTCGACTAGAAATTTTTATAAAACCTCGGTGCTTAAAGACTTTGCAACAAGGGTATAAACGCAGCCATGAGTACACTTGTTTGGCTGCGAAAATAATTAAGCTTTTAAAACTTAATTCATGGCGTAACAACAATTTAATCCCAACTATTTACCAAGCCTATCAAGACAAACACTATGCTCAAACGGGTCGTCTCATCCTTTACTTGACAAGGCGACCCTAAGATGATACTTCCCTTTTTCTTTTGTTTAACATATACATGACCAATACAAGACTAAGCATCATAAGAAATAAGGTCATAGTGCGTCTTACATTATTCCGGGCCCTTCAACTTCAAGTTTGAACCACCCTTGCCTCCCGAGCCTTCCGACTTCACACCTATTCCATGTTTCATACACATAGGCGTTTAGTCTCATAAGTTCATTTGTGCACATTACCATGTGTCTATACTCAATATGAGATTACATATTATATTTCAAGTTTCTGTCTCATGCTTAACACACACAACATTACGTTTTCCATTTAAGCATTTAGATGAGCACCTTGTGAGCATTACTCTTACTAGCCTAATTTTAAAGATTCCTTGTCCTTTAGCCTTCCCATTACACGATTTCTCATTGTCACCTAATCCAGGTTTCATTTGCACACATAAAAGTATTACTAAAATACATATGTGCAAGATTCATCATGTGTTCATGTGATTCATAGTTAGATAAAAGAAACCCATTTCTTGTAATTGTTAAAGAGTAAGTAATTAACAAATATTTGCAATTTAATCATCTAACTATGTTCACAAGCATACGTAGGGTCCCTAATCCCTAAGGCATCCCTAACCATGATTAATTTCATATTTCATACAACCTCATAAAACCATCATCCCCCCAATTCGAGAGTCTGGGACAAATTAGATAAAACCATAGTTACCTTATAATGTCTTGTGCTCTAGATGATCAAAATTTCCAACATGCATTGATGGATTGTTGATGTTTAGAGGCTGAATTGTCTAAAACTTGAAAGAGAAAGTGTGTGTGTGTGTGTTTTTGGTGAGAATGTCGAGTTCCAGGAGGTGGAGAAGAAGTTTCTCCTCTTGTCCCTTATTAACCCATAGTTCAAGTTTACTAAATGATAACATTAGCCCCTCATTTTTTTTTTTAACACAAGGACTTAATTGTTAATGGTCACATTTGATATTCTTTTTACTAGTTCGGGTCCTTGTTTAGTTTATCGGAGTTACGAAAATTTGGTCGTTCATTACTGTTTTTCCTTTTTATCGCATTTCAATTAGGTTAGATTATTCATGCTCGTGTGTTTTTAGCCGATAATTATGTTAATGGAAATTCGGGGTGTTACACTCCGGGTCTTAATACTCGTGTGGACTTGACTAAGGTAGACAACGATGTAGAAGGAACAGGTGTAGAGGGCCGTGAAAGTGTAGGGCCGATTATCTTTACAGTTGTTGATCAAAGTGAGGAAGTGCAAGAAACTATTGCTTTAGCTAAAGTTTTGAGGGCTGAGATGGAGATGTTTGAAGATTCCTTAGCAAATGAAATTCAAAACGAAGGAGTTCAACAGGTTGTTCAATGAATGTGATCTCCATTAATATTAGAGGTATGGGGAATGTTGAAAAAGGTGATTGGATTCGTAATATTCGTGTTTGAAATGGAGCGGCTTTAGTCTTGATACAGGAGTCTCAATTCCCTAGTTTGGAAGGGGTTAACATAAACAGGTTATGGGGTAATGATAATTATGGTATGGAATGGGTAGATGTGACCGATAGATCGGGTGGTTTGGTAACATTATGGGATAATAAAAAGTTCATCTTAGTTTCGGTAGTTAAAATTCGGTACTTTCTGTTTATTCGGGGGATCGTGAAAGATAGTGGTAAAGATTTTTGTGTCGTCAACGTTTATGCACCACAAAAGTCGGCGGATAAGAAGGTGTTATGGGCTGATTTGATGCGATTACTTGATAATTATAGTGGGATTGTGATTATTGGAGGCGATTTTAATTGTGTCCGCAATAGAGAAGAACGTAGGAACTCCAAGTTTAATGTGGCCTTATCCAATGATTTTAACGAGTTTTTGGAAGAGTGCGGTCTTCATGAATATGGTTTACGTGGTCATAAGTTTACGTATGTGGTGGGAAATAAGTGCAGTCGCATTGACCGTATTTTTGTGTCGTGGGATGTTTTGTCCGAGTGGCCTAATGCCGAGTACCGGGCTTTGGCTAGGGAAAAATCGGACCATAGTCCGATTATTTTGAAGGTGGAAGATCGAAATTATGGTCCTAAACCTTTCAAGTTTTCCAATTCTTGGCTTCATAGGAAAGAATTCGATGATGTGGTGACTAAAGCTTGTGCGAGTTATAGTGGAAGGGGAGAGCCTGATGTATTTTTCATGAATAAACTCAAGTACTTGAGACAAGCTATTTTGGTGTGGAAGGATTCTGTTTATAAGGAGGAAGAGGTTGAATATGCTAATTTGTCTAAGGAAGTGAATGGACTGGACGAGATGGTTGAGGAGAGGGACTTGGTTGAAGCCGAACAGTGGATTTATGCGGAAGCCAAAGTTAGATTAAAAGAATTGGTAGAGTTCAAAGCCAAAGATTTGCGTCAAAAATCGAGGGTGAAATGGTCGAAGGAAGGGGACGAGAATACGAGTTTTTTTCACGGTGTCATTAATAAACGGAGGGTATCTAACGCGATTCCGGGTTTAGTTATCGGTGGGGGCTGGGTTACTAAACCTTCTTTTTGTCAAAAGTGAAGTGTTTAATTTTTTTAAAAAGAATTTTGAAGAAGATATGCCGGTTCGTCCTTCGCTTGAGTGTTATGGGTTGAGGCTTTTGACTGACGAGATGGCCGGAAGATTAATTGCTCCGTTTATTGAGAGTGAGATTAAAGTGGCTGTGTTTAACTGTGGTAGTGATAAGGTTCCAGGTCCAGACGGGTTTAATTTTAGATTTATTAAAAAATATTGGAGTTTATTGTCTGATGACTTTGTGCAGATTTTTCATTCGTTTGCGGAGTCGGCTACAATTAATAGAGGTGTGGGTTCTTCTTTTATTACGCTTATTCCTAAAGTTCAGGACCCGGTTTCTCTTGGAGAGTATAGGCCTATTAATTTAATTGGGGTGGTGAGCAAGGTTATTTCGAAGGTGCTAGCGAATAGATTGAGGTTGGTCATGGGAGACATTACTCATGATACGCAATCGGCTTTTTTGACTGGGAGATACATATTGGATGGGCCTATGATGATTAGCGAAATTTTGTCTTGGGCGAAACGGAAGGGGAAAAATTATTTTTGTTTAAAATAGACTTCGAGAAAGCTTATGATAACGTTAACTGGGGTTTTTTGATCTCGGTAATGCGTCAAATGCACTTTCCGGAGTTGTGGTGTAGGTGGATTTATGGTGTTCTTTCTTCGGCTAGATCGTCAGTTCTAGTCAACGGTTCCCCGACTTTTGAGTTCAGTTGTGGTGAAGGGTTGCGGCAGGGAGATCCTATTTCCCCGTTGTTGTTTATTATTATCATGGAGGCTTTCTCCGGAATGTTTAGAAAAGCTTGTGACTTAGGAGCGGTTAATGGTGTGAAGTTTTCTGAAGGGGGACCTATTATTTCGCATTTGTTATATGCGGACGACGCGATGGTCATGGGTGAGTGGTCCAAGTTTAATTTTGCGGGATTAAGGAGAATGCTTCGTATATTCCATATGTGCTCCGGTCTTCGTATTAACATTAATAAATCTATCCTTTTCGGGGTGGGTAGAAGTGATGAGGAAGTGAAGGCGGAAGCGGATGTTTTGGGATGTCGTCCGGGTTCCACGCCTTTTAAATATTTGGGTATCCTCGTGGGTGTGAATATGGGTCGGATCAATAATTGGGAGTCTGTCATTAAGGTGTTCAATAATCGGTTATCTAAATGGAGGGCTAAAACATTGTCGATGGGTGGTAGGGTCATCTTGATTAAATCGGTTCTTGAGAGTCTTCCGACGTATTATTTCTCCTTATACAAGGCGCCTTTGACTGTGGTGAACAAACTTGAAGGGGTTATGAAGATATTCCTTTGGGGTGGTAGTGATGAGGTGAGGAAAACACATTGGGTGGCATGGGATGTTGTGACTCAAGCTAAGGAGGACGGCGGCTTGGGGATTAGTCGATTAGAGGTAGTGAATAATGCCTTACTTTTAAAGTGGTTGTGGAGGTACAAAGTAGAGACCAATGCTTTGTGGCGAAAAACGATTGATGCTATACATACTATGAGGAGAAAGTGGGACGTTTTTCCGGTTAATGCTAGTATTAATGGTACGTGGGCTAAAGTGGTAAAACTTGGTTTTAGACTTAAAGTTAATGGTAACCAGTTTATTAGTATGATACGAGGGGTTGTGGGTAAAGGAACGGATATTAAGTTTTGGATCGACCCATGGGTTAAAGACGTGCCACTGCGGATTTTGTTTCCAAACATTTTTCGTCTAGAAACGGACAAGTGGTGCACGGTTCAGGATCGGCTTCAAGGGGTTTCAGGGGTGGGAGAGATTAATTGGAACTGGTCTGTGTATCCTTCATCAGATATTGAAGTGCACGAGATGCTGGAATGTCATAGGATCATAGCTACTGTTCGTAAATCGGATAAAAAGGATAGCTGGGTTTGGAATAAAGAAGGGACGGTGGAGTTTTCTGTTAAAGAAACAAAGAAATGGCTTTTAACGGAGGCACCGCGGAACAATGTTAAAGTCTTTAAGTGGAGTACGTGGCTTCCGAACAAATGTAATTTGTTTATGTGGAGGGCGAATCTGGATAGAATACCGACTAAGGTGGCTCTTGTGAAGAGGAACATTATTTTCGATGACATTAATTGTGTTTTTTGCAGCGATTCAGAAGAGAGTACGGAACATTTGTTTACGGCTTGTGCTTTTGCGAGTGGAGTTTGGGATGCAATCTGTTCGTGGTGCAGTATTCCGAAAAGCTTCCTATTTTCTTTTGGTGATGTTTTAGATTTGGCTAAACAGGTAGATGGGTCAAACAATAGGAAGCAAGTTATCTATGGTGTGGTGGTTTTGACTTGTTGGTGTCTTTGGAAATCTAGAAACGAGAAACAATTCAATAATACGGAGGTCAAGGTCACGAAGATTGTGTTAGATGTCAAAAGTTTGGGTTATTTGTGGTATAGGAGTCGGTTTAAAGGGGGTACGGTAGATTGAAAACGTTGGAACTCTTGCTGTGTTGATGTGATGTAATATCGTGTGGGTCTCTCTGTCTTGGAGAGGCTCCTCGTTTGTGTTTAATAAAGTTTAACTTTCAAAAAAATAAAATAAAATAATAATGTTGACCATGCAAGGAGATAATTGATAGGTTTACAAGCAAAAAACCTACAAAATTTTCAAGAAACATTAAGAGAATAGAGACAAAGCACAAGCTTTCTTTAATTTTCATTCACATCAAAACATTAACAAGCTCTCAACATATATAGTTTTACAAACAAAACATAACCAAACAACTACTCACTACCTTTAACTTACTTACCCACTATTTCCAGCGGCGGAACCACGGGAGGGTCAAGGGGGTCCGTTGACCCTCCGGCGGCCGAACCCTTTGGTAGCAGGTTCATCTTGAAGAGAAGCTTTTTCATAGTTGAACCCTTTAAATATATCACATAGACCAATTAGATTGATGAAAAAAAGAAAAAAATAGCAAGATTTGAACTTCTCCGGCCAGTCGCCGGTGACCTCTGAAACTTGAAAAACTTTCTTGAAGAGATGCAGATGTAAAGTAAGAAACAAAGAGATAAGGCTTGTTGGTTAATATAATTTTTTAATACTTAATAGGTTTAGACTAGAGTTAGAAAAAGTAATAAGTTACCTTCACTTTTTTCTTATTCACTGCTACCTTCTCAACTTTCAAAGTGATTCTTTATTTACTAATTACAAATTGTTACAAAACAAAATTATGCGTGAATTTAAAGTTTTTTTAATTATTTAATAATTATTTTTTACATACTTTTAACAATTTGTCATTTAATTTGATTAAAAAATAGAAATATGTATTCAAAAGAAAAAGTAATTACAAAAATAGAAATATCTACCTAACAAATTCAAAAAAAAGTTCATTATGAAAATTCTACTATGACCCTCCAGTTGAAAAGTTCTGGTTTCGCCACTGACTATTTCTAATAACATGGAACAAAATTACATAAACTCAATTTAAAGAAATCCACGTATGCGTGAAGTTTGCACACAAACTTGCATGATGTACATGCACGTAATTGTGGAGAGATGCAATGGAGTAATGGCACGTATCAATAATCTTACCTAATTTTGTTTTGTTTTGAGTTATATTTAAAATTATTATATACAGATAATCTCTATGTATGCTTACACATTATAGAAATGCAAACTTGTCTAAACCTTCTTATGAATCAGATTACTTACCAACCTTCATACTTAGATAAAGTTTTTACAAGTTACAACTATAATTAAGAATTTTTTTTTGCAAGATTAAGCGGTTACAAATATTTTTACATTTTTTTTTTTAACGACCAACAAATTGGAATCCACCAATGTTGCCACGCAATCATATTCCACCACCAAGTCACCAATTCAGAAGGAAACTCATAATAATTATGAGAAAACCCCCTTTGTGAGATTTGAACCTAGGACCTTATGGTACCTAAGTCTTATCTCACCACCAAGATGTCGCTGGGCTATAATGCCTTTGGCTATTTTTACATTTATCGTACGGTGATATCACAACAATTTATGACTTTTATTTACAGTTCAAGACCATCAATCTATGACAACTCTACTTGGTGTTTATGTGTTCATATATATATGTCTCAATAGCCGTACGTGTTGTTTTATGTTATGTTGTTGGCATTATTCAATACCGACTCCTTACACCCACAACTACTCTTAGAATTCATGATTACCACCTCACTCCAACCCTCTTACTTAAGAATGTTTTTGCAAGATTAGATGGTCTGATTGAAAAAATAAAAATAAAAAAAAGAGAGTGAACTAGATGGGCATTTGATTTGTAATTAAAACTAGGCAGTTTGCTTAGCACTAAAGCGGATCTGGGGAGAAAATTTGACATCCAATCCATATATAGTGGACTTTTGCCACAATTCATAAAGTCCACCAAAGTAAACAACGGACTTCACAAATTTTCAAACCCATACAGAGGACTTCTTCGTAGTTTGCTTAGACAACCGTTGAACCCGAGTAGGCTCATGAACCCTAAGACCATGTGTAGTGGGGCTTTATAAATATAAAGCCCCTGAATGTGATTGGTCCACGTGGCTGCTGAGTCAGCGTGGAGAGAGAAACTGAAAAAGGGGTGTAGTGGTGGGGCTTTATTTATAAAGCCCCTGATTGTGATTGGTTGATTTTTATATATATTTTTTTTAATCTTTTAATTCAAAATAATTAAAATAAAATGCAAATAAATATAAAAAAATTACAAATAATAATAAAAACACCCAAGTAAATATTAAAAACACACAACTGATATTAAAAAAAAATTACAACTAAAATTAAAAATAAAAGTTACACACTTCCTAAATTCCTAAATTACTTATTAATCCTAAATCACTTATTAATATTC
Organism: Ambrosia trifida; assembly: GCA_028751855.1. Taxonomy (NCBI): domain Eukaryota; kingdom Viridiplantae; phylum Streptophyta; class Magnoliopsida; order Asterales; family Asteraceae; genus Ambrosia; species Ambrosia trifida. The sequence continues at coordinate 117,782,623 of CM054124.1, forward strand.
CTAAATTACTTATTAATCCTAATTTTCTCCACTATGGAGAGTAGTTGTCCCATTCCCCGGAGAAGGTGATGCACTCGGGTGAGACGGAACGTGAGCTGTCCCGTCCATCAGATCTCGCATCTGAGGGGAAGTAGTAGTACTCACGAGGAGGGGTAGGTTGGTTATAGTAGTACTCCTCCTCCTCAATCTCCCTCAGGGCTTCCAAGTCCCCCTCAGTTGGGGAAGTCCCATGGTCTTGGGGGATGGGGATGGGGGTAGTTTGCTGTTGGGGGATGGGGATGGGGGTAGTTTGCTGTTGGGGGATGGGGGTGGGGGTGGGGGTGGGGGTGGGGGTAGGGGTAGTCTGGTGTTGGGGGAGTGAAGCAGCCCAGGGGGTAGGGGGCGACAACGTTAGTCGCTCCATTTGTTGCTGGGCCATGACATGATCCATAGCCCAGACCAATTCCTCATCCGTCCAGTCATCATCGGCAGGAGGATGAGGAGGAAAGGTTGGTTGTGCAGCAGCAGCAGGAGGGGGATATAACCAATGTTGTGGAGGAGGAGGAGGAGGATAAATAGGAGGTTGTGGAGCAGTAGGAGGAGGAGATGAGGAGAATGGTAGTCTCCGGGGACGGCCCCGTCCCCTCACTACTAGAAAAAAGGCCTTTCTTGACACGCATTGCGTGTCAAGAAAGGGGTCTGATGACAAGAAAAAAAACGTCAAGGATGGCGGTGTCATAAATTTAATATGACATATTTTTACGTGTCATCTGTTTATGACACACATTTATGACAGCATTTAATGACATACGTTATGACACTTTTTAATGACACTTTTTTATGACAGTTTTTATTGACATTTTTTCATCACATATTATGACATAATTTTATGACAGAATTTTATGACGTTCTTTTGCGTGTCATAAATTTATTAATTAAAAAAAAAATCCCTGTAAAATTACATATTTACCCTCCTGAATTTATAGCTATTTTATTATATACAAAATAATTAGCAAACTAATAACAAAAATATCATTTCATTATATAATCCGAGACGTTTAACGTTTACAAAAATATTGTATCGACATCACATTGCCTTCAAACAAAAAAGTTTGGATCATTTGAAAATAAATGTTGCGGCGTAGCCTGACCATTCTTCGCGAACGGCATCCATGTCTTCATCCCCGTAATGATCCGCTCCTCCCCCGACCTGAGACAACAATAAAATTAATACATTAATCGAGGCCGGCTAATTATTTTACATAAATCATATATAATACATCGCTACGTTTATTTTGCCATAACTTACATTGCCCAATATTTCGACTCCTCCTTGCACTATCTCTTTCATGAATTTCATGACGTAAAATCCACATTCTGTGCTTCCCGGCTGGCATGGACACTACACATTAAAAAAATAAGAAAAAAATTATTTTACATAAAGAGATGGTAGAAGTTATATATCAACTGTAAGTGCTCTTATTTCTTTCTCTTTTTTTTTTTTAACATGACACTATACTGCATCATTTGATAAGAAACTTTAACCTTGAAAATCAACAAAAATTATGTACATGGTTTTAACAAGAGATTTATGCCACATTTCTTAAGCTCTGTAAGTTTTGTTTTTCGCTAATATCAGTAAAAAATGTACACGTATGATCAGCAACACTTATAATCTGGATTCTGGACAATATCAACTGCTAAACATGTTTTTCGCTAAAGTAGCCTAAACAACCCTAAAACATGTCTAGAACCCCTAAAAATGGTATTAAGTACAAACTAATTATATCATAAAGATATTAAGTACTCACCAAAGTGCTGACCCAATTGAGTTTAACCTTGCCAATACCACTTTGTGCAGCATAAACGACCATTGCCCTATTAAAAAACAAGAAAAATAGTAAAACATTAACGCAACTCCCAGCAAACTATTTTTTTCCAAAACGACACATATTTGGTTACTATTCGAGCAAATTACTTACATATCAATAATTTGTTTTAACTGCTCAAGAAAACTGATAGGCCTTAACGAGTGCCTTAACGAGTCAAGGTAATAACATGTAGAGCTACGTCCACATAAACCTTAGCAAACTCTTCTTCGCATGTATCATTGATTATTGTTCCTTTGGCGACAATATTTGAGGGAACCTCGACCGCCAGAAAGCATTGATCATCCTACATATATATATATATATATATATATATATAGGGTTGGGTTAAAATGAGAACTCCCTCTAGTTGTGAGAACTAGAGAACCCCTAAGGACCATTGATCTTGTTGATCTAAGGGTTAAGAATCAATATTGGGGTTTTTTGTTTTGTAGTGGATTTAATACCTCTTTGTTATTATTTTAGAATAAAAAAAGGGTTAGAAGGGCATTTTGGGTATTCCAAAAACAAAGTTCCTGCACACCTATCACCCCATCATATCAAACCCCCTCCCATTTTTTTTAAAAAATTTAAATTCACACTTCACTTTCTCTCTCTCTCTCTCTGATCATCAAAACCCAAGATTTGAAGAAACCGTTTTGCCTACCCCTTCAAAAACCACCGGCGTTCATTGTTCCCCCTCGCCGATCATCTGATCATCAGAAAAAAACTTCACTTTCTCTCTTCGATCATCGAAAAAAGGTCGCACATCATCTGACGATTGAGGTATTTTTTTATTTTTTTGGGTATTCTTTGTTAAGTATAATGCCGAATGAAAAAAATAAGGGTAACAATCATTTGATGTCAGTATGTATTTTTTGTATACAATCTTTTTTTTGCTTTATAGTACTGTATTTTCGTGGCATTCTTAATATGTATTTTTTTATACATTTTGCTATGAAAAAAAAATATACTTAGGTTTGGGTATTGCCGTTAAAAACGTATGGTTTTTGTGGGTTTTTTTTTTTTTTTTTGTAATTCTTTTTTTTTTTTTTTTGTTTATGGTTTTTGAGGGTTTCTGTTTGTACCTATGATAATACCATTACCGTACTTCTTCATGAAATGGGTGTTCTGCTGTGCTAACGTTGGGGTAAAACATGTAAAAAACAAGTTTTTTTTTTTTTTTTTTGTGGGTGTGACTAGGGCTGTGATTGTGTCTCTTGTATTTTACACCGGGGTAAGACTCACGTTGTTGATATATGTGTTATCCAGGATGGTGGCTGGAACCAGAAGTTCAAAACGGTCTAGGGTGCCACATTTTACCCCGGGGGAGGTTATCTGCCTGAGTTCTGAGGAACAAGGTCTGCCCCATTCTTTAAAAAAACATGTTTTTATAGATATTTTTTTTTGTGTTTTTATAGTTTCTTAATGGCTTCTTTGTTCAGGGGATGATGCGGGTTATCTGCCTGATGTTGACGTTGCCATACATATTGGCTCGTCTACTGTCCCTGCCTCGCCTCTGAGTAGACGAAGTCTAAGGAAGCGAAAAAATCGTTCTTCCCCTATTCCACTTCAAATTGAAGGTGGTTACGTCTCTGATTCAGTGTCACCGAAGCGAGTGGCTAACCCGCCCCAAAAGCAGTCATGGGGGAGCTTAAAAACACGTTCATCCCCTCGCCAGCTCTTCCTGGCTGTTTCAAAACTGAGTGGTCGCCAACAGGAAGCGGTTCGCCATATGGGATTTGGGGATCTTTTGCGTTTCAGAGTAGACGGTATCCCGGTGAAGCTCGCACACTATGCGGTAGATGTTTTCCAGCCTGACAAAATGCGAATGTTGTCTCGGAAACAAGAAGTACGAATAGACGCTACTGTGGTGCATAAGGTTTTTGGTGTGCCGTGTGGAGGCATTAAATTTTCAACCTTTGCTGAACCGGAGACATGGCATCCTACACTGAAAATCTGGCGTGATCGCTACCCTGCAAAGTGTTACGTATCCACGCCATTGATAGTCAACAATATACTCGCTGATGAGTATGAAGACATGTTCATCTTTAAGGTTGACTTCATTATGCTGTTCGTGACAACGATGATCATCTCACATGGAAATGGGCTTTGCAAGGAAGAAATCCCGAAGTGTTTTACAAGTGAGACAAGGTTCGAGGACATTGACTGGTGTGAGTTCATGGTAAGCTCCCTTCGCACGTGTAAGACAAGATGGAGGCGCAGTGATCCAGGTTGCGCCTTTGCTGGTCCGTTGACATTCCTAACGGTAAAAAAAAATCAATTTTACTTCACTCCCCCGCCCCTGGTTTTAAATAAATTAGTAAATAATAAAACTGGAACTTAGTTTCTTACTTCGTTTTTTGGTCAGCTTCTGTATGTGGATTGTTTTGCAATTGAGGGTATGAACACGCCGGAGGGTGTTCGAGCGATGCATTATTGGTCGCAGGAATTGTTAACCAAACGTCAGGAGTATGAGTTGCGTCATGGAGGGTTTGGTCTTGGCAAGTTAAAGGAGTTAACTACAGAGGCTACTATGCATGCCGGTGTTGCTGATGGTGATGTTGAGGTATGGTGCAACCGTTGCTTGCTTAATTTATTCTTTTATTTTTTTAACCTTGGGTTGATCGTAACTTTCTTTTTGTGTATAGATCGAATTGCGTACAGCGCGTGAAAGGTTATCGCAATTCAAGTCGTTGAAAATGCAGATTGGGTCAACCTTATCTATGCTCAGTTCAAAATATCCAAACAACAGCAACGTGATTCAGTTGGAAGCTGAGTACCAGAGGGAATTATGTTCAGTTCGTCCAGCGCTTGTTGACAAGGGGAAGGCACTTGATACGCCATCTAAGACGATAAAACATGTGGTTACAAGCTTAGCTGGACAGTGCAGCTACGGGTCGCCAGTGGATGAACCGGACAGTTCTGAAGGTATAAACAAACCTATGGCAGCCCGTTTTATGTAAACTGTTTTTTTATACATTAATGCTTTTTTCAGGGGCATCGGACAACGAAGGTGCAGCGTATGTTACCACCAGGTCAGATACATCAGAGTCGCAAGGCGATGGTCGCTGGTTGTTTACCAAGTTCAAACCTGCGGTCAGTGAAGGTACACCACAGGCTAAGGTTGTGATGGGGGTCAAGGCAGTGGTTGATAGCAAATTGAGCCAATTGTCTGAGCCTGTTGGTGTTGCGTTGGACACTGGGGTAGAAAAGCCAACTGTTGAATGTGTAAGCCCAACGATTGTTGCTGTTGGAGTTAGTGGCAGTGGCGGGGGGAAATTAGCAGAGGAAATGGATGCGCACAGGAAGAGGTTTGGTCTTCCAACAATTGGTGCAGGTGTAAATGGTATGTCCCTATCATTTTTCGAATAACAACTTTTTTTTTTTTACATGGAAAAAATGTGTTGACACATAAAATGTAGCAGGAACATCGGTCCAGGCGACGGCGTTGTTGAGTCAGCCAAGTTTTGACTTGCGACTGACACAAGTGACTCAGTTGATTGGGACTACTGGAGAGAAACCCGTGGTGCTTCCGCCGGTTGCGCCCATGCTGGAAGATACAAACTTGAGCCAACCATCTTTTAGTCTTGGGCTCACACAAGAAACCTCAGGGTGCCCCACGCTGAAAGCCCCGGCTGTTGTTCCTGATTTTACCCTACCGTCTTTTGGCTTGGGGCTGAGCCAAGACCCAAAGGACTTGGCGACTGCGGCTGCGGACGCTTCTAGTTCAGGTATTGAGGTTAAGGGTGGGGGAAAATGGTCAGAGTATAAAAACTTTATTTCAGGGTCTGTTTTATTTTTTGCTATGACTTTGTTTTTACACTGGTGTCATTTTGCCCCCCGGTAGTTTAGAGCCTATTTATTTTGATTCGTGTTTTTTGATTTTTTTGGTAGGTCATGAAAAATACACTTTGTTTTTACACAGGTGTCATTTTCTCCCCCCGGTAGTTTAGAACCTATTTATTTTGATTCGTGTTTTTTTATTTTTTTGGTAGGTCATGAAAAGCTGGGTGCTGTCTCTAACTTACCAACAAATGCTGCTGCGATAGCTACTAACCAAGGTATTATCCGCCAAACAGCCGCGTCGCGGGGGCCAACAAGGTGTATGGTTGCTAGGTTGCCTGTGGTATTGAACAGTGGCGATGAATTACCCACGAAGACATCGAGGCGGGACCTGCTGGTATGGGATTTTCTGTTTAGGACTACTAGCAAGACAAGGCTGATGGAACTAGCAACCATTGAAGCTAAGACCCAGTAAGCTATGGAATGTTATTATAGAGTCATATTGTTTTTTGTGTAAAACGCGATAGTCTGTACGCACGTTTTAGTTCTCATTTTTTTTTGTGTCCTTTTTTGTAGAAAAGAAGCTGCTGGAGGTTTTTTTGATGCGGAGAACATTGACCCCACCGAGCATTTCCCGTTAGTGTCTTTTTAAAATAAATATTTGTATGCTTTACATGTAAAATGTGAAACTGGCCCCACCCCTCCCTCACGCTTCTCGTTGTATTAAAAACAAAAATGGCAGGTATGTGCTGTTTGAGACCCGTTACGGGCTACGTGCTGAAGCCCCGCTGCTCCAGTCTTTGGCAACAGGTAGGAGGTTGTACGGGGCAGTTATTGACGCTTGGGCGAGTGTCCTTAACCACGACCCAATGTACCAGACGCTTGGCGGTGTTCGTCGCTTATTCCTTGGTACTAGTACCATTGTAAGTACATACACGACTTTTTTTTTTTTTTGTCTACTCTCAAAAAACAGGGTGCTGAGATTTTGGTGTGAAAAAAAAAAAAAAAAAAACAGGTTAACTGGATGTTGACGTTGGATGAGGACCCGGGGGGCAGCCGTGTGGCTTCGTTGAAGAATGCTATATCAAGCGCAGTGTGCGGGGATGACACGCTACTGGATCTGCGAGCTGTGGACATGGTGTTTGTGCCTGTTCTGGAATGCGAGCATTACTATCTTGTGGTGTTTGATTTCAAGAATGAGGATATCTGCGTGATAGATAACATCGTACGAAGGAAGTCGCCCGTTGTGATATCGGACCACAACTTGTACATTGTTAAAACCACGCCGTACAAAGTGGTAAGAAAAAAAACAGTTACATTGTTACCCCACTTTTTTTTACCTTTGTAAAAATGTACCCATGAAAAATCGGTAATCCTACCTAACAAACGTATTTTGTGCAGAAACATATCTTTGTTGACTACTTGACTATGGTCAACCACCCAAAAGCAGAAGTGATGAACGGATGCCCTGTAAGACCAGTCCCTTTGCCCTGGGCCACGTCGAAAAACACTGACGATTGTGGAGTGTTTGTTATGCGCCACATGGAAAATTACTGCGGCACCTCCGTTAATTTCAAATGTGGGTTTAGCCTGAACGGGAAGCGCAAACAGTCCCAGCTGGATAATTTGAGGAAGCGGTTTGCATCAGTTATGCTTTTGTCATCCACCAACATCTACAACGACCGTGTTTGGCGTCGTAGCGTCTAGCAGGCGTAGAATCTGTTTTCAACAAAAACATTGTGTTTTGTATGGGTTTTTTTTTTACAATGGTTGTGTCTGCTTGTTTAAAACATGTTGTGTGGTTTGTTATTTTGGTTTTAAAACATGTTGTCTGGTTTAAAACATGGTGTACTGGTTTGTGTGATGGGTAAAAACACTTTTGATTACTGCTAAAAAAAATACGTTTTGTTCTTCGTGAGTGCCTCTAGAATCAAAGTTTACACCATTGTAAAAGAAACCATTATATAGTCTGAAAATGTTTACACCCTAAAAAAAAAAAAACCCAACAACTCGAGGTATTAAATTAGGGAAACAATTATATAAGCAAAGTAATTGAAAAATGCCAAAAAAACATCCCTCTGACACATCAAAAAAAACAAAAACACAAAACTTTTGATCCATGTGGTGGGACTATTTTCCATGGCCCACTTTATCCCTGTACACATCTTTTTTACACTAGTGTAAAATGTATCGTATACTCATATTTGTAAAAACATCTTAACTTTACATCGGGGTAAAAGTTGCTGGGGTCCTGTAGGTATCCTACCGACGAAATTAGGTGTGCACTTATACCCAAAAAAGGGAATAAAAAACAAATCCTGCCCAATCTACATCATTCACGTGGTGCTTTTTTTTCAACTACTAAAATAATTCTTCCCTTGAACAAGTTCACTGCCTTTGTCTATTTATAACCTATGGTCACCCAATATAGGTTCTACATCAGCAAAAAAAAACACCACTCCTGAAAAAAAGAAAAAAAAAGGTATTGATGTTATTTCTTGAAATGGGGGAGGGGGGGGGGGGGAGTTGAGACACTGGTGTAAAAAAACAGTGATCTAAAAACACACTGGTATAAAAAAATATACATATACGTGTGTGTTTTAAGTTAAAAAAACACTGGTGTAAAAAAACCGCACAACTTTGGATACGTGTTTTTAGTTTTTTTTTTTTTTTTTTTTTGGTAAAAAACCCCTAGGGTACATAAAAAAAACGGGGGTGTAAAATAAAAAAAAAAAAAGAAGACCCTGGCTTGTGATGTGTGTTTTTTGTAAAAAAAAAAAAGGAAAAAAAAGGACAAATGGGACTTCTTTTTTTTTAAGTGTTATTGGAACACTGAGGTAAAAATGTATGTAGGCCACTCTTTTTTGTTTTTGGTGTTATTTTTTTAACCACATACAAATGACATAGCGATAAAAAACAAATGATGTAATAAAACAAACACCTTTAGATGTGTGTTTTTTTTTTTTTGTGTAAAAACCAATGGTGTAAATAAATGGTTGTTTTACAATTGGTAAAAAACACTTCAGTCGTTTTGTGCATTGTAAACACTGGTGTAAAAAATGTATATATATAGGCCAGTCTTTTTTTTCTGTTATTTCTTTTAACCACATACAAAAATGACAGATCTTTTAAAACACTGATGTAAAAACACACACAATTGAAAACACTGATGTAAAAAAATCCTGTAAAAAAACAGTGGTTGTTTTTGCAAAAACTGGGCAAAACACTGGTGTAAACACTGCTCTTCTGACGTGTTTTACTATTGTTGTTACTTGCGTTGTTTTTTTCTCCTTATTTCTTGTTTTTTTAACCCCCTCAATTGAAAACAGTATGGCTGATGACAAGCCACGGCCTTTCAAGTTCCCCCGTAACGAACGCACAGGAAAATTGGTGCAAGTGTGGAATCGTTCACAGATGGGGGTAACATACAACAACGTCAGTCCCCCCACACACCCGGCCCCAGCTCCTGCTGCATCTTCAGCTGTTCGTCGAGACTACGACACTGGCAAATCACTAAACGGGGGTACGTACAACCCCCCACCGAACTCTGCACCTCGGGGCATGCATCAACAGTACGACGGAGGCAAGGCGCCAATCCAGAGGCCGTACAACCCGTCACCAAACTACGGACCGCTGCCGGCTTACAGCCCCCGTCCGAACTATGGCCCACTACCGGTGTACCCAGGTTACCGGTATACTAGTTCTACTGTGGACCCAAGGTCACTCAACAAAAACATCGCCCAGTCGAACCCACCTGAACCAAAACATGTGGTGTCTGCATCAAAAGCACCAATGCCCGAAGAAGACTACCAGGGCTCGCAGGATTGCGATGACGAAGATGACGATTACGTGGGCTTTGACTGGCCATCTGAAGACGAAACAGATTGGGACGCAGTGATGTCACCAAAAGGGCGTTCCTAGGGAGTATCTTTTGGCCTTGTGATGTGAAGGTTTAGGTCAATGTATCTAAATAAAAAAATGTAACTGTTGTTGCTGCTGCTATTTAGGTTTAATGTTTTAAGTCCTATGTTGCCTGTGTTCTGTTTACACTGGTGTAAAGGACTCATGTACTATGTAGCTGGGTATCCCAGTCTTCCTAATGGTTTTATGGATTGCATTATCTATCACAGTTTGCCAAAACCAAAACACACTCACAGAAAAAGGTACCAAAAAAAACACAACAGAAAAGATAAAACATATTATGATATATCCACACATTACAAACTGTTTTTACCAAAAAAAAAATACGATAAAAACCACCACCCCCCCACCGCCCCCATACGTACCACCAAAAAAAAGCACTACCCCCCACCGCTGCTGGACATTTTCACATGGCCCCAAAAAATGCCAGTTCCGCACATTGTAAACAACATGCGGACCAGACATTTACACCATGTCCCCATCGGACACCAAAAAAAAAACAAGCCATATTAGAGTCGCTACTACTTATCATAATAAACCATACTACTTATCATAATAAAAACCAACCGGTCGGGTGTGTGCTGTTGGAGGGGGGAGGGGGCAGATGCATCATCTAAGTTTCTGGTTCTTTGTTCTTGGATGGACAGTTCCTGGAGTCGTGATCGGTAACGAATTCCCAGCATGTTTTGCATTGGCGCGGGTGCTTTTTCTTCCTTGTTGCAGCTTTCTCGCCAGGGCCAACCAGTCGGCGATTTGTTCCACACCCCTTGTTCCTAATACCCTGCGGGTTACTGCACGAAACTTCGGTCTCCTCAGGTACACGTAGAAGGGTTGCAATGACAGCTTCCTTGACAACCTCAGGTTCTGGTACCTCAGCAGCCTTCCCCAAAACTTGTTCCTTCATGCCCTTGAACTGCTCCGAAAACGCACATAAACGGTCGGGCGATGCACTAAGACGATCCACACAATCATTGAACATCTCCAACAAGTCATTCCGCATAACGGCCATGTCGCTTTTGTCAACCCCATACCGAGCATCAATGCTAAAGACAGATTTTGGCAACACGTCGCGCCTCCAACGCGGCATAATATACTTGTCTGGTATTTCCTCAACTTTTGTATACCTGAAAACACAGAAAATATGGCGGCATAGGTATCCAATTCGGGTCCATGAGTTACACGAACATGTCGTATCTCCCGCAGCAGCATCAACCTTAACCTGTGTGTTAACAATTCAGGAAAGAACACGTGGAAAAATAAAAAAGAGACAACGGTAAAAACCTGCTGTAAAACAAAACGACGCTGATGTAAAAAAACTGATGACAAAAAAATACCGTGTATTCGTTGACCACGTCTGACCGCTTATCAAGGTGCGTTACAGTGTACACCTTGACGCCATCGACTTCTTCTTGGTTTGTAATGAAACAAAGCAACAAACCTTTCTGGATTTCCTTTCGCACCTCATAAAATATAGTTTGTGAGTAGACCAACGCACATTGCTTCTCAATCGCCATGCCGGTTTTTAATTCAGGGGCCCTGCACTCAGTTTGGTACTCCGCGACTCTCTGCTTGTATCTCTGCGAGTCCATCGTGGTGTCAAAGCACAACAAGAATTGGACAAGCGTGTTTGCCCAGCTGGAATTTACTTTGAATGCCGCATTTGAGCTTTCACAGCGGGATGTGGTCTTCATGAGGCATGACATGGGGATGTCGCGAAAATATGCGGGCACCCAAAGGTCCTTCATGTTAAACATGTCTCTCAGCCACTCGTTTTCAGTTAACCCGTACTTATCAAGTAACTTTCCCCATCGCCTTTCAAAGGTCTCCGGTTTGATGTACACGTTCCATACCAACTTGTGAAGGGCGGCCCGTACTTCTGCATTGTCGACACCAACTCCTGCAATCTTTGCACATGAAACAAAACCAAAAACACGGTTCAGCTTTACAAAAAAAGCAAAAACAAAGTACCACGTGTCTGGAGAAAAAACACATCGATACAAAAAAGAGAACGAAGCAGTACCTTTGCGGGCAGCTTCTTCATAATGTGCCACATGCATAGGCGATGCCTTGCCTCGGTAAAAACAGCGGGCACAGCTTGCTTCATCGCAGGATCCTGATCTGTTAACACCAACTTAGGCTGTTTCCCATGAGCTCCCAAGAACGTATTAAGCAACCAAACATACGACTCTATTGTCTCATCAAACAACAGGCCAGCCCCGAAGGTTACACATCGTTTATTGTTGTCCACGCCAGTGAATGGGACAAAAATTAAGTTGTACCTAGTTAAAAAAAAAACAGTTAGCGATTACGTTGCATGTGATGTGCAGGGAAACGATAAGTATTTCAAAAGATATAAAAACTCTCAATACTAACCTGTTGGTCTGGTATGTCGCATCAAACGCAACCACTTCGCCGAAATGCTGATAGTTTATCTTCGATATCTCGTCCGCCCAGAAAACATGTCTAAGCTCACCATTTACCAAACTGTACTTGAAAGAGAAATTCGGCAGGTGCTTAAGCCTGTCGTTCAACTTCTCAATCATCATAGACGAGTCCCTACTGCCAATGAACATACGGATACTTCTGGCAAAATTCTTGTAGTCAGCCGGGGTACCCTTCACATTGTGATGTCCACCTTTAAGGCTAACCTGCATTCTATGCGCAACTGTCGGACCTACCTTGTTTAGGCTAACACGGTGAATAAAGTCCTTGGTTGCAAAATCCAGCTTCCTCCCTATTTTCGTTAGATCTCTATTGTAGGACGGCACCAACATGTGATTGTGAGTCTCTTCGAAGTGGTAAATCTCCCACAATGACGTAACATTGCACAACTTTGCTCTAATGCTGGCTTTACAGTCACTACGCTGGAACGTTGACTGCCTAACCTTCAAGGATGTTTCTTCCGCTGAATCAAATTTCCTTTTACTTTGCGGTTTGCCTGCCTTAGAGCAAAGTATGTACCTATGCGTAATGACCCCGTTAACCCTTTTGACAGTCCCACTCCTTGTTGAAAACCCACAGTTCCGAGCATACAACTCATACATTCCAACCACATCTTCCCATTGTCTATACCTAGCACTCATGTTTGGTTTGATTGAGTCATCTACTATAGGTCTCCAGTACCGACTACCATTGGGGGTAAACCAATAATCGCAACCACTCCCTGAACCCCAAAAAAAAAAAAGGGAAACAGATATACATCAGCAAACATAAAAAAAAAATAAAAAATCTCACCCTCATGTTAATTTACACCAGTATCTCACCCACAAGTTAATTTACACTGGGGTAATTTCTACGTATTTCCTTAATATACAAACAGTTGAACAAAAAAAAACATAAAAACCACACATTACCCACAATTTGCACCGATTACAACCAAAAAACCATATATTTAACCAATAAAAAAAACTACATAAAAAAACAAGATTAAAAAGAAAAAATTTACCGTCGTCTTCCCCGACCAGACGCTGGTTCACCGGAGATATGTTGTTAACCCCGTCAGAGAATCCACCTTCGTCAGCCTCAAAAACCCCACCTTCAACGGACGACTGAACCACCTGGATTGTTTCTTCACTTTCGTCCACCACCCGTTTCCCCTTGTCGAGCAGTATGTTCGTCGTCGACGAGCCCTCCCCTGCCCCTGCATATGCCTGCCCTTTCCCCCTAAGAAAGATGGAAACCTCTTCTAAATCTTCCTCGGAAATAAACTCAAGATCGTTGCCAGCATCATCTGCTTTCTTCATCGTTGCTAAAATTTATCCTATTTTTTTCGATAACTTTTAGGGTAGAGATCAGACTGTTAAATGGGGGTGCATGGGGGTATCTTCTATGTTTGTGTGTGTTATAAAGGCATCCAAAGGTGTTAATAAAAAATGGGCGGGAGAAATGATCAGAATGTGTATTGGGATTGTGATTATTTACTGACACATTGTGCTAAATTTCTTCTAAAAGCATCTTTTTGACAGTTGTTATACTCTTAAACACAAGTGATTTACCTAAATTACCCATTAATATAAAACACACTAAGGGGCTATGTGTCAAATGCTTATTGGTCCATTGGGGTTCTCTAGTTCTCACAACTAGATTGGGTTCTCATTTGAACCCAATCCTATATATATATATATATATATATAGGGGTCAGCAAGCAAATAGAACTTATGTTAATGCAATGAAATAAACAGAACTTATATATATATATATAGGCTAGACTGGAAAAAACAAATTTGGTTATATTGATTTTTTTTCATGGTACTAAAGCTATTTTATTGTATTTATTTATTTTATTGCTAAAGTTTTAGTGTTTAAAGTCAGCAAGTTAAAAATTTTAAATGTTATCTATATATAATTTTTTAAATAACAAAGGCGTCATATACGTGATGCGCGCGCATCACGCATCGGCATATGGGATCAAAACGCATCGCGCATTTTTATCCAAGTTATTCCCTATATTGCCCCAACTGCTTTAATAATCATTCCAAAATGAGAAACATCATGTCTTCTACTTTCTGAAAAGAACACACATTATAGTCTTAACATACATATTTTATTAGACCATCACCATGACAACTTATTAGTACATGGTTAATTTTAATTAATCTGTATATCAATGGACTAGTTAGTACTCTTGCCATTTCTTGTTTGAACAATATATATTTGCAGTTTATGTCTTTGTTTGTGTTTACTTACGAATGGGTCACTTAGGCTATGTTTATCTCTAACGAGTAACGAGTCAAACATGTAAAAAAAAATGTTAGCTGAAATGCAACGGTGTCCAAACTTACACAAAATGAATTTGAATGCATAATATTTTCTAGATCTTTGTATGCAATATTAGATTATTTTCAAATAGTATAATTTTTGTATTCAAATTTGACACATTATTTAGAGATAAAACAGTTTGACTTTAAGGGTCAAACTTCTTGGATTTCTGACGGGAAATCGACGCAGCTTTGTTGATTACTTGAGCTGAAGTTCAGTGAAGTTTAATGTCATTATCTAACAAAGCAAAAGGATCATTATCAGTTAAAAACAGCGACAAATTTATTTGACCGAATAAGTCAAAGTGACATTTTTATTGCTCTTTCAATAGGGAGTCAACAAAGGGCTCGTTGCAGATCGTCTTTTGACAACAATGAAACACAGAAAGATGGTACCAGATTTCGTGCTTTGCATTGGGGATGACAGGTCAGACGAGGACATGTTTGAAGCAATCACAAGAGCAATAGCAGCCCCAAGTCTTTCCCCAGTAGCCGAAGTTTTTGCTTGCACAGTCGGCAGGAAACCGAGCAAAGCCAGGTACTTTCTTGAGGACACAACTGAGATCCTAAGAATGCTGCAGGGCCTTGCTGCTGCCATTGTTCGAGGTCGTGTTCAGGGTTCTGGTCAACCAGCTAGGCGTTTAAGCCATTAGGAAAAATACTGATCCAACACAAAGTTTAAAAGAATGGAATCGAGCCTCAAGACGTTTTCCCTTCGCCTCACGAGGCGTAAGCCTTGAGGCGAACCAAGGCGAATTAAAATTAAATACAAAAATTATATATCTTATAAAAAATAAAACAATTGACAAAAGAAAGCCTAAAACATCAAAAACACACATTAAAAATAAAATAATTGACACAGAAAGTCTAAAGCATTAAAAACACACAAAACCCCATGAGGCGCAAGTTTTCTTAGCGCCTCGGCCCTTCAAGGCGGGCAGTACAAAATAACCCTATGAGGCGCCGCCTAAGACACGTTTTATCAGTGCCTCACCTCGAGGCGCGCCTAGAGGCACACGACATACCTAATTTTATAAACTCTGATGCAAACAGCAAGAACACAAATATGACACTAAATACAGAGGCTCATAAAACTAGGTAATCAGATACAAAAGCTAAATCATAAATTATTTGAGTAATAGACGAATGAAACCCGATTCCCACTTTCATCATCCCACAAATCTTTTAAATATGTTTACATTATTAAAATTAACTATAAGCACAAATGTCTAGTTTTCTACAAAACTTGCATCAGACAATAAGAAACCAAAGAGTGATTGTAACGTAAGTAATAATAAGAATAACTAAAATTGTAATTCAATCGTAAAATACCTACAGCTAAAATCGATTTTCAGGAGAGAGGATAGATACCGTTTCAGAAAGCTTACATTCACGAGCAGGTTAGGTTAGGTCACAAATCAGGTTAGGGATGAACATTCACGAGCAGGTTAGTCCTTTCAGAAACCTTTCGAGCGGATCGATGCTGGATGAAAGCTTTCAGAAAAGAAGTTACCGGTAAAGATGAACGATGCTAGATGAAAGCTTTCTGCAGGTTAGGGTTACTTAAAAAGGAGGGATGAAGGGATGAACGAGCGGATGAAGGTTTTCTGCAGGTTAGGGTTTATGTGATTGTAGCAGATGAAGGTTTTTGTGGATGAAGGGTTTGTTTTATGGATGAAGGGATGAACGATAGTTTGTTTTGTGGATGAAGGGGTTTGATTAATTTGAGAGTGAAGGGGAAGGTTTATGGAAAACAGAGCGCGGGATTGAAAATTTTGAGATTTTGGGTGACAAAAATCATGACACGCGATTTCAAAACTGTCATGTTTTTTTTATTTTATGACGGTAAATTCTTGACACGCGTAAAAAAACGTCAAGAAATTATCACTTTTTTCCAAAGATGACATTTTTTTTATGACATGCACTTTTGCATGTCATAAAATGTGGCATGTCATAAAAAAAGTGTCAAGAAAGGCCTATTTTCTAGTAGTGCCTGGGATACCGGCGAGAGTATTGTCGGAGGTTAGAGGAGGATGAGCCTCCTGGTTGAAAACCAGACATATTATGGTTTGAGGAGGAGGATGAGGAATTGGAGGTGTGGTTGATAAATCTGATTTGGTTACCTATTTATAGGGTTAGCAAATTTTGAAATTCAAACGGTTTGGGGGGAAAACGTTTGAAATTCAAATTTTGAAATTTAAACGGTTTGGGGGGAAATTTTGAATTTCAAACGGTTTGGAACAGTAACCGTTTAAAATTTAAAATTTTCAATTATTAATATTATTATCATGTTTATTATTATTATTATGTTTATTATTATTATTATTATTAAAAATAAAAAAAAAAGTTGACCTTTGACCTTGCCACATGGCAAGGTCTGATTGGATGGAAACACAAGCATATGGCGTTATAAATATAAAGCCCAACCCTCAAATCAGCATATAGCGCCCCCTGTAGCGGTGTGGGGGGCGCTATTTTTGAAAATAAAGCCCCAATGGAGCCCCACTACGGGTGGTCTAAGGAGCATGTTACATATATATACTTTATATTTATATCAAACACATACTTGCATAATAAATATTACCTATAAAATTTGATAAAAACTAATACAATATATTAAATAAAATATAAAAATTATAATTATAAATATAAATATATATCCAAATAGTTACAAATAAATAATAAACTAGCTCGAGCTTGAAAGATTGTTCACTAGTTGAGCTCGGGCTTAAGACAGATTTAGACCCAGCTTGGCCTATTTTCGTCCATGCATGCTAATGACAAATTTATTTTTAAAAACAAGAAAACTAAACAAATATGTTTAAACAAAAGAAACTAAATGGGGGGTGGAGTCTAATAACCCCAAGCATCTAATTGAAGAAAGGCTGAAAAGGTCCAAATTTTTAAAAAGCCCGATATTTGGCCTGTAAAATCCAATGTTAGTTATTTTTACTCGGGAAATAAATAATAGTGGTTCCAAACCGGTGTCGTAATTTAAAGCTCAAACCGCACCTATCCAAACTAATTCCTAACCTAACCTAACCTAACCTAATCGGTTCCATTGGTTAAGGATTCATATTTCTCAAACCGGTCCCTCCCATGAACCGATTTTGACCAAACTCACCCAATATCGAACAGAATCAGTTCTTGGGTATATAATGTTAAACACACATTAACGCTATGTTCCCGAGTTCACTTAAGAAGGAAAAAGAAAAGAAAAAGGGAGATTTCCTTCCTTTTCTTTTCTTCATTTTTCTTTCTCTTTTCTTTCCTTCTATTTCCTTCCAATTTGGAATGTTAGAATTTTGTCCAATTTTCTCGTCTTTTCCTTTCCTTTCTTTAAAAAAAAAAAAAATCTCTAGAACACACATTTATTTTCATTCTTCCATTTCCTTCCTTTAAAAAAAACTCTGAAATACAACCAAGCTTTTTCTTTCCTTTCATTTCCCTTCTTTTCTCTCTTTAAATAAACTCGGAAACACAGCGTAAATCCTCATAAAGTAGCAGACAACTTCCAAATTCATAGGCTCAACAAGTTGATAATAGAACTGATTGTACCCATTGAGCCGAATTGTATTGTGTAGTACTTTAATGGGCTTTGAGTTTAACAATTGTTAATATTGGACTTTCTATATTTTTCGAACGGCTTAAAAATAAATACTCTATTTTATCATGTGTATTAACTAAGTTTTAACAGTTACCTACCTAAAATTTGGGATCAACAAACATATCATAAAAGGTTTCATACGTTGTTTATCTTATGGATATGAGACCTATCAGAACTGATTGTACCCTTGAGCCCAAGACCCAAGTATATCGTGTATCTATAATCTATAATCTATAATCTATAATATCTATAATCTATAATACATTATAAAGGAGGAGTGATGTACAACAAGGTAATTTGCATTTCCGTACAGCTTAACAAGCAACATGTACAACATATTTAAGCAAGAAATTTAAGGGTATTATGGGCATAATTAGGACAATTAAGACACCTAAGAGGGTAATATAGGCATTTCATCCACCTCCTCCTTTACAATATCAAAAGACTTTTACAATACTACCCTCCTTCTTCCATCCATACCCTTCAATTGTTTGCCTTCTTCCTTCATAAATATAGATCATTAACCTCTTGTCCCTTCAAGTTCCGTAACCCTAAGGATCAAATTGAATGAGATTGATTGTGAAATTCAAGTCATCCTCTTATAACATTCAATTGAAGGCCTACATGAACTATCTTGCCTTCAAAAAAATGCTTATGTAAGAACTATTACTTATTTTACTATTTGCATTTTCTTTGTTTATTGCACAAAGTTTGCAATGTTTTATATTGTTTTTTTTTATTTATGCACCTAGATTTGGACAAGCACATTGCAACGAACAATTTTGATTGCAAATCAAATTGTTGGATTTCCCAAGGTTAGTTTTACATGTCACATAAATTGCTTCTTTGATCACTTATCATTTGTAAAGTTTGTGTACCTTCTTTACGTTATAGATGCAATGGCGTGCACTTGATGAGATAAATGTTGGTGTATGTGACGGTATGACGTATAGAACATTCCTGAAGAATACGAGTATGTTAAATATGAAATATTCATTTTTTTTTATAATTTTATACCTTTCCATTCAATGGTCTTTTTTTTAAAGGTCAAGGAAGAAAGACAAACTCAGGTATCGATATCCTCGTGGAGAGTCGTATCTTGATGTGATACAAAGGTATTGAATTCAAATACAAGGAAAAATCTCTGTTGAAAATATATAAAGTAAATAATTAAAGTTTTGGTATTTTAAGCAACGTCAAAAGTTTGCAGTTGTGTATATAACAGGTTGGAGCCGGTTATTATTGAGTTAGAACGACAATGCGCGTCGGTTATTATTGAGCCGATTATTCCATCATTGCCCTTTAACCATACCTGTCTCTTTCAATTCCCTCATTTACTTATTTATTACTTCTCAGACAACTCAAAGGTTCTTGCAATTGCAATTGAAGCATTTGTCAGTTACCCACTCATCATATTCCTGAAGGTGTGCCTCTGTATTAAGAGATCCTCCTTCCAATTTCTTACCCTCATAACAAATCAGCCGTATTACAAGTAATTGTTTTCTCAAGTTATTGGTAATTTTTCATGCTTTGTGGTTATTTTAGGCTTTGTATTGTTTGTTTTTAGTTTATTTGTGGTTCCAAATTCGTGGTATTTATATGATGATGAAAGAAACCCCACTGACCTACATAGAATTCAACGGCCAGTTTTGAAGTTCTTGTAGGTTAGTTTTTCTTTTAATCAACTATCCGTTTTCCAAATTCGTGTTGATATTGTTTTATTTTTATACTTTTAAAACTATTCATGTATATTTTTATTACTTGTAATTGATTATAAGATTGTTCTGTGATGATGATGTGGTACAGGGTTAGTTTCTATAATTTATATAGTTTATAGTATTAACCAATTACTTAGTTTTTCTTAACTTTAGTATTTGTTTCTACATGTTGAAACTATAAAAATTTCAATCTTGATTCATAAATCATAATAGGCAACTAATTTCGTTTATTCATTCCACTTAAAATTTTTCATTCGTATGCATGCTTAAGCTGTAGTTTTTTGTAATTTGTAGTTGCTTGGTTGTTGGATTGATCTTTTTTAGTAACAATGTGAAAAACTTTTATGATTGAACCATATTTTTCTAAACTCAGTGGAAAGTAGATGGTGTAAAAAACCATTTAACACTACATTGAACTCGAAGCATGTTGAGCCTTAGCTATTTCCGTCATAACAACACTCACATTTGCAGCCTGCTCGATACACCCAACCTTATGCAGTTAATCTGTAAGTACAACACAAGTATTAGGATACACATGACATCAAATAATTTGGCGCGACTCCCCTTAAATATCTCATGCTTTTTTTTTTGTATATGCAGATGTTCTTTTATGGATTAGTAAGTGGCATGCTTTGCATCTCCATTGAGCTTTCTGGCACATTGGGTTATTTAGCTCATGAGTATCTTTTAGATGGTATGACCAAGTAATCTTGAACCACTTAAATTTTACACAAAACTGATTTATGTTAAGACACTTTTTATTAAATTGTTTTTTTTTAATTTGATGGTATGTTTTCCTTGTACAGTTCATGCTAATCCTGCTATCGAAAAGTTTTTTAATTTTACGACAACAAGCCCATAAGCTACAATTACTTAGATATTCGTGTAACTTGGTAGAGCAAGTATTCGTCACATGAACTTTATACATACATCTAAAAAGAACTAAGAGTTATCACAAGTGGAAAATGTATTATATAGCCATATGACATTAAAGTAATCAGCACAAGGAATTGCAATTGCAATTGAAGCATTTGTCAGTTACTCACGGGTCACCAAGTTCGAGGCACCTAAGGCGTCTCCGATGAGGCTTCTCGTATTGGCATATAGATATCACATGTAGAAGAGAGTATCTATATTTTGTGTATACATTGAAGTTAAATATAATGCATTAATGTTAGAAACTTCTTTCACATTGAATGTTAGAAGTAAATGTGTGTTAATTAGTTATCATTTGAAGGGTTTAATAGTTATGGGGTTTTACTTTACTATATTTAAAGTTGAAGTTATGTGTTATATAATTATGAAAATGATAATTGATTGTCATAATCATTAGTTTGTAACTGATTCAACATTCAATATTCTTCGATTATCTTGTTCTTCATCATCTTAATGGTAATAGCTTAGGAAAGGCATCATCTGTTTGTATAAAAGTAAAAGAAAAAAAAAAGGAATAACTAATAAAATTTGTTGTACAAGAATAAGGAAATTAGAATAATGATCAATAAATCTATATTTGAGATCTGTCAACACATTTGTATATGTCAAGTTTTAATACTTAGGTTGTAATTATTTACAAAGAAGCTGGTTGACGACTCCACTGACCATTAAGGCTATAACCTGATGTGAGTATTTTTCATGCATTGCGTCTTGTTTTAATGAGCCATCTTTACTATATGTCAAAACTGATCGGGTTGGCCATTGCAAATTCTCGCCCCACAATGTTTTAGTTTTTTTTTGTAAGGTTTTACTTGAATCCCGCGGCAACGCGCGGGTAAACCCACTAGTTACTTTTAATGGCTTGGAATTCATTGTTAATGCCTAATGGAACGCCTCAAATACTCTATTTTATCATGGGTTTAACAGTTAGTTTTTCAATTGCTTTTTGTTTCTAATAATAATAATCGCTCACTAAAATACTCTATTTAGAAATCTATTGAAATTTGTATTCATTATAAATCAAACAACCCTAAAGTTTCGTTAGTTCTCAGCGCAAAAGAAAAATTCAATGAAAAATTGAAGTGGTCCTTAGAATGGAATGCCCTCGATCATGGGTTATCTTAGGTAGTACTTATAGGAAAAAAAAAATGCTTTTATTATAACGGTCAAGTGGTCAACGTCTTCTATTCAAACTATGTACGTATTGACAAATTATATGCTTAGTATTTCAATAAAAATATTGTGGCTACTAATCAAAAACACAAAATAAATAAAACTCTACTAAATTAAAAACAACTATATGCATATTTGTACTCATTTTTTTAGAGAGAATTACACAGATTGTCCTTTAGTTATACATCAAATTGCATCCTATGTCCTTTATGGAAATTTTTCACTCCTTATGTCCTTTGTTTTATACACTTGTTACACCCTATGTCCTTTAGACCAAACCCAGTTAAATAACTCAGTTAAGTTGGTCATGTGCCCCTCATGTGAGGGGCAATCCTGTCTTTTCACCTTAAAACATAATAAAACTTAAAAAAAAAAAAAAAAAAAAACCTTCAACAACCAGACATCATCATCATCATCTTCACTTTTCCCCCTTCCTTAAACAACCCAAACCCTAAACCACCCTATCTCCACCACCGCCGCCGTAACCACCACCACCTCCTCCATACCTATCTTCACCACCGCCTCCACTGCCATGTGTACTGCCTTGCACAGGAGCCTCACCAGGCCCAGTGACGTTGTCACTGTCCACAACTCCAAATCCTCAATCCCTTGTCTCCCAGACCCGACTCAGACCTCAAGAATCAACCGCCATCATAACCTGGACCATCACCATTGCCACCTGCGTCCACCATAACCCCCACCTGAGCCTACCAAACCACCACCGTCCTCCAACCTATTGACCACCATGGTTCTACCTTCAAGACGACCCCTGCAAACCATCTTCGCACCCTCTGTGAGCCACTGTTATCTGAATCAAAGTCACCACTACAACCTTATCCCCACCAATAATCATCACCAGGGCCGCCATCAATACCTTCACAAGAAAAGGGGGTTTTTACCTGGTTTGAATCGGGAACAGAGGGGTCGCCGCCGGAGACCACCACATCTCCTCTTCCGTCTGTCTCTCTCTCTCTCTCCTACACTTTCTCTCTCTGTCCTCTGTTCTCTCTCTCTCTCTAGCTCATTATCTCTCTATCTCTTTCTAAAATAATAATAATAATATGGAAGGAGCAAGGTTGGGTGAGGGTGGGGGTGGGGGGGGGTGAAGGAGACCCGACAGCCGGAGCTATCGCCGGAAAAGGAGGAGTAGAGAGGAAAAGTGTGTGTGTTTGTGTCTGGTGTGTGTGTGTGTGTTTTAGAGAGAGAGAGAGAGAGGTAAGAGATAAATTATTATTATTATTATTATTATTATTATTATTATTATTATTACACAGATTGCCCTTCATTAAGGATGAAAAGACAGGATTGCCCCTCACGTGAGGGGCACGTGACACACTTAACACTCTTTTTTAACTTGGTTTGGTCTAAAGGACATAGGGTGTAACAAGTGTATAAAACAAAGGACATAAGGAGTGAAAAATTTCCATAAAGGACATAGGATGCAATTTGATGTATAACTAAAGGACGATCTGTGTAATTCTCTTTTTTTTTTATGTTTCCTCAGTAAATATCGCATATTCTTGCATAACTTCTTTTAGTAAGTCCAATTCTTTATATAATTTATTGTTCTACCTTAAAAAAGACAATTTTATATAATTATTTTTACCTAACCCTGACCGGTATTAATAAGTCTCACTAATAAAGCGTCATTAATCTGTCACTCGATTTAGTGTGTTTATTTTGCATCGATGCTCAAAATACGAGAGAAGATAATGATTCTTTGGATTAACGACAAAAGAAAATAATAAAAAAATGGAGTGACATGCAGACTGAGAAATAGTTCATAGTTTATTGATGAACTTTGAAGCTTATGACCTAGTGTAGTAATATCGTGTTTGCATCTGTAAAAGCGTTAGTAAGTTCAAACTATTACAATTGCAAGAGTAGATGGGACTTAAATGTTAAAAAAATGTTATTAGGGTGTAAGGGGCAGTGGGGCACATTACTCGCCCACATCTTATCAGGTTAGGAGAGTATATCACCGCATCCTACCAGGGTTGTGGTGGGGATTTGCTTTAGCGGGTTAGTGTACTCAGAAGAGGAGGAACGAGGTGGGTGAGGGGAGCTGATTAGGTGAGCTTGGTGGCACATCATTATTGGGTAGTTAGTTGAACTAGGTGGGTGCTCCATCCTACTTCGATTGAAACAGGTTATAGATGCTTTAGACCGCATGAGGCGGGTTTTCTTTTGGGGCGGTTCAGATGAAAGAGCGAAAATGAATTGGGTGAAATGGGATCTAGTTATTGCCCCACAAGAATATAGTGGGTGGGGCTTCGGATCTTTGAGGGACGCAAACCTTGCTATGTTGGCAAAATGGTGGTGGAGGTTCAAGACCGAAAAGGACGGATTGTGGAGGAGGGTAATTTGGGCAATTCATGATAGTTCGAGAGGCTGGAATTACATGCCACTTAAGCTCTCGTTGCCGGGTCCGTGGAAACAGATTGCGAAAGCTATGGGTGACGCTAATGGGTTTGGGTTGGGTTTCTCAAATCACATTAAAGGGTTGGTGGGGAATGGGTTGGACATAAGGTTTTGGGTGGATATTTGGGTTGGGGACGTCTCCTTGGCATCGCTTTGTCCGAATCTTTTTGAATTAGAGAAGAGAAAGTTGGCTACCATTGCGGATAGGGTAGGGCAGGGGGTTTGGGCTTCAATTGGGAATGGTCTAGGGGGTTGGGTCTGGTACCGAAGCTGATGAATTGGAGCTGTTGCAGAACACAATCGGGGCGGTTTATTTCGCGCAAAGAAGTGACAGTTGGGTTTGGGTTCTGAGTGAGGTTGGGTCTTACACTGTGGGCAGCTTTAAAGATGGTCTCGCGGAGCGGCGTTATGTGCAGCCAGATTACAAGTTCAGACGCAATTCATGGGTTCCTCGGAAAGTCGAAATGGTAGCGTGGAGGGCTGATTTAGATCGGCTGCCGACACTGTTAGGATTACGTAGAAGGAACGTGCTGTTTGGTTCTAGTTTGTGTCCGTTTTGTCATGAAGCCGAGGAGTCAACCGATAATATCTTCTCGGGTTGCGGGTTCGTACAGTTGGTATGGCAACATGTTTCTAATTGGTGCAGTATTCATCCACTTTTTGTATTCAGTGTCAGAGATATTCTCGAGTTATCAAGCGGCATTAGCGGTTCAAAGAAGAAAAGGAAAGTAGTTTATGCGATTTGTTTGATAGTCATTTGGTCGATATGGAAATCAAGAAATGAGGCGGTTTTTAGTCAAGTTCAACCTTCAATTCAAAAGACGTTTGGCGAAATCAAGGCTTTAAGTTATTTATGGGTCAAGACGCGGTCAAAATAATCGGTGCTGGATTGGGATACTTGGAGAGGCTTCAAATTGTACAAGATTGGTTGGTAGTTTTTCTTGTTGTATTTCTTATGTTTATGTGTACTAGGGATGAGCATACGGTCCCGAAAACCGATCCCGAACCGAAAAAATACCGATCCCGTACCGTACCGAACCGATACCGAACCGAGGGTTTTCGGTATCGGTACCCACATTTAGAGGTTTTCGGTTTCGGTATTATCGGTATCGGTACGAGATCGGTATGGTATCGGTATTTTAAGGTAAAATACCGATACCACACCGGTACCGTACCAATACCGTACCGGTATAATCGGTATCGGTATCGGTTTTTTGGACTTTTCGGTATCGGTATTGTCGGGATCGGTTTGGTACCGATACCGTCCCGAGCACATCCCTAATGTGTACTGTTGTTAAACGAACTTGGTGTATGTAATATCTTGGTGTTTCGGCTATCACCCTGGTAGCCGATATGGAATGAAATGTTTTTGTTGGCTGTTCAAAAAAAAAAAAAAAAAAAAAAAAAAAAAAAAAAAAAAACTAGCATACTTTTATATGATACTAATAATTTTCTTATAAATGATTTTTAAGGTCCAACACTTGTAGCCCAGTTGGTTGAGAGCTTAAAGTTTCTTATGGGAGGCTTGGGTTCAATTCCCACTAGTTACATTTGGAGGACAATGGTGGATGGGAAATGAGGGATGACCCGGCCATTGGCTTGGGTTCGAGTCCTGATCCCGGCCGGTTTTACCGACTATTTCACCATCGTGCCTTCGGGCGGGTGAGTGGTCGGGTTTTCCCAGGAATTGGTGGCAATTGATGGTTCGGGTACTCTCGAGTACCTGATTCGTCAAAAGGGTGCCCAAGAATGCTCGGAATTGATTCGTTGTCCATTAAAAAAATAAATAAATGATTTTTAAGTATATGTGGAAGTTATAAATGACCCGACAAAAGAACAATTGACTGCAGATTCGATGGATATGGATGTGATTGTCAAAAAGTGGTGTGGGCCGATACTATTTTTTCTCGTACGTAAAACTTTGGTCCTAAGAAATTAAATGTTATAAACTAAAATTTAAGTTTCGGAAACCGTGTTTTCATGTGTACAATAGATGGCATAGGGTGTGAAAATAAATTAGTTAAAAGATATAAAATTTAAACTACTATTTTAAGTTGACTACGATTACTTCTTTTTTTAATAGCCAACGAATCAATTCCGAGCACTATCGGGCACCCTTTTGGCGAATCAGGTACTCGAGAGTACCCGGGCCACCAATTGCCACCAATTCCCGGGAAAACCCGACCACTCACCCGCCCGAAGGCACGACAGTGAAATAATCGGTAAAACCGGTCGGGATCAGGACTCGAACCCAAGCCAATGGCCGGGTCATCCCTCATTTCCCCTCCACCAATGTCCTCCGAATGTAGCTAGTGGGAATTGAACTCAAGTCTCCCATAGAAAACTTTAGGCCCTCAACCAACTGGGCTACAAGTGTTGGACAACTACGATTACTTCTTTAATCATTAAAAAATACAAGTCGTTTTATGACCGTTAATTCTCTTACTTGTATAAAAGCATTCACAATGGGGCTGGCCAGACAGACCCCCCCCCCCCCCTCCCCACACACACACACACTTCACCATTGGAGCCCTTTGACTAGCAATGGTCCGTTAGTTCCACCGTACCTGTTCACCTATTTTTGTTTTTTTAATTAAGTATTGCGTTGAATATTGTGGGGTTTTATATTTAATTGGTGTTTGTTTGTATTCTAGGTTTTATATTTTAAATAAAATTTGTATTTTTAAAATATAAATTAAAATTTTAAAACTAGATAATTAAACAAACTAGATACTTAATGTTCCTAAAATTAAAAATTTTAAACATTACAAAGAGTACATAATTAAACAAAAACAAACTAGATACTTAAAGTTCCTAAAATTAAAAACTTAAACATTACACAAAGTACATAATTAAACTACTCGTCACCCCTAGACTATACGCATGCCCCTCTCTTGCTCTTATTATTTGCGAGACGGCAATGTGAGTGAATATGTTATCGTGCTGCACATGGTATAGGCGACGAGCCTTGGCAATTGCTTCATCCTTCGTTCCCCTGGCACCGCGATCCATCACATGGTTGAAGAGAGCATAAAACTAATTAACGTTCTTTTTCAAAAGGTACAACCTCACATGACCTTGGTTTGAAATGCAATCGGTTTCACCTACACGTTGTGGAATTGTTCAAATAGTGCTTCTTTAAATGGTACACCTCGTGGTGACCCGTTCTCTCAGAGGTGAACCAAAGAGTTAATCAAAGCCACATCTTTATCCTCGGTCCAAGCTCTTCTAGCCATTTTTTATGTGAGTGCTTTTGTTATATGGTTGCTAAAAATATAGTCGTTAGAAATATAACTATTAGAATATAGCCGTTTGAAAAATAAATTAAAAAATAAATATTATACAAATATAATTAAAAATTAAATAAAAATTTATTTTTACTTTTTATACTTGTAATGTGTTATTTATTTGATAAAATAATAGAGTATATTTTAGATTAAAGTTAAATAAAAGAGGAAAAATATGTGATCAGGTAGATATGAGGTAGAGATTTGAAATGGTTTGGAGTCGAATGAAAAAAGTGGGGTTCGGTTTAGAATGGGTTAAAATAACGTGACATGCTGACATACGTTTTTTGATGGTTTGTTTAACTATGCATTGTGGGTGCTTTAATTATCTTTTACTTTTTTTTTCTCTTTTAATAATAATAATTAGGGGAAAGATCCTGTACAAAATGTTTTTTTGTAAGAACTGTTAGAATCAAAGGAGGGTATTTTTTTTATTTTTTTTTCGAATTTTTTATCCTCATATTGTTAAACATGCATTATAGTATTGAAAACTAAAAAAAAAATTGGTGTAGAGTAATTATGTGTAGAGTAATTACATAATTACTCTAGTGTAAACTAATGTATTTATTTTAATGACGTAATTACACTAAAAAATTTAATTTTTTTTTTGTATTATTCATCTAGAAAGTATGTTTAAGCACATGAGAAAAAAAAATTTAAAAAATAAATTTTTTTTACCCGTTTTGATTCTTACAGTTTTTACCGAAAAAACACTTTATATTTGATCTTTACTCATAATAATTATATCTGTATCTTTCACCATTAAAAGTGATATTAGTTTTTTTATCCACTTGTTCTTCATTTGTCAATGATTAATGGCAACAAATATTGATTTGCTCTTGTGTAATACATGCAATTATTCCTACTTCATCGACTAAAGCCTTGGCCTTCTTTCTAAGAGTGTGTAGTGGGCAACGTTATTAGACGTTTTAGCCCCTATAGCGTCGGGGAACACCGCCCCCGGGCACTATAGGGCGTTTTGAAGGTTTTCCGTTTTGCACATGGCGGGCGTTGTGTCTTGGATTTCACCCCCCCTTCAAAAAAATAATAATAAAGAATAATAACAAAGAAGAGAAAGGAGGCAAACCAGGTAAAAAAATTAGGGAAGGTGGTGGAGGTGGTGGTTGTGGTGGTGAAGAGGCAAGTGGCGGAGGAGATAGAGAGAAAGAAAGAGGTGAAGTTGAAGAGACAGAGTGAGATAGAGAGAAAGAAAGAGGTGAAGTTGAAGATTGTTATGTTGTTATTATTTTATTATTATTAATAATAATCTTTTTAATTTAATAGTTTTAATATTTTTATTATTATTATTATTACTATTATTATTATTATTATTATTATTTAAATAAGAAAAACAATAATTAACCAATCATTTATAACCCCCTCATAACTCCCTTCCAACTACACCCTCTTTTTCCATAACCCCCCTTCTATTACTTTTTAATATTTTAATACCATTACCCCCACATAACCCCCCATCACTACACACACCCTAATGTTACCGTGATGTTTATAAACTAAGCATCCTTGTTTTATTTGGACCTAAAATTTGTTACAACCTATAATTTATTGGTTAGGCTATGGGGTGTGGAGACATGAGAAAGGTCATGTCTTCATGCCACCTAGGCAAGGTGATGTCTCACTATGCTTAAGACATGGGTGGGGTGTGGAGACATGAGAATCCCATGTCTCAAGCATTTATTATTTTTTTTTTTTTTATGAATATTAATTTTAACTAGTTTTATAAAACTAACAAATAAACAAAATAAAATTCAAATAAATAGTAGATTTAAAAAAAATTACAAACCATCCTAAAAATTAAAAAAATTACAAATCATCCTAAAAATTAAAAAAAAAATAACAAACCATCCTAAAACTAAGTAGTAAAATACTAATCGTCGATTCCGTTGTTCCATATATATTCGATCAAGTCGGCTTGTAGATGATGATGGATGTGTTCGTTACGTAACGCGAAATCGTTTAACTCTTGTTGCGCTTCGTCATCCGGAATAGTATTCTCCTCCACGGCATTTTCATCGAACTCACAAATAGCTCGGCCTTCGTCTTCGATGATCATGTTATGCAGCAAGATACAAGCATACATACAATAACAAAGTTTTTTTGGTGTGAAAGCACGTGCCGGGTTTGCGATGATGTGCCATTTCGCTTGTAGAACCCCATAAGTTCGTTCGATATCCTTTCGCGCCGCTTCTTGAAACTTTGCAAATTTCTTTCTTTTATCGTCGTGAGGGTGCTTAATACTTTTTACAATTGTGGAATAGGTTGGGTATATTAGATCCGCAAGATAATACCCGTGCTTGTACTCCACCCCCGAAACTGTGAATTTTGTATCCGGACCGGTTCCCTTTCTAACATCGTCAAACACCAATGATTGGTTAAGAACATTAAGGTCGTTATTGGAACCGGGAACACCAAAAAAGGCATGCCAAATCCACAAGTCTTGTGACGCGGCAGCCTCTAAGATAATAGTCGGGTGACCGTGATCGCCTCGATAAAACATGCCACGCCACGCATTAGGGCAATTTTTCCACGGCCAATGCATGCAATCGATGCTTCCAAGCATCCCTGGAAAACCATGCCTTTCGTGATGGAACTGATACAATTTCTGGATATCGTTCGAGTTTGGTTTTCTCAAATATTTTTTGCTGTAGATCTTGACAACGCGCTTGGAAAACTTATACAAGCAATCACGTGCCGTTCTTTCGGACATCCGTAAATACTCATCCCACGAGTCGGATGCCGTCCCGTAAGCTAGTTGCCGCAATGCCGCCGTGCATTTTTGATAAGTTGTGAACCCTTGCTTGCCTCTAGCATCGTGCCGTAATGTAAAATACGGGTCACAACTCGCCAAATCATCGGCAATACGTATGAACAATCGACGGCTCATCCGGAACCGCCGCCTAAACATCTCGTCCGTATACACCGGTTGGTCGGCAAAGTAATCACTGATTAATCGCTCGTGTGCACCTACATATATATTTGAAGAAAAATTATACTTTCTAAAAAATAAAGTATCTAAATATATATATTTGAAGAAAAATTATACTTTCTAAAAATTAAAGTATCTAAATATATATATTTGAAGATAAAATATAAACTTACCCTCCCGGTCTCTGTTTATGGCCGCTTGCCTAGGTCGCGGTTGCGAGCTCACCTCGTCTTCCTCCGCCACGATTAGTTGTGCCGATTCCCAAACCGCGTTCACAAAAACCCGGTTTTCTTCGCTCGACGAAGATGAGGAATCAATCATTGGTAGGTATGACATTGTTGGGTATTTTTTTTAAAGAAAGTAGAAGAGTTTTATGTTGGTTTTGGTTGATTTATGTGTGTTTATTTGGATGGTGGGATTTATATATTTGGTTTTGGTTTAAAATAATTAAAAAAAATAAAAAATAGCCGTTACCTCATATATAGCCGTTGGATTTAAAAAAAAAAAGAAATAATCTGATTGGTCAGTCCCTTTCGTTCGCAGAGGGACGTGGGGGACGGGGGAAAGGGGACAGGGGCAGGGGGCGGTGTGTTGTAGAGGGACGGGGAAAAAGTGAGGGACAGGGGGGTTGGGGCGTCTCCATACCCTTCAGCCTTAGGACACCTTTCCATTATGTGTCCTATTGTTGTGAAGATCATTTCAGTTCTGTTGAAGTCAAAGCCTTTGAAAATGAAGTTCGAAGAAATAACATGTATTTGATTACTAGTAGGCAGTATTTACGGTTTTTTTTTTTTTTTTTTTTTTTCTAATACGTTATCAATGCATGTCAAATTAGTCTTTATAATAAATATTATTTAAGATAACTTGATTTAAACGTATTTGTTAAAAAAATAAAATAATTTATTTTTGTACTTAGGGATAGTATTCAGGATTCTATACATATCAAGGATCATTCGTGTAATGTACCGATATTATCTATATATACTAGTGGGTTTACCCGCGCGTTACAACGGGATTTAAAAACGGATTGTAATATCATGATATTGTACAAACTTAAAATTGTTGATTTAATTGTATAAATGTTTAGTTTTTGAGTCCTAAAATTTATACTTAAAGGCACGAAGTTGAATGGACAAACTTACCATTTCTCATCTAATATTCACACGATTTTACATGTATTAATATAATAAAATCAAATGTGAAGTGTTTAATATGTAATTCTCACCATACCTTAAAAGCCTGCTCAAAATCATTTCATCATTCACTTACAAATAAGACATGTTTGCTGAATTTTTAGTTGCACTTAAACATATATCAGATCACCATTGGGCCTTGGGATTAATTTTGTAAATCTTTAATACATTTTCCTTAGTTGGATATCTACTTATTTGGTTGACACTATAAAGAGCACCAATGAAATATTATAATAAAGGAAAAACAAACATACATGTGTATGAACTTTATGTAGATCAAGAAAAACCTTGTTTAGATTATAAAAAAAAAAAACAATATTGCCTCAACATATTAACATATGGATAGTGAAAACAAAAGTTAAACTACAATTACATAAAAGAGTGTAAATTGTACTGTCAATAGAAACCTGCAAATCAAGAAAGGAGGGTTTCAAATTGCAAACAGACATGGGTGCATCCCTCAATTACAAAATCCATAAGCATGAAAGTCGAGTAAAGAAGGTCAAAATGCAAAGCCAATTTAGTAAACAACACTATTAGAATACGCAAACAAACTAAGCAACTGACGACTGAGTGTAAACGTGAAGAACTACACATTATTTATCTGACTATGTCCATGTATCCAAATAAAACATGGTTTGATCAGTATATCATTACAGTAATAAGACAATTAGAAACTTCTAGATCCTTAAAAACATAAGAAGACCATATCAGCTTCATAACAACTTCTTCACTACTTTGAATGTTAACACCTGCAAATAAACTAAGTAAGCAATTAAGCATTAAAACAAAAAAAAAGGTAATAAAAAGATATGACAATAATAATGCAAGAAACACATTATACATAATTATAAAAATAATCGGTTCGCTCTAAACGGGTAACTTGGACTTGGTTAGTAAAAACATTCTTATGATAGCTAGCAAATATTGAAACTATACATAATTCTATAACAACTTTGCTTAGAGTAAAATAATATTGCTTCAATATCTTAATGTTGTGACAATAAGAGTAAAAGTTAAAACATATCTACTTTACAATTCCATACAATTGAAAATATCTCTGCCATGACAACAAGGACCGGAACAATTCAATGCACAATTTCTCATTTTCTTGTACAATTGTCATGTGATATATTTTTGCAGCCATTAATGGACTCAAAGAGTCTTCAAATACTACAGAATATATCAACATATTGAAGGAGATTAACAAACTCACATTGAACTTCAATTTATCAATTGCCCTAATGTAATGTATAACTCTATGACTTATATAAGCCTATTAACAATATAGAGAGAAGAATGAGAGAGTGAGGGAATGCTTTTCTTATTGATGTATAGTATGAAATAAAAATGCCTCTTTATATATGCCCTTACATAAATACAACAGTAATAAAAATATAGGAGTTAAACATATGAAAAGTCATAAGCCCTTTACATAAATACAAAAGTAATACAAATAGAGGCGTTAAACATATGGAGAGTCATCATATAAACGCATGTATGTGAAGAGTCACTTTACATTGTGTGACAATTGCACGTTTCCTAGACTTTTTTATATTTACATTATTAGTCCTCGTACTTTGATTGTTTTGAATTTTAATAAAACGTTGAATTTTGTTGATCATACATCTTTGTTTAATTGCACTTCGTTATTAATCGTAAACGTATATTGAATCGTAACTTAAACATATCGTGTTGGACGTTTGCGCGGATCTTATCGTTTTAAATTCTATTGTGGTTTTTTATACATTTATTATTATTATTATTATTATTATTATTATTATTAAAGAAAATTTTTATAAGCTTAAACGTATAATAAGTTTGTGGAAAGATTTTGGGAAATGTCAAAATTTTGAGTGCGAAGTTTTAAAACATATTTTGTAAAGTGTTATAGAATAGTTATATAAAAATTTATTAAGTTTTTTTAAAAGTTTTAAAAACTTGTAGTTAGTTAAAGTTAACTTGGTTAAGTTTTTATAAGGAAAATCTAACAAGAAAAAAAACATAATAAAGTTAATCAAACTTTAATATAACTAACCTAAACTAACTACGGGCAGGGGTGTTCAAAAAATCCGAAATCCGAAAAAATCTGAAATCCGATCCGAATCCGAATTACTTATTCGGATTTCGGATCGGATTCGGATTTCACAATTAAATTATTCGGATTATTCGGATAACCGAATAACCCAAATAAGTTTCAATTGAGTGTTTGAAACTTAGTTCAACCCATGAGGCATGAGGCCAATACTAAACCATAATTCTTCAACATCATCCATCCATATGGACTATTTAGTGTCACATTTCGTGATGCTTGATTTTATGTTCAATGCTACGTTTTAAAGTTTGATTTTGTGTTTAAATTTACACTGAAGACTATATTTTGAAGTTTGAACTAAGCCAATTGTCGCGTGTCAGAGTACATAAGAGAATATCTAATGAGAAGATTTCTCAATGTCTTGCAAATTATTGACAAAAGTGATGAACCTTTAACACCCTATTTCACATATGTGTTAGAAGAAATAAAGAAGAATGCTATACTTTGTAGAGTTAGCTGGAATGGTGGTGATTATTATGGAGTTGTTGGTCCTTGTAAGTGAAAATGTGTATTAGATATTGGAAACAAAACTTGTACTTGCGCAGAAAGTGGGAAATCACAAGAATGCCCTGCTTACAGGAACATGCGAAGTTTTGATCAAAAGGTTGGCATATCAGGAACCTTGGTGCATCCATATTACCATATGGAGACATGGAAGAAAGTATAATTACATGTTATTTCCAATTAATGGTATGTCTTTATGGCCAAGTCCAAAGGTTCCAACAACTATCACACCACCAAAGCATATCACAAGCTATTGGGCAGACCAAAAAGAAGAGAACTATGTTTGAATTCAAGAATGTGGATGTTCAAAGGGGTAAAAAGTTGTCTAAGAAAAATGTGGTTACTGTAATTGGTACCTTTTAATAAATATTTATGATTATCAAACTAGTTTATTTGAAAACATCCAACTGTTAAGCTAATCCATTTAGAGACATGCATGTTTCATTACACTTTATTATCCAACTTAAAAAGGAGGTATAAAAGGGGTGCTAGGAATTGTCTATATTTTCAGTTCATTCCCACCATAATGGTCATGTTAAAATATTGTTTGGATGGAGAAACCACTTTATCCACATTTTGTTTGCTTTCTTACGTACTTTTTGAGATGTATTGTCATCTATCTATAACTTATAATAAAAGAATTGAATATTGATGAAGTGACATTTAATGAAAGCCTTAGAAAGTCATTTTAAGGACATGACATTCAAAAGGGCATCCTCCTCCTTAAGTGTGGCATGTGTCATGCCATGTGACAAATTAAAAATAAATAAATAATAATATAAAACTTAATCTACTAAATTTAAATTGAGTTATTTTATAAAAAAGAATTTAAAAACAAATTTAAATTTTTCTCTTTTATTTTCCTCCCATAATTTTTAAACGTTAATATCTTTTATATACGATATTTTTTAAAGAAAAAAGTTACACCAAATTAACGAGCGTTTTATTATCTTTCCAACGAGTACCATAGTTCTATATAAAAAACGGAGAAAAAAACAACTATTTTTTGTGGGGTTTCGTTCATACAGGAAAAAAAACACAAAGTGTTCAGGTTATTCATTAGTAATGTTTTTTTTAAACCATGTTCTTATCTACGATGTTGAAATTCGGCTCAATCGT
The DNA here is from genome assembly GCA_028751855.1 of Ambrosia trifida. Classification (NCBI taxonomy): domain Eukaryota; kingdom Viridiplantae; phylum Streptophyta; class Magnoliopsida; order Asterales; family Asteraceae; genus Ambrosia; species Ambrosia trifida. The sequence goes on from CM054124.1 coordinate 117,817,934, forward strand.
CATGCTTTCATTGGAATTTTACTTTTTTAAAGATGCATAGTTATACTTCATCAAGAGAAGCTAGGAGAAAGAATCGCGCAACACTGCAACACATGGTGTCACCTTATAGCAAGGTTATTTTTTTATTTATTTAATTACAAGGGTAATAATTATTACTATTAGTATTAGTATTATTAGAATTGTTATATTTTTCAACGCCGGGACGCTCCCGGGATAAAAGCTAGTTTAATCATATAACAAATCATTATTATGTGGCGATAAGGTATATTTTTTTTTTTGAACAATCAAAACGGACCATTTATTCATCTCAGTAATCTTTAACCATAATACAAACAACCGGAGTAGCAAGCCACTGCCCGAATAACCAACAAAAACAAACAAAACATAATCAATCTAGTCTGCCAACGATTACAAACCGGATCCTTCTACCCAGCCGATTATACTCAAGAGAATTCAATATCGTCAAAAGTCCACCATTTTGTCACTTAATTTATTCATAACTAGGTTAGAATTACGTGTACTACATGAGATGAATAATGTAATTTATACATTTAGTAATAAAATATTATGACTAATCATCTTATGGTGGAGTGGTATGGTGGCTCAATGATAGAAAACCCATGACTGAAAGGTCATGGGTCGATTCTTGAGAGCGCCGGGTTTTACCGATTATTCCATTGTCGTGCCTTTGGGCGGATGGATAGTCGGGTTTTCCCCGGAACTGGTGGACTTGGTGAAACCAGGAGCTTCCTTACATGTCTGGATATGCCGGATGGAAGGGGTCCTGATTTGACTGAGTAGGGACTCCAAAAAGAGTTCTTGATGAATTTCGTTGGCCGTTTAAAAAAAGAAATAAAATATCATGTCTTTAAAAACTTGTGTATTACACGGTTGAATAATATGTCAAATTGAACTTTAAAGTGACATTTATAAATTATCTTAAGTTATTTTTTGAACATTTTTTAACTGTGTGTTAGCTTTTTTATTTAATGGATAAATGATAATTCAACTTAAGTGTACTTACACTTTTAAATATTATTTTAACACAATTAAGTTAACTTTTAATTACAATGATAAATTTAAAAATAATAATATATATGGAATATAAAGGACTAAAATTAGGATCTTTTTAATACCACCTAAGATTTAAATATTTTTTTAGAATTCACTCATAAAAACAATCACTATCATTATCCTTCCAATTTTTTAATATTTTATATAACTTAATATTGAATTTGATGATATTTTTGAAGACTTTAATATAAGCCTTTAAGTTAAAGAAATAAGTTTATTTCGAATATCCATAATTAATTTCATATCTACTTGTTATACTGGTCGTTGTAGCCTGCAAGCGACCAAGCGCAAGTGAGCCAACGAATCATGTTAAATGAGGGGCAATTTGAACATTTCATCTATGATTATTTTAATCACAAGTATATTGTCATCTTCATCCTCCCTATTCACATCTTAACCCGTCTCTCTCTCTCTCTCTCTAAATCCTGCATCTATCTCCAAACCACAATTCCCACCACCATGAACTCACTTACCCACCTCCATAACACATCAACCCCATACACCAAACCACCATTGTCCCAGCCACCATGCCACCATCACCATTCACTTAACCACTTTAAAACCATCACTGCCACACTACCTCCACCCCACACCCACCGTCGCTGCACCACATCCTCCTTAAACCCACCATCGCTGCACTACATCCTCCTTAAACCAACCATCGCTGCACCACATCCTCCTTAAACCAACCATCGCTGCACCAACTCCGGATACCACAATCACCTAACACCAACAAAGATCTGCCACCACCATTTGAAATTAACAAAACCCTAATCTAGCCTAAAAACCCCAATCATGGGTTACCCAATCACCCCACATCCTCTTTTCAGACGTTCCCCCACAACCTTCGCCAATACACGTTCAGCCTAACATAGATTTATTATTATGTATGGATCCATCTCGGTTGTCTAGTACAATGCATCTCATTATGAAGACCCTATATGGAGTGCGTACTTAACATACATCAACATTCAGATGCAGTGCCGACGGAAACCCTGTATTGATGTTGTAAAAAGATTAATGCTTGATGATCATAACAATGAGAATTTAATTAGAATGTTGAAGAGGTGTAATTGGGTTGATATAAAGCAGCCTGTGGTAAGGGTGTCTGCTAATGTTAAGTATTTGGAAGAATGTAGGATTGTTGGTGGACAACTTGCTACTGTTATAATTAGGCAGCCTAGGCTGTTGACTATGGGTTAGTTAGAGCTTATAAAGGAGCTTGTGTCTAAGGTGTTGGATTTAGGATTTTCGATTGATTCTAGAAGACGAGAGGTGTGTGTATGTGGGTTTTATGTATAGATTTATTTTTGTTTATGTATAAAAAGAGAGTAAAAAAATAAAAAAACAAAAATAAATAGGTAAAATGACTACATTAATACCCATGACTTAACAGGAAAAATAAACCCAGTTAGTAAAATGGGCAAAAATAGCACCAAAATCTAAACTTCAGGGGTTCCATTGCAAAAAAAAAACTTTTTAGACTGAAACAGCAAACTGGACCAAACCTCAGGGTCGAAATTTGCAGTTAACTCAATATCACTCCCTATATTTTATTACTATAAATACAAATAAGTAAAATAAAATAACCTAAAAAAAACAAAATTTTGTGCTCACAATGACACGTGACGCAACCGGTTTGCAAATATTAATTTTGGAGTGAACCATTAATTACGATTTTAGGCCAAAAGGCCTATGGAATATAAAACTGAAACAAATTAACAAGACAATATATAATATCTTGTGGAACCGATGTATACGAATTTGGGTAGAAGCAAAGTGTCCGTACGTAAATGGACATGGTATATACACCAATGATGAATAGTCATAAATTACTCATGTCATGGGCACAACACGGTCTCTCGATATATCTTTATTACCCAACACCACACTATTTGGAACTACTACGTCTTTGACGGTTGCATCGCTTTCCACATGTTATTCTTCATTACTACACCTATATATACACCTTTCAATTTCATTAACCAAACCACTCTCTTAATTCCATTCATTTTCAATCAACACATTAATTCTTCATTACCCAATATATATGGGCCGAGTAACCACGTTCTTCTCTCTCTTTTGGGTCTTGAAAAGGGTTCGTCAATTCAGTAGATCATTTTTATCGGTCATCAAGGTTCGTTCCAATGATGATCAACCAGCTGTGCCCAGCTCATTGGAGACGAGCTTTTCTTTCAAGAACCTTGTTCTTGATCAAGAAAACTTGTCTAGAACCAACGGCTTCTACGAGTTCGTTGGTAATCCTAGGCCGTTTACCGAGCTCGATGCTGCAGCTCTTACCATTCAGAAGTTCTACAAGAGCTATCGAACTCGAAGGAATCTTGCTGATTGTGCGGTCGTTGTTGAAGAACTATGGTAATTAACATCGTTATATATTATCGTATACTTATAATTATATCATGTTAAATACAATGAATAATGCTTTAAATATTTTCATCAAGAGTTTGAGACTTTGCATACTTAGGGGCATTTGTTAACCTCTTCTTAATCATCCAGCTCTTAATTATTCAGCATTAAAAGTGTTTGTTTCAACTAAAAATAACATTTGAATGGTTTCATTAAGCTCTTAAACATTAAACTAATAAGGGGTGCTGAACCATTCTGATCCTCTTAATGATTCAACAATTAATCAGACAGATCCTACTAAACAAAACAACCTCTTAGCATCGTGCATTGGGGTTGCCAATTGCCATATACATAACAAAATAAGTTTAAAATGAATTCTTTTTAAGTTTTGGCGTCCCAAAATTTAATATTGAAACTTACGACTCTAGGGTTTGTTAATCAAGTTGCACTAGGCATTTAGCAAATGTATATCATGATGTATTTTGAATATAATCTTCATATATAAATTAATCCAAAGTTTTATAATTTTTTGAACGTTACATTGTTTATAATATATATATATAGGTGGAAGGCTTTAGATTTCGCAGCTTTAAAGCGGAGTTCGGTATCGTTTTTCAGCACCGACAAGCCGGAGACAGCCGTGTCGCGGTGGGGGCGAGCGTGTACCAGGGTTGCAAAGGTACAATTGCGTACTAAGTAGTAATATCATAAGACCGACCGACCGACCTCGTCAAACATGAAGTTACTTATATTTAATAAGTAGTAATATTGTTAAATTATAAGTCTGAATTGCCATGGCCCACACGTGTTATATAAAATCTTTCATTAAAAAATAAGAATAAGGTTTTTAATTTTATTCAAAAGAGTCAAGATTTGACAAGTTCTTGTAAGCATGACCAGGACCACTCTTACCTTCAAAACAATTGAAGTTAATGTTTGATTGTTTGAATATTGACCTTTGGATTCAAACATCCAAGTACGTACGATACAATTTATATTTCACTACCCTTATCTTTCATTAATTTATACTAATTCAGTCTTAACTTTGTTTGATTGTATTGCTTCTAGGTTGGAAAAGGCCTATGCAAAGACCAAAAAGCTCAAAAACTAGCCATTTGTCATTGGCTCGAAGCTGTAAGCTCAAAAAATAGCCATTTGTTATGCAAAGACAATAACAAATATAATAATTAACTGACTATTTTTTGTTCTCTCGATTCGTTTTCACAGATTGATCCGCGTCATCGTTATGGACACAATCTACAATTATACTACAATGTTTGGTTTACAAGCCAAAGTTCACAACCCTTCTTTTACTGGTAATCATATGTTTGAGATTGTTAAATTAATTATTATCTCCAAAACCATTGCATAACATAACAAAACCTTTTCATGTTGAATCCACACAATGCACGTATTTATACATATTGTTTTGTGATATTTTCAGGCTTGATGTTGGAGATGGTAAAGAAATAAGTGTGGAAAAATGCCCAAGAAACATTCTACAATACCAGTGCATTAAATATCTTGGACCTGTATGGCTTATTCATGATAACTTTATATATACACTATATTTGTTATTCCTTAATTTTATAAAGAATTAAGTGATATGTTCATGATTTTATGTTAGAATAAACTAACTTTCATGATTGTCATACTTTCTAAATGTAGAAAGAGAGGGAAGAATATGAAGTGACTATCGAGAATGGAAAATTATTATACAAACAAAGTCGAAGATTTGTGAAAACCGTTGAGGGAACTAAATGGATCTTTGTACTTAGCACGTCAAGAATCTTGTATGTTGGCCAAAAGAAAAAGGGTTTGTTTCAACATTCTAGTTTTCTGGCCGGTGCAGCCACCACAGCGGCTGGTCGAATGGTTGTCCATGATGGAGTCCTAGAGGTACGTATAATATATCACAAATTTTAGTTACAAATTAAATAAACTTAATTAAGAATACATTTAAGCAAGTTGAAAGGATAAAAACTCATTCCACCCAAAGTTTTTTATATGTTTCATTTGCATGTGACAGGCAATATGGCCTTATAGTGGTCATTATCACCCTACCGAAGAAAACTTCAAAGAGTTCATTTGTTATCTTGAGAAGCATCGAGTTGATTTGACTAATGTTAAGGTAAACACACAACTTATTGTTTTCATAATGTACAAATCTTTTTGCATGTATCTTAATTTAAAGTGTTTTTTTAATTATAATGTGCAGAAATGCCCATTGGACGATGATGATCCATTTTCTAATGTCACTTGTGATGAGAAATCCAAGCCCAATTCAATAAGGGGAAAATTGTCGATAAAAGTACAACCTGTAAGCGAAGATGGGTTGGCGTCACACGAATCTGTTAACATTCACTGTGACAAAATAGCAACACGAGAGCTAGGAAACGTGAAATCCCCACGATGGACATCTGGGACGGGTCCTAGGATCGGTTGTGTGCGAGATTACCCAACAAAACTACAATTTCAAGCACTTAAACAACTAAATTTGTCACCAAGACAAGTTACAATGGTTAGCAATGGACCAATCCCTTCACCTAGACCAAGTCCTTGTATGCACCTTTCACCGAGACTCGCTAACATGGGCTGGAATAACGAACGCAAAGTCTGAACTCGAATCAATAATCGCTGGTCGGTAGTCATTGTTGACGTTAGATGTTTCATTATTCTTTTGGTTGTTGAGAGTGTTCTCTACATATGAACAAAGTAGAAGGATCTCTAGTGTCATTATTAAATTCTTTGGGGGCGTTTAGTGCTACTTGGATATATAGGATTAACATAGGGCAATAAAGAGTATGTATTTTCGACGTAAATGCCCGTTAAAAAGCGTGTCTTTGGGTGTCAAAAAGGTCCATAAGTCGTCACTTCAATTTAATCAAATATTTTATTATTATACTTCTTTGTTTTTTGCTTTTAGGAGAAAAAATTTATTTTTATTTCTTATAATTTGTGATTAGAACGTATGCTCGCATGTACATCTATACACTCGATCTCGATCCTTACTTCCATATTATTAAATTCGCTAATATTAGTTGTTTGAATATTGAAGATGATATATGTTAATCAAATGCATTTTTAAACACATATATACACATTTATTAATAGATACGTAGCATGATTAGAATCATAATCTTGGCAATGAGCTGGGCAATTTGGCGAGCACGTAATGATTTAATCTTCTCTGGCAACGATGCAACCCGACAGGAATTTTCTTAGAGGCTCAAGCGATGGCGTTTTCATGGGTCAAACACAAAAATAAACAAGGGGGTTGGACGTGGGAGAATTGGGTCGTTTTTAACGTTCCTATAACTTAAGTGTGCGTTTTTGTATTTGAGTTGGTGATGGATTTGGGCGATGTAATTAATTGTAGCTAGTGTCTCGCTTGGTACAATCTTGTATATATTTCGGGTGTGGAATAAAATTTGAAGTTTGCCGATAAAAAAAAAAAAAAAAGCTATACAATTAATTTTGTAACCCCGTAAATTTTTGTGAATTATCATGCGAAAATTTTCCGTTTTGAATAGAAACTAAAAAACTAACGTGAAATTGCGCATATGATTGCTTTCAAACTACAAGAGAACTCGCCATTCTATTGGACATTACAAATAATTATAATCAAGATTAAGTTTTGTACTGATTATATTTGACAAGAGCGTAACAAAGTCGAGCTAAGCCACAGCTCGTCTAAACTCGAAATGCCGCAAAGCAGAGGACTAAGTGTAACCTGAATTTAGTTCTTTAAAACGGGAGGCCGACGCCAATGCAACACCAAGCAGTGATCTTTACTAGGCAATCAAAAAAATCTACCTACTAATAAATGAGTAACTAGGGTGCCACATGTCCTTTTACTAGGCCCTCCACATAGGCTCCAAATCATATTACACATGGCAACCATACAATGAGCCTAAAAAAGTAAGGACCCGCCCGTTTCATACCCATTGACCCGTTTTATATTATACCAATCTGATGGGATTGGGTACCGAATAGACCATTGCGCATACCCAAACCCGGAACAACACTGGCGCGCGGAAGAAAGCCACGCGCAGGATTTGGTCAAAGCTCATTAAATACACAGTCAACAGTCAAGGACCGGTCAAGGCGAATATCATGCATGGTCAATAGCCATGCATGAATCACGTAACTATGCCAGTTAAGGCGGTATTCGATTCCACTGTTTCCTTAAATCTAGCTTTCCATATATCACCTTATTAACATAATTAAGGGTGATGGAGACAACCTAACCATGGTTAGGACCTGGGTAATGGTGGCATACGGACTCTCCTATAAAAGGGATCACATCCCCAATAGGAGAGGACACTTTCTACTGACCTGGAGAGCTATCATACTAGATAGTATCCCCATTCACCCCGTTTTTGTCATAAACAACTACTTCGAGTAGTCGTCTCCACACCCATACTTTCACTCTTATTTGCAGGTATCCCCAAGCCGTAGCTGTTAGTGAAGGATCAACTCTGTAGTAACTGATAATCTTATCATCCCTAACCGGTGGTGAGACTATTTGTTTCTTCATTGGCGCCATCCCATACGGTTAAACCAATCTTTCAAACTAGCACAATGGCTTTCTCAAAGGATGGAAACAACAACGTTGATGCCGAGGCCACAGTGAACGAAGAAATCCAAGACGTAACGCCAAACACAATCACCAAGAATGTGGCCCAGAGGCAACAAGCCTCAACATTCCAGTTCCACCCAACAAAGGGAGGAATAAGTGGAGGAAAAAAGGCACAAGACAATCTTTCTTCGGTTGACCCGGACGAATGGTTGGCCCAACAAAACTCAAAAACGATTGCTGAATACCAGAAGATGGTAATGAAACAAGCAAAACTCAAGACTCAGAAGGCGTTAAGTTTTGACCTAAGTGGGGATGATTCAGAATCCCCACAGAAGAACAACAGTGGCCGTCACGCAAAGGGACACCGTCAGGCGGTACGTGGTGGAGGCCGTGGTAGAAATACTCACGGCCAGGACCCCGTCAACCTGAACGGTGAACCAGACGGCTACGAATCTGAGGACGAAGTGTATCACAACACAAGTAAGAGGCAGCATTCCAAAACTGCTGCCAGCAGCTTGGCTCCTAAAGATGATGATCTGTACAAGCCATACAGACCAAAAACTTTCGCAGAACGTTCGAAGTTCTGCGCAAGAATTGCAGAGGAACCAATGCCGCAAGAATGTAAACTACCAAGTACCATTGGAAGATTTGACGGCCTGCGTGATCCTGATGATCACCTGCACGCATTCGATTGTGCTGGTAGCTCCAAATTATGGCCAGTGCAAGCCTGGTTTCACTTATTCGTACAAACCCTAACGGGGGCGGCTAGAATTTGGTACGAGAGTCTGCCGGTTGGAAGTCTCGTTGACTTTGATGACTTAATAAGGAAGTTCAAAAACCATTTCTCTCATTTGCGCAAGCATAAAAAGGACAAAGCCCATATCCTTTTGTGTTCGCGCAACGATAATGAGTCTTTGGAAGACTATATAATCATATACAACAAGGAAGCACTCCAACTGGGATGCGGAGAAGAACTTACCCGTGCAGCCTTTATACACGGGGTAAAAAATGATGATCTAATGAGATGCTTAACCGGCAAAGACGGCGTATCAGAAGCTTGGGATGAAGTAATTGAAGCTGCCAAAGTCTACGCGTCTTCAGAGCGCTCTTTCCAACGCAACAAAAACGCACAGCAAGGTAATGGTCATCACGGACCATCAAATAACAGAGGAAAGGGTAAGCAGTCCGTTTGGTCAAGAATCTCAGGCGCAGCTGAGGAAGGAAAATATTCTTCCTCACAAGATGCAAGAAACATGCTGAGCTCCAGAGGATCCCGTGATAATAAGGGACATTCAAAGAAGAACTATGATTGGACACCACTGTCCAAAACACCATCTGAGGTGCTAAAAACAGAACAGATCCAATTTCCAAAGCCACAAGAGCTTCGCAGTGACAGGAAAAACGTGGACAGGTCAAATTACTGTGAATACCACGAGGACCACGGTCACATGACGGATAATTGTTATAGCTTAAAGATGGAAATCGAAAACGCAATCAAATCTGGTCAATTGACGCATCTTGTTAAAAACATGAGAAGAAAGCAGAGGGACAACACAGAAGCAGGAGAACCCTCCCAAAAGAAGATACGCAATCTCAACGCGCATCATGTCTACAGCGCCTCTCGCAACACATGCAACATGATTCACAGGAGCGCAAGCCATAAGCGTACCTTCATCGAGGCGAAGAACGATTCCTGGAAGGAAGAACAGGTGATTATGCCAAGGGTAAAAGGCGGAGCATGCTCCACAGCTCCATTAATCATAACAGGGGTTGTCGGTCATTATCGAACACGATACATGTTCCTGGATAATGGCAGTAGCACCGATATCATGTACCAGCAGTGTTTTGACCAGCTGGATGATGAGGACAAAAAGAGGATAGTACCAACAACGGAACCGATATCCGGTTTCATTCATGAATCCATTTACCCATTGGGCACGCTGACTTTCCCGGTAACACTCTCTGACGGGAAACATTCACGCACCGAAACGTGCGACTTCACCGTGCTCCCAGTCAATTCCTCGCACGACATCCTCCTAGGTCGAGAGGGATTGGCAAAGTTCAACTGCAATGCTTCTACACCTCACCAGATGATGGGTTTCCCAACGCAAACAGGAGTCGCGTTCATCAGAGGAAATAAAACGTGTCATGCAACAGAAACATCCAGGCCTTCAAAGCAAGCAAAACCAACTGTTCGGACCGAACCGGAAAAATGGGTTATTAACCCTCTATTCCCGGAACAAACAGTTGTCATCGGCCATGCAATTTCTGACCCCATCCGCACTCATTTGAAACAGCTGCTGACAAAAAACATGGACATTTTCGCGTTCAAACCATCAGACATGGTCGGGGTTCCGCGACACGTTGCGGAGCACAGGCTCAATGTTTACAAGAATGCAGAGCCTATTGTTCAGAAGAAACGAAGCATGGGGCCAGAAAAAACAAAGGCGATAAACGAGCAAGTAGAAGAACTCTTGAAGGCCGGTATATTGCGCAAAAGCAAATACCAAACGTGGGTAGCAAACCCGGTTATGGTAGGGAAGTCTAATGGCACATGGCGCATGTGCGTCGACTATAAAGATTTAAACAAGGCATGCCCAAAAGACTGTTACCCACTGCCTGAAATTGACCTAAAAGTCGATTCTTTGGCGCCATACAGATTCAAATGCTTCCTCGATGCTTACAAGGGCTACCATCAGATACAAATGGCCAAAGAAGACGAGGATAAAACTGCTTTCCGCACAGACATGGGTACCTTCTGCTACACCAAAATGCCGTTTGGGCTAAAAAATGCAGGGGCAACGTATCAAAGATTAATGGACACCGCTTTTGTCAAACAGATCGGTGTAAACCTAGAGGTATATGTTGACGACCTGGTGATCAAAAGCAGGGAGGAGGATCAAATGTTACTCGACATACAGAAAACATTTGATCAGTTACGAAGTGTGCGGATGAAGCTCAATCCGGGGAAATGTTCCTTCGGAATGGAGGAAGGAAAGTTTCTCGGCGTGTTGGTAACAAAAGATGGATTCCGTCCAAATCCAGAGAAGGTTCAAGCAATTGAACGGATGCCTTCACCATCCTCAATCAAGGAGGTACAAACGTTAATGGGACGGCTAGTAGCTTTGAACAGGTTCCTGTCAAACTACGCGTCCAAATCTTTTCCTTTCGTGGACACGCTGAAGAATTGTTTAAAAAAGTCCAATTTCAACTGGACGAAAGAAGCAGAAAATGCATTCCAAGAAATGAAGACGTGTCTGGGCAACCTGCCAACACTCACAGCTCCACTACCAAAGGAACCACTCACCTTGTATCTGTCCGTAACAGACAAAGCTATCGGGGCAGTTCTCATGGTTGACCGGAAAGGGGTCCAAACCCCAATCTACTATGTTAGCCGCATGCTTCTAGATGCGGAAACACGCTACTCGACAATGGAAAAATTGGTCCTGGCGTTAGTCCATGCATCGAGAAGACTGCGGAGGTATTTTCAAGGACATCCAATCAATGTCCTCACAGACTTCCGGATCAACGACATCTTGCGGAAACCAGAACTCTCCGGACGTTTGGCAAAATGGGCAATAGAGTTGGGGGAGCACTCAATTTCGTACAAAACAAGACCCTCCTTCAAAGGACAGGTCCTCGCAGACTTCCTAACAGAGGTCCCAGCAGATAAAATTGAAGAGTGCACCAAAGAGGCGTCGTCCAATTCTATCACACCCGATGAAACCCAGGTATGGAAGTTGTATACCGACGGAGCCTGTAATGATGAAGGCGCGGGCGCAGGCCTACGCCTAATAACACCGGAGGGAAAAGAATACACATACGCAATTCGGCTCGAGTTCCAAACAACAAACAATGAAGCAGAGTATGAAGCCCTGCTTGCTGGTTTGCGGATTGCGAAAAAGATGGGCGCACAGCACATTGAAGCACACGTGGATTCAATGCTAGTCGCCAACCACATTGACGGCACGTATGAAGCAAGGGAACCAACCATGGTCCTGTACTTACAGCATACCAAAGAATTAATGAAAGACTTCCATTACTGCAAAGTAATCCATGTCCGCAGAAGCCAAAACAAACCAGCGGACGCATTGAGCAAAATGGCGTCAACCGCATTCGACCACATGGCAAAAGACATCCGAGTCGAGACACTGGCCAAACCATCCGTTCCGTCGAAACAGGTGAATGTAATCCAAACAGGTAAAGAATCCTGGATTACTCCAATAATGGCTTTCATAACCAAGGGTGTTCTCCCAGACGACAAAGCGGAAGCAAGGAAATTGCAACACAAGTCTTTGCATTATGAAGTAAATAATGGCATCCTGTATCGGCGGTCCTACCTTGGGCCATTACTCAGATGCGTCGATTCCGCAGAAGCAACATACCTGATTCGAGACATTCATGAAGGTACATGCGGACTACATGCAGGACCTCGCATGGTCGTTGCGAAACTTATGAATGCTGGATACTTTTGGCCCGGGATGCACCTTGACGCAGTCAAAGAATTGCGGAAATGTGACGCATGTCAAAGACATGCGCCAGGAACACTTAGGCCAAAGAATAACTTGGTACCGGTCACCGCAGCATGGCCATTTCAGAAATGGGCCATAGATTTAGTGGGACCTTTTCCCACTGCGCCAGGCAATGTTAAATACCTATTGGTCGCTATTGACTATTTCACCAAATGGGTAGAAGCAAAGACGTTAGCCACAATCGATGGGCGCAATATCAAGAAATTCATATGGGAGTTCATAATTTGCAGATTTGGACTACCCATGGAGATTGTGAGTGACAACGGAACGCAATTTACGGACCAGCACTTACAAGAATGGCTTCATTCTATGAAAATCAAGCAAATCTTCACTTCTGTAGCACACCCCCAAGGCAACGGACAGGTTGAAAGGGCAAACAGAAGTATTGTAGAGGGGATCAAAACACGCTTGGGAACAAAGCGCAGCGGTTGGGTAGATGAATTACCACATGTTCTTTGGGCCCACCGCACACTTCCCAATACAAGTAATGGGGAAACACCATTCAGCCTAACTTACGGAACTGAAGCGGTCATCCCAACAGAAGTTACAAATCCTTCCCCAAGAGTCTTGCTTGCGGAGTCAATCGACAATGACAAGGAGCTGCGTATGAATCTAGATTTCTTGGATGAACGGAGAGATTCAGCTCATGTACGGGAAGCCGCATACAAAAGACAGTTAGAGAAATATTATAATGCGCGGGTCAAAGAACAAACTTTCCGCGTAGGTGACTTTGTCTTCCGCAACAATGAAGCTTCAAATGCAGAAAAACCAGGAAAGCTGGCCCCAACTTGGGAGGGGCCTTACAAGGTTCAACAAGTACTGGGAAAAGGGGCATATGCCTTAGAGCGATTAGACGGTTCACCAATTCCACGCACCTGGAATGCAGCCCAGTTACGTATATGTTACATGTAACATGCTACAGTGATTATGTAATAAGGAATTGATTTCCAAAGTTTATTAACATTACAAAAAAGCATTTTCATACAAACTGGTGGCTAGCAAATATAGATTACATACCAAAATCGTCGATGATTATCAACAAAACAAGAGGGCACTAACACTAAAACCCCATGACACAGTGATCAAACAATCACTCAAAAAAAAAAGAGAGAAAAAGGAAAGACACAACTTTACACGAAGACTCCTACATAGGATATACACATCCTAACATGTAACCTTCTTGGAAGTCTTCTTCTTCTTCTTCACATCTCCTAGTTCAGATAACTTCTTCATCTTCAGGGGCTTTCCATCAACAGTACCTTGATCATCCAGATAATCTGGACGCATGTCCTCCTGTGACAGCAGAAATGAACAATGTTCTGCCAAACGATCAAGGGCTTCAGTGGAAGTACAATCATGATCAGGATAACAGGACAAGAGGGTAATACCCTGCACTGCCAAAATCTCCTTGGCATTTAGAAAATTGCTTGAAGTTCTGGACGCCATTTTTTCAGAGAAAGTGGTGAAAATTTTTAAAGGTATAAATTATTCTGATGATTATACTTACTATATATAGAGGAGAGAGATTACCATCATTAATTACCATTAATGGTAATCCACTCGAGTACCCTTGGGAAGACTGACAGGCAGCCTGTCACCGCCGTCATAACAGTCACATCAAGGGCAGACTGACAGTCACCTGCGTCAGAAGCACATCAGATGACATCACCTAATGATCACCATGCACACGTGGAAAATAAAGTTAAAGGGAGTTGCACTGTTTAGCATACATGAAAATCAAAGTGTTCAACAAAGACATGCAACCACGATACATCAATAGTGTCCATACATAAAAATAAACTAAAGGTTCAAATATTGGGAGATGTCATCACTCCCAGCGCCCTCTGCGCGTTTCCCTTCAGCATTGGAGGATGTTCCGGCTTCCACATCAGTGGCCACAGTCTTACCCTTCTCTTCCGTCTGCGCCTTCTCAGCGAGCTCCGCACCGAGACGATCAGACTTGATAAAATAGTTGCGCAGTTCCCCAGCAGGATCATCAGTCTTCGCGCAGGCCTCCAACAGGTCGAAGACTTCTAACTTCAGGTGCTCGTAGTCATCATAGGCTTTGAGCAGCTCATCGTCATATGTCTCACTCTCATAGGGACCGGATTCTTTTTCTTTGCCCTCAGCACAGTGACTGAAGCCTTCGGAGAAACCAACCTTAATGCCCTGCTTCACGGATGAACTTGAGATGCGCGCAATCACTTCCGTCAGCGCAGGATCGTTCCAGACACGCTTGAATACCTGCACAAAATAATATTCAGCATATAAAACACACTTTAAAGTAAAGAAGATAGAAGAGTTTTTGACGTACCCCAGCAACTCCATCGCCCATCAACCAGGCAATCCTCTCGTTGGCAGCAACGGCTAGATCAGTGGCTTCCTGGAACAAAACCTGCACTTTGTCCAACTCCACTTTAGCCTGCGTACATGAGGATTCCGCCAAGGCTTTCTCTACCTGGACCTGGGCATTCTCCGAAGTCAATTTCTCCATCTTGGTCTCCGCGTCAGACAAAGAAGCAGTTGCGCGAATAAGCTCATCATGTTGAGAGTTGTATTTTTGAATGACATTAGCAAGCTCAGTTTGCTTCCCTTCAAAGGCTGCTTGAGTCTGCTCCATCTCTTTCTTCAAGTTAGAATTCTCAAGTTTCAAATCTTTAACGGAGGACCGCAGCTGTTCAGTCTCAATGTTCGTCCTCTTGCAAGCTACTGACCAAGCATGAGACGCATCAGCCTTCTCCTTCTTTACTCTCTCCAACTCTTCAAGGGCATCACGAGCAACTTTCTGGTGATGCTCAATCTCAGCACGTACGTCATGACGAGCACGCTGGAACTCCTCTTCCCGCCCCAAAAGCGCAGCCTCAGAATCCTTTAAATTCTGATAATCCCTTTGGAACACATTTTCACGCCGGATAAGGGATCCAAGACCGCTGACACCAAGAGAAAGATTCATGGCCATATCAATGAATAAGGAGCGACGGTCAACGCTATCCTGATAATCACGCTCCGCAGGAGGAACGGACATCATAACAAACTCTTGCGCATCAAGCGCATTTGTGAAGCGAGTAGTGTCCATGATATCCCAGCGCGGCTGATATGGCCTTGACGAATCAGAGGGGCGAAAGGAAAACGCTCTTTGCCGATGACCAGAACTACTACCACCACCGGAGGAGATGTCGGTATAAACAATGGTAGAATCAACAACTGTGCGCTGGAAGTTGGATGGATTCTCAGTTACAAGTTCATCGACCTTCTGACTATCAAGCGCTGCTTCAAATCCTTGAGACAAGCTCGGCTCATGTGCTTGCTCCGTCAAACCAAGATGACTAGTCTCCAAATTCGGTGTTACAGATTCATCCACCAGCTTACCAGCATCTTTCTCAACATCAGTCGCTAACTCAGCTCGAACAGGTCCTTCTTGCTGCATCACTTCCTTCTCCACTTGAACATCTAGGTCTTCCGGGATAGGAGTAGTTTGAGAACACAACTTCTCACCAACCGTTGTTTCAACAATGACCGGCATCACTTGCTCGGTCACGTCAGTTGGTTGGGCAGATGTAGATACCTCCTTCAACACAGATGAGTGCTTCTTCCGAGACTCTGCAAAAGGATGTTTCCCTACATAAAATGCTGCTCACAATACTTCAACACATTTATCACAAACACAGAAAAAAGGTAAGAAAAACATGTGTACCAGACAAATTCCTTAGAGTTTTCATGGGCAAGTTCTCGCGCACAGGCGGAGGCTTTACTGGGATATCCAGCTTGTCCGTAGATGGCCACGTCAATGGCTTGAACACATTCACAGGAACCGCGGAAATGGGTCCTGGTGAAGTAACATCCAGACTCGCAACAGAGGATTGCGGAACTTGCACTTGTTTCTGATCCAGCTCAGCAACACCACCTGATTCTCGGATAGGAGAAGAACGCCTAGCGCGCTTGTGCTCCAGCTCCGTATCAGACTCAGTCAAGTCTTCATCAACCTCTTCCACAATGATAGGCGCGGCGGGTGGTTTGGTCCTCTTACTAGCCACAACACGCTTCCTAGTAGTACTTGTGCCTGGCGCGGTAACCACATCTGTATCAAGTTAACACATGCGTAAGAAATGAGTTACGAAATTATGAAGACTAACCAAAGGACTCCTTGCGCTCCGAAGTAACTTCCTCAACATCGTCATGAACTTTCCTGCGGAGTTGTATACCCGCACCTAACACGAAGAACGCGCTGAATCAGTACGCAGAACGCGTACCAAGTGCGCTTCCTTCGCATACATAAAACAAAAAAATAAACACAAGAAAGTGGATAAGAAACGACAAACCTGTTCGAACATACTGCTTTGGAGGATCCACAAAATTGGGATGCAAAAAGTTACCACTGGTCCTCTCAGACAAGCGCGGAACACCGGCAACAACCGGAGCATACGGCACTTTCGCTTCACCGCGCTTAGCAAACAATTGAAACAAAGAGATATCTGGATATATAAAGAAACATGTGAGGAATAACACACAGTATATCCGTAAGACAAAACACAAATATAACTCATATACCTTTTGAAGGATTCGGGTCCTGACCCTCAGGGCAGATAAGGCTAATCCCCAACAAGTTCAAAACACTCTCAGGACACTCATCCATCATCAGGGGAGTTGCATGATCACAGAGTGTTTTGTACCAATCTTGATCTTTATAACCCACCATGGGGGGGAATTCAGCAATCTTCTCTCTCAAACCAAGCACCATCCATTGAAAGGGTGCAGGAATGACTCCATGTTTGATATAGAAGAACTTGTCTTTCCATTCATACATGGACTTCACCTTCTCCGAAACAAGCTGTTTCACTTTCCGGCGAATGCCCAAGCTAAACCAGCCACTTCCGCCACGGGCTGCTTCAAGGACATAAAAAACATTTAATCTTTCCCACGTGGGTTCAATCTCCAGTGAACGACATGTGGCTTCAAAATGTAGGATCCGGCACCAACCATAAAGAGTCAATTGCGTAGGATGCACTCCATATTTCAGTAACACATCCACCACAAATTTAGAGGCCGGCAACCGAAAACAGCATTTAGTGAAAGCAGCAGCATACAAGGTAATTTTACCAGGAGGAGCCTTTAAAGCAGTTTTTCCTTCAGCAGGAAGTTCAGGCTCCCATTCCGGCAATATGCCGTACCGGTCAATAAAACCCAAATACGAGTCTTCATCCCACTTAATAGTGGTGGCTTCTATGCTCTTTGACGATTCCTTCCCCAGATCTTTCACAGTGTCAGAGGTTTTACTCGACTCTTGCACATCTTGGGAATCTTGCGACATAGTTGAAGGAAAAGGTAATTTTGTGAAGAAAGAGACGTTGAAGAGAAAGAAATTCAAAAAACTTGAAACAGTTGAAATGGAAGAAGCCACATTCAAAATTTAATATATAGGCTTTGCAATTAATGTGCCTGACGTCATGGACAAGCTTTTCGGAGGTGAGTCCAATGAAATGATGGCACGTGTGCAATGGAAAACAAACCGACGTCACACGCGCCTCACGCGCCCACGCGCCTGACAACCGCCGGTCACACGTCTCTGCACACGTCCCAATTGACAGAGGTCATGTCAATGCCACTCGCCATATGGTCCACAAATTTTCAAACACAAGGGGGAAATGACATTTGTCCACACATGCAAACTGACGTGTCCCACCAATGCGGACAAACGACGTAAAAATCAAACCCGTTCTCCGCACAATGCTCACGTCAGCACATAACGCAAAATCGGTACGCAGAAGAAAGACCAACGGAAGGAACCCATTACAAATTAGTCCAGCATCCCTCACATCTAAGATGAGAGACACACTGGACTGGGGGGACTTGATGGGATTGGGTACCGAATAGACCATTGCGCATACCCAAACCCGGAACAACACTGGCGCGCGGAAGAAAGCCACGCGCAGGATTTGGTCAAAGCTCATTAAATACACAGTCAACAGTCAAGGACCGGTCAAGGCGAATATCATGCATGGTCAATAGCCATGCATGAATCACGTAACTATGCCAGTTAAGGCGGTATTCGATTCCACTGTTTCCTTAAATCTAGCTTTCCATATATCACCTTATTAACATAATTAAGGGTGATGGAGACAACCTAACCATGGTTAGGACCTGGGTAATGGTGGCATACGGACTCTCCTATAAAAGGGATCACATCCCCAATAGGAGAGGACACTTTCTACTGACCTGGAGAGCTATCATACTAGATAGTATCCCCATTCACCCCGTTTTTGTCATAAACAACTACTTCGAGTAGTCGTCTCCACACCCATACTTTCACTCTTATTTGCAGGTATCCCCAAGCCGTAGCTGTTAGTGAAGGATCAACTCTGTAGTAACTGATAATCTTATCATCCCTAACCGGTGGTGAGACTATTTGTTTCTTCACAATCAAAACAATATTTAGTCTTCCTTTTCACGAAATAATCCTTTCACCTACCCTCTCCCAAATCTTAATTTCTTACATCTATGAGATCTCAAAAAGTCCATGTCTTTCATCTAACCCAACCGAATCAATCTTTCTTCCTGATGATGAATCATTATATTTTGTGAGAAATAAAAAACGGGGGTTTCTTGTGATGTTAGGGTTTCAATCCACTTCGTGTCAGTTTACCATCGAAGGGTTTGTTACAGCCTTTAAGGTATGTGTTCTTCAATTTTAATCCGCTATACTTTATGATAACTGGATCTGGGTTCATACTTTTTTTTCAGACGATCTATAAGAAATTGTTTGGATAATTTGTCTGCTGAGATCGATTCCAACAATGACTTGCTGTAGATCGATTCCAAAGAACTATACAGATCTCGAGGGTATATTTTCGGCCTTTATCGTCTTAATGTTATCAGTTAGACATCAAACGGTTTCCCATCATTAATAAAGAATGCCTTATGATTTTTATATTTGATTTAGTCATATCTTATGATTGTTGCATTTGATTTAGTTTTCTTAATTTGTTTTATATAGTTGCTACCATTTAGGAGTCGGCTGTATAAATTTATGTCACACAATAGTTATTACCACAGCTTTGGTTATCTTAATTGAGACTATTCATGTTTCCGATGTATGCGATGATTCCATGGATTTCTGAAAAAAAAAAACAATGGTCCAACTTAAGATTGATGCATTTTGAGCGATGTTTGTGTATATATGTTATGGATACACCATGTTGCAATCACACCTATTTATAAGTTAATTCCAAGGAAGTGGTCTATATGAAATAAATTTGTGTAATCTAGGCAGTTAAAACTCTTTAAGATCTGTATATGAAGTGGTCTATACGAAATATTGTAATTTCTGATGAATGGTATGCTTTAAATAAGTATGAAACTACTATTATCTTTTTCAATGTTGTGCAAAAAATTGGTTTTAACATTAAAAATCTACACGTAGTGACCAAAAAGTTTATGTATCGTTATGGGGAAAGTTGGCTTGGAAGTTTACTAATGATGAAATTAAGAGGCTTACCAATGACAAAATTGTTGTTGTTCTGACGTGCTGTAAAGTTCGGCTTTACAAAGGTATGACTTTTGTCACATTAGAATTTTTTTAGTTCATGTTTTTTCACCTCTTACATATATTCCAAATATTTTCTTCATTATATTAGGTTCCATGTCTTTAATGACAACCGTTGCATCTGATCTTCTTTTAAATCTTCCGTTACCTGTGGTTGATACTTTCAAAATTATGTAAGCATCCCCTTATATAAAACATAGTTGGTATGTTACTTTCAGTTTATTATGAAATTTATATATCTGTTTTTTTACAGACAAACTCCACCAGTTGTATTTACAAACCATGAACTACATGATCAAGAATTTTGCATAACTAGCATCGCGAACGTATTTGAAAAGTTGATTGCAGGAGTTACTGAGGTAATGAAGTTGCCCTATCATTTTTTTAGGGTTCCCCCATTGCGTGTTCTATGTGTTCTTGATTGTAAAAGGGGTGCTGGGTGTAGCGTCTTATTTAATTTGAAATGAAATCATTATCATATTGTTAGTTTGCAAGTATATGGGTTACAAGTGGTGGGTGCAAGTATTCTATGGGTATGCTAGAGTGGTGATTTGACCCAATTACCTATGGGTGCAGGTATTATATGTGTTTGTGGAAAAGCTAATGAAAATGCTTCGAATATGTTTGTTTGTGTGTGCGTGTGTTACAGCACTCCGCATCTTTTTGCGTTTAATGTTTGTTGAGGTTTGTGTAATTGTATGTGGGTTTGAATCTTTTTTTTTTTGTTGGGTTTATTTGAAGTTTATTGATTTTGTTTTGTAGAGTTTTATATGGATCAGGTTAAGGATTTTGATTTTGAGGGTTAAAAGTTATACCTTTGTTGGCTTTAGTCTTTGATTTCTTGAATTTTAAAGCTGATTAGCAAGTCATAAAAGTGATATTATCTATATCTATACTATATTATAAAGCATTTCCCAAGGACTTCTTAAAAATTAAGAAAGTACAAGTATAGTTGCTTGTCATACAATACATAATGCATAAAATAACTACTTTTGGGGGCAAAGTTGTCTTTACAACACCATATTTAATCAAAAGGAAATCAAAAGTCAAGAGAGTTTATGAGAGATCATGACATTCAATTTTATAATTACTTTGAACACATTAAATAGAAACCTATAAAAACAATTCATAATGCTATGTTTTGTTATTATCTTTTATACAAAATTAGAAAATTTAGAAAGTTAAAGTTTTATAAACTTGATAATACTATATAGAAATCGAGAAATCAATAATGAAAGTTGTGTTTTTAATCATTAGGTAACGGTTTGAATTATGAAATTATTACGTTATACTCATACACAAAGTCAGTCCTCAGGATTTATGTGTCTCGTACGAGCTGAAAAAAAAGGCCCCTAGAACCTAATGAATCAATCCTACATGTTTTCTATTTAAAGTGTTGTGGTCCCCGCTGCAACGTGCGGGCACCCCCACTAGTTATATATAAAAATACCTTTAATCATGACTTTTATCTTGAAATTTGCAGGGCTGTTGCAACTTCACTGGCTAAAAGGCATGTTGATGGTTCATTGCCAGTTGTAGATATTAATCTTGAACTGGAGAATTTAATTGGGAGGAAGTGAAGCTGGGAACTGAAAACGATCAGCAGTATGATTAATTTTTTTAACCCGTTATTAAGTTATCGAATTAAGGGGTTGTGTGTTGTTTATTGGGTCTGAAATGAGCGATAAATTGCAGTGCACAAATGATGGGGCATAGACCAAGTTTAAACAACAAAAATCCTACAAAGTATTAATTTTAAATTCAAATTACATTAATAGAAACCAAGTTTTTTAATAAAAAAATAATATATCACTTAAACTAAAGTTACATAGACCAAAATTATAAATATTAAAAAAAAAAACTAATCCATTCATATAAATATTTAGCTCAATTTTGTTTTCTTTCTAATAAGTTGCTTTCTTATCATATAAATTGCATAATTATTAAAAAATTGTGTGCGTGATTATTAGTATATGTTGCGTAACTTGTGTAATACACGGGATTCTAACCCATTAAATATTGATATCGGTGGTAATTTGGTATTCTGAATAAATAAAAAGTATATTTTCTTAGGTCATGTGTAGTGAAGGGACGTTATGGGGCGTTATGAGAAATAAAATATTATAAAGTAATAGAAGGAGTTTTATAGGGCGTTATGAAAAAAGAGGGTGTGGTGGAAAGGGCCGTATGAGGCTTTATAAATGAATTGAGTAATCATTGCTTTTTATTATTATTATTATTATTATTATTATTAACAAACCACTTCCCACTCCCACCTACCTACCCAAAATAAATATCCCAAAACCTAAACCAACCCTTTATTCTATATCTATACACAGACACACAAACGCATAGAGAGAGGGGGGGGGGGAGGCAGGACAAGGAGGAGATCACGACGGCGACACCATCTTTTCCGGCGAGTTTTTTTTTTAATATGCAAATGACCGTTACCAACGGTCAACAATCATCATCCAACGTTCATATTGTTGCACAACGGTCGCCATGACCATAACGATCTCAAGCATAACGCCCCCACAACGTTCGGGGGGCGGAGTTCCCAGCGCCATGGGGGCCAAAACGCCACCAAAGCGCCCTTAATGTTATGTTGTGCAATTTAATTTCTTGATGGTTGAAAACAAAACCAAATCACAAAGAAAATCTTTATTTTAATGCATCCAATCATGACAATAATTATAGATGGATAATAAGAGACCAAAGAATCAAAGATATTGCAGCCAACTGTTTTCCCTGGTAAACAATAACTTTCAAATATTGGTTTAGATTTTGTTGCAGTTATCATTAAAAAAAATAATGAGCGTAATACTAGAAAACTAAGGGGTTGTTTGGTTGATTAAGTGCTGAATCATTAAGATGGTCTGATCTCAAAATCAATTGGTTTGGGGGAGGTGGGGAGGTTTACCCATTATTTAGGTGGGGTTTCTGCCGGGAGGTCTAAAGTTCGAATCCTGGCGGGGGGCGAACTATGGCACCGGTTCAACCTGGCAGTAATATGTCAACTACGTGTAGAAATTTAGGGATTGAAAATATAATAACAACAGAACTAAAAAATAGAACATCAATTCACAACACAAGACAAGAAATAGCGACAAAAAAGGATGACAAAACTCTTATTAACCAACCCAAATCGTTACCCCCCAAATACCCAAGAACTTGTTAATAATAACAAGCTCAAAAAATAATACAAAGTCTGATAGTGTCAACTGATTAAACAGATCAGTTGACACATCTGAGAACAATACCAATACAAACTTACAGTGAGTGATAGGAAACCCTAACCACTAGACGAAGACTAAGACGAAGACGAACATCCAGTGTTCGTAAACTCTAACAAGAAAACAATACGAAAAACTACAAGAAAAACACAGGGATGAAACCCTAGACAGATGATGAACACGATGAAGATCAAGAGAATACAAAAAAAAAATATGAGACTGATAAAAGAAAGATCAACACCGGTGATAATGTAGTTTGATTCTTGATGAAATCAGCAATATAGGCTGTGTGTCTCAAGAGACCTGCAACTCAAAACCATCTAGATCATCACCTTGAACAATAATATCAGCTTCAAACTTATAGCCAAACCCTAAGACTTTTCTCGAATGGGCTTCGTTGAATAGTTGGGTTGATTTCTAATGGGCTTTAATCCCAAGACTCCAATACCTGTTACTGGACCTGCACACTTAATAAGCCCATTAGCACAAAACAAATAATTTAACCAACATATGAATGATAAAATATTTAACACTGAATTAACCAAGATAAATTGTATCATATTATTTTAACACTACGGGATTCCTACTCATGACTTAGGTGATCAAAGGCCAAAGGCCTAACCGGGTGATCTAGTCATCTAGCCATCCAAAAAAAAAGTATTGACAATGATGTCTATCACTAAATATGGCTGTATATCGTCCATATATGAGATGATGGATCAACCACAAGCTTTGCTAAGTTATGAGTGACTTGTTTGTGACGTCCAGAACCATTTATCTGATCAATCTATTTGTTTCAATGTACAAACAAACATACCAGTATATGTGGGTGTGTGTGAATTTGTTTATTTGTTTAAATTTGAACTATTCTTCGCCCGTTGAAGAACAGGACCGAGTCTTCAAGACCGAACTCGTGCCCACTATACGTGTTCTTTAGCTCTAAACAAGTTTGAAAGCTATCTAATTAGTTTGTTTGGTGCGTAGAAATTACCTCTTAATTTCAAGTCTTGTTGGATGTAGATGGAAAAATAAACAAACGTGCTTACTTTTTAATTTTCAGATGTGTCTAGAATTATGCTACTCCCTCCGTCCCATTAGAACTGTCCATATTCCCTTTTTTATTTGTCCCATTTCATGTGTTTACTTTAAAAAATTATTAGCCAATTTCCAAATTTATCCTTAAAAACACAACTAAAATAAACAAAGAATATGATGGACCCACATATGACAAGGGTATTATTGTCATATGGCAAGCAAAAAAAACAATCATTTAATATGCCTAAAACTTTGTGTTTTTCAAACCAAGACACTTCTAATGGGACGGAGGTAGTATGAAATAAGTCGTACTAACGAATTTAATCATTGTAACTAGTATTTTTGTTCGAAATGAGAAAATAAAAAAGTATTTGTGAGTTAAATAATCAGTAGGCTAACTTTAACAACGTCAGTTCAATTCGGTTTTTACACATATTTTCATGTATCTCCTAGATAGTTCACGTATTTGTATGTTTGAAAAAGGTTCAAAACACTAGACAAACTGATTTATGTTTATAGTTATGGACAAGTTTTGTTTTTGTCAATTAACCGAACGTAACCAAACCGAACGGATAACCGACATATTAACCGTGTTTACCAAACCGACTTAACCGATCGGTTTCGATTAAGATTTTTTTGTAAAACCGAACTTCGTTTATCGGTTTCCATTATGAGTGAAAATCAAACCGAACTGACATTTGCTCACCCTTAATGGAAAAACATCCCAATGATAAACTCAGCAACCAAATTAGGAATTCAAATCCCGTAGTGCGTCGATGTGACATATTATCCTAGAAAATCTAGATAACTGTTGTTAAAAAAAAGAGAAAATTACACAGATTGTCCTTTAGTTATACCTAAAATTGCATCCTATGTCCTTTTTTCGAATTTTTGACTCCTTATGTCCTTTGTTTTATACAGTTGTTACATCCTATGTCCTTTAAGCCAAACCCAGTTAAATAACTCAGTTAAGTTGGTCATGTGCCCCTCATGTGAGGGGCAATCCTGTCTTTTCACCCTCAAAAGGACAATCTGTGCATAATATATCAAGTATAAACTAGAGGGACCATTCTTGCCAAGATGTCAAAGTTTAAAAAAAAAACGTGTTTTCCTTCCCACCTTCCTGATTTCCGACCGGAATTCCGGTCACCGGAATTAAAATCCGGCAAACCCAATCTCGCTTATTATAATCATCTAACTCGATTTAATGCTACTAGTCCGTTTCTCCATCACTCTTAATTATTTCGTGGCCTTTATGGTGCATTAAAACCGGTTAATTATGCTATAAAATCGATCTTTAAGACTCATGGTGTAACCGTCGAGATGGGTTTAATTCGTGGCCATGTTTCACTTAACAACTATATGATCTGGTACTTCGAACATTTGTTTCCCTGTTACACATCACAAACCCACAAAAAAAAAAATCACGTATTGAACGAACAGAAAGGCCTCTAATCGAACCTACAAGTTTCGGCTTTTGCATTATCATTTTCGAGTCCAAAACGAGTTGTAAGTTCAAATTGTTATTTGCATCATGTATTTCGGCCTTCATAGATTAAAACCCCTCTATTACAGGACGTTTATCGAGCCTTAATCGGGTTATTGGATTTGGGGATTAGGGTTAGGGTTTATGTTATATTTGGGGAAGAAGATGAAACTAGCTTTTTAGATAAATATTTAATCTTTCAAATAGAAACACAAATATAGTTGTGGAGTAGTGGTCACAGGGTTGTGTTACTGCTGAGAGGACACAGGTTCGAACCCCCTTTGGGGCGGGTTTGATCATTTTTATATATTTTTTTTAGTTTGTTTATATATAATATTTATATATAAATACTTGATATCTTAAAATATTTATAATAAATCCATCTTTTGCCCAAAATTTATAAAAATTTAGGAGTAACATCTTGAAACCATAAATAAAATTATCAAATAAAAATTTTCTGGAAAATAAATTATTTTCATACTTTTATTAATTTAAATAGTTTTAATCATAAATAATTGATTAAAAATTCATTTTTAATGATTTAAATCCCAAATTTTCTGGAAAATTATTTTTAAGGATCATGAACCTAAATAAAAGTTTTTGGTTCAGAAAACATTTATTTTTATTATTTTTCCTATTATTATTATTATTATTATTATTATTATTATTATTATTATTAGAGAGAATTACACAGATTGTCCTTTAGTTATACATGAAATTGCACAGATTGTCCTTTTGAGGGTGAAAAGACAGGATTGCCCCTCACATGAGGGGCACGTGATCGACTTAACAGACTTTTTTAACGGGGTTTGGCTTAAAGGACAAACGGTGTAACAAGTGTATAAAACAAAGGACATAAGGAGTCAAAAATTCGAAAAAAGGACATAGGATGCAATTTTGGGTAAAACTAAAGGACAATCTGTGTAATTTTCTCTAAAAAAAAAGATCTTGTTACTATGTTTATCGTGTATTAAGATAAGTTAATCTATATTCCTCTATATCTATAATATTTATACTAGGGTTGCAGAAGTCGCCATGCAGTCGTTGGTCGACTAACTAGAGAGTTTGGAGTATTCGGGGAGTATTCAAGGAGTATGGAGACATGATAAATATATAAAAATAATAATTATATTGTATATGTGTAAAAATAATCATAATTCAAAATGGTACATGTTTAATTTTCAAACTTCATCGAGTACAAGGCTGAGTAGCCCGATGTTGACTAATTTTGACCGCCGAGTACAAGCCCGAGTTGGCCGATATTGACTACCAACGACTAGGCAAGTCCAACTAGGGTAAACCCGCCTTGGAAGTGATCCAAAGACGAGTACAAGGCCAAGTAGGCCGACTTTTGCAATACTGATCTATACTATACTATAATGCTTTTTTAAAGGATTCCAACAAAATTTAATGAATTACAACATATAATGCTTATGTTAGAGCAACTTAATGAAGTTAGATAGGTGTCAAAATGGTAACCAATGGGGTGGTGGTTAATTGGCAAAGACAAAGCTTTTAAAACACCTAGGTTGTGGGAGGTCTTAGGTTCAAGTCTCAATGACCACAGGATTAAAAAATAAATTAGGCTTTAAAAAAAGTGTCAAAATGGTATTTCTACATGAATATTAAAATAATTATGAAATAGATTTAAATAATTAATGCACGTATTAAATATGAAACTCTTAAAACTTTCTACTAAATAACTAAATAGTTTAATGCACATGTGACGTTTGTGGTGAGGTTGAAGAGTGCGCGGATCATGTTTTCACAGCCTGTGGTTTGGCGACTGGTATGTGGCAGGGTATTGCTAATTGGGTTCATTTACCTCCCATTTATTTTTTTGATACAAAAGATATAGTGGAAGTGGTGGATAGTTCGGGTTGGTCGAAGTCGCGAAAAGAGATCTTGTATGGGATATTCATGGTGGCTTGCTGGCGTCTTTGGAAAGCTAGAAATGAACGGCTTTTTTTCTCAGAAGAATAGGAACGTCGTAGAATTAGTGGCTGACGTTAAGTCATTGTCTTATCTTTGGTTTTGTAGTAGAGGCAAATTTGGTGGGGTGGATTGGAAGGGTTGGAAGTCCTTTACTTTTGATGTGATGTAATTTTGGCTCGTGGGGTTTTCAGTCTTAGGAAGCCCCCGGTCTTGGTTTTTGTTTAATGAAATTCGCCTTTCAAAAAAAAAAAAACTAAATAGTTTAATAATAATTCATAAGTAATATTAATGTTAATGATAAATAATTACCGATCGCTATCGATTGTATTGTCGTAGTGTTACTTGACCACAACTTCGAAACCAGGTGGGATCTACCAAAGCTGCCCGTTGTGAAAATATGATAATTTATAAAGCTACAAAGGGATATAAATAGTTTTTTAAAGCATAACGAGTTAAAATGTGCTCTTTAAAGAGCTTAGGTGACACTCGCCTCATCACGTAGTATCTTATTTAAATACAAAAGTATATAATTATTTAACTTTTAGATATAATAATAATAATGCACAAATATAACAAGTATAGCGCGAGCCAACCTACCATTACATAATAAAGAATTTTAGATAGAAAAAGATAGTAATTTCACATTATTTATAAAACGTCTCTTACAACGTTCGAAACATAGGGTAAAAGTGTTATGTGCAGTATTCCATAATCTGCCATCATTTAATAAACTTCTCTTAATTAATACATCGCTTAATGCACATGAGATAATTTAATTCACAACATTAGTACTAGTGGGGTGCCCGCGCATTGCGGCGGGATGACATATATTGGAGCACATATTGTCGGAAACTTACGTGATGCAACGGTGACGATAATGTAGTGCCCGATACTCGTTTTGTGCTAGTTTACAACCCTCTCATGATAGGAACTTCTCATTATCATTCAAAGTAGTAAAAATGATCACGTGCCAAAGAACAAGAGAAAAAACCAACAGTATCAAACTATTCATTTATTTGTAGATGTTTTGTTTGTTGCTAAATTCAACCAGCCAGAAAATTGATGGTGTTACTTGACGGGAGCCATCCAATCCACCCTTGAACACATTGTGTGGCAACATCTGTAACATCGCGTTATTTTTAACTTTTCTTGTATTTTAAATTCTATACTTAACAAATTCTAAGTTCGCCTTTATTCGCTTCTTTTATGTTACTCTTACCAATTATTGGCGAGTCGTCAATATATTATATCCTAATCAATCTAGAAACTCATTTAGTTAAGATCTTAATATATATTTAGTTATTTTTAAACATATATATATATATACTTATTATATATATATATATTAGTAATACTTTAGTTAAAAAAAAAACGTGACCAATTAATACCTTATGTTGACTTTCAATTCAATTCAAAAACAAGAACAACATCACATGGATGTTCGTTTGTTGTTTTTTTTTCTATCGTTTCTTTTTTTTTTTATTTGAACACTAACATTACACAACCATGACCACCCTATGATAATTAAACTTAACCCCTACCTAATCTCTTCCAAACTACCCCATTTACTCCATTTAATACCCAACCAACTCACCCCACCTATAAATACACCATTCCCTACCCATTCTAACACTTACTCAATCTCAAATCCTCTCTAAACATCTAAATTCTTCAAGAAATCCTAAGTGATGGAAGCCCACTTCTAAGTGAGTTTTCTCATTTTAAACTCTCACTTCCCTTTTCTTTCTTCATTTCTCCTCTTCTTCTAACCCCTTGGGGAAACCTCTAGGACCTTGCTCTTGTTTGCTATGGTAAATAAATATGAGTAGGACACCAAAATGAGGCCTCAAAGGTGGTTCATCTTCTATTGTTTTTATGTACTAGAAGGTTAGTTGAAGTGATACCAACCAAGTTCACCAACAACTTAATGGACTTGTGCTATGGTTAATGGTTGACAAAGGAAAGCCAAGGCTCTTCCAAACTAAGTCACCATACACTACTTTAACCCTATAGTTATATTATGTAAATACTAAAATATATACTTTCAAAACTCTACTAATCTAATAACTTGGAAGGTTTGTGGATACATCCCTACCTTACCAATACTTGACTCTCTTGACCATCCGAATCACCTTTATGGTGGTTTGTGTTTTGGTTAGCCTTAAAGGCACTACTTGACTCTCATGACCATCCGGATTGCCCTAAAGGCAATTTGTGCTTGGTTTGCCTAAAAGGCTTGCTTGACTCTCTTGAATCTATAATCTAAACTCGAACCTAAGACTCTTTATTTTTCTAATTCTAGTTAACCAAGGCTAAGGAACTAATCCCCCAAGACTCATTCTTTTGGAACCTTGCTAAAACGCACCCAAAGGTGAGTTCATACTTGTCCCCCTTTTATCCTTTATTCTTTGGGGCTCAACATGTATCACTATCAAAACTCAAACGATTTTAAACTCTACAATCTATTATGCTTAGTCTAAAGTCTTATCATATTCTAAATTCTATCATGCGCAATCTAAAGTCTATTATATGCTTGTACGCTATGCTATGTAGAATTATTTACTCTAACATACAAATGTTCATATAGTTGACAACCCACCTTGCATGTATAGCGCTATAGGATTGGCTATCCGCCCCCTACATGGGTCATGTTAAGCAAAATTCTTCGTGGCTAGTCACCGTTTGTATGGTTCTCTTGCATATGCCTATAAGCAAAACTTTATCATACTATGTATGTATGTCAAAACTAGTATGCTCACCAATGCTTTATGTGTTGACAGATATTTTATACATGTTGCAGGAAATATTTATTGCAGGACATTTAAGAAAACTACTTAGGATTGGACATAGAAACTCACTCTAGTTCAAGTTATCATATTCTTGTTGTTGTATTTTTCGTTATCTGAACTACTTGTATTTCTATTTTTAGACAATAAATGAAATTCTATCTTTAAACTATATTGTCACAAAATCTAGTGTCATGAAGTCTTTGAACAATCTACCACTAAGTCTCACCTCGATGATTCCGCCATCGGTTGGGGTGTGACAGATTGGTATCAGAGCCATGACTATAGGGATCTAGGAAAAATTGCCATGTTTGACCTAGACTATAGTTAAGAACCCTTTTGACCATTCCTTTTATCATGCTTAAAATACTTGTTCTCCCTATCTTGCTTCTACTCCATGCTCTTGGTCCTTAAAATTTACCTTCCTATTTGTGGATTACTCTACACTCGAAGACGCTCGTATAACACAAACGAAAGGAAATCACCAAAATAGGCGTGAAACCCTCACTTTGGTGATAACTTTCGATCCGCGAAAATTCTTTGTATTTTTGAAACTACACCAAGATAGGAGTGATATCCTCACCTTGGTGGAAATTTCACAATTCTCATTCTAGTGGACACTTACCAATCGAAGGTTAGAATTAATTTTCTTACCACGTTGGACAAAGTGTACAAACCACACTCAAAGAAACGACATCGCTAAGATAGGAGTGAAATCCGCAACTTAACGACTAGTTTCAATCCTTGATATTTTATTTTAAATCTCGCCAAAGTCTCAAATTTACTAATGACAAGAAACATGTAGTAACTGGAAGGGTGAATACCGTTAACCGAAAGTTTCGGCGAGAGTATTCCACCTATTAGGCCAAAGCATGTTTTCAAACTTAAAGGTAAATTCGAACCACTTTGGTTAGTCTTAGTTCCGTTCCGGAACACTCCAATGGCTTGCTTAAAACAAGCCCCTCATTTTATGTTAATATTATTTTCAATGTTGTTTTCATGCTATGTTTTCACTACATATATTCGATTTATTTATTTTTTTATTTTTTTTACTACTCGCAAAGGCTCTCAAGACTCGCATCTCAAGTACTCTAGCAACCTCCAAACAATACTAATAATCGCAAACCAACATAAATCAAAACTCCTTTATGTTAACTAAGTGCACTATACTTGCTTATACATATGTGTTACGCTATTTGAACAATGTGAAACTTGCATCCTATATGTGTAACTTGAACTTGCATACTAAATCTATGAGAACAACTTGAGCTTATGTATTTTGTTTATCTAAATTTGCATCAATTTCACCGATCTAATCTTATCCGCAAGCTTTTCATTGTTAAACAAAATTCTAGTAACTTATTTTCTAAATTCAAAAGTCACCTTGCTTAAAACCGCTTATGTAAATTTTCCTATGTATGATTCTCGAACATGTCTTCCCGTCTCAACAGCATCGATCTCAACCAACTGGCGAGTCTTATTGCCCAAAAATTGATCAAGATTCTCCCTAACCTAGAGACACCAACAAACCCAACTCCAAACTCCAGCGATACCATCCAGGAAAATACAAACTATGTAGATACTGAACCATTTACCCATACCCCTACCAAACAAACGAGAAAGGGTAACCGAAAATGCAAAACCCTCAAACGAAACCACACTTCCACAACTCCTAAGACTCCGAATTCCAACAAAAAGCAGTACCGTGGAACCTTTCCGCTATGCGACAGTTGTAAATATCACCATCCCACTCACACACAATGCCGCATATGCGCCAACTGTGGTACATATGGTCATTTAGCCAAAACATGTCGCCGTACCACTAAACCAGGACCTGAAAAACCTACTAGTACTACCTCATTCACTAAAGCCAATGGATGGATATGCTTCGAGTGCAACGATCCGACCCATGGACGCAACCGGTGTCCAAGACTTGCCATGGTGATCTACGATGCTGGAAGACCCACTCACCATACTAAAGAAGATTGATTTATCTTTTCTTTATAAAAAAAAATGAGAATTTCTTTATGTAATGTTTTCAAGAAATTGTTCGGATTTGAAATTTTCTTTTATGAATTAAGACATACTATTATTATCTTAGGTTACAATCGTAATTATCGGCAAAATTCAAACATCGCAAAACCCTTTTCTCCTCGCGTGCAATCTTTTTTTAAATTTTTGAACAGAGTTCTTCCTACTATTCCTAAGAGGATGCCTATTCTTATATAAAATTCTCACTTTCAACCTTCAAACCACTAACAAATGTGTGTCAAGTGGGTATAACAAACGAGATTTTAAATGGTAAAAGTGTTAAAAATAAATTTTGTTTTCAGGACGCCTAATGTCGTCCATAACAAAAGAATTTTTTTTAGCAAACAGGACTTATGAGCAAAGACACGCTAAAACAAATAACCTACTTCTTTATAAAACCTTTTTTCTTAAAATCGTATCACGAATCAAAATATTCATCAACGCCAAACTAAAATTGTCAATAAACTATTTTTTCTTGCTTAATAAAATGGATATTTCATAAATCAAACGACCATCTTCGATAAAACTTTTACACTAAATTTTCCCCACTTCAATTAAATATGTTTTTCTTTAACATCCAACGAACTAAATTCTTCTACCATCAAACTTGGCCCTTAGTCTTGAAAAGCTAGATTGCTCGCGTACCCATAAAACTCAATTTGTGATAAACCCGAATTCTATGTTGCCCACAGTCAAAACATTTTACGCGTTTTCATTAGGAATCCAATTGTCTATGCTTTTGTTTGATTTTATACATCTGAACGTAACCACATATGCACAAGTCTACACCATTATATCATGAAACCATAAAACTACACAAAAAAAATGCGTACGGATAACACAAAAAAAAACTTGCTTAATGCTTTTTTCGCATTATGTGTTTGCATGTCACGTTGCTTGCTATGTTTGCAACATCAAAATTGTTTAATGTATTTTCCTTTGTGTATAAGTATTTTGTGACCACTAGCGACCCACACATAACTAAGACAAATTATGTGGACCATACGACAATTGGACTAATTACGGGTGCACACGTAATTACAAAAATTGGGCGTATGGAAAACATAACAAGTCCTAGTGTATGTAACCTATCATGACTTGAATAACAACACGGATGAGGTATGATAACGGCATGGTGGATACGCCGCTGGTACATCCTATACATAAATGTCCTGTCATACTACCAAAAGTAGAGTTATTCGTGCCATGAGAAGTTTTGGGTGTCGAGTTTAAATTTTGACCAACACTTACGTTATTTATCTTTTGCGATACCGTTTATGTTATAGTTTACTAGTCTAATTACGCTTGCATTATTTATCTTTTATGCATATTATAACCTTGTTTTGAACCACACTCTCTACTATGCAACATCATTCTTGTCGTGAATAATCTATACTTGTAATCTCCATCAAACTTCGTTCCTTCCTCGTGTTTTCCTTGCTTAATCAGCAATCCTTCCATTATCAAGAATCTATTTCTAAATTAGCCTTAATCTCTAAAAGCATTTATGCATGTAAAACAAGATTCGTCTCACTTTTATATATTTCCTAGACTAATTATGCACTGGATTTCAAAACTAAATAAATACTATTTATATCACCAAAAAGTTGTTTTCAAATAGTCCAATTTCTCGTTTATTTAATCGCCTTCTAAAAGTTTTTCTAATAAAATTTTCGACCTTGTGCAAACCGAATATCTATTACTAAATACTGCTCATTCCCGCATCTAGTTACTCATTATGCTCACATATTTACTATTTCACTCAATTACCCAAGGACATTTTTTTTACAAGCCAAAATTTCTACTACTTCCTCTGTGTTATACAATATATTTGCTTACATTCCCAAAAAAATTTACTATTTCGTATATGTATATGTTATATCGTATATTCACTATTCTTCCCAACATTTGTTACATTAACCCCATACACAAACCTACTTATACGTACCCTTTTTCATTCACTATTTACAAAAATGCTTTAGTCGGTTAAACTTTCAAATTTCTACGTATAGCCTTGGGTTAAAATTTTAAAAGTATTTCTCTTACGAGCATGTAATCGCACAGTGACTAGATACCTTATTTGCTTTAAACATAATAAACTAACAAGCCTTGTTCTTATTAAACCCATATCAAACCACTTACCTATTTTTTTTTTAAAAGGTTGACTCTTAATTAAATTTCGAGACGAAATTTCCTAAAGTAGGGGAGAATGTAACATCGCGTTATTTTTAACTTTTCTTGTATTTTAAATTCTATACTTAACAAATTCTAAGTTCGCCTTTATTCGCTTCTTTTATGTTACTCTTACCAATTATTGGCGAGTCGTCAATATATTATATCCTAATCAATCTAGAAACTCATTTAGTTAAGATCTTAATATATATTTAGTTATTTTTAAACATATATATATATATATATACTTATTATATATATATATATTAGTAATACTTTAGTTAAAAAAAAAACATGACCAATTAATACCTTATGTTGACTTTCAATTCAATTCAAAAACAAGAACAACATCACATGGATGTTCGTTTGTTGTTTTTTTTTTCTATCGTTTCTTTTTTTTTAATTTGAACACTAACATTACACAACCATGACCACCCTATGATAATTAAACTTAACCCCTACCTAATCTCTTCCTAACTACCCCATTTACTCCATTTAATACCCAACCAACTCACCCCACCTATAAATACACCACTCCCTACCCATTCTAACACTTACTCAATCTCAAATCCTCTCTAAACATCTAAATTCTTCAAGAAATCCTAAGTGATGGAAGCCCACTTCTAAGTGAGTTTTCTCATTTTAAACTCTCACTTCCCTTTTCTTTCTTCATTTCTCCTCTTCTTCTAACCCCTTGGGGAAACCTCTAGGACCTTGCTCTTGTTTGCTATGGCAAATAAATATGAGTAGGACACCAAAATGAGGCCTCAAAGGTGGTTCATCTTCTATTGTTTTTATGTACTAGAAGGTTAGTTGAAGTGATACCAACCAAGTTCACCAACAAATTAATGGACTTGTGCTATGGTTAATGGTTGACAAAGGAAAGCCAAGGCTCTTCCAAACTAAGTCACCATACACTACTTTAACCCTATAGTTATATTATGTAAATACTAAAATATATACTTTCAAAACTCTACTAATCTAATAACTTGGAAGGTTTGTGGATACATCCCTACCTTACCAATACTTGACTCTCTTGACCATCCGAATCACCTTTATGGTGGTTTGTGTTTTGGTTAGCCTTAAAGGCACTACTTGACTCTCATGACCATCCGGATTGCCCTAAAGGCAATTTGTGCTTGGTTTGCCTAAAAGGCTTGCTTGACTCTCTTGAATCTATAATCTAAACTCGAACCTAAGACTCTTTATTTTTCTAATTCTAGTTAACCAAGGCTAAGGAACTAATCCCCCAAGACTCATTCTTTTGGAACCTTGCTAAAACGCACCCAAAGGTGAGTTCATACTTGTCCCCCTTTTATCCTTTATTCTTTGGGGCTCAACATGTATCACTATCAAAACTCAAACGATTTTAAACTCTACAATCTATTATGCTTAGTCTAAAGTCTTATCATATTCTAAATTCTATCATGCGCAATCTAAAGTCTATTATATGCTTGTACGCTATGCTATGTAGAATTATTTACTCTAACATACAAATGTTCATATAGTTGACAACCCACCTTGCATGTATAGCGCTATAGGATTGGCTATCCGCCCCCTACATGGATCATGTTAAGCAAAATTCTTCGTGGCTAGTCGCCGTGTGTATGGTTCTCTTGCATATGCCTATAAGCAAAACTTTATTATACTATGTATGTATGTCAAAACTAGTATGCTCACCAATGCTTTATGTGTTGACGGATATTTTATACATGTTGCAAGAAATATTTATTGCAGGACATTCAAGAAAACTACTTAGGATTGGACATAGAAACTCACTCTAGTTCAAGTTATCATATTCTTGTTGTTGTATTTTTCGTTATCTGAACTACTTGTATTTCTATTTTTAGACAATAAATGAAATTCTATCTTTAAACTATATTGTCACAAAATCTAGTGTCATGAAGTCTTTGAACAATCTACCACTAAGTCTCACCTCGATGATTCCGCCATCGGTTGGGGTGTGACAACATCTTTTCCAATCTGGTATGACACATTAGGCCAAGGGAAATAGTGAATATTCATATATGTATGAACGGTTCGAGTTCGGTCGGCTACATGGAACGAATTGGGTTCGACCATATTCCTACCTCGTGATCACCGCCTTGGCCTCTTGGGGAGGAATGGTACCAGGATGATCACTAAAAATATATACCTTGAGATCTTAGATTATACCCCACATAATGAGGCAGATTGCAGTACACCCGAATTAGACAGATTAGAAAAAAAAATCATAAACAATAGGATAATCTGAAAATTCAAATCAGTTGTGAGCAAAAGCATGCAATACAAATAAAGAGAAACTAAATGGGAAGAAGCAATTGTATAGTAGCTAACTACATTTCATCAGGGAGTAATACAAGCCATCATCATCCAGTAGTTATCTAAATTAATAGTCATGATCCCATCACTCGTCAGTTGTATTTTATTCTTTGGCACTTTGCCTCAAGGAAGACAGTTTACATTATAAAACTCAAACACTTTGAAACACCACTTTACAAAACTTAAACGACAATTATAGAATCAGACACAAATTTTTTAACTAAGGGTGAAATACAATTGATTGTCTACCAATGTATCAACGTTTTATTACAAAAAAGGAAAACTTTGGAGACTTACCATTATGAAGTGCCAGCAAGTTTCAATACACTCAAGTCCTAAACCACACTTCAATTTCCCCCAAATCTCTCTCTACCTCTCTATCTGTTCATTCCCCTCCTCCCTCACTCCGTCTCTACCTCTCTATCTGTACTTTTCTCTACCACCACCATCTGAAAGGTCCACCCAAACACCAACGCCAACAACTGCTGTAACCACGACAACCATCTCCGATAATGACCTCAGCAACCACGAACACACCTAACCCCACCATCTCCGTCCTCTCCGATCAACATTAAAAAAAAATCCAGTCACCACGACCATCGGCATGGCGAAAAAGCCACATGCATCAGGTGATCTAACACGCTAACCACCACCGCCGCCGCTAGCTAGTTTTAAAGTGGGCCTACCACCGCCGCCACTTGACTGCAACCACTGCTATGTCATCGTCTCACAGCTAAAACCACGTAACAACCACCGGCCCCACCACCACAGCCACCGCCCAGCCGGATACAGCATAGAAACACCCCGTCGGCCAGAAAGCGGCGAACACGGGTTTGTAAGTGGTGCTGTTGCCGGATTCCATTTTGGAAACCATAAAACGCGATGTGTATTGTTACCGGGTTCAGGAGATGCGATGTAGAGATGGGATGATGGGTGACACAAAGAGGAAGCAGGAGGAGAAGGAGGAGAGAGGTGTTGATGGACAGATGTAGAGGGTAAAGGGAGATACCTGTTCAGCAGGTAACTAAGCTGCTTAAGGGACTTGTATGGTGACTTAGAAGATGCACGACATTACATTTTAATGCTATTAATAATGTTTATATTAAATCTTAGGGTAAATAAAAGCGAATTCAAATCCAAGAACAAATGCTTAAAAATATATCATGAAATTATTTAACATGAGCCGCAAGATTGAACCTGTATTTTTCGCAAGTATCCAAATATCATTGCGTTCTAGTGCAGTAATTCACTCATAATTCGAAATCAACTTGAACAAACCCAAAACATCAAGAAATACCTTCTAAACTAAACAAATCACATATTTAATCATACAAATCGACAAATAATAGTATAATGAAAGCAAATACGGATTATCGGTTACCGATTTCTAGAATGAGAAGTGACGAAGGTAGACATCTAAACATGAACATGCTTAGTTGCTTGAATCTGAGGACGATATTAGGGGGAACCACTAATTGAAAAAAAATTCACACAGAATTAAGCATAACATCAAATTATAAATGTAATATATTATTTACCTCTCGAAGCTCGTCGTCCCGTACTTGTTCATTGATGCTATCCTCTGTCATGGCTTTTTGTTTGATAAAACCTAACTGGGATCAGTTATTGGAGGTTCATAAGGTGTTGGTTGGGATCGTGTGCTATGAATGGGGAATGGGCTGTTCACATTCTTGTATTCAAGGAAATTGATTATAGTGAAGGTTGTCAATAGAAGGGAGATGTTAAATGAAACGTAGAATTCAATTTGAGACATTTAGTATTGTTGAATGTTAGAGAAACGTATAAAGCACTGATTGCATCAGGCCTAGTGAATTGAATTTGCAATCCTTTTGTATCCCATTAGGTTATGTATTGTTCAATGTTAAAAAGACTGATTTACCCCTATACAAATGCATCAAATGTTTGTACTTACTGCAATTAAATTTATACTTAACTTTTGCAGGAATCCTTACCTCATGCTTTATAGATAGTATATATAGATTAGTAATAATAATAATACCCAAATATAAGTGTTTAAGGTGACGGATTAGACTGCGCTCTTCAAAAGAGGCTCGATAACACATGGACGCATCGTGCGGGCCAACCAATAAATTCGATTATTGATTTAAAACAAAATAAACGTTGCCACTTGGGCCGGTTCGAAATCCTATCATAGAAGCCCAAGAATAATTTGGCCCGTTGTGGTTCCTTGGGATCCGAATAGAATTGTGTGAGTCCGTCCCCTGAAACATGGAAGAACCCACCAATTGACGCGCCCATTAAATGCAGCACAATATTTCATATTTAATAAAAACTATCCGTTACTTTCTTTTCTCCTTTAATTTCCACTTTTCTTTCAAAATTCAAACGACTCTCCCCCTTCCTTCCTTCCTTCCTTCATAACTTTATTTGCTTCTCAAAACTAAACTTATAAATATTTATTATTTAACAACACACCAGTAACAGGCTTCCGTACTCTCAAATGGGAGGCTCTGCTAGATGGATCAAATCATTAATCGGTTTTCAAAAGTCCAATTCCACTGATCCAGTAACTTCTCTTTCAATTATTATTTATTTATTCAATTCTCAATGTGTTTATTTTTTATAGTGTTTGACTGATATATTCATTGTGTTTTGGTAGGAGAAGATTGGGGGTAACAAAGGCAGAACATGGAGGCTATGGAGGAGCCCCTCAGCGGGATGTTCGGCTTCAAAGGGGGTGAAAGGACGGTTGTCGACTTCGGATGCTTCGCGTTCCGAAGAGGTTCCGTTTTCTGCTGCTGTTGCTGCTGTCGTTAGAGCCCCGCCTAAGGATTTCTTGTTTGTTAGGCAAGAATGGGCTGCTATTCGAATTCAATCCGTTTTTCGCTCTTTTCTGGTAATTTTTAAACCATTAATTTTTATATTTTGACATCTATTTGGAAAAATTATGAACGTGTCTTATTTTAGCCTTTTGGATATATATCTTGAGGATGAGCATTTGTCCTGATAATGAACCAAAAAGGGTCATATTGGTGCTACGTTGACCGGTCAACTCTACTGGTGCTAGGTTGACCGGTCAACTCTTGTATATTTTTTTAATTACTTATGTAATTTCTCTTAAATGAATAAAAAGATTCAAGACTGTAACTCAACCTTCTCATCCATGGAAGGATTCCTTATTCGATGATAAATGTCAATTGAGGGCACCCTCATTTCCAGAGAGAGAATCGGGCTGCACAGAAGGGGGAAAGCATTTCTGACATACTTTTATCCGCTTTTTTTAAAAAAAAATATATATATATTTTTTAATTTTTTTAAACTATATATACATATGATACATACAGAATATAGTCTGAATCGATGTCATATTTAGGTTTCTTTTGTGGTTTTAATGGTTTTATTAGAAATCCACTTCAAAGGGGTTTGTTAAATGCTTGTTAGTGGACTGTTTTTGCAAAATAACTGTATTTTTAATAAAGAATTCTAATAATCTAGTATAGCAGTTTGCTGAGTTTGGGTCATTGTAAAAAATAGTCAGTTTTGGTCATAAATTAGCTCATTACCAAGCCCAAGCCTAACTAGTTAAGTCTTAACCTTAAACGAATTTATATGAATTCGCTTTGAATTCGAGTTTCTAATACGAATTGGTCAGCTTTTAATCGAATACGAATTTAGTAAAAAAAATAAATTATTCAAAAAATTCGATTCGAATAATTCGAAAATTCGTTATTCGATTCGATGAACACCCCTAGTTAGTGCGCTGTTTTTCAAAATAACTGGTTTAATAACTGTATATATAAAACCATCACAAAATGCAATGATCTTACTAATTTATATCTCTATTAATATGCCTGTTTTAAGGCGAGACAAGCTTTACGGGCACTAAAAGCGTTGGTCAGGCTCCAAGCAATAGTACGGGGACGGCTCGTTCGAAAACAAGCCGACGTGACACTTAGGTGCATGCAGGCTCTAGTTCGGGCCCAGGCTCGAGCCAGAGCCCAAGCTGCCGGGACTGCAGAGTTCCCTGTAGCATCTAGAAACCAAGCAGGCATTGACAAAAATTCTGAGGTACAATGAAATTATTTTCTAAACAATGTTGTTTTTCGCATTTTAGAGTGTAATTATTAGTTACCATTTACCAAGCTAGTGATTTTTAAATTTTACCGGATAGGGTGGATGGTGCAATAGTCATGGAACAGCCGATGAATTGAGGACAAAAGAACAAATGAAACAAGATGGTGCCATTAAGAGGGATAGAGCTAAGGCTTATGCCCTTTATCAACAGGTAATGGTTTTGCTATTTTGGAATATTTGTAGTGTGTGTTTAATTGCATATTACTAGTAGGGGTGCAAACAAGCAGAGCCGAGCCCGAGCTCGATTAACGTATAAGAGCCCGAGCTCGGCTCGGTTTGAGCTTTGTTTTTAAAGCTCGCGTTCGGCTCGTTGGTAGTTTCTCAAGCTCGAGCTTGGCTCGTTTAGTGTTTATTTTATTAATATATTAAATAAAAATAATATAAATATAGGCTCGATTAGGCTCGATAGCTTGATAAGTCTAAAGCTCAGATCGGCTCGGTTACTAAACGTCTTTAAATGTCGGGCAAATATTAATAAAACTAATATTATACTAAGGCTCGACGAGCCTGACGAGCTTTATATGCCACGCTCGAGCTCGGGCTCGATAAATAAACGAGGCTCGAGCTCGAGCTCGATATGGCTCGGCTCGTTTCGAGCTTTTTCTCGAGCCGATCTCGAGTAACTCGCGAGCTACTCGGCTCATTTGCACCCCTACTTATTAGTAACATGATATGTGTTTTCGTTTGTGCTTTAGCGACAAAGAACGAATCCAAACAACTTATTAGCGAAGAATAAGGTTGGTTCGCCAAGATCAGGCAAAGAAAACGCCGAATGGAGCTGGTTAAATGGATGGATGGCTGCTAAATCATGGGAAAGCAATGATTCTCGTAAAGTTTCATCTGAAATAAAGAACTTTGACGACCGCAGTGTTAAATCTTGCTCGTATACTACTGAACATGACTCACTAAAGATTAGAAAAAATCTAGTTTCAACTCGGGTCTCTACAAGACCGTTTATCTCAAGTCCGCTAACACAATCATCATCAAACCCATGTTCTGGTTCTGTGTTTGATGACACTGCATCATCAACCAATTCGTCATCTTCAACTTCAGAAACCCGTTTATCAAGCAAAAGTGGCAGTAAAGAGGGAAGCGTAAGCAAACCGAGTTACATGAGTCTCACTGAGTCCATCAAAGCTAAAAGGCGATCTAATGGTAACAAACCGAGTCCACTTTCAAAGGGGGTGACAGCAAGAAGAAGTGACACTGATCTCTACTCAGCAGAATTAGGTAAGGATTTGTATCCACCTATGTTTATTGATAAATATGATGAAGTCAGAAGCCGAAGGGGTTAAAAGAAACATCAAAAGATTGGAAATTTGGTTACTGTTTTATGGTTAGAGTTCAACAGCTTGTTGTGTTACTTGTTTTGGGTAGATTCAGATAAAGTCAGTTGAGATATTAAACTTTTGGGTTTCTGTTTTATATACTGATATGATTTGTTGAGATATTGTCTTAATGTTATTATTATTGATCATTAAAGAAATTGTAAGGTACAGCAGTGAGAACCTATTGGTGCATTTTCTAACGTATGTTATCTCTATAAATGTGTAGTTTTCTTAGAGGGAAGGGGTGCTACTAGTTTTAATTTTTTCTTTCACTTATTTTAATCAATCATGCACTGCTACCCTTTGAAACACTCTTTGTTTTCCTTGGATCCATTTGTTTTGTTTGTGTTTTAGTTAATCTAGTTGTTTGTTTGTGTTTTTTTTTATTTAAACCGTCCACATTATATACCTTTTGAAAATAACGGTTAAAAAATTGTTACCGTTTCATATTAAATTAATTCAAACGGTCAAAAAAGTAATAAAATAAGTACTTAAATTCGACCGTTGCAATTATTATTTTTCTTTACCAAAAAACGGTTCACGGGACCCCTACTAGCGTTGGTGCTGACGGTGTTCCCGTGCTGGTAATAGGATACCCGTGAGCTATTCTGGTGACGCCCCGTCCCCACCTTAGATGTGATAATACTTGTTGCGTCATTCAAACGTAGGAGTGTAAAAAGTTATAATTTTCCTACAAGGTTAGTAACCAAGTTCCGCTAATGTTAATGCTATTCCAAAATATATTTCTTGCTATTTCCTTTTTGGATGAAGGGGGTGGTGGTGAAGGAGATGGCTACAATGGGTGGTTGTGGTGTTAGGTGGGAGCAGCGGTGGTGCTTATATAGTGGTGAGAATTTGGAGGTGAAGGGTTGGTGATGAACACAGAAGGTGGCTGCTAGTTGAATGTGTGGTAGACTATTGGGGGTGGTGCATGTTTTGACTCCACCCTTTACTTGTAATTCCAAATAACTTTTGACTCTTCATGATCATTAGAGCATTCACATCCCTTCCATCAAACCTTCTCCCATATCTAAAATTTAAAAAAAACTTACTAAAAACATTCTACATCCCCTCCACCATTTTATACCCCATCTTTATATTATGAAAAAACCATCTTCTAGCTATTCACTCCCATCAAATTATTGTGAGTGTATTTTAACGAGGAATATTATAAAATAAGTGTTTGTGAGTAAGATAAAGGTAAATATGGTGGAGGGGATGTGGAAGGTTTTTTAAAATGAGAGATAAATTTTGAAAAGTATGATTTTTTGTTATATTATAGAGTATAAAATGGTGGAGGGGATGTGAATGCTCTTAGTCTTGGACTCTTGGTCCTTATAATCCTCCTCAAATATGACTCACCAGATTAATTCGAGATTACAACTGAATCGACAACTCCCCCTATGTAAGCTTTTAGCCTGATTAAGCATTCACACTACAATTGACATACAATAAATGTTTTTTAAGTTCACCCCTCCCACACCCTATTTTTGCAATATTTTCTGTTGGCCCGTGTAATAATGTTAAACTCCTACCCCGAAATAGGGCTGTTCAAATCGCTCGCCGCTCGTGGATCGCTCGTCGCTCGTTCGGAAAATGCTCGAAAAATGCTCGCTCGTTCTTCCGCTCGGTTGTATATGAGCCGATCGGCTCGGTTCGGTTTGTAAATGAGCCAAGCACAAGCAAAGGTACGCTCAGATCGGTTCGGCTCGAATATATTTTTATTTATTTAATAATAAATATACACACAATTTATAGATAAATTTATGGCTATATATATAAGATTCTATTGAATTTGACTCAGTATATGCAAACAAAATATAACCAGGCCACTTAACACAATAAAAAATTAACACTAGATTTAATAGTAAAACGATAAGTCATGAGGTGATAGTCTTGACTTCTTTATGTTAATAGTCGTCCATCGCTAATTGTCACTTGATATTACACCTACGTCACAATGCAACAACTATTGTCTGACGTATGCTCATCACCTCACCAGCCTCAATCTAAGCCTTATCCTTGGACACTGTGATCTCAATATTAGTGTTAGCATCCGACATTTTGACCTTAGTTGTCACCCGACAATGAAAACATCGAAGGAAACATCCCAATTTTATAATCGTCCATATTATTCTCCGCTCGATTCTCGCTCGGCGCTCGCTCGGAAAATTTGCGCTCGAAGAATGCTTGTTCGGTTTTCGGCTCGATTGTAAACGAGCCGCTCCGCTCGGTTCGGTTTGTAAACGAGCCAAGCACGAGCAAAGCTTCGTTCGGATCGGCTCGGCTCGTGAAC
Source organism: Ambrosia trifida (assembly GCA_028751855.1). Lineage (NCBI taxonomy): Eukaryota > Viridiplantae > Streptophyta > Magnoliopsida > Asterales > Asteraceae > Ambrosia > Ambrosia trifida. Next base: position 117,862,769 of record CM054124.1, read on the forward strand.
AGCCCTACCCCCAAAGCCAAAGTATTACTAATTATCTAGGGGCACAAATGAACTTTTTTTGACCTTGTGTAGTGGGAGAGGGTTTGGGCGTTTTCCTTCTTCAATAATGTCCCGTAGTGTCTTGTAAACCGACATCGTAGGCATTATGGTTGAAAATTGGGTGTTGGCGTGATTATGAAAACATCGGGGAAAAGGGTGAAAAGGCATGATGTTTTGGTTTATGTGATTCTTACCACTTGTTCTATAATGATTTATGAAGGGGCATTATGGTAATTGAATGATCTTTAATTTTTGATAATTTGATGGTGAAGGGATAAGGAGTCCAATCCTCGCGCGGACGGCGTCCCTATCCCACTTTTCAATAGTCTAAGCGTTGAGCACATCAGCGCGGATAAGGTTCTCATATATGGCGCGGGTGCATCGTCCGTGGAGGCAAGCATCCTCAGACTGTCGCCTTAACCCGCGGACATAATTCGGCATGAAAAGTCACTTCATGCGTGAGGTGACTTCATTCACGTCAGCACCTCAGGGGAATCTTCGCGCTTACTTCCACGCGTGGAATATTCGTCCAGCCACGCCAATCATATAACGACACGTGTCAGGGGTGGTCCAATAACCACTGACGAGAATAGTGATGTGACTGCTTCCATGCTTCCACCATGCTGCTGCCCACAATACTGGTCAGAGCATGGTACAGACGTGCTTACCTGCTGCCAGACGCCACATCAGACGCCAGCAGGTAAGTCAACCATGCTGTGTCAGAACTAAGCGCCGCTAGCGCCCAATCAGGAGGCGCCACGTGTAACTTTTGCAGACCAGCACCACGGCTAGGGGGTGGCAGGGTTGCGCCTTTTCAATCAATCTCATGTCAACATTTATTGCCACCCGTTTCCCGACAATTTCATGGGCCGAAGACCTCTAGGCCCAATCAAAGCCCGGATCAACTTTAGCTTCTCGTGGGTCGTCTCCCATGGCCCACGACCTCTCTTATAAATAGAAGACATCATCTCCTTTGCAATGGATTCGAAAATCAACACTCGTATGCACAAGCTAGAATAGAGATCATCCTTGTAATAGCCTTGTAATCTGCAAAGTAATAAGATTAATCTCTTTACAGTGGATGTAGGTCATTAACGACTGAACCACTTATATTCTTGTGTTCTCACTTTCACCACACACACACTTGTATTAACTTTCACGGTTACGGTTTTACCTCCGGTGTGGGCAAAGGGTTGTTCTTGAGTAATGTAACACCCCAACCGATGGCGGAAACATCGGGATGTCACATAGTGATGATTGTTCAGTAGCTCATGGTAAATAATAAATTTCAATAATTGATTTAATTACATTATATACAATTGCTCTACAAGAATTCGTACATCAAAATGAATAATACTAAGTACACATCTTCAAGCATTAACTCAAATCTTCAGGCAAGCTATAACCTGAAACATGTTAAGTTTGAAAATATTTTGGGTCAACAAAAGTTGGTGAGAATACATAGGTTTTTGAATATAATAGATAACAATGGTTTGTATAACAATCACAGTTGTATAATGATAGAGTATGAGTCCGACATGTAACAATGCGTCTTTGTACAATCAAACCTTGTGTCGACTGAGACCTAACTCGCAAGTTAGTAAAAGTGTAACTGTTATCGATCATCCCTGAATTTATGCGGGGGGATGGGTTTGTCAGACCTATAGCGCTATAATCTAAACAGGCGGCTTGATCAATGTTAATGATTGTACTGTGTCTTTTTGTTACAGTCAAATGATAGAATGAGTAAATGATAGTGTAGTGGAATCACAAGTTTCAACAGTGTAAGAATGAGTAAATGATAGTGTATAAAATGTTTAAAAATGTTTCACCCCAAAATGTAAAACAGAAAAAAAGGGGCTATGTAAACTCACCTTAGCAAAATGTTAAGTCTCGTGAAATAGAATAAGTGTAGCCCAACGATGCCAAGTATTACCCTATATATAACGTAATAAATATGTCTAAGTCTTTCTAGTCTACAAATATGTTCTAGGGTTTCAAATTTGGGGATAAGTATTCGTTTGATTATTAATTAAATTGTTTAACAAATAAAAGAAATTCGATAAATAAATAAACAAAAGTCTTTTTGTAGGTTTTTGATTAAGAATGATCACATTATAAGGTTTTGAGTATGAAAATAATTTTTATAAAATTATTTCCTTAAAAATAGAATATTTAGTCTATTTATTTCTATTTTGCCAAAATATAACTTTAATATCTAAAAATATTAAAATTAAAGAATTTTTAAATTAAAATTTGTATTTCTGTTCTAAATGGACAGAAATAATTTATATAAAATTTTGGTGCAAAAACATTGAAAAATGAATTTATAATGATTTATTTATGATTAAAAATAACAATAATCGATTAAAAATATTAAATAAATGATTTTTTCAGAAATAAAAATCATTTCTGGAATATTTATTGTTTTATAATTTTAGGATAATTTTTGTGGAATTTTATAAAATCGTTTTGATATTTTTATAGAATTTTATAATTATAATAGAATAAACTTGTAATATTTATTATATATAATAAATAATTGATTTTTGAAAAACTAAAAATTGTATGATAAACTTTACCTTCTGAATAACATAAAGTAACTTAAGATAGAATTTATAAATCATATTTGGTATTTAAAAACTATTTTAAAAGTTAGTAACAAAAATATATAAGAAAGGGTTTTCTAAAAAAAAACTTGCTGTCAAAGGGAATCGAACTCAAGACCATCTGCTTCAACCACATTATACATAACCATCTGATCTAGATCAGATGGTTGTTAAAGTTTGTATTTAAAATGTTTTTAAACATATATGTACGGTTATAATCTTCCCCAAAAGCAAAACGTATGAACCCTAGGTTTATCAATTGATCCGATTAACAAGAATTTATCCCAGAGACTATGGGGTTATTAATCGGACCATATCAAAGAACGAAAACATGTATTTAATCGGGACTTACAAAACACGAGGCTATCCAGAAAGATCGAGTCAAAGAAAAGGTCAACGGGTCTTGAAATCGTGAATTAAAGCTTTGAACAGAAGGATTTGAGAGAGAGGGAAAGAATTTTCGGCACTTATAGCTTGTCAAGGAGGGTTCAATTTATACTATAACATATGATTCATAGATTAGGAAATTTTGACCCGTGCCTTTAATACATACGCGTAATTAGCTTAAATTGGGATGTTGTGATTGTGTTTTTTGTGTATAATACGCGTAATTACATGTCACGAATCAGTTAGTTAGTTGTTTCTATATACAGGTTCAATCAAAAGTCAACAAAAGCAACAAAAAAAGGGTTGCGTGGCTGGTATACAGCAGCGAGCATGTGTAGAAGAAGAATAAGTATTTTAAGAAGCCTTTTATAATAATCGGGTTGGGATTATAACAGGAATGAGCTGTGGCTCAGTTGGTTGGGTCGTTATTGTTAAAGGGGTTGGACTGGTTGTTGCTCGGGTTCGAGTCCCGGCTTCAACAAAAAAAAATCTATATTTTTTTTAAACTGACTAGAGGAGAGGGAAGAAGGTGTGGGCCAGTCTTGGGCTGGGTTTGATGGTTTGGGCTTCAAAAATAAAAGGGGTATTAGATTAAGTATTGGGTTTTGGTTGTGGGCTTGGTTGGGTTATGCTAATGGGTTAAGATAGGTGTATAAGTTTGGTTATAAGAAAAAAAATCTGATTATTATTATTATTATTATTATTATTATTATAATTATTTATATATATATATATATATAAGTTGTGTGTTAGGAAAATAAAGACTTAGGCACATTTGTATAAAATTAATGATAATGATGTATAAAATAAGGGCTTTTATGTATAAAAATTTGGGGAAAAATTTTGCGATGTTACAAGTAACAACATGTAGTGACCCCATGGTGATTAAGTATTAATCACCGTGATACTCGTTTCTTCAGATGCTTACAAGGATACATATATATGGATACAAAAGATACATTTAGGCACCTACACTATACAAAAGTATTCAAACTATATTACCTTAATCCCCCCGCAAGCAAGCAAGCGAAACGGTGGTGGTCCTATGCGAAGCATGTCACGAAAGATATTGAACTGAGAACGAAAGACTTTTTGTAAAAATATCAGCAACCTGAAGCTTGGTTGGAACAAAATTAGTAGCTAATTTTCCAGCGGCCACTAGCTCACGTAAGAAATGGTAGTCAATATCGATATGTTTAGCCCGTTTATGAGAGACGGAGTTTTGAGTGAGAAATATGGCACTTTGATTATCACATAGTATAGTTGGTCGATCAGGGGGCAAGGCATGAAGTTCTTGAAGAAGATGAGTTATCCAGACAATCTCTGCAGCAATGTTTTCCATAGCTCGATATTCTGATTCATAGCTAGAACGAGCAACAGTTGGTTGCTTTTTATCACTCTACGAAATTAAATTTCCACCCAAGAATATAGAATATCCGTAAGTAGAACGTCTTGTTTCCAAGCAGCGAGCCTAATCAGCATCTGAGTACCCCAAGTAATGTTGTACGAGACGGACGAGTATAATGAAGTTCAAAAGCAAGAGTCCCTTTGAGATAACGTAAAATACGTTTCACTTCTTGAAAATGATCAATTGTAGGAGCATGAAGAAATTGACTGACTTTATTGTCAGCATATGCAATATCTGGTCGTTTAATAGTTAAATACTGAAGTGCACCCACAATAGAACGATAATGAGAAACATCCGAAAACATGTCACCTGTAGAAACAAAAGAAACATTGGTGCTTAAATGTGTTGGCGCAGGTTTTGCATCCAACATCTTAGCACGAGATAAAATATCTAAAGTATATTTTGACTCATTTAAGAAAAGACCATTTTCTGTGTAGGTAGCCTCCAGTCCCAGAAAGTAGTTAAGCTTCCAAAGATCCTTAATGACAAATTCATTGTTGAGACATGAGATGAATGAAGTGAGAGTAGATCGTTGATTTCCAGTTAAAACTAGATCATTAACATAAACGAGGAGATACATGACACATGTATCACGTTTGAAAATAAATAACGATGGATCAGCACGACTACGCAAGAAACCACTCGTTGTAAGAAACAAACTGAGACGATGAAATCATGCCCTAGGAAAATGAGAATCAACAAAGCCAGTGGGTTGTTCCATAAAAACATTTTCAGTGAGATGACCATGTAAAAAGGCATTTTTAACATCCAGTTGATGAAGGGGCCAATCATTTATAACTACAAGAGCAAGAACAGTACGAACAATGGTAGCTTTAACAACTGGACTGAACGTATGAGAGTAATCAATGCTAGGAGTTTGTGTAAAACCTTGAGCAACTAATCGAGCCTTGTGTCGCTCAATTGACCCATCAGACCGATATTTGGTGCGAAATACCCATTTTGAACCAACGATGTTGGCATTAGATGGGCGAGGCATAAGAGTCCAAGTGTTGTTTTTATGAAGAGCATTAAATTCATCGGTCACCGCCCGAATCTACTTTGTATCTTTAGATGCTGTAATAAAAGTTTTGGGATCGACAGCAACAAATAAAGCTCGAGGTAGTGGTAAATGATCAGTGTGCGCCAGGTCGACACTGTGACGCGGCTTGAAGATACCGACTTTCGCTCGGGTGATCATGGGATGAAACGGAAGTGGTTGAGGGGCATCAACCGGATCAGGAGAAGGTGTCGAAGAAGAGAGTAAATTTGGTGGAGTAGAATGTGGTGTAGTTGATGGCGTAGAGGTTGGAGAAGCTGGAGTAACACGAGGGTGAGCAGGAAAAGGATTTGTTTAGACTGTAGATGGAAAAGTGGGTGAAGTTGTGCCGGTGTTAGGGATTGGGCCTGGTAAATCGGTTGAGGAAATTTAAGTGGGGTCATGATGTGTATGTGAGTCAGGAGAGGCAACATTATGTAGAATTATAATTGGGCCAGTTGGAAGAGGTTGGGCCACGATAAAGGTAATAATTCGGGTTGTTTGTAGGCTGGTGGAAAAGGAACACAAGTAGGAGTTTGGGTAACAGTAGTGTATGAAGGCTTAATGGGAGGTGAAGTGGGTGAATGTGTGTTGATGGTAGTGGGAAAGGTATCTAAAAAGGTGGACACTTCCAACAAATTAATAGAGGTGGCTAATGTGGTAGAGTCAAATGGAAAGTAAAACTCGTCAAAATGAACATAACGGGTAACATATATGCGAGAGGTGAATGGACCAAGACATCTATGGCTTTTATATTTATTACTGAAGAAACAACGAGTATAAAAGGGGGTAGATGTAGGGTAGGATGGTATTTGAGGTAACAACTCGTGTTTGCAGCAGGGTATAATCCTTGGCTCACAACGATGGTTGGTCTATGGTTGTATACACGAATGGCAAGCAATCATACACAATAGACAAAGATATAAGTGGTTCGATCTTGTAAGATCTACGTCCACTGTGAAAGATGATCTCTATTAATGAATAGTATGAATAACGATACAAGTGGAAATACAAGTGTGTTCGTTCTTATTGGCTGGTATTCAACGTGGAGAGAAAGGAGGTCAAGTCCTCCTTTTATAGGAGATGCATGGGCCGAGGATTCTGGAGCCCATCCATCCTTTAATGGGCCGGGCCTGGGGACCGGGCCGGTTGGTTGGTAGGCCCCCTTAGTTGGATCCTAACCCTTGGTTAGATAAAGTGATCCAAGTTGGGGAGGGCTTCTTCTGATTGGACCACGTGTCACCTCGTGGTTGGCAGGTTGGGAGGTTCTTCGTCCTCCACACACGTGGCGTGCCGTGGATGGTGTGCAGGGGCGTCAGATGTCAGACGGCTGACCACTTGTCAGCTGACATCTGACGGGAGGAAGCAAGTTGGTGTCCAAGGGGAATGTCTTTGGGTGTTGCCAACTGGTGACCCTGCGCCTTTGGCGCTGTGGTGCTCCTGGAAGTGATTCTTCCCGCGGGTGTTAGAACTTCCAGTGGAGGCTTTTTTGAATGGCGGGTAGGGTGCGCCTGAAAGCGGTACCCTACCCCTTCAAGTCCCCCAAGTCCAGGGTGTCTCCTGTTCTTGCTTAGAGGGCTGGTGGGGCGCTGGACTAAAATGTGTCCTTTGTACTCCCTTTTGTTGTGATGGGGGAACTGCTTCATTTTGAGCGAAAGAGTGCGCGTTGCAACTCTTGTGTCATGTGAAAAGATATTGGCGTCCCGTTATCTTTGTACATGGCTCTTTTGTAAAACAGTTGCCTTTTAGGGTGTTCAAAGAGTAAAATCCGGCGGACAACGTCTTTTGGATTTTACGTCAACCCATCGCCAAGTGATGACGTGGCACTTAGGGTGTTAAAAGGTAAAATCCGGCGGAGAACGTCTTTTGGATTTTACGTCAACCCATCGCCAAGTGATGACGTGGCACTTAGGGTGTGAAAAGGTAAAATCCGGCGGAGAACGTCCTTTGGATTTTACGTCAACCCATCGCCAAGTGATGACGTGGCACTTAGGGTGTGAAAAGGTAAAATCCGGCGGAGAACGTCCTTTGGATTTTGTAACATCGCAAAATTTTCCCCCAAATTTTAAATATAAAAACCCCTCATTTTGTACCTAAGTTTTTATTCTCCTAATTCACAACATATATATATATATAATAATAATAATAATAATAATAATAATATAATAAATAAATAAATTCAGATTCTTTATATTTTTTTTTTCTTTCTTTTTCTTAAAAATCTCACATAACCCATTAACCCACACCAACTACCTCCTCTCTTGGAGCCCATTGCACAGGCCCAGATCTGAACTGGCCCAACACATCAGGCCCAAGCCCCTCACCCCCTCCCTTCTCTGCTTTAAAATGAAACAAAAAAAAAATATGTCCCCGACGAGATTCGAACCGGAGACCTTCTATACACAAGACACACGCGCCAACCAACTGAGCTAGCCTTAATATCTGTTTGTATTTCAACTTAATTTATATAAATACACACCTTCACCTCCCTTTTTCTTTCTTCCTTAACAGCGATTAACTGCAGCAGCTGATATAAATTCCTTTTTTTTTATTCTCGTAAATTTGAAATTGTTTATGCGATTTAACCATGATAAATTATTGTTTGACCAATTGATGCGTGATTATCGGCCATCTAAGACCATAATACACGTTTATTGACAATCTATTATACCCAATTAAACTCTAAACGCGTATATCATTCATGAGTGGTCAATGGTTACCAATTTGATGTTCCAGACGATGGCACTATAAATTGAATCCTTGTTTACAACCTAACAGCGCCGAAAACACTTAATCTCCTCTGTAATTACGCTTACAAACGTCCTATATTGCTTAAAGCTTGATGCTTTGACTTTCCTGTTGACTCGTCTAAATCGATAGGCTCGAACCTGGTAAGTCTCAATCAAACCCACATCTGAGTTTATTCTTCTGTTCCGGTTCATAACCCCCTAATCAGTTTGCTTATTATCGCGTTTGTAGTACAATTGAAAAGCTAGGGTTCTTTGTTATTTCGATTTGGGGATGATGATACGTTACAGACATTGCTTAAATTTAAAACAAATTAACATCAATCACCAAACTGATCCTCAGATCAGTTGGTAATGCTTGTTTGCTTAAAACCACAGAACCGGCTTCGTGCCTGGGTTCGAGTCCCAGCTTGGGCACCCATTTTTACCTATTTTTTTTAGAAAAACAAATCAATTATATATATATATATATATATTTCATTTAAACTTGTAAATTCATTTTTAATTATTAAAACCTTGTTATAAATTCTAAAAAAATTATTTTTAACAAATCTGATGTCAAAGTTTCATCTACCATTTTTAGTTTTCTGAAATTTATTTATTTAATATTTATAATAATTAAATCAAGTTTATTCTATTTTATTTATAAAAATCTATAAAAATATCAAAACGATCTTATTAATTTCCACAAAAATTATCCTAAGTTTTTATAACATTAAACTTTACTGAAATAATTTTTATTTCAGAAAAATCATTTATTTAACATTTTTAATCAATTTTTGTTAGATTTAATCGTAATTAAATCATAATAAATCCAATTTTCATCATTTTTGCACCAAAATTTTATACAAATTATTTTTAACCATTTAGAACAGAAATATGATTTTTAATATAATAATTCTTTAATTTTTGTATTTTTGAAAATTAAAGTTAGAATTTTGGCTATTTATAATAAATAGATTTAATAATCTATTTTAAAGAAAATAATTTTATAAAAATTATTTTTTTACACTTTAAACACATTCTTGTAACCATCTTAAGTTTAAATTTCATAAAAAGATTTTTGGTTATTTATTTACTAAATTTCTCTCAATTGGCGAACATTTTTAATATTAATCAAACGAGCAATTATCCCCAATTCGAAGCCCTATAACTTATACATTTGTAGACTTGATAGACTTAGACATATTTATTACCTTATTATAGGGTGATATTTGACATATTTGGGCAACACACTATTTTTCAAGGAATAACATTTTACCAAGGTGAGTTTACATAGCCCCTTTTTTTTCTGTTTTACATTTTGGGGTGAAACATGTTTAAACATTTTATATACTATCATTTACTTATTCTTACATTGTTGAAACTTGTGATTCAATTACGCTATCATTTACTCATTCTATCGTTTGGCTGTAACAAAAAGACACAGTACAATCATTAACATTGATCAAGCCGCCTGTTTAGATTATAGCGCTATAGGTCTGACAAACCCATCCCCCGCATAGACTCAGGGATGATCGATAACAGTAATAACATTTAACTAACTTGCGAGTTAGTCATCAGTCGACACAAGGTTTGGTTGTACAGAGACGCATTGTTGCATGTCGGTATCATACTCTATCATCATACAACCCTGAGTGTTGTACAAACTATTGTTATCAACTATTCCTCAAAAACCTATGTAATTCTCACCAACTTTTGTTGACCCAAACATTTTCAACTTAACATGTTTCAGGTCCTACTTGCTTGAAGAATTGCTTGAAGATATGTGCATAGTTTATTCAATTTGATGTACGAATTCTTGTAGAACAATTGTATGTAATTTATTTAAATCAATTAATGAAAACTTATTATTCTCCATGAGCTACTGAACAATCATCAATACGTGGCACCCCGATGTTTCCGCCATCGGTTGGGGTGTTACAGATTGGTATCAGAGCCATGGTTATAGGGAATTAGGTTATTAGAAAAATAATCTAGTCTATAACCATAGGATTTAACCAGTACTTGCTTCTCTTACTTGCTATTCTCTATCTCCCTCCTTTTTCTTATCCCTACTTTCATTCCTACAAGAAGGTTGCTCTCCATCAGTGGATCTACTCCTAAGACAAATTCCTCAGGTTTAACCTGAAACCCCCTTGGAATCTCGTCGAAGTTCTAGATTTTAATAATGAACACGTGCAATCTGGAAGGGTGAACGCCTGTATTCTGAGTCTTCTGTCTAGGCTGGCATTGCGCATATATCCCAATCAGACGAGGGACCCGGATGCCTACCTGGGAATTCTCGGGATGAGTGTTCACTTATAGGCTAAAGCATGTCTTTATATGTTATTAGAATCTGGAGTCTTTGATAAGTCAACGTTTTCGTTTATTCGTTTTAATTAATGAATAAATGATTACATTCCTTATATCACCTCATTCATTTCATGCCACATTGAACCTTCATTGTGTCCCTTACGGATCATGTCTCCACGTCGTAGCACTCGCAATAACAGTGATGAAAACCAAGAGGAAAGTAACAACAACCACAACACTAACCACAACAACAACAAAAACAATAAAGGTGTTGATGCCCGACTGGCTGCGATTATCCACAACCCTGCTCAGGTTACTAATCCTAATCGTCCTGATAATCACAACTATGGTCAATGCTATGAATGTGAAAACCCAAATCACTACCGTAACCGATGCCCTAAACTAAACCGAGATCAAGACCCTCCAGCTACTTAACAGCATGTCCCACCATTTAAATGTTGTTTGCTTTCGATTCTATGTAATGACACTTTTGATTCAAGTAATAAATTCAAGTATTATCATAACATCTGTGTGCATGCTTGTTTGAATGTGAACTAATTGCTATATCTATAATCATACTTGCTTACTTGTACAACAGTTAGTTGACTACCAAACAATCTACTCAACGATTGGTGGAGGTCATCATGTCTTTCCAACAGTCGGGGAGAGGCCCTACCACCTGCTCAACGACTGGTGGAGACTATCAAACCTACTCAACAATCGGTAGAGTCATAAAAGGACACAAAACCTTAATGTAAGGTAAATTGGTGATTGCGGTCCGGAACGTAATCGTGAATTTACAGGTACGTTAAGGTGGTGTGGAATTCTATCAAAATTTTCGGTAGTTAACCAAATGTAAACTCTAGATATCTAGTAGTTCATTTAATAACTCAACTCACGCATAACACGCCTCTTATCCACACTATTCGAGACAGGTTACTCTATTCATTGTCGTAACATAAAATTCTTCAAGCCACACTTGTCCTAATTTTTTTTCCTATCCCCTTCAACCCTGTGTTTTCAATAAACTTCGGGACGAAGTTTTCAAAAGTAGGGGAGACTGTAACATCGCAAAATTTTCCCCCAAATTTTAAATATAAAAACCCCTCATTTTGTACCTAAGTTTTTATTCTCCTAATTCACAACATATATATATATATATAATAATAATAATAATAATAATAATAATATAATAAATAAATAAATTCAGATTCTTTATATTTTTTTTTTCTTTCTTTTTCTTAAAAATCTCACATAACCCATTAACCCACACCAACTACCTCCTCTCTTGGAGCCCATTGCACAGGCCCAGATCTGAACTGGCCCAACACATCAGGCCCAAGCCCCTCACCCCCTCCCTTCTCTGCTTTAAAATGAAACAAAAAAAAAATATGTCCCCGACGAGATTCGAACCGGAGACCTTCTATACACAAGACACACGCGCCAACCAACTGAGCTAGCCTTAATATCTGTTTGTATTTCAACTTAATTTATATAAATACACACCTTCACCTCCCTTTTTCTTTCTTCCTTAACAGCGATTAACTGCAGCAGCTGATATAAATTCCTTTTTTTTTTATTCTCGTAAATTTGAAATTGTTTATGCGATTTAACCATGATAAATTATCGTTTGACCAATTGATGCGTGATTATCGGCCATCTAAGACCATAATACACGTTTATTGACAATCTATTATACCCAATTAAACTCTAAACGCGTATATCATTCATGAGTGGTCAATGGTTACCAATTTGATGTTCCAGACGATGGCACTATAAATTGAATCCTTGTTTACAACCTAACAGCGCCGAAAACACTTAATCTCCTCTGTAATTACGCTTACAAACGTCCTATATTGCTTAAAGCTTGATGCTTTGACTTTCCTGTTGACTCGTCTAAATCGATAGGCTCGAACCTGGTAAGTCTCAATCAAACCCACATCTGAGTTTATTCTTCTGTTCCGGTTCATAACCCCCTAATCAGTTTGCTTATTATCGCGTTTGTAGTACAATTGAAAAGCTAGGGTTCTTTGTTATTTCGATTTGGGGATGATGATACGTTACAGACATTGCTTAAATTTAAAACAAATTAACATCAATCACCAAACTGATCCTCAGATCAGTTGGTAATGCTTGTTTGCTTAAAACCACAGAACCGGCTTCGTGCCTGGGTTCGAGTCCCAGCTTGGGCACCCATTTTTACCTATTTTTTTTAGAAAAACAAATCAATTATATATATATATATATTTCATTTAAACTTGTAAATTCATTTTTAATTATTAAAACCTTGTTATAAATTCTAAAAAAATTATTTTTAACAAATCTGATGTCAAAGTTTCATCTACCATTTTTAGTTTTCTGAAATTTATTTATTTAATATTTATAATAATTAAATCAAGTTTATTCTATTTTATTTATAAAAATCTATAAAAATATCAAAACGATCTTATTAATTTCCACAAAAATTATCCTAAGTTTTTATAACATTAAACTTTACTGAAATAATTTAATTCCAGAAAAATCATTTATTTAACATTTTTAATCAATTTTTGTTAGATTTAATCGTAATTAAATCATAATAAATCCAATTTTCATCATTTTTGCACCAAAATTTTATACAAATTATTTTTAACCATTTAGAACAGAAATATGATTTTTAATATAATAATTCTTTAATTTTTGTATTTTTGAAAATTAAAGTTAGAATTTTGGCTATTTATAATAAATAGATTTAATAATCTATTTTAAAGAAAATAATTTTATAAAAATTATTTTTTTACACTTTAAACACATTCTTGTAACCATCTTAAGTTTAAATTTCATAAAAAGATTTTTGGTTATTTATTTACTAAATTTCTCTCAATTGGCGAACATTTTTAATATTAATCAAACGAGCAATTATCCCCAATTCGAAGCCCTATAACTTATACATTTGTAGACTTGATAGACTTAGACATATTTATTACCTTATTATAGGGTGATATTTGACATATTTGGGCAACACACTATTTTTCAAGGAATAACATTTTACCAAGGTGAGTTTACATAGCCCCTTTTTTTTCTGTTTTACATTTTGGGGTGAAACATGTTTAAACATTTTATATACTATCATTTACTTATTCTTACATTGTTGAAACTTGTGATTCAATTACGCTATCATTTACTCATTCTATCGTTTGGCTGTAACAAAAAGACACAGTACAATCATTAACATTGATCAAGCCGCCTGTTTAGATTATAGCGCTATAGGTCTGACAAACCCATCCCCCGCATAGACTCAGGGATGATCGATAACAGTAATAACATTTAACTAACTTGCGAGTTAGTCATCAGTCGACACAAGGTTTGGTTGTACAGAGACGCATTGTTGCATGTCGGTATCATACTCTATCATCATACAACCCTGAGTGTTGTACAAACTATTGTTATCAACTATTCCTCAAAAACCTATGTAATTCTCACCAACTTTTGTTGACCCAAACATTTTCAACTTAACATGTTTCAGGTCCTACTTGCTTGAAGAATTGCTTGAAGATATGTGCATAGTTTATTCAATTTGATGTACGAATTCTTGTAGAACAATTGTATGTAATTTATTTAAATCAATTAATGAAAACTTATTATTCTCCATGAGCTACTGAACAATCATCAATACGTGGCACCCCGATGTTTCCGCCATCGGTTGGGGTGTTACAGATTTTACGTCAACCCATCGCCAAGTGGTGACGTGGCACTTAGGGTGTTAAAAGGTAAAATCCGGCGGAGAACGTGTTTTGGATTTTACGTCAACCCATCGCCAAGTGATGATGTGGCACTTAGGGTGTGAAAAGGTAAAATCCGGCGGAGAACGTCCTTTGGATTTTACGTCAACCCATCGCCACGTGATGACGTGGCACTTAGGGTGTGAAAAGGTAAAATCCGGCGGAGAACGTCCTTTGGATTTTACGTCAACCCATCGCCAAGTGATGACGTGGCACTTAGGGTGTGAAAAGGTAAAATCCGGCGGAGAACGTCCTTTGGATTTTACGTCAACCCATCGCCAAGTGATGACGTGGCACTGGGCCAGCGGCAGAAGATGACGTGGCAGTCATAATGGCTTGGTATTAATTGGTGTACTAAGTACGTTACCTTTATAATTAATTTTTGAATTTTGAAGGGTCTCCTTGTATTTAGGAAACGTGCTTGGGAAGGTGAGGCGGTTTTGTGGACGTGTCATAGTGCAGAAAGGATGTCTGCACAGTTGTCAGTCACGTCAGCACGTGGGTGGGGAGTTATCCATCGTGTGTCAGGCGAGTGGCCGTACACGCGCGCGAGTGGTGCAGCCTGTCAGTCTGATTGCTGACGTTGGGCAGGTGAGAAGTCGTCCTTTTGGGCAGACGCGTGTCCTCACGTGCTGACGAGTGACTGCTCCTCCAGCTGTTATGCCACGTGTTGCGTCCAGATGTGTCCTTCCCTGGCAAGATGAAGGGTCATCTGCCAGCTGTTTCTGTCGCATTAAATGCGATGGGTATAAATACCCGAGGAGGTTTTTCAAATTCCTTCTTATCTTTCTTTCGTCTCATAATTTTCTTCTCCATTTCTCTCATCTTCTCCGGTTAATCTTCAAGTTTTCCGGTGATCCTTCGAAAAAATTTCCTTTTTCTTTTTTGACATATATTTTGCATTATGTCTGAGGGTTCCGACGTTGGTGGTAACCCTGGTAAGGCCACCGAGAAGTCCAAGAAGTTGATTCACAACACCACCTGTAAATGGGGTGAGAAGAGTTTTGCCAAATTCGTCAAGGCAATGGAGTTCGATCCTTCGTGGGAGGTGGAGTTGCCGTCAAACAAGGGCACTGCTTTGTCTCCTCCCCCCGGGAAGATGAGTCTGTATGGGGCTCACCTTGCCCTATGTGGGTTTCGGCTACCTGCCACCAAGTTCCAGGTGGATACCTTGGTGAAATATGGCGTCCATGTTACCCAGGTCAGTGGGTTTGGGATGCTTCGTCTGGTGCACTTTGAAGCTTGTTGCCGTGCTTTGGATATTGAACCGTCGTTCGAACGGTTCAATGTCTTTTATTTGTTGAACATGGAGGGTTCCTGGTTCAACTTTGTCCCTCGTCCTCAAGTCCCTCCCTGTGGGACCACTGCTCCGAAGTCCCTTCATGACTGGAAAGAGAAATTTTTCTATGTCAAGAGGGGGGTGATTCCGGTGGACATGCCGTGGAAAGTTGTTGCTGAGCGTCAAAGGGTGGGTGATCACCCTGTGATGGAGGGTTTCCGAGACCAGGAGTGGTTTAAAGAGCTGGTGGCCCGTGCTTCCCCGTTTGATACGGGTATGTGTTCTGAAGCCATGTTGGCTTTACTGGGTATGAGCAGGGTGCAGATCGTTCAAGGGAAAGAGCCGGTGATTACAACCCTTGGTAAGCTTTTTATGGGTCTTTTAACTGTTTCGTCTTTTGATGCCCAGTAACTGATTTGTCTTTTTTGGCTCAGGGATGTCGAAGTTTGATGCGTTCTTGCTGAGGGATAAGGCCCCGCTTGAGTGGAGAGATCCTGCAGGTGGTAGGATGTCCGTGATCGACGAGATGGTGGGTCGATTTTATTTTCCCTATCTGGAGTTCAAGCCAACCGTCCTTTTGTTTTCACGTGAGCATCCTATAAACCCTGACCCTATATCTTCTGTTCGTCATGCGGGGGTAAACCCTTGTTTTGTCGTTTCCTCTGATGAGGAATCCACTGGATCTTCTGTAGAGATGGTGGATCCAGCACCTCCGCGTGGTCGTAAGAAGAGCGTGCCACGCTTTCATAAGCATAAGGTGTTGTCCCAAGCTAAGTCTGCGCCTTTGAGTGCAGGTGGTGAAGGGCCTCTCTTTGGTCAACGTGAGAGACGTGCAGAATCGTCCTCTTCCGCCCCTGAAGATGATTCAGCGGTCAGTCCGCTGAAAAAGAAGCGGAAGTTGGGCAAAGTTTCTGGCGGTAAAGCTGCATCCTCCAAGTCTAGCGGAGCTGGTCCCGCGCCGTTTGCTATGGAGATTAGTCCTCCGCCCGAGCGTCGTCCTCTGATTCAGAAGACGTTGAAGAAAGTAACTAGTAAGTGGTGTTCCGCCTCTTTGTTGGTTTTTGCTTTTTTGATATTTTCCTAAGTGCTGTTTTTTCTTGCAGTTGTTTCTCCGCGAGCTTCCGGTTCTGCCTCTGAGCCAAGTGAGACGGAGGTTGCCAGCAAAAGGCGGGAGGAGGAGGATGCGAAGGCTCGTGCGGAGAAAGAGGCAGCTGAGGCCGAGAAGCGGGCCAATGAAGCTGCTGCCAAGGAGGAGGAGAGGGTAGCAGCTGAGAAGCTACGTCTGGAAGAAGCGGCTAGGAAAGCTGAGGAGGAAAGATTGGCGGCTGAAAAGCTGCGTCTGGAGAAGGAAAAGGCTGAGGCCGAAGCGAGGGCTGAGGAGGCGGCCGCCAAGGCTAGGGCGGAGGAGGAGGCCGCCAGGCTCGCCAGTGTTCAGGCGTTTTCTGGTGGTTCTCCTGGGGGTGGTGGTGGTGGACCTGTTGGTGGGAGGTCAAGTGTGGACCGGAGTGACCCGGGTTACTTCGCGGGCGATGTGATTTGGCGTCCGCACTGGAGTATCCGGGAGAACTCCCGCTTTGCCAACCCTCTAACGGCCGAGGAGTTTGTTTCTGAGGTTGTTCCTCCCAAGGAGAGGGAGTATCAGGATAGCCTGCCCCGGTCGCAGTTAATCACCGATATCTGTGTTGGGCAGGCGCTTCAAGTTGCCGCTATTGAGTCTTTAAAGCGGCGTGATCAAGAGTATGCCCGAGATATCGCGGAGTTCAATGCTCGGCGGGCTAGCCAGGCACAGAGGGAGGAGAAAATGAAGTCAGAGGTAGATAGGTACCGTGATAGGGCCTATAAAGCTGAGGACCGGGTGAAGGGGCTGGAGAAGGAGCATGCGTTGGCTCATCAGCGGTGGGTCGATGCTTGTCAAGTGACCAACCAGGAGACTATGAAGCTGAAGGATCAGATCCAGACCTTGAAGAATGAGAACGCGAAACTTCGGGAAACCGCGGAGGGCCATGCCAAGGTTTTGGCCGATAAGGACTCCGTGGTGGCGGGTCTTCGGTCTGATTTGCGCAACAAGGATGATGAACTTGTTGGCGCCTCTTCTCAGCTTTCCGAGTTGGCGGGTGAGAAAGAAGCGTGGTTGGAGGAGAGGGCGGCGTTGATGGAGGAGCGGGCTTCGTTGGAGGAATCCCTGACCGTATCGCAGACAGAGGCTGAAAATGCCAAGGCTCTCTTGGATGAGGCCAATGTTGCGCAGGAGAAGTCCCAGGAGTCCATCCGCTGGGTGATGACCGAGGGTATCGCCGGTGTAAGTACTTTTCTCTCCTTCTTACTGTCCTTGGTGTACTTTCTTTCTAATCCTTGTTTTTATGCAGATTTTCAAGCGGTTCTGGAACGAGCCCAATCTCGGCGATCAGGTTGCTGCTATCGCTGCTGCTGCGCGCGCTGCTGGGGAGGCCGAGGGATTCGACACTGGGTTTTACCATGCGCTGAATGGAGGGTGCATTTCTGAGGGTGCGCATGATGGTAAACCCAGGGAGAAGGAGTATGAAGCTGAGCTTCTGAAGTTTGAGCAGGTCGAGTTCCCCATACTGAAGACGGTTGCAGACTGTAATCAGTATGCTGATCCAGCTGGCGCCCTCCGTTACTTTATAGAAGAATCCGACCGTTTGGGTGCGGAGGCGCAGCAGAAAGGGAAGCAGCCAGCGGGTGGTGGTGAAGGCACGTCCGGAGGTGGTCCGGAGGATGAAGATGAACAGTTGGTGGACTTTGGAGGGTCCGGGGAGGAGTAGGTGGTTTGTTTAGTATGTTTTTACTTTAAACTTTTTGTAAAGCTTGAGGCAGCTTGACCGCCTCTTTTTGTGATGTATATATGAAGTAACTTTTGTTTTTACTCTGTTCATTTGGATTGATTGTTGAGTCCGGCGATAGTTATGAGTGTTATGTATGTCTTGAAGACCCAACTTCCAGTAGTGCACAATCGTAAGTTAAAAGATATAAATTTCTTAGGATTCACAAAAAGGTAGCTTAGGCGTGTGTAGCCCAAGTGTTTACAAAGATTATATGTAACAGAAACGTAGTTGTGCCGCGTTCCAGGAGCGCGGGACAGGCGTTCCATCGAGCTTTTCTAGCGCGTAGGCGCCTTTGCCCAAAATTTCTTGTATTTTGTAGGGGCCCTCCCATGTTGGGGCAAGTTTACCTTGCTTTTCCGCGTTTGAGGCGCTATTGTTTCTGAGAACGTAATCTCCAATGTTAAAGTTATGTAACTTAACTTTTTGATTGTAGTAGCGCTCCAGTTGACTTTTGTATCTGCCTTCTTTGATGGCGGCGAGCTCTCTTCGTTCTTCAAGTAAGTCGAGGTTTAGTCGTAGCTCTTTGTCATTCTGCCCTTTTTCCGCCATGAGTACTCTTGCGGAGGGGCATCCTATTTCGGCGGGAATGACAGCCTCAGAGCCATAGGTTAGGCTGAAGGGAGTTTCGCCATTGCTGGTTTTGGTGAGTATGCGATTTGCCCATAGGACGTGTGGAAGCTCGTCCACCCATCCTGTTCGTTTAGTCCCCAGCCGCTTTTTAATGCCTTCGATGATGCTTCGATTTGCTCTTTCGACTTGGCCATTCCCTTGGGGGTGGGCGACCGAGGTGAAGATCTGCTGGACACCCATTTGCGCCAACCATTGTTGCAAGTGTTGGTCGGTGAATTGGGTTCCATTGTCGCTTACAATTTGATATGGCAAACCGAATCTGCAAATGATAAATTCCCATATGAATTTTTTGGTGTGTGCGCCGTCAATTTTTGCTAGTGGCTTTGCTTCGATCCATTTTGTGAAATAGTCGATTGCCACTATTAAGAACTTGACGTTTCCTGGTGCTGTGGGGAATGGGCCAACAAGGTCTATTGCCCATTTCTGGAACGGCCATGCCGCTGTGACGGGAATTAAGTCGTTTTTAGGGCGCAGGGTGTTTGGCGCGTGGCGCTGGCAAGAATCGCACTTGCGCAGTTCTGCCACTGCGTCTGGGTGCATGCCTGGCCAATAATAGCCTGCGTTCATTAGCTTGGCCACCACCATTCTGGGTCCTGCATGCAGTCCGCATGTACCTTCGTGGATGTCTCTGATGAGAAAAGAGGCGTCCTCTTTGTCGACGCATCGCAGTAGCGGACCAAGGTATGATCGTCGATAGAGGATTCCGTCCGTTAACTGATAGTGCAAGGCTTTGTGCTGGAGATTTTGTGCCTCCGCTTTGTTATCGGGTAACGTTCCGGATGTGAAATAAGCTTTCAGTGGTGCCATCCAAGAGGTGTTTCCTGTTTGGATGACGTTGACTTGCCTTGTGGGAACTGATGGGGCTTCTTGTAGTTCGACACGGACGTTTTTGGCCATGTGCTCAAAGACTGTGGAAGCCATCTTACTTAAGGCGTCGGCGGGTTTGTTCTCGCTGCGGTTGATGTGGATGACTGTGCAGGAGACGAATTTGCGTATGAGTAGTTTGGCCTGTTGTAGGTATAGGGCCATTGTGGCGTCCCTTGCATCGTATGTGCCATTGATGTGGCCCGCTACTAGTAGTGAATCGACATGCGCTTCGATGTGTGAGGCTCCCATTTGATGTGCGATGCGTAGTCCTGCTAGGAGCGCTTCGTATTCTGCCTCATTGTTTGTTGCGGCAAAATCTAATCTAATGGCGTATGTGTATTCTTTTTTGTTTGGGCTAATCAGCCGCAAGCCCGCACCTGCGCCGTCTGCGTTTGACGCACCGTCGGTGTAAAGATTCCACCTTTCATTTTCCGGCGTTGGTTGTGCGGGATCCTGCTCCGCGAGGCACTCCGCGATTTTGTCCGTTGGTATTTCGGTGGCGAAGTCAGCGAGAACCTGTCCTTTAACTGCGGGTCTGGGCTTGTAGTTGATGGTATGTTCACCTAGTTCGATTGCCCATTTTGCTAGACGTCCCGAGGTTTCTGGCTTGCGTAGGACGTCACTGATTCTGTAGTCTGTTAGGACGTTTATTAGGTGGCCATGGAAATATCGGCGCAATCTGCGCGAAGCGTGGATGAGAGCTAGTACCAACTTTTTCATTGTGGAGTACCTAGTTTCTGCGTCTAACAAGGTTCTACTGATGTAGTAGATGGGTGTTTGTACGGTTTTGCGATCTACCAAAAGTACCGCGCCGATTGCCCTTTCTGTTACAGAGAGGTATAGGGTTAGCGGCTCTTTGGGTAATGGTGCTGTGAGAGTAGGTAAATTCATAAGACATTCTTTCATTTCTTTAAAAGCTTTTTCCGCCTCAGGGGTCCAGCGGAAATTACTTTTCTTAAGACAATTCTTTAGAGTGTCTACAAATGGAAAAGACTTTGAAGCGTAATTTGAAAGGAAGCGGTTGAGAGCGACTAGGCGTCCCATTAGCGTTTGTACTTCCTTGATGCTTGTTGGTGAAGGCATTCTTTCAATTGCTAGGACTTTGTCTGGATTTGCGCGGAAACCGTCGCGCGTGACTACAACGCCTAGGAATCTTCCTTCTTCCATGCCGAAGGAACATTTGCTGGGGTTGAGCTTCATGCGCACCTTGCGCAGTTGGCTGAATGTCTTCTGGATGTCTTCCAGCATGTTGTCTTCGTCTTTGCTTTTGATGACGAGGTCATCAACGTATACTTCCAAGCGCACCCCTATCTCGTGGATGAAAGCGCTGTCCATGAGACGTTGGTATGTGGCTCCCGCGTTTTTCAGACCGAAGGGCATTTTGGTGTAGCAGAAGATGCCCGTGTCTGTGCGGAAGGCCGTTTTGTCTTCATCTTCCTTCGCCATTTGGATCTGATGGTAGCCCTTGTAGGCGTCGAGGAAGCATTTGAAGCGGAATGGCGCTAGGGAGTCTACCTTTAAGTCGATTTCTGGGAGAGGGTAGCAATCCTTTGGACAAGCTTTGTTTAGATCTTTGTAATCGACGCACATGCGCCATCCGCCTGTCGCTTTTCCTACCATGACCGGGTTGGCGACCCATGTTTGGTAGCGTATTGGGCGGATAATGCCAGCGTTTAGTAGTTCATTGACTTGTTCGTTCATCGCCTTTGTTTTCTCCGGTCCCATTTTGCGCATCTTTTGGGCAACTGGCTCCACTGATCGGTACGTGTTGAGTCTGTGTTCCGCGATATTTCTTGGAACGCCGATCATGTCAGATGGTTGCCAGGCAAATATGTCTATGTTCTTTACTAGCAGTTGTTTAAGGTGCGCCCGTATGGTGTTGGAGATTTCTTGGCCGATGATGACCGTTTGGTCCGGGAATTTAGGGTTCAGAACCCAGTTTTCCGGTTCCGATCGGGTTTGTGTTTTTTGTGGTTTTGCCACGTCGATCGCGTGGCACTGTTTGTTGCCGCGGATTATTGCAATGCCGGTTCGGGTTGGGAAACCTACCATTTGGTGGGGGGTGGAGGCGTTGGCGTTGAACTTTGCCAAGCCTTCCCGCCCTAGTAGGACATCGTGGCGAGAAGTGGCTGGTAGGACCATGAAGTCACAGATTTATGTGCGTTCGTGGGTACCATCTGTTAAAGTAACCGGGAAGGTGATGATGCCACGCGGCATGATGACTTCGTCAATAAAGCCTGAGATTGGTGCGTTGACTGGAACGAGGCGGGCTTTGTCATCCTCGTCCAGTTGTTGAAAACACTGATCATATATGATGTCAGTGCTGCTTCCGCCGTCTAGGAACATTGATTGCGTTCGATAATGTCCTACGACGGCGGTGACGATTAATGGCGCGGTGGCGGAAGGTCCGCCTCGTACTCTGGGGAGGAGGACGTCCACCTCTTTCCAAGAGTCGTCGGTCTCTCTTGGGCGCTTTCCTTTAGTTTGGCGTTTTCCCGCGTCGGAGATCATGTTGCAATGATGATGCGGAGTGTGCCTGATGTAACTTGTTTGTAGGTTCCGGATTGGTTTCTTTCCGGGCTCTTCATGCTTGTCGTCTTGGTTGTTGCGCCCGCCTCTGTTAACGTTTTTGACGAGGTGACCAAGTTGGCCTGTCTTTAGTGCCGCCTCGATTTCTAACTTCAGGCTGTAGCAGTTGTCCGTCAGGTGGCCGTAATCGTTATGGTACTCGCAGTATTTGGTGCGGTCCACGTTCTTTCGTTTGCCCAACACTTTAGGCTCCTTGAAAGTGACTTACTCTGTCTTGAGTACCTGTGAGGGAGTTTTGGTTAACGGCGTCCAATCGGTGGTTTTCTTGGATTGGGCTTTGTGGTCCCTTGATTGTCTGTTTGTGATCGTCTGGCGGGCATCTATGGAGGGCGAGTATTTGCCTTCGTCTGTTGGTCCTGAAATGCGGGACCACACGGATTGCTTGCCCTTGTTTCTGTTAGAGTTGTTGGTTTGGTTATATCCGCGCTGTTGTTTGATGGAGCGCTCCGAGGATGCGTATATTTTTGAAGCCTTGATGACTTCTTCCCAGGAATCAGGGACTCCTGTTTTCCCGGATAGGGTTTTCATCAGATCCTCGCTGCGTACTCCGTGGATGAAGCCTGCGCGGGTTAGTTCTTCCCCACAACCTTTTTGCAGCGCCTCTTTGTTGTAGCGCACGATGTAGTCGTCTATTGATTCGTTGTCTGTGCGCTGGCAAAGGAAGATGTGGGCCTTATCTCGTTTATGCCGTCTGAGATGGGAGAAGTGATCTTTGAATTTTTGGATGAGGTCATCAAAGTCTAAGATGCCCCCGATGGGGAGGTTGTCGAACCAAACTCTGGCTGCGCCGGTAAGGGTTTGTGCAAACAGGTGACACCAAACCTGTACAGGCCAGAGGACTGTGGTTCCGGCGCACTCGAAATCATGCAGATGGTCTGTGGGGTCTCGCAGGCCATCGTATCTGCCGATGCTGCTAGGGAGTTTTGCTTGTTTTTCTATGGGTGCGGTGGCTATTCGTTGACAGAATTTTGAACTTAAGGCGAACGACTTAGGCCTGTATGGTCTGTTTAGGTCGTCGTCTTCCTTGTGGTGTGATGTCGCCGAGTGAGTTTTCGCTAGCTTCCGCCTTTTGGCCCTTGAGGCTGTTGCGTCTGAATCGCTGGTGGGTTGGTAGCCGTCGGATTCCGACGCGGAGTCTACTAGGTCCTGGTCGCGTGCGTTTTTGCTGCGACCTACACCCTGAGACCTTGGACGCGTGGTTTGTTTTTCCTTCCCCTTCCGGCTGTGTTTGGCGGAGGGGGAAGCCTTACTTTTAGATTTACTGTTTTGGATTTTTGCCAGCATATTCTGGTAGATCTTGGTGTTCTTGAGTTGTTTTCTAAAGAGCCACTCGTCGGGGTCCATGGGTGTGTTGGGTGCGTCTGATTCGGAGGATTCTGAGGCCGAAACCGCGCGGGGCGGTGTTTCCTCCCTTATGGTTGATGGCTGTGTGTCCTTATCCGGAGTTTGGAGCGTTGCCGCTCTGGCGGTCTGAACGACCGTAGAGGGGGTCGCTCCCTTGGATCCGACAGGGGTTAGATCAGCCATTTTGTGAGTAAAGGATGTGGTTTTGAAAGTTTTGTGAGTCTTTCAGCCGGTACGGATGGCGCCAATGAAGAAACAACGAGTATAAAAGGGGGTAGATGTAGGGTAGGATGGTATTTGAGGTAACAACTCGTGTTCGCAGCAGGATATAATCCTTGGCTCACAACGATGGTTGGTCTATGGTTGTATACACGAATGGCAAGCAATCATACACAATAGACAAAGATATAAGTGGTTCGATCTTGTAAGATCTACGTCCACTGTGAAAGATGATCTCTATTAATGAATAGTATGAATAACGATACAAGTGGAAATACAAGTGTGTTCGTTCTTATTGGCTGGTATTCAACGTGGAGAGAAAGGAGGTCAAGTCCTCCTTTTATAGGAGATGCATGGGCCGAGGATTCTGGAGCCCATCCATCCTTTAATGGGCCGGGCCTGGGGACCGGGCCGGTTGGTTGGTAGGCCCCCTTAGTTGGATCCTAACCCTTGGTTAGATAAAGTGATCCAAGTTGGGGAGGGCTTCTTCTGATTGGACCACGTGTCACCTCGTGGTTGGCAGGTTGGGAGGTTCTTCGTCCTCCACACACGTGGCGTGCCGTGGATGGTGTGCAGGGGCGTCAGATGTCAGACGGCTGACCACTTGTCAGCTGACATCTGACGGGAGGAAGCAAGTTGGTGTCCAAGGGGAATGTCTTTGGGTGTTGCCAACTGGTGACCCTGCGCCTTTGGCGCTGTGGTGCTCCTGGAAGTGATTCTTCCCGCGGGTGTTAGAACTTCCAGTGGAGGCTTTTTTGAATGGCGGGTAGGGTGCGCCTGAAAGCGGTACCCTACCCCTTCAATTACAATATCCTAAAAAATGCAAGGGATGCTTCAGGGAGATAACTTATTTTTAGCATAATCCTGAAGAAAAGGAAACACACGGCAACCAAATGACTGAAACGACTCATAATCCAGTGTCTGGTGATATAGTAATTCAAACGGAGACTAACCGGATAACAAGGAGGAGGGTAATCGGTTAATGATGAAAACAACCGATGAAAAAGCATCCGCCCAATAGTTAGTTGGAACCTTGGCATGAAAAAGCATAGCCAAACATGTTTCCACATCATGTCAATGTTTACGTTCAACCCGTCCATTTTGTTGTGGGGTATAAGGATAAGACATATGATGAAAGGTACCATTTTGTTCAAACAAGCGATGTAGACGATTGTTGGTAAATTCTGTGCCACCGTCACTTTGAAAGATTTTTATTTTTGTAGAAAATTGTGTTTGAACAAAAGGTACAAATATAGATAATGCTTCAATAAAGTTTGATTTTGCTTTCAAATGACTCAACCAAGTAAAGCGAGAGAAATCATCAACAAACGCAACATAATACAAGAAATGATCAACAGATTTTATAGGAGATAGTCCCCATAAGTCACAATGAATGATTTCTAATGGAAAAGAGGTTCGTTTATTATTCAAAACAAAGGTTGCCTTTTTGACTTGGCAAGTTCACAAGACGAGCAAAGACCTGGTTTAGGTAATAAAGACGTAAAAGAGAAACAACCATTATTTTTAAGGGCATTCACGACATCAAAATTGACATGCCCAAGACGGGATGCCATAACTCAAAGGAAGCTTTGGGGCACGAACGTGTTGCAACATGAGCTTTATGAGTGTTGCGAAGAACATAGAGATTGTCTTCACGACAACCCCGAGCTAGAGTTTCCTTGGTTTGACGATCCTGAATATAAAAATACGGATGAGAAAATAAAACATCAACATGATTATCTTCAGTCAATTTTCCAATAGAAATAAGGAGATTTTTCATTAGATTTGGAACAACCAAAACGTCATTGAGAGCAATATTACCAAGGATTTTTGTGTCACCAACGTGAGTGATTGGTAACGATTCACCATTTCCAAAATACACTCTTTGATTACCTGGAGTAGGAGTCACATTTTGAAAGATATCATTTGGTGGAAGCATATGGGTTGAAGCACCCGTATCACCTGCCCAATCAGGAACCGTAGAATTGACTTGACTCTGAGCATGAAACGCTTGGGCCAATTGAGCATTAGAAGGAGAAGCAGCAGTTGCAAAAGTGGCAAGCTGATAACATTGAGACGCATAGTGGCCCGGTTTCTTATTGGACCTGGACTGACCATAAGTGGGCCTGTTAGGCCGATACATACCGCCTAAGGAAGAGCCTTTGTGGTCCATAGTAGATGGTTTTGGAAACTGTACCAAAAAAGCAATATGAGGAGAATTGTCGGGACCATGCAGCTTTTTAATAAACATTTCATGACTTTCAGCATTAGCAATAAGATCTGTAAGTGACGGAATGAGACGAGTAGTGCGCATGTTGGTTGAGAAGCTTTCAAAGGTTGGACCAAGACCGTATAAAAACCAATGAAGTTGGTCCATTGAATCAACGGGACGCCCAATGGCATTAAGTTGATCACAAATTGCCTTAAAGGCGCGTCAAAATTCCGCAACCGTTTTGTCACCTTTTTAAGAACATGAAGATGATCCTGTAAGTTTTGAACACGCTCAGACGACTTGTTACAAAAAGCGGCCTCAAGGGCGAGCCAAATGTCACGTGCGGAAGATAAGCCGACTGTAACAGATAAGGCTTCTTCGGTTAGAGAAGCATTAAGAAGAATAAGTGTTTGTTGTTTATCGCGAAGCCATGATATATAGTCCGGATTAGAAACTTGTTTATTGTTGTTGGTAACCATAGATGTAGGGGCTGTTTTGATGCCATCAACATGGGATAAAACACCTTGGTAAGAGAGAAGATGAAGCATTTGAGTTCTCCAATATATTTAATTGATGGAGTTAAGTTTAATGGCAATCATGGGTGCCAAACCATTCATTGGAGGAGTGTTTGTTGAAGAGGAAGCACCCATGGAATTAGGACAAAAAAGGAACAGAGGATCGAAAATAAGGCAAAAAGAAAAAGAAGAAGGAAGTAGAAAGGAACGATGGGAAAGACAAAGGGATGAGAAACTGCAGCAAAGAGAAAAAGGAAAGGAAAGGGTTGGGATGCTCAACCACTTGGATTGGCTGATACCATGAACAGTGGTGGATCTTGAGCGAAAAATCCGGTAGGGCCGGACTCAATACATATAATTTTTTTTTAAAAATTTTCAGTAAAATTTACACTACGAAACGAAAAAACTAGGTGGGCCAGAGTCAGGGCTGGCCCTAATAAGAACCGTCGTGGACCATGAACCATCTTTAATTTTAATTTTTGATAATTTGATGGTTTACAAGGATATATATATATATATATATAGATACAGAAGTTACATTTAGACACCTACACTATCCAAGAGTATTCAAACTATATTATCTTAGAGTAATACGTTACTACATATGATATGGAGTCTAAGAGCATTCTTATCTCATCCACAAAATCACATCCATCAAATTACACTAAAAATCACTACTCCACCTCTAAATCTCCTCTCTCCTAATTAAAATAATAATACTTTTTCATACTTTTATCATTATATTTTCTCTCTCCTCACTCACAACTACTTCTAAAAATATTAAAATATGTTTAGGGGTGAACAGTAACTTTTCATATTTAGGGGTAAAAGTGCTTCCACCAAATATTCTTTATATCCTCCACTTACAACCACTTACACTCACCCCATATAATTTGATGGACACACTCTGGATGGATGTGAATACTCTAAGAACACATGATCTAAGAAGTGGCCCACGTTGCATCAATTCTCTAGGTCAAAAAAAATAAAAAAATAAAAAAATAAAAAAATCAATAACTACATGTCCAATATTGTTTGCGGTCCCCCACTTGAAAATTAAGTTTAACAAAGGGGATGACACAGGTGATGATTTGTTAAACCTAAATTATGTGGGTCCAATATAAAAGTAGTAAATTCACTTGCACTATTATTGTCCGTCTTGAAATTTAGAAACCTATCTAAATGCTTGCAAATCCACTCAACAAATATTTAAACATTTCAACAATATTAAAATTAACCTTGCACTTCATCACGCCCAGATCAATTTAATTAGTCCAATTGACATTAGCTTTGGTCGATCTTTGCAAACCTTTAACTCACAGTGCAAAATTATTTGCAACCTGAGCTTGCGGTTTTAATAAAGTTGGCACGAATTCGCAACCTAAGCTTGCGGTTTCATCACTCGTCCATATATCCACCACCTAGACACATTTATCTAGTCATCATCCTTTGATTGATTTCACCCTAAACCGCAACCTGAGATTACGGTTACACCAAAAGTCCAAATCGATCTCACAACCTCCATTTGCACAAATAATTTGTACTGTAGCACTAAAAAACAAAAACAAAAAACCTCTACAATTTCTTTATTCATCTATATAATTCTATGAATTTATGGTCTGATTTCCACGGCATAAACATGTGCATGAATTGAAAGTAAGATAAATAAAAATACCAAGACGCTTTGTGAGACAAGATCATCTCCCTCGTATCATTTTCACCCAACAAATCAAATTCAGAAATACATCATCAAAATTGACACAAAGTGAAATGTCAATTCATATATATAGCAAAAATGCTCGTAGTCAAGTTAGAAATGTCAATTTTCCATGAAGAGCTCTATCGGAGACATATGTTTCCGCTAAAGCTCTTTCCGAAGTTTGTTGTCGTTGGTCAACCAACCCGTCTTTAAAGGTGACGGGTCAGTATTAACGACGTAAGGCGTTAGCGGAGATGTTTTGGCATAACGACAATAGCGGTGACGCATTAGCGGCAACAACAGTCTCCACTATTGTTGCTTTTCTTTGTAGTGCATACAAATGGGCATATTAAAAAAAACATGTGATTTACACATCCAATTCAGGCACATCACACTATATGTATATGCCAATTTCATACATTATAATGTTATATCTACACAATATAACAAAATGCCATTCAAACTAACCAAGTTCCAATAAAGTGAACATAATAAAGTGAAACAATTAACATGATTTTTGATAAAATGGTGGCACGGTACAATTTTTTTTTTTTTTGCAACTAGCGTGTGTCAATGATGGATTTGTGCAAATGGTGAATCCGCAAGTTAAACTTGCGGATTATGCTTATGTGGACAACGACTTTGCTGCTCGGTTGATGACTAGGAGGGAAGATAAAGGTGTTATTGAGGTGGCATTGAATCTGCAAGTTGAACTTGCGGATTCACTTTCTCTCTCCTAACACACCTCAACAACACATTTCTCTTTCCTCCTAGTCATCAAACGAGAAGCAAAGTCGTTGTCCACATAAACATAATCCGCAAGTTCAACTTGCGGATTCACCATATGCACAAAATCATCCCCGACACACACTAGTTGCACAAAATTCTTGTACTATGCCACCATTTTATCAAAAAATAAAAAATAAAAAATAAATCCAATGAACATAATAAAGTGAAACCAGAAAAATAGTGGTGACACTTGGGTACATGTGTGTCATCAGTGTTGGGTTTGCAATGGTGATGGTATGTTTAAGGCATCTATATATTAGGATTAAGGTTTGGATTGCATGGTTGTTACTTCGCGGTGATCGAATACAAAGGTGACCGTGGCGGTACAATGACTCCAAAATGGACGAGCAATATTATGCAAGAACCACCGGTACTTGCGGCAGGTTGGCCGGTAGGTCGAATATATGACCATTGGCATGCGAAAAGAAGTAACAGAGATAAAGAATTATTAAATTAGTATTCCATTTGCATGTATATATATCTGAATTGAGAATTAACGTCCCCATATATATGAACCCTCATTTCCATTTTTATACCTATGTACCCACTAATGAAGCAACATGTATAATGGTCCATTGAATTCCCCTATGCATATACATGTAATACGATGTGTAATTGGCATTATATGGGCATAGATAATTATGATAATGCCCTTAACACCATCCTCTAAGGCATTATATGGGCATTAAGAGGGTGGGATATTTCTAATATAATGCCCAAATATGATAAAAATATAGAAAGTAATAATTAAAAAGGGCATTAAGTGGCTTTAACCATTACACATTTTTTTGAGGGGCTTTATGATAATGATGTGGAGGAAAATGCCCCTAAAGGGCGTCAACCATTACTTATGGTCTAAATGTACATGTGTGTGCGCGCACTTACATAGACACATAATCACTATATTTATATATTTATATAATGACACAAATACACAATGTACTTTTTATTCAACTCTATTATATATTAAGTTTCTAAAATATCAAAGTATGTGTGTTACAACTATATCACCAATGCATACACGAATTCTTCATAAGAAGTAGGGATATTTCTTTCTCATCTCGTTGATTGGTTCCCAAATTTAATGCGTTCAATATGTCATAAACCACTATATCTACATCTATTTAAACCATCTCCCATTGACTAACCTCACCCCAACACACGAGTGCATGTTCTACATTTTAAAATGGCAATCCTTATGTTAAACTTACTATTTTAACACAACAGTAAGTGTTACTCTATCCAAAGATACAATCTCACCGATAAACAACTCAACAAGCTTATTAATTTTGAAATTTTCACGCATCGGTAAGAAATGATCACAATATCCAAGGACCAAGGTATATGGTATGTTCCCAATTCCACATCAAAATTTCTAAATGCTCAATCTTCCCATAAGATGTTTTGTGTTCGGATCATTGACTAAACAAGTCAAATATATTTCATCATGTTAGGGGTTGTTTGGTAACCTCTTAATGATTTCATTATTAAGAGATTACATGTGAATCATCAGTTGTATTTGGTTTACTGAAAAGACACATCTTAATGGGTAAATTTTTAGACATGTTGACTGATCCAAAAGCTACCAGTTAATCGGTTAGACCTCTTAATAGCTTAACACAATGCTGCTAAACATCCCCTTAATCTATTAATCGGAATGGGTTGACAATAAGTGTAAATTGGGGGATATTATTTCGGAGATAACCCTTGACTTGAAACAACGGTCTCGTGTGAAATGGATGGTTGAGGGGGATGAAAACTCCTCTTTTTTTCATGGCATTATTAACCATAACATTGGATCTACTCGACTCAATGGGATTCAGATTAACGAGAATTGGGTGACGGACCCGACCCGAATCAAAGACGAGGCTTGGAAGTTTTTTGCTTTTAAGTTTCGTGAACCTAAACAAGTTCGTCCAGTTTTTACTTGCCCCTCGCTGAAGCAATTGTCTTCGGCTGATGCAACTAATCTGGTGACACCCTTCTCGGATCAAGAAGTAAAGGCTGCCATATGGGATTGCGGTTCTGACCGGGCTCCCGGCCCGGATGGTTTTACTTTTGGTTTCATCAAGCACTTCTGGCCGCTTTTTAAGGATAACATTATGAGCATGATGTCTTCCTTTTTTGATTCTGGCATTATTAACCGTGGTTGTTCGTCTTCCTTCGTTGCCCTTATTCCCAAAGGCCTTGATCCGATCACGTTTAATGAGTTCCGACCCATCAGTCTTATTGGTTGTATATCGAAGATCATTTCCAAGGTACTCGCCAATAGGATCAAACCCATTATGGAGTCGCTTGTTACTGAAGTTCAGTCCGGCTTCTTAGCTTCGAGAAACATCCTAGACGGACCACTGATTTTGAATGAAGTTGTATCTTGGGCCAAAAAAGCTAGAGTGAACGCATTTATTCTTAAGGTAGACATGGAAAAGGCTTATGACACTATTAATTGGGGCTTTATTTTATCGGTCCTCTCGCAAATGGGTTTTCCACCTAGATGGCGTATGTGGGTCAAAGGCGTTTTGGAATCCTCTAGGGCCTCGGTACTTGTTAACGGCTCACCCTCTAGGGAATTCCAATGTTATCGGGGTGTTCGCCAAGATGACCCGCTCTCCCCGTTCTTGTTCATTTTGGCGATGGAGGCGCTCACTTCTTTCATACAAAAAGCCAAAGATCTGGGTTCAATCAGCAGCCTTAATTTACCAAACTACGGTCCGTCTATCACCCACCTTATGTACGCGGATGACATTGTGTTTGTCGGGGAATGGGGCGATTCAATTCTCAAAAACATAATCAGACTTATGCGGTGTTTCACGCTGATTTCCGGACTTAAAATCAATCATAGAAAGACCTCCTTGTTCGGCATTGGTGTTAGTAATACAAGTGTTGACAACATGGCGACGGTATTATGTGTTAAGGCGGACAAGTTTCCTTGTAAATATCTTGGTGTCCCGGTTGGCGTCAACATGAGCCAAGTAAAGTTTTGGGACCCGGTGGTGGATACTTTCAAAAAACGCCTATCCAAGTGGAAAGCGAAACACCTTTCATTTGGAGGACGGGTGGTTCTTTTACGTGCGGTCCTAGACAGCCTGCCCCTATATTTTTTTTCGTTATTTAAAGCCCCTTGCACTGTTATTAATACATTAGAAGCTCTAAGAAGACGGTTTTTTTGGGGAGGGGATGAAGATAGATCGAAAACTAACTGGGTCGCTTAGGAGAGAGTTGTGGGTCCTACGTCAAAGGGCGGCCTTGGTTTCGGTTCGCTTAAGACTATGAATGAGAGTCTTCTCGTTAAGTGGTGGTGGCGCTTCAAGTTGGAGCAGAATTCTTTATGGTGTAGAGTCATTTCGGCAATTCATCTCACCAATCACACGCCATCCTACTTACCTATTCGCAGGGGTCTTGCCGGTGTTTGGAACGCAATTTTTAAGGTCGGCGATTCTGTTTTTGAGCAGGGTCTGGATATAACGGCTTCCATTAAAGGAGTTGTGGGTGACGGGCTGAGGATTCGATTTTGGCTGGACTGGTGGACGGGGGACGGCCCTTTGAAATACTGTTTTCCATCGCTGTTCGCAATTGAGTCCCACAAGACTGTTTCATTGGCTGCTCGCGTCCAGAACTGGGGCTGGATTCGAGCACCTAGCTCTAACTCTGAATTGACGGATTTGCAACAGTGCTCTGCACTGATTGCCGGTACCGTACTGTCAAATAATCGGGATAATTGGGTATGGGTTGGGGCTTCCGATGGTCTATTTTCGGTGTCTTTATGCAGAAAAACACTTCAGAATCATGCGATTCCTTTCTATCCGTTTCAGTGGATTAAAGGCGTCCCGAAGAAGGTTTCTGTTTTTATTTGGAGAGCGGAGCAAAACCGCCTACCGACTAAGGAGGGGCTCGTGAAACGAAAGATAATACGCGGGCCTGCCGTTTGTAATCTCTGCGGGGAAGCTGTTGAAGACGCTGAGCATCTATTTACCTCATGTTACACTATCTCATGGCTTTGGCATAAAGTAAGTTTGTGGTGCAAAATACCTCCTATTTTCGCTTTCTCTGTGCGTGATCTTTTGAAGATTAAAGAAGATCCAGCTATTCCGAAATACAAACAGAAGTGGGTTCACATAGCAATTATCGTCGGGGCATGGTCACTATGGAAAGCACGTAACGCCGCAATCTTTCAAGGTAAAAGGGTGTCCCTGGATAGCATCTTTGGTGAAACGCAAGCGATTTCTTTCAGCTGGGTAAATCACAAATTCAAACCGTTAGGATGGACATGGGAGAAATGGAAAGCGTTTGAGGTCCCTGTCACGTGAATCATTTTTTTGGTTTCTCAGCACATTAGTTTTCTGGTGTTTTTTTCTTAGTTTTGGGCTCACAATTTGTAAGTCTAGTGTCTCACTAGCCTGGTTACTTGTAATATTTCTGGTTGATGTATTTGGAACACTTTTTGGGTGAAATGGTATAATATGCAGTTTGCCGATAAAAAAAAATCTATTAATCTTCTTTTAAATCATTGTACATTTTAGTGCATCATGGATGTCCCGTCCCTTGTTGCTTACACAATATATATAGTTTACAAAAGATCCATAAAGATAGCAAGAGATTGGAAGACAGCAAGAGAAAGATGAGAAAAGAGAAAGTGAGAGGTATCCAATACCTCCTTAAAGAAGCATAAATTCTAACCTCTAAGGTCATTCCAAGAGGTTTGTGAAGAAAAGCAACAAGAGCTTAACTATCTGACTTTTTTGTTTCTTTGTGTAGCATTAATTAGGCTACATTTTTTGGGACCACGAATATTTTTTTTATATCAAACTACAAGGCATATGTGGTTGAGGGGCGGTATAGAGCGTTACAGGGAAAAAAATTTTATAAAGTAATAGAAGGGGCGTTATGGATAAAGAGGTTGTAGTGGGAAGAGGTATTATGAGGCGTTATAAATGATTAAGTAATCATTACTTAATTATTGTTTTTTATTTAAATAATAATATTAAATACCTAATAATATTTCATTAAATAAAAAAAAATTATAAATTACTACTCGTTGTCGTCGTCTTCTTCATCTTCTTCATTTTCTTCTCATTCTTCTTCTCCTTCTCCTTCTCCTTCTCCTTCTTCTTCTTCGTGTTCGTTGTTTTGAATCGGGCGAATAGCCCATGCTTCCTCGACCAAATCCGTCTTCAACACGTTACGTATATCCTTGGAACGCAACATGGTACTGTTTTGCAATCTTTGTTCCATTGTCGCTTGTGTCCCTTGAACATCATCTTTCGGAAAATAGTTTGGGCATATTGCCTTTCCTTCGTCTTCAAGTATCATATTATGCATTATGATACAAGCATACATCACCATTCTAATCCTTTCTTTTTCCCACACGCGACAAGGATTTCTAACAAAATGCCATCGGCTTTGAAAAACGCCAAAACATCTCTCGACGTCCTTTCTTGCTGACTTATGAAGTGTCTTAAAATATTTTCTTTTTTGATCTTGGGTTTTACTAAACGTTTTGACGAGCATTGAATACTCCGGATATATACCATCCGCCAAGTAGTATCCATGCTTGTAGTAATTATTATTTGCATAAAACCCAGCTTTCGGTATTGTTCCGCCAATGTAAGACTCTAGAAATAGCGAAAACTGAAAAGTATTTATATCGTTCATACACCCGGCGAGACCAAAGAAGGCCGACCAAACCCACAGGTCTTGTGAGGCAACTGCTTGTAAAACCAACGTTGGTCCCTTTTGGTCACCGCGTGTATGTTGACCTTGCCATGCGGTTGGACAACTATACCACCGCCATTGACGACAGTCTATACTACCAATCATGCCGGGTAAGCCATGTTTTTGTAAATGCGTTTCGTATAGCTGTTGAAGGTCGTTCCATGTCAGGTTTCTCAAGTATCGTTTTCCATACAATTAGCATATACCCAAAAAATTAATATATATATATATATAATTTAACTACTAATTATAATTATAATTATAAATATATTTAAATTTGTAAATATACCATAGCAGAAATACTCCAAGGTATCGCGTGTGGTTTTCTCCGCCATCTTCAAATACTCGTCATTGATATCGTATGTGTTCCCGTAGGCGAGCACACGTAATGCGAAAGTGACATTTTGAATTGCGGTGAATCCTAAACACCCTCTAGCGTCGGGTTTTTGCTTAAAGTAGTCGTATGTTGACTCTAAATCTTCGGTAATGCGCAAAAATAAGGTTTTACTCATCCGAAATCTTCGCCTAAACATATCAAGGCCGTAAACCGGATTCGCATTGAAATAATCATTCATTAAACGCTCATTGGCGGATACACGGTCTCGCTGTATATATTCCCTAGACAATATCAGCCGTGAGGGCGCATTATGTAGGTGTTGCATCGCGCTCGACGCTAGCATAACCGCACTCGTAACGACTTCTTCCTCTTCCGCGCCGTCGTCGTAAAATAATTGTATGTGTAATTATGGTGATTTGTGTGTATATTTTGATCTAGTTGAATTGTATGTGTAATGTGTGTGTATTTGTTTGTGTGTAGAATTGTATATGTTGTATATATATATAGTGAATAAAATAGTTTTTTTTTTTTAAGAATATGACCGTTACCAACGGTCCAAAACCAAATCCTCTTCCAATTTTTAAGCCTAACGCTCGTTATATCCATAACCCTCCACCACTAAAACGCCCCATGTCGCCCGGGAGAGCGGTGTTCCCCAACACTATGGGGTTATACCGCCCTATAGCGCTTCCACTACACCTGGACTAGGTAAAAATAAAATAAAAATTCAACGCTTTCATTTCCTCTTCATTTAATTTTATTATTATTATTATTATTACTGTTACCATTAAAATGTTAGAAAAAAATCACATCA
This sequence comes from Ambrosia trifida, assembly GCA_028751855.1. NCBI lineage: Eukaryota > Viridiplantae > Streptophyta > Magnoliopsida > Asterales > Asteraceae > Ambrosia > Ambrosia trifida. The sequence continues at coordinate 117,898,900 of CM054124.1, forward strand.
TCAACTTAATAAAACTGGAATGGCACATCACTGATTTTAATATAAGTACTCCATATTACTGGTAATACAGCCTTTATAATAAAAAAATAAAAACAAAGTTGACCGCATTACAAAAAAAAGTTGGAAACTAAACCATTAAAAATATTGGTTCCTTTTCTCAACATTAACCAGGTTTAGTTAAAAAAATAATAATTATATATTATTCGTGTATTCTTGTATTTTAATTTGTATTGTTTTTTTCTGGATTTTTAATAATTAATTAATCTCTGGATGTACCAGATGTATGGTACTGCAATAATGACCCCCTGCGTTGGGTCACTTTCCATTTCCACCATTCTTTAAATCTGAGTTCCTTTTTCAGATTTACGCTATACAAAATGCTTGAGTTTATTAAATTTGTGTGTATATTAACATAAAATTTAAAATTTGTGAGGTTTTAAAGATTCGGTTATAACAAGGTACACACTTTTTCTCTAGAGAAAATCATGTGTTTTACTGGTAAAGTTGGATATTATGATTAAACTATGCACGGATCAAACAATTTTCTAAATAAACCAAAAATCATACACGGCTTAGTCGTATGGTTATACATAAGATCCCGCATTCCTAAATACGTGTCTTAGGGAGGGCAGGGCGCTACCAGCAAAGGGGGCTGGTACCCCCACTACTGAATACCCCCATGGGTTCGCCGATGGTGACTGAGGTGGTGGGTTCCGTGAAGGCTGGTTCCCTATTTCCGTGAGATATATCACGGTTTACAGAGAAGAGAGACAGAGTGTGCAGAGGAGAGAGAGGCACGAGTGGTGCTGCCAGTGAAGGGAATTCATGGGTGGTGGTGTGTTGGTAGTCTAGGTACGTGGCAAGCTGCGATTAGCGCAAAGGAGGGCACCTGGATTCTTCACTGTGTGCTCCCTTATATTCTTATTGGCTACACTATAAGTCAAAAGAGATTCGTTGGCAACAAGATTTGTAGTTTAGCCGTTATAAGTGAAGATCTCAGTCATTGATCACATGTCGTGAAATTAAGAAGGAAAACATAGTGTGGCAAAGATTTCATGACATATCACAAAGGCCACTTCACACATGGATAACTAATTGTTCGAGTCATCGACGGATTAGTGATGGATTTTTCAGTGATAGTTTGCTAACGGATCGTTGTTGGTTGTTTCCCCTACAGATTTTCACCGATGGTTGTTTGTGAGATGTCTATCTAATCTATTTGTGATAATCAGCAAACTATAAAAAAAATTGTTCCTTATAAAAAATTTGCATGCCTCACACCCAGGGTGATTACATTGACTAATGTTATTTCCAGTTTTTGTCGAATCATGTAAAAAATGTTTAACAGTTAAATAAATTAATTTTAATTGCCTTTAGTTAGTTATTTAACCTTTATGACTATTATTTTTTTTAATTATGTTTTCTACAACAGCTTTTGTTTTAAAAAATCATGTAAATAGTGATATATGACATAATGTGACACATGATCAAATCAGTTCAATATATTTATACAATTAATGCTTCAACTCCATAATGTGTTGGGAATTTTACCAAAAGCAGAAAAAGTTAAAGACAGAAGTTTTATTACGGTGAATATTCAGACGGTAGGTTTTCTCTAAAAATGATGACGGATCAGGTCAGCAGTGCCGTCTATATTTGCAGGCGTTCACTTCCGTATGGCTTAATTTTCTTCAACAGCCCGGAGACCATTCCGTATGGCTTAATTTTCTTTTGTGAGTAATTTAATTAACCAAATCAAAGGTCATTTCCAAAAGCATTAATAACAGCAGCTAGCCCATGGTCGAGTACGTTCACTTCACCAGGTGTGGATTCAATCAATTATTAGTATCTCTGTCGGAAAATCATGGACCGGTGGTGCAGAAGTTGTTGATTTGGGTTTGTCAAGTGACCACAACATTTTTTTATTAGTTTACTCTATTATTTTTTTTAATTGGTTAATATAATTTTTTTTTATATATTTTAATATAAGCGTGACGAATCTTGGTCTGCTTTTAAAAACGTTAACACAAAAGTTAACCTTCATTGGAGCATATGGAGGGATAAGCAAATGGTTTCAAATCCTGAAATCGACCCGGTACTAAATTTATCTTACTGAATCATTTTTGTTCCCTACTTTTTAGAGTTTTCTGGATCAATTTTTTAAGTTTAATACGGTACTAGTATTTTACCGATTGTTAAGTGATCAAATCATAACATTTTCGAGCATTTTTAGTATCGATACCCAATTTTAACAATTTTTAAGATCGGTATTTTCGGGATGATTTCAGAGTTATGCTTATACGTGTACTTTAGAAAGCTGCGACTTATACGTGCATCATTGGTAGTCAACTATTTATTTTATTTCAACTAATCCTTTATTTTAATTTTTATTAATATCTATGTATAGTTAATATATACGCACATACATGTTAATAATTGAACTTAAACAAAAAACGAACATAGGCAGATTTAACAAAAAAAAAAAGTTCATGAGCATAACTGAATGAATCAAAGTTATCAAACATACTTCATTTAGAAGTGTTCTAAGGGTTATCGAGTTATCGTCTAGTATCACTAAGCAAGGTAATTATTTGCTCGTTGTATTCTTGTTATAAGTGGATGGTATGGTCCTTTTATTGTGTGTTTAACCTAAATCGACACTTTTAATATGTTAAAGATGATGGAAGAATGTTTAAAACTTCGTAGACATGTCTTATTTGTTAAGTAGCAAGTATTTGATGATGCATGGGAAAGATACTTACCATAAATGGTAAAATTAGAACACTAATGCCTGATTAGAACGAATTGAATGTACACTCACCTTCTTGTGGAGTGGTATAAAGGCATAATGAAAGGTGACTTAAAGCTTAATGGTCACAAATTCGAGCCTTAAAGGATACCAGGTAATTCACTGCCGTGTCTTCAGACGGGTGGGTGGTTGGATTTCCCTAGATTGGTGGACCTGGAAGACCGGTGGCCCGTGGGTATCCTGAATTCGTCATGAAGGGATTCTCACGGAAGCCCGTGATGACTTTATTGGCCATTCAAAAAAAGAACAAACTGAATGATCATATTAATAGTATTTAGATGTTAATCCATTATAAGGGGGACGGGGCGCCATCCGAATTGGTCACGGGTATCCACTACCAGCACAGTAACACCGTCGTCACCCATGCTATTGCTCGTAGTGGTCCCGTGAACCGTTTTGCTGGTTCTTTTTACCGTGCTGGTAACTGTTTTTTTTTACTTAAATAAATACTATTGTTTTATTATTTTAACCGTTTGTTTTAGTATTGTTTTATTATTTTAACCGTTTGTTTTAAAACCTAAATAAATAAAAAAAACATTAAAGAGGAACATAAAAAACTTAAATTCATGACTATTAAATATAAAAATAAAATACATTAAACAAAATAAAAAAACCTCTAGTTGGCGCAACGGTTGCCATGCCTCGACATGGTCAAAACTGTTGTCGTATCGAGCCGCATAGTCCACATGTGTGAACTCGATAGCAAACTCCGGTTCGATGCTCGGCTCCTCCCTCAACGTGTTCTTGTACAGGGTGGTCAACCGATCACACTTTATGTTGAGATCGACCCACTTCCGCTGCAGGCTCACGATGGTCGGGTTGTTGGTGCCGACGTGGTGGTTGAAATCGGCCAGCACACGGTCCCAGAAACTCTCCGGGTGGGAGCCCGAGGCCCTCGAGCGTTGTTGTAGATCCGGGTCGTTTGTGGCGTCTTTGTAGCACACCACCAACGTCATCTCTTGTTCCGAGGTCCAGCGAGTCATCTTTGTGTGTGTCTTTGTTTATACGGTGGTAAATGTGAGTTGTGTCTATATACAAAAAATTTGGAACGGTTCAAAGTTATTCAATATTACTGACCGTTTGGTGGAACTGTTTCAATGTTATTCAATTCGATTAACAGATTCCAAAGTTAAAAATTGAATTTACTTACTGTTTGGTGGTGGGACGGTTGTAATAGTGCAAGTAGTTAATATTAACCCTTAAACCGTGTGAAATTAAAAAAAAAAAGTTTAGTGAAATTAAAAAAAAATAAAAAAAATCAGTGGAGTGTTGCCTTTAAAAAATGTTTTTGTGAAGTAAATCAGTAAAATGATATAACAGTGCATAATTGATTAACATCAGTGAAAGATAAAAACCACCCCAGTAGCACCCTTCCCCTGATATTGATATTTTTATAAGAAAATGGCAACCTTTTGGTATATCAATCAAAACAAAGAGTTTGGTGTAGTGGACCAAATTTGTTTGTAATGGCTTTTATTTGTCTAAAGTTCGAAAGTGTTTCAAAATTAAAGTAAAATAAAATCGTGTTGACTGTTATGAAACTCATGATGATGAATTTTGTAGCAAAATGTTCAATTTCTTTGTATTGAAAATGTTGATTTAATGAAATTAAAACTCAAAATGACAAGTATATGCGACGATGCGTAATAGGCATTATAGGGGTATAAATTAGCATGATAATGCCCCCAACACCGTCCCCTTAGGCATGATATGGGCATTAAAAGGGATGGGCATTTCTAAATTTTCTAATATAATGCCCACAACCCAAATAGGATAAAAAATATAGAAAGTAATAACTAAAAAGGGTATTGAATGATTTTAACCATTACACATTTTTAAAGGGTTTTATGATAATGATGTGATGGAAAATGCCACATAAAGGCATGAATCGTTACTTATGGTCTGACTAATCAAATATAGTTTGGAAAAAAAAAAAACTTGAGTTAAAAGTGAATTAACTATAAGAAAAATGGTCATTAATACAAATGAGTTTTTTATTTTTTTTTATTTTTTAAGAAACGTGTAAATATGTGGGTGACCAACTGCTATATAGAGCGTAGTTTGAAACTGTGAGTTCCAAATAGTAACACTATTCAATATGTACCTTAACATGCGAACTTGAAGTAATTTATTTATTAGCAAGCATAAATTTACTTGAATGGTATGCAAGAAGGGGAAAACTTGCTCAACTAGCAATAAGCTATTATACAAAATTGTCGTGTAATATTTTTAATTTTGTTGTTATAATAAATGGAGTGGTCATGCCTTTTGAGAGGCATAAAGCGACATATGACATCCACGTCAGCCAAAAAAAAAATTCCCCTTCAAGAGCGTGAAATTAGCGGGGTGGTGGTGGTGTGGATATTGGCATGATTGAGTGGTGGGCCGTGGGGGTAATTTTCGTTTTTTTTTTCTTTTTCAAAACTTTACATAAAATGTAATTAAAAATACATACATGTGTGTATATATATATATATATATATATATATATTAGATTTAAAAAAATGAATCAGCTAGCCGTTTTAAAACGGCTAGTAGTTTTGACCACCAATGAACGACCGCCACGTCACTTACCTCACGATAGTTGGGAATCCAACCTCATTTGTCCCACGCCGATTTCCACGTCGCCACACCGATACACCATACAGTCTTAGCCTACATGGGGGGGGGGGGGGATGGAAAGAGACGTGGAGCCCTTTCACGCCATCACCACCACACCGTATGTGGCGTGGAAGGTGGTGTGGGGCAGGTTGGGGGGAGATTTCCACGGGCGTGGGGCAAAAGGTGACGGTGAGGTAGATAGTTGTGGTTGGTTCTTAGGTTATAAATGATTTTTTATTGGTTGTTTGACTTTTTTTTTTAAATCCACGCCATCATCACCCCATGATTTTTTTAGAGGTTGAAGGGAAGTTGAATAGTTGATGTGGCTGTAAAATGTCGTTTCGTGCTTCCTTCACTTTGTGACCACATCGTGCAATATTATAGTGTGACTGCAAAAACTAAGGGTTATCATGGTGGTGGGATCCTTAGTTGTTGGGAATATCGACTTTCAAAATGGCATTGGGCTATCCAATGTGGTGAAATACTAGGCATCCATAGTGAGATACAAAATTCAGCGTTGAACCTTTACCGTAGATGAAATCTAGAAATTTAGGAATGTTAAACTTTTTTTTTTAGGAGTGTTCAACTAACTAAAGTAATAGATCACATGTTTAGTGGTCGGGGTTCAGCACCTATTTTATTTAACGGAATTGAAATGACTGACAGACTATTGAAGTATCATCGTCATTAGTGGAAACACCCGATCATATCAATTTTTAATAGGCAATAATTACTACACACCAAATTTAGAAGTAAACCAATTAAATTTGAAAAAAAAAAAAAAAAAAAAAAAAAAAAAACCTTGTGAATATCGAACCCATAACCAAATTGTTTGTAAACCTTATCTCACTCCAAAGATGTCATTAGGCTATAATGTCATTAATCTTAAGACCATTTTAAACTAGTAAACATATCTTCAACGTTAATTCATTAAGGGGGTGTTTGTTTTTCTGCTAAAAGTGCTTCTGGTCACTTATATCTGCGCCGCGCAGACGCGGGCAGGCATTTGAGACGGAAAGATTGTTTGTTTTTTAGAAGACATAACAACTCAAAACCTCTTCCCCATACAGACTTCAACATTTCATTTCTCAAAACCTCTGCCTCTTCTTTTCCTCATCTCCCTTTTCTCTCAACCCCAAAACCCACCTCCACCACAACAGATCTGTTCCTCCCTCATTTTCAATCTTTCGCCGCCACCACAACCACCCTCTTCCTCCAACACCTTCGGCCGCCACCTCCTCCCTCCCAGCGCCGCCCCCTCCCTCCTCTCTCCCTCCTCCCGTCGAGACTCCTCCCTTCCTCCGCCCTTCGGTGATCTTCCCTCATCCCCCCCCCCCCACCGATCTGCTGTACAGGTGCGATTTCAGGTTGAGGGTGACCAGAAAGGTAGCCGACGGTGACGGAGATGCTGGTGATGGTGGTGAAACGGAGGTAGTCGAGGGTGTTGAAGTTGCCGACGGTTTTGTTGAAGGGAAGGTTGCGATCGATGACTGGGTATTCTGAAAGAAACTAATGGATGATTGAGAAATTGGTATATTTTTTTATTCTATTTAATATTTTTTTTGGCAAGTGAAACTAATGGTGCACGTCTATTTTTTGCAGTCCGAGTCTTGTATGCTCACACACGTTAGTGATGCTAACACATGCTAGTATATGCCCAACTAACAGGTGTTAGGGTCCATATGACATACGTTATTTTCAGTAAAACATATGTTTTAGAATATGTTAACACACGCTACTGATGTCTATTATTATATTATATATTTTCATGAATATGAGGATAATTTTTTTGGTATATGGATTTTGGATCAGTTCTGATTTGATTTTTTAAATTTATTATTGTTGGATTTCAAACCCTATTAATCGTATTTGAGTAGTTGTAAAATTGAGTATGATACACTTGGCACTACAGATTTGGTGTTGTTTATACACATGTTAGTGATGCTAACACATGCTAGTACATACCTAACTAATAGGTGTTAGGGTTCATATGACACAGTAAAACATATGTTTTAGAATACACTACACATCTGAGTGATGTCTCATTATGTGTTTTGGAGAGCCCAACTAACACGTGTTATCTTTTTTGTAAGTGAAGAGATGTTTTATGTTAAAGATGAAAATGGTTATTAAGAACGAAGCATAGCTAGATCCTTTTTATGTTGTCATGATAGTTTTTTTTTTTGTCATTCACAAATAATTATGTTTGTATTAAACGTTCTTTAATACGTTTTCAGTGTTGATTGTATTGATCATTTTTATCATTTCTTAAATAAATATACATTTTATGTCTTCTTTTATTTTGTTATTTTTAGTATATGCCTGTTAACACATGTTAGCAATGTCTCACACGAGGTCAGAATTTTGTATCACAATACTAACGTACGTTAATATTCGTGCGGGAAAAGTGTTATAAAGTAGTAGAGATGTGACTTGACAAGTGTCAAATCAACCTTTTTAAACCTAGGATTCAGAAAATTAAAGTGACCCACTTGCTTATTTAAGATTACCATATTGCCCTTAATCCTATTTTATAATAGAGTGGCTCACTTGCTTTTGAATATTATATAAAAATTAATTATGGACCATTGATCAAACTTGATCAATGATCACCATAGGGTTTGCAAGGTTTTTTCATTAGATAGGGTTTCCATATTATCCACCCCATATATATATATATATATATATAGGGAAAGGGTAAAATGAGAACATGCTTTTCGTAAAAGAACTAAAGAACACACTTTTCCACCACAAACATATTTTAATCCAAAAAGAATTTGTGGACCATAATTAAAGTAGAATAAAATATAAAAAGGAATATTCTCTTTCCTAATAAGACAAAACAAGGTGGGCCCAGGTCTTTACACCACTGTAAACCCATCGTAAATTTTTTTTTTTTTTTTACGTCGAGGTTACCCGTTTTTTCACCGGTGGAAAAAAAAAATTTTAAAAATTCACATTTTACATCGGTGTTCTCGTGGTTCTTTTACGAAAAGTGTGTTTTCATTGGAACCTAATCCTATATATATATATATATATATATATATATCAAATATATGAATATTAAAAAAGACCTAGCGGCAATACCTAGTGATGGATTTAAGAATCCAAGATTTTTCAATTTAAGTGGGTTTCGTTTGGTAATTATTTTCAAATAATATAAGTTTTTCACTTTTTTTCAAACCGATTGGGTTTTCAGAAACCCCATAAAGTAACTACTAACCATATTTAACATTCATTATTTTATTTTATAAATTTACTAGATTATACCCTGGGAGCCTCCCGGGGTTGAGAAATCTAATATAACATATTAATCTTACATATAAAATAGAATGATGCGCTTTACAGTTACATACAAAAAAGCTTCGGGTAGCACCTAACCTAAAACAATTAAAAATGTATCTCAAATGTTAACGCCTAACCTTAAACAATGTATAACTTTAATATTAATATCTAACCTAAAACAATGTATAACTCCAATGCTAAAGCATGTTGAAAATAGAATTCATATTTACCGAAACATAATTAGTGACTTGCCTATACATGATTAATGATTTACCTGAACACTTTGTGTTTTTTTCCAGTATGAACAGAATCCTACAAAAAAATAGTCGTTTTTTTCTCCGTTTTTTATATAACACTATGGTACTCGTTAGAAAGATAATAAAACGCTCGTTAATTTGGCGTAATTTTTTTCTCTAAAAAATCTCGTATATAAAAGATATTAACGTTTAAAAATTATTGGAGAAAACATAAGAGATAAGAAAGAAAAATCCAATTTTGTTTTTAAATTCTTTTTTTCTAAAATATCTCAATGCCACATGGGATGACATATGGCACACTCAAAAAAAAGAATGTCTCTTCGAATGTCATGTCATTAAAATGACTTTGGTTTATTATATTTATAGATATTTTATATGTTAGGATCTGAGTTTGTTTGTTTTGATTGTTTAACTAAATGATGGTAATGATGAAATGAAAATAGAATGAAAGTGCAGCGGAATAATAAACTGTAAATCAAAACAAGAGAGTAAATGTTTTTAGATCGAATGCTTTCATTAATTCAAAGATTACAATCGTACAAGTTACTCCCCCTCAGCCTGATCACACAGTGTTTGTCAGAGAGAATGTTTTGTGTGTGATGCAATAGAACAGTACATGCACTGTTCTATTTATAGACTGACTCAAACCACTGATGACCTAGGCTGACGTCACCTAAGACAGTGACCTCTAACAGAATAACAAACTTAAACATCTGCTATACAAACTACTGTTACATTGAAAGCACTGATAATAAACAGCTGTTGAAGATAAACTCTGATGGGTCTTGTATCCACTGCTGGAGCCTAAGTGCTGTTGGTTCCAGCAGTGCTTTGGTCTTCAGTACTTGTATCAGCAGTTGCTCTTCATCAGACCTTTGGTCAGCAGTTGTTCTTCATCAGCAGTTCTTTATATCAGCAGTTGTTGAGCAGTTGTTTGGATAGAACAGTAGTTAGGGTCAGCAGTCTTTTGGGAGAAGCAAGTTGTAAAGACTGTTTATTCAAGGATCAAATAGATAGCATATTTTGGCTTTTCAATCATCTGTTCTTCTCCAGGTCAGCAGACCCAACAATCTCCCCCTAGAACAGATGATGCCAAAACTCAGCTTTATTCATTGATCTTTATTTCTCATCAGACTTTCTCTGATTTGACCTTTGAATTGTAGTTCAAAGTTCAAAGCAAATAGGTCTTCTTCATCTCTTTCTAGATCCAGATTTAGCAGTGCTTGGTGATCTTCTGCACATAGGCTGTAAGCATCATCCATGCTGATCTTCTGAACCTTTCCATCTGACCTGAGCAATGTCAATTCGTGGTTGTCTTTGTTGACCTTCCACTTTAGAATTTTTGAGTCAGTGGATTTGCTGAGATGAACCTTTATTCTTGATGAGTTGGGTGAAGGTGGTCTTCCAATGAGTTCTCTGAGTTTCTCTGTTGTAGGATCAGAGAAATAATGTATTTGATTGAAGAGCCCTTCCTTGATAAATGTGTCAGCAAACTTTCTTTGATCTTCCTCTGACATCTCCTTCTGCTTTTTGAACTGTCTACTTGCAGCAGCTGTGAGATCAGAGGTTTCAAGTAAGCTGTCCAGATTAAAAGTCTGTTGGGGTCTCTTCATCATTGGCTCATCAGTGTAAATTGGTTTTCTTGGAAGGCTGGGATCCTTCTTTCTATTCTCTTCCAGACTTTTGTAGGTTTCAACCAATCTTAGCTCAGACCATCTGGAAACAGACCTCATTTCCCCATAATTGGCAGCTACAATCTCCTGCCTCATCCTTTTGAACTTCAAGGCTCTGACTGGGTCTCTGCCTTTGCCAAAATTGGGAGTGGAGACTTTAGCTTTGGGGTCTTTGGCCATTTCTTCAATTCTGATCAGTTCTTCTCTCAAAGCATGAGTAGTCCAGCCATTGAACTGCTTTTTGTTTGCTTTGTAAGGCTTGGTTGCCATTATCTGTTCAAGAAGGGATTCCCTTACCTCCTTTTCCAAATCTACACTGAGAGGCATGGTGGACATGGAATTGCTCAGGGTCTTAGCAAAGTCTTCAATCCTTCTGAGTTTGCTAAGCTCTGCTGAATGGATGCCCTGAGCAGTCCTGTCATCCTTCCCTTTGCATTTCTCCCTGATGATGGCAACCACCTGTTCACCCTTGTATTTTAGATAGGTATCAATGTTGAGAGGAACAGGGAAGTTTGGGAGAGATGGGAAGGATCTTTCAGATGGTTGTTCAATATTGTAGAAGGATTGTAATTCCCCCTTGAGTAGATCAAGTTCAAGGGGATACTGAACAACCAATGGTGTAATGGTTGGTGGTGGTCTATGGGTTTTGAATTTGGATGTATGTGGTGAGAATGATGTGAGTGGAATGGCTGTGATGGGAGGAGTGGATTGGGCAGTTGAAATGGTGGTTGGTGATGTGTGTATGTTTTCATCATGCACAACAAAGGTTGATTTTCTCTTCCTTGTGTACATGATTTTTGGTGAAGGTGATTTGGTAGCAGTGGTTGGATTAACATCTGTTGGCTTTTTAGAAGAACCAGCAGATGTTGGGGTTTTGGCTGGTGATGTAGGTTTGGTGGTTGTTTGTTCAGGTGTATGTGTTGGTATAGTGGTTTCAGTGTTTTGGGCAGTTTCAGTGTGTTGGGTGGCAGTGGTTTCAGTAGCAGTGGTTTTATCAACAGAGGTTTTCAACTTAGATGGTGGTTTTCTAACATGCTTGGCAGGTCTTTTCATCCTTTTAGAGGATCCCACATCTTCAGTTTCCCTTTGTTGTTTCTTTTTGAGTTCAATTAATGACTCTGCTTTTACTTCCAAGGTGTCAGCCCTCTGTTGTTTGGCCTGAGCAGCCTTTTCAGCTTCTATGTTTGCAGAGTCATCTACTGCCTTATTCTTTTCAGTGGTTTGTGGTGGTGGTGCTGTTGGTGTTGCTTGTTGTTGTTGTTGTGGAGCTGATTTGGTAGACTCTGGTTTCTTGGCAGACTTGGCTTGACCTTTTTGAGAAGGAGGACAACCAAAAGGATCTAATTTTGGTAGCCTATCTCTGCCACTCTCCCCCTTTTTGGCATCATCAGCCGTGAAAGCATCATCATTTTCATCCCTGAGGATGGTGGTAGGGGCAGAGCCAGTAGTCTTCAGCAGGTGGTCCTTGATGGCTTTGATATCAGCATGGGTATCTTTGTACCTTGCATCTACCATATTCCTGATCTCAGCCATGTAGGTTTCATGTGTCTGATCAGCCAACTTTCTGTGAGCTATGATGATGGGGGAAACTGATTTCCATAACTCATTGGCTATATCAGCTGTGGATGGTTGACTCTTGGAGAGATCTGCAATTGAGCTCAGTAGAAGCTTGACATCAGATTTGATGTCAGCAACAGAGGTTTCAATAACAGAAATTCTGTCCGTCAATTCTTGGTATTTTGACCCATCTCCTAAATTAATAGGATCATCTGAGTCCCTACCAGTGGTAGTTTTACCTGATTCAGGCCTAATAGGTGAATCAGATGCCCCTTTGTCTTGGTACTGGGGACTTCCAACTGTTTTTGGAGACACTATAGTGGCTTCAACAGTTGTTGCCTTCAAGGGAGTCTTAGCTATGTAATCATTGTCCTGATGTGAGACAGTGGTCTCTACATCAGTAGTGGCTGCTCCACTTGAAAACTCACCTAGAGTTTCATTGAACCCAGGTGGTGTAACCTCCTCTTCTGTTTGTGGGATAGCAGATTGAATATTCTCAGGGCCAGTCACTTGTTGGAGTATACTCTCAGTGACAGGTGGAAGAGAGGAACTGGGATCTTCCTGAGATTTTTCAATTGCTTCAAACAGAGGTTGCATTGTTTGTGGGACATGTGATGGTGAGAGTGGTGGAGTAAGAAGAGAATTAGCCCTGGGAGAGGGGCTTGTGAACATATGGTCAAGTGACTCAAATGCATCATGATGTGTGTCCCCTTGGCTTACAACATGATCCTTTTGAGAGGATTCATGAGGAGTTTGGTTATGTGGAGGTATGTCCAACTGTTGTGAGGAAGTAACAACAGTGGTTTCAGGTTGCTTTTGTTGTTCAACAGAGGTTTCTTCTGGTACCTCAACATCCAGAAGCCTCATTTGTGGTTGAGTGGTGGTTTTTGTGGATGGATGTTTCTTTTTGGAAGTGGCTGGTGTGGGTTTCACAGCACTGGATGTAGTGCCATGATCACCAGGAGCAGTGGGCTCAACAACAGAGGTTTTGACAACAGTTGTTGCCTTTGTCCTCTTTGTTTGTGTTTTAGAAACTTTTGACACTTTAGACACTTTTTCTTGGGTGCTTCCACCCAGCATTCTTGTGAAAGTTTCATCAGTTAAGCTTTTCATTTGCATAGCAGCACCCTTTTTGAAAACTTTTTCTGGTAATAATTTTTGTAAAATTACACTAAGAATTCTTGGGTAAATAAGAAAAGCATTGTTTGACCCAGACTTGACTGCTTTCACATTTGATACCAAGTCCATAAACAATCCCTGGGAAAGATTGAAGTCAGAGTTTGACAACATAGCATAACCCAGATATTGCATCCTCAATGGAATTTCATTAAAGGATGTGGACTTAGCAGAGACACAAAGAAGAAGAGTATGGAAGAAAAATTTCATGACTGGAGGGAAAAACTTTTTGAAAAGAGTTGATCCAGTCATCTGACCATCATACCCTCTTTCTTGGAACTCAGTGTGAAGCTCTGTTTTAGTAAAGGAATCCTTACCTGCCAGGTCATTCAGTGTGAAGGTTGTGGATATGATATCAGGGGTAATGACGATACTGGTTTCTCCAATTTTGGAAATAATGGAGGTAGGCTTTTTGTCTTGTAGTAAGAACTCAGCATTCAACCAAAATTCTTGGAGTGTATCCAGATAAATGGGGGCGTTGGCGGTTAGGATGGGTAAGTATTTGGAGTTAAGGAAAATGTCGATGGTGGAATGAAATGGAGTGTTGTCATCTGTTTTAATCAGATAGGGGAGACAATTGTGTGTAGCTTTGGCTTGAAGATCCATTGTAATGGATTTCGAAGGTGAAAATGATTGAAGATTGATGAAGGGTTTGAGAGTGAAGAAGGCGGTTTACAGTATTTTGAATACAATGAGACAGTGTAACATCTGTTGTGGTAAAACAGGGTTTTTATAGGCTCAATGAAACCGCTGATGTGGCCAAACCTCTGCTTATATGAGCAGACGTGGCAATCATCTGATGGATGTAACATCTGGTGGAGAACAGCTGTTTTGGTAAACAACTGATACAAACAGCTGATGAATCCAACCGTTGGGTTTTTTTTTTTTTTTATATAGTATATATATATATATATATAGGCGGACAGTTGTTTTATCTGAACAGATGTTCTGAAACAGATTTTTCAACTAACAGTTGTTTTATCTGATCAGATGTTTTGAAACAGACTTTTCAACCAACAGTGGATATGAATGAAACAGTGGTTGTTTTATCTGATCAGATGTTATAAACAGATTTTTCAACCAAGCAGCTATTAAAAAAAAATTATTTGTTTAATCCATGTTTAACATACCAATTCTGGAAATCAGATTTGTAAAGGTAGATGTGTCTAAAGCTTTTGTTAACACATCTGCCAACTGATCCTCTGTTGGAACATGGTGTAAAGAAATCAAACCTTTTTCATAGCTGTCTCTGACAAAATGATGTCTTATGTCAATGTGCTTGGTAGTGGAATGAGAGACTGGATTCTTGATGATATTTTCAGCAGCTTGGCTGTCCAACATGAGTGGAGTCCTAAGTGCAGTTATCCCAAAATCCAGTAGTTGATTTTGAAGCCACATGAGTTGGGCTGTACAGCTTGCAGCAGCAATGTATTCAGCTTCAGCTGTTGAAGTTGAAACAGCTGCCTGCTTTTTGCTTTGCCATGAAACTAAGGCATTCCCTAGAAATTGGCACCCTCCTGAAGTGGATTTTCTTGTGGTGTGACAGCCAGCAAAGTCACTATCTGAATAACCTGAAAGCTCAATGTTTCCATTAGCAGGATACCAGATACCAAGTGTGGGAGCACCTTTGAGGTATCTGAATATCCTTTTCACAGCAATAAGGTTTGACTTTCTGGGTGAAGCCTGGGATCTGGCACAGACACAGGTAGCAAACATAATGTCTGGCCTAGATGCAGTTAGGTACAATAAAGACCCAATCATACATCTATAATGTGTTTGATCAACCAGTTCATCCTTGTCATCAATAGTGAGCAGCTTGACTGTACTCATGGGTGTGCTACATGGCTTACAATCATTCATCTCAAATCTGGTTAATAAGTTCTTTACATATTTGTTTTGGTGAATGAATGTGCCATTTTGCAGTTGTTTCACTTGAAGACCAAGGAAACACTGAAGCTCACCCATGGCACTCATCTCAAACTCTGCTGTCATGAGTTTTCTGAACTCTTCACACATTTGGTTACATGTGGATCCAAAAATGATGTCATCCACATATATTTGAACAATCATTAAGTGTTTCCCTTTCCATTTAAGAAATAAAGTTTTGTCAATTTTACCTCTTGTGAAGCCAATGGATAAGAGAAATGTGGAGAGAGTTTCATACCAGGCCCTTGGTGCTTGTTTGAGTCCATACAAAGCTTTGTTGAGCTTGTAGACATAATCAGGATGGAATGTGTCTTCAAAACCAGGTGGCTGACATACATAGACCTCCTCCTGAATTTTGCCATAAAGGAAAGCACATTTGATGTCCATCTGATACACCTTTATATTGTGGTTGACAGCAAAGGCTAAAAAGAGTCTGATGGCCTCTAGTCTAGCTACAGGAGCAAAGGTCTCATCATAATCTATTCCTTCTTCTTGTCTGAAGCCTTGAACCACAAGCCTGGCTTTATTCTTGACAACAATACCCCTTTCATCAGTCTTGTTTTTGAAGACCCACTTTGTTCCTATGGGACAAACATCCTTAGGAAGTGGTACAAGCTCCCATACTTGTTGTCTTTTGAACTGAAGGAGTTCTTCTTGCATGGCTTCTACCCAACTGTTGTCTTTCAGTGCCTCTTGGTACTTGACAGGTTGTGTGAGGGATAAGAAGCCTGCAAAAAGACAGATATTTGAGGATTGGCTTCTTGTGAGCACACCCTCTCTGATGTTGCCAATAATCTGGTCTGGTGGATGAGCTCTTAAATAAATAAGATCTCCTTGATATGGGACAATGGCATTTTGAGGTGATGGACAGAGGTTTGGTGACTCTGTTGGTGTAACATCTGTTGGTACTTCTGTAGTGCCATCAGATGTTTGAAATGGTAATGGAGGAATGGGTCCAAGTGGTGTGAAACTTGACTGACTTTTGTCAACAGATGATTGACTTTTGTCAACAGATGATAGGTCAGTGGTTGTGAGGGGTGAGGCAGAGGTTTGAGGGTAGGACTGGCCAACAGTGGTTGACACAGCTGTGGCAGAGTTTTGACAATTGTTTTGAACAGCTGCTTCCTCTGATGCAGAATAGACTTTGTAGTGACTGGGGATCACAACATCTGTTCTGTAATCTTGCTGTGGAGACTGTGGAATACCTGCATTGTTAGTTTTAACAGTGATATCTTCAAATTTGAATTTATCTAAATCAAATAATTCAGCAGGGTTTGCAGGGATTTTCAGAGATGAAAGTTCATTGAACTTAACATTCAAAGTTTCTTCTATTGTCTTAGTCCTTGTGTTAAACACTTTGTAGGCCTTAGCAGTAGAAGAATATCCCAGAAAATAACCACAGTCTACTTTGGCTGCAAATTTTGAAATGGAATCTTTAAGATTTAAAATGAAACATGGGCAGCCAAAGATTTTGAAGAATGAGATTAATGGTTTGATTTTGAACAAAATTTCATAAGCAGTTTTTTGATGTCTGGGGTTGATCAAAACTCTGTTTTGAACATAGCAAGCAGTGTTTACAGCTTCTGCCTAAAAGGACAGTGGCAAACCAGAATCTGCTAGCATGGTTCTTGCAGCTTCTATAAGAGTTCTATTTTTCCTCTCAACTACCCCATTTTGTTCTGGTGTTCTTGGGATGCTGAACTGCCTCACAATCCCTTTTGACACACAGAAGTCATCCAACTCCTTATTTTTGAACTCTGTTCCATTGTCACTCCTGAAGACTTTTACTGGCAAGTCATATTGCTTTTCAACCTTGGTGACAAAGTCCTTCAATATACCTGCAGTCTCATCTTTAGAGTGTAAAAAGTAAGTCCATGTAAACCTAGAAAAATCATCAACTATGACAAGACAAAATCTCTTTCTTCTTAGACTCATGATTTTAACAGGGCCAAACAAGTCCATGTGCAACAGTTGTAAGCACTGACTAGTTTTGGACTCATCAATGGATTTGTAAGAGCTTTTATGTTGTTTCCCTTTTAAGCAAGAAACACAATGCTCATCACATTTAAATTCTTTTGATGGTAAACCTCTGACAAGGCTTTGTTTTGAGAGTGTGTTGATAGTATTAAGGTTGGTATGACCCAATCTCCTATGCCACAATTCTGTCTCCTTAGTGGAGGCAGCAGAAAACAGACAGACATTTGCCATAGGATTGTCCTTTAACATATCAACAACATACACATTGCCACTTCTATGAGCAACAAGCTGTGCTTTGCTCTCAGCAATAATGGTATCAATCTTTTTCACCACTTCTGGCCCAATAATCTTACAAGTTTTCTTTGTGAAAAATGAGCCATAACCTTTGTCACTCATTTGTGAAACACTCAGAAGATTAAACTTGAGATTATCAATAAGATTGACATTTTCAAACTTGAGTTTTCCTGCCTGTACAGTCCCTGAACCCAACACCTTACCTTTAGAATCATTACCAAAGGATATATCACCCCCTCCATGAGCCAAGAAGTCCAGAAGTAGGGCTCTACATCCTGTCATGTGCCTGGAACCTCCACTATCTACATACCAAAGACTATCTAAACAAGCAGAAGCTCCCTGCACATCAGTAAATGATTAGTTTTGGTGAGTGTCCAAAGCCAAGTTGGCTTTGGATGGGTCCTCAGACCTTTCAGACTCAAGCTTTGGAAGGTGATCAGTGGTTTGGACCAATTTTTGAATTAAGGTCAACAACTGCTGCTGACCATTTGCCAGTGCTTGTATGTCAACACTTGGGGCAGCAGTTGTTTGATCACTTCCTGACAGATGATAATACCCATATGGATTTCTGTTCACTCTTGGCTTTGAGGGTCTTTTTGGCTCCTCATAAACATGTGGCAGACTGTGACATGGAGGTTGACCATAACCTCTTGGGTATTTGCTTGTGGGTGGAGCATCTGTTACTTGGACATCTCTAGAAGCAGATGTTTCAAGCCTTTTTGTAACAGATGTTTGGACAGGGGTGAAGGTCTGTTTGGGCTTTCCTTTTGGAGTACTAACCACAGGGTTTGCAAGAGTTTTTGCTTTGTATTCTTGTATTTTTACATCAAAATTTTTGAGATACAAGCACTCTTTGGTCTTGTGATTCTTTTTCCCACATATTGAGCATGTGGCTTTGGAATCACATTCACTTGTTCCTTTGTTGATGTCATATGCTTTTAGAAGAAAACAGTTTTTGGTGACATGATTCTTCTTTTCACAGAAATCACAAAACAAGTTAACAGTCTTTTCTTTCTTCTTCCCCTTTTCAGTTTTCTTTTCAGCAGATGTTTGAGCATCTGCTGGAGAATCTTTCAGGGGAATGACTTTTGCCAAGGGAATGACCCTTGCCTGAGGAGCTGTCTTTCCCTCAGGAGTTTTAAAATCTACAGGTTTATAATTCTCAAGAGTATCACACTCATCAGACCAAGTAGGTTTAAATTCATACTTTTCAAGTTCAGCAAAAGATGAGGAACCTTCTGGTTTTTCAAGAACAATTTTCTTACCATTTGGTTCAGTGATTTTAATCTCTTGACCCTGCAGGTTTGTTGGTACTATCTCAACAGACTTTTGACTCTTTGTGTCAGTGTTTTCAAAAGCTGGAGCAGTGGTTGCAAAACCAAAGCCAAACTTCACATGACTTTTGGTTTGTTTGTTGAGTAGCATTTCAAAACCTCTACATGATTCCACCCATTTTTTACATTCAACTTGGGTGGACTCAAGCTCACTTTTACAACTTTGATATTTTGTTATCATAGTTTGGAGCTGGTCTTTGGTTATAGTTGCTTCATGTTTTAAACTGCTAATTTCAGATTCTTTTGCAGTTAAACTTGTTTTCAAATCTTTTGTGAGTTTTTCAAATTTAACTTCATCATCCAAAATTTTCTTTCTAAGGTTTTCATTCACCTCTTTGATGTTAGCAAATGCTATTACACATTTGTCAGAACACAATTCTTTAAGAATTTGAGGAGATACCTTAGCAGCAGCCATCAAAGCACAATCACACTTGCACTCACAGGCATCAGATGCACCCCAGGGATCTGAGAGATTCACAACCTCTTCTTCAGGTTTTTCACCTGCAACATCTTCACTAACAATATCATCAGTCACAACATCAGATTCAGTTACCACTTCCTCAGATTCAATCTCATCAACCATAGCCATGAAACAAAAATTTTCTGGTTCATTTTCAGCTTTGGCAACTAATGCAAAATTCTCATCTGTCAGCTCATCAGGTAGACTGCTCCAATCAACAAAGCCTTGTGTAAAGAAGCTCTGTTGACTGGTCTCTGCAGGAGCAGAGGATGGAGCAACAGTCGTTTGCACAGGTGTTTGAGCAACAGGTGTTTGCACATAATGAATCTGAGGAACGGTGGTTTGGACATACTGGACAGGAACAGTGTTTGAGGACTGTGCAAAATGAGCAGTGTTTTGCACATTTGGTCCAGGGGTATTATAGGAATTCTGATAAGTGTTGGTCTGTGGTCTTTGATTTGGATAGGTTATCATAGGTGTACCATGTTGACCCCTACATTCCCTAGCAAAATGACCAAACCTATGACATTTATAACACTTGATCTTTGATTTATCCAACCCAACCTTAGATCTGCCAGTCAACCCTGGAAACCTTCTCCCAGTTTTCTTGTAAAAATTATTAGTTCTTACACTGAGAAGGGCCAATTGGTGCATAATGTCCATTTCTTCCAAATCATCAGGGTCAAAGTATTTCAGGTCATCATACTCAAAGGATATATTGTCAGATGCCTGTATATCACCACCACTTGCTGTAAAAGCATAGTTTGGTGAATAAGAATCAGAGTTAAAACCAGAGTTAAAACCTGAAGTTATGTCAATAAAATGATCATAACTCTGATCCTTTGTGTTTCCAGGCACCTCATCATGACCCAAAAGTGCTGTATTCCCAAACACATAGTCATCAGACACTTTTCCAGAGTCCTGGAGCTTCTTTTTCTGGTTAAGCTCTCTTTCATAGGTCAAGAGCTTACCATGAAGCTGGGTCAATGATAGGTCTTTAAATCCTATTGAGTTTCTCATTACAATAGCAATAGTGTCCCATTTGTCTGGTAATGATCTTAAAAACCTATGGTTCAAAGTTGAATGAGGGTAAGTAAGACCAACCAATTTTAGTTCACTAATTAAGCAATTAAATCTCTCAAACTGTTGAGTTAATGACTCTCCTTTGACATGACTGAATGTTTCATATTGTTGGTTAAGTATTTCACGGTTGTTTTCAATAACCTCCTCAGTCCCACCAAACTGCTCTTTCAGTGCATCCCACAACTCCTTTGCACTGTTACAGTGTAACAACCCAGCATATATATCATTGGGTAGAGCCATGGCCACAATACTGAAGGCCTTAGCATCTAGCTCAATTTTCTGAAAATCCTGGTCGGAGTAGTTTTCAAGTTTCTTTGGCTCAAACACTTTGGGATCTTCAGTACTCGGCACAGTCGGAACATGTGGTCCGAAGATAACCGACTTCCAACACCCAGTGTTTTGTTGAGCTAGAACATGGCTCATCCGACGTTGCCAGATATTGTATTCAGATCTGACAAGCATCGGTGGCTTGTTGTTCGTGCCAGTGTTATGTGGATCGTGATTGATAGAAGCCATTCTCTGATTTTTCAAAAAAACAAAGTCTGTTTAACAACGGTTGAAGCGAAATTAAACTATTACTCTGTTTTCAATCAAACTGACAAACGATATCAATAATTGTGAGCTGATTATTAAATTGATTTGTTAGATCGAATTTAATTGACCATGCTCTGATACCAATTGTTAGGATCTGAGTTTGTTTGTTTTGATTGTTTAACTAAATGATGGTAATGATGAAATGAAAATAGAATGAAAGTGCAGCGGAATAATAAACTGTAAATCAAAACAAGAGAGTAAATGTTTTTAGATCGAATGCTTTCATTAATTCAAAGATTACAATCGTACAAGTTACTCCCCCTCAGCCTGATCACACAGTGTTTGTCAGAGAGAATGTTTTGTGTGTGATGCAATAGAACAGTACATGCACTGTTCTATTTATAGACTGACTCAAACCACTGATGACCTAGGCTGACGTCACGTAAGACAGTGACCTCTAACAGAATAACAAACTTAAACATCTGCTATACAAACTACTGTTACATTGAAAGCACTGATAATAAACAGCTGTTGAAGATAAACTCTGATGAGTCTTGTATCCACTGCTGGAGCCTAAGTGCTGTTGGTTCCAGCAGTGCTTTGGTCTTCAGTACTTGTATCAGCAGTTGCTCTTCATCAGACCTTTGGTCAGCAGTTGTTCTTCATCAGCAGTTCTTTATATCAGCAGTTGTTGAGCAGTTGTTTGGATAGAACAGTAGTTAGGGTCAACAGTCTTTTGGGAGAAGCAAGTTGTAAAGACTGTTTATTCAAGGATCAAATAGATAGCATATTTTGGCTTTTCAATCATCTGTTCTTCTCCAGGTCAGCAGACCCAACATTATAGGGTTTGGATGTCATACAACCATATCTATATAATCAATCAACTACTAACCGTATTTATTTTTTTATTTTGTTTTCATTAATTCTCCTACACTTATCTAACCCTAATCTCTTTAAGAATTTAAAAACAAATTTAGATTTTTCTCTCTAATGTTTCCTCCCATCATTTTTAAACGTTAATATTTTTTATATACGAGATATTTTAAAGAAAAAAATTACACCAAATTAACGAGCGTTTTATTATCTTTCCAACGAGTACCATAGTGCTATATAAAAAACGGAGAAAAAAACGACTATTTTTTATGGGGTTTCGTTCATACAGGAAAAAAAACGCAAAGTGTTCAAGTTATTCATTGATCATGTTTTTTCTTTTAAACTAAGCGTTTTATTATCTTTCCAACGAGTGCCATAGTGCTATATAAAAAACGGAGAAAAAAACGACTATTTTTATGGGGTTTCGTTCATACAGGAAAAAAAACGCAAAGTGTTCAGGTTATTCATTGATCATGTTTTTTCTTTTAAACCAGGTTCTTATATACAATGTTGAAATTTAGCCCAATCGCCATGCTATAATTAGAATTTTACTCTTCTAAATATGGATAGGTATACTTCATCAAGAGAAGCTAGGAGAAAGAATCGCGCAACACTGCAACACATGGTGTCACCTTATAGGAAGGTTATTTTTTTTATTTTTTAATTACAAGAGTAATAATTATTACTATTAGAATTAGTATTATTAGAATGGTTATATTTTTTAACCCCGAAACACTCCCAAGATAAAAGCTAGTAACTAATATACTTACATTACATTTAGTTGCCAATGCACGTATGATACATATCTTAGGTGATGATGCATCACAATTCACAACTTCAAAGGGTGTATATGCTCTAACAAAAGAAGTGGATAGATGAACAAGATTGACAATGCATACAACGTAGAATTATTGTATACTTCAAAATGTTTTGTTGTATTTGAACTTCATAAATCTCATTTTGCGTGACTATCTATCTTAGTTAAATTATATATATATATATATATACACACAATTAGCAACTTGGGTTACCTCTAATCATCACCACTTTTCTATTGTCCAATACCCACATTTTCATAATTTAACATGAATCTTCTTCAATAGTCACGACTCTTTACCCATCTATTGGCACCGTTTCACATACTATACAATTTGCAACTTGGGTTACCTCTAATCATCACCACCTTTCTATTATCCAATACCCACATTTTCACAATTTAACATGAATCTCCTTCAATAGTCACGACCCTTTACCCATCCATTGGCACCGTTTCACAAACTATACAATTTGCAAATTGGGTTACCTTTAATCATCACCACCTTTCTGTTGTCCAATACCCACATTTTCACAATTTAACATGAATCTCCTTCAATAGTCACGACCCTTTACACATCCATTGGCACCGTTTCACAAACTATATATTATCTATCCATAAAAAAAACAAGTTTACTTACGATTTATTACTTTAATTAAGTCTAACCCATTTATTTAAGATTTAAAAACGAAGAACACATCAATTAAAATTTCCCCCTATTTTGCTCATCAAAATTCTGAAGCATATTGAATCGAAAATCAAAATCCATAAAAAGTCTAACAAACCGTTTTTTAGATTATTTTTGACAATTTTTGTAAGGAAAAAACGGAATTTAAATTTTTTAAATAATAACAAAATATATTAATTTTATTTTTCAAGGAATTTGAATCGGTGTGAAACTCCGACGATTGGTAACCGCCATCCATTTAGGACTACTTTCTAATCGTCGGCCATCTAAATATCAATTACACGCTCACCGGTTACGTCATTCGATCTACCTTGCTCTTTGTTTCGTTGTTGCAATTGTACACCAACTTTGGCCGTAGTCGCTGATCGCGTGTCGAGTGCTAATCAAAAACTATTTTTAAAACAACTCCTTAGCTACAAGGACTGCAGTATAGGGAGTAGGGCTGTCGAACCACGAGGAGTATGTGGTTAGTGTTGATAGCAATTTTATTAGTTAAACTAATTAATTAAAAATAATATTTATGAAGTGGAATGTTGTTTTGTTGATTAAATGATTCAAATAGAAAACAATAATAATAAAGAAGTAACTCCCTCTAAACTTCGGGTTCTAGGTTTCACACAGTTTTCAGTTTATAGATTGAGAACCACATAGACATGGTTCTGAAAATTAGTTAATTAACTGGTAGCACAAGTTCTTGTCATCAAACCTATTATCTACCAAATTGTAAGCGTGAGTCAACCCTCTTTATGTCACCCAACCCGCTACTAAGTTTTGTCATCAACCGAACAAGTTGTAATTAGAAAGGACTCAAAACACAAATCAATTGTTTAATAACTAATGCATCAAGAATGTTTTAATTGTTTGTCATCACAAGCAAAACATAATCCAATACTAAAAATAAATAGAAAGATTGCAAAACCTAATTAAACCATTCGTCTAGAGGAAGCTACAAAGATTTAGCCTTGCATCTTGGTCATTGCCACCTCTTCCTCTATTGTGTTGCTTCGTGCGATCATCTTCCTATTGTGTAGACCCCCTCAATGAGCCGTCACACAGAATAATAAATAAACCCTCCCAAAAATTCTTTTCTGTTCGATCCTATGTTGACCACACATTGGGCCGTGACCATTTAGGTCAAATTGATTTATTTTTTTATTTATTTATTTATTATTTTTATTATTATTATTATTATATAGTATTATGACTCGGTGCTCTCAACTCGGGTGTTTGTACTTGACCGAAGTTGCTCGTTTACGTTCCAACGTCCATGAACACTTCTCTCGTCTCCTTAGTTGACTGAGTCAATTGGTATGTGTTATTATCATTATTAGCTGGTCCACGCCTCTAAGTGCCTGGTTGTCGAATATAATTTGTACTGTTTTAGCCTCGCTTCATGCAAGCATCAACAAAAAAATATAAAATAAATAAATCGCAAAAACAACCAAAAAGTAATAAAATATATATAATACTAAAATAATATAGTACAAACATAAAACTAATAAAAGTACTATCTAATCGACTAAAAAATATACAAAACTGGCAAATAAACATGACGCGTACAACCGCGCATCACACCCCCACACTTATCTTTTTTCGTCTCGAAAAAATTATATTCACTCTGCTCAAGACATTATCACAGACTAGCACCCCAGTCGCCCCATCATACCTTAGCTAAGGTCCAAAGTCACACCCCATTTACAGATCAGCATTAGATGTGTTAATTCAGCAAGTCAAATTGATTTCCATTTAAAAACAGAATTAACCTGACTATGCCTAACATGCTTTCGGTTTTTATTTTCATGAAACACACCCCTCACAATTTTCACTCCACTCAGTTTAATATCTGGACTAGCATGTAATGCGCTAGTATGAATATCTCAAAACCAAGTATGCAACTCTGTTATCATAGGCTTGTATAACAATCACACCTTAACTGTAGACAATGCACATATCTAAAGGACTTACGGGTTTTGGGCTTAGGGTAAAGGTAGTGAACGTTTAGGTTGAAAGTGGCTAAAATAAAATAGTGAAATCATCATGATTGACAATCCTTATTCTCACAAGACACATAAATAAACACAACTTTGGTCATAATTAACCATAACAAACAAACTTCTACTTTCTTTTTCTTTTTTTTTTCTTTTTTTTCCTTTTCTTCTTTTTTTTTTTTCTTTTTTTCTTCACAACTTAACATAGATCAAACACTTAAACATAAACATAAACACAATGGATGTCATCAATTTTCTTAACAATGGTTAACGGTCGATTTAGGTAACTTTATAGGTTCAACAAACGAAAAGGTGTAGGCTTAACATGGGCTACTAAGGGTGATTTTAGGTAAACATGTAAACACAAAACAAATAAAAGGTGTAAAAAAAAGGGAATCCTAAATCGTCTTTGTCATGTACGTGCATATCTAGTCTACAACCTCAGCATGTATCAAATCACACAAGTTCTGCAATAGAGAAACATCTGGCCTACTCTCAACAAACGAAAACGTAAATAAATCAATATATCATCTAGTAGGCTCAAGATCTCACAAAAGTGGGGAAATAGGTTACCGATGTGTGCATGCATTTATTACCAATAGCTTGTTAAACATAGTCAGGCAATTCTAAACTTTTTTTCTTAAAAATACCTGCTAAAAACGGTTCATATTACTTTTCCACAAATTAGACCATGACTAAGGATCTACTGCCAAAACAATGAAGAAACAACTGGTATGTACTGAAAGAGCTGCTTTATGTCTCATTAGAATGTTTTTTTAGAACAATTTTCAAGGCATTTTCTAGATTTTTTTTTTATTTTTTTTTTGAATTTTAGACTTAAGAATAAATAAAAACGAAGTTTCCCCACCCCCACACTTGAACGACACATTGTCGTCAATGTAAGATAGGGAAAAAATAAAACAAAAATAAAAACAAATAAATATATAAGAACAATAAAAAAGGAACAGACTCCCCTGGATATAGGCAGTGTGCGTATGAGTCTCTGGAGTTTCTCCCAATCGAACCGTATAGCATTTCATTCGCGGCCGATAAACAAACCTGAAACTAAGACTCAAAAGAAAAATAAAAACATAAAATTTTGGGATGCCTGATACACCGATGATGTACAGCTTTACCTCGCCTGTGACATCCGTCACTTTTCATTGTATTTTTTTTCTTATAATTATATGTACGTTATACCACAATTAATAAAACGTGACATTTTCCTTATTCTCGAACGTTTAAAAAAAATATTCTGTGATACATACGGGTTCGTTTAATCATAATATAAGATAATAATAATAATATTATAGATGAAACATTGTAAAAAAAAAATATATGCTTGGGACGGGATTCGAACCCGCGTCCCAAGCCGAGTCATTTCATACACACACATCAAACCAATTGGGCTATACAATGATATCTGTTTAGAAGCTTATCTTTATAATTATATACAAGTTGAAAACTGAACAGTTGACTATAAAAAGTCAACTGTCGCGTGATTCCTTCAATCAATCAAGCTCCAAACGCGTTGATTTGTTCGAATATGGAATGATGATGATTGATTGACCAAAGTCGCATCATTTACACGGATTAATTCAGTCAAAACTTTCCAATTAAGAGCCATTATCGCGTCACCTTCAAAACCGAGTTAAATGCTTACCAAATCTTCAATCCAACCCTTATACTATAAATTGAACGTGCCCACACCATCTCAGAGCACCGATAATCACTTCCCAACATCCAATTTCTGTTTTAAATCTAGTATTGAAGCCATTCGAATCATTTTTTTGGGCGTTTTCTTTGTCGAACTCGCAGACCCGATCATCACGTATATTTGTAAGTTTTTTTTGTGGGTTATAACCTTCGGCATACTGTGATCATTAGCCCCAAATATTCAGGGGCTAATGATCACCAATTGTGGTGATTGGAAATTAGGGCACGAATTGGTTTAGAATTGGGGAAGAACACTTGAGTCTAATAGCGTATTTATTTATTTTGAAGAGAGGAAAATACAACCAACTGAGGTAGCTCAGTTGGTTTACACGCGTGTTGTAAGGGGAACGAACCGGCCAGTGGCCAGGGTTCGATTCCCACATACTCCTTTTATTTTTCTTCCATTAAACCATTTATCTCATTTAACCTCTATAATTAATTCCAATCCAATATATTTCGTTCTCAGGGTGTGGCTCAGTTGGTGGCCACGCTTGTGATAAAACCCGAACCGGCCAGAGGCCCGGGTTCGATTCCCATAACCAACATATATTTTTTGCCATTTTATATATATACTTAACATATTTAATCTTTTTAAAATCAGTTTTAAATACTAAAAGTGCTTTATAAATTCTAAAAAAATTATCATATGATCTTCAAATGATAAAGTTCATCACCCAAATTTTAGTTTTTCAAAAATAATTTATTTAATATATATTATTAATAATACAAGTTTATTTATTTATATTTATTAAATTCTATAAAAATATCTAAACGATTTTATTAAATCTCACAAAAATTATCCTAAACTTGTATATTCTTAAACGTTCCAGAAAATATTTTTATTTCAGAAAAACCGTTTATTTTATATTTTTAATTAATTTTTTTGTAGTTTTAATCATAAATAAATCATAATAAATTCATTTTTCAACATTTTTGCACAAAAATTTTATATAAATTATTTCTAACTATCTAGAACTGAAATACAATTTTTAATTCAGAAATTCTTTGATTTTAATATTTTTAGATATTAAAGTCATATTTTGACAAATTGAAATAATTAAATTAAATATTCTATTTTCAAGAAAATAATTTTATAAAAATTATTTTCATAATCAAAATCTTATGTTGTGACTATATTTAACTTAAAATTTTACAAAGAGACTTTTATTTATTTATTTATTAAATTTCTTATTTAATAAACAATTTGCTTATTAATCAAATAAACGTTTATCCCCAATTCGAAACCCTAGAATTCCATGTATCCTAGAGTTATTCCCTTACACATTATCAAATTCTTTAGGTTGATTCTTTGGGATAATTCCAACTCATATTTCGTTGTCCAAGTTCAATTACAAGCTATTACGTAAACAGTGAGTATTCCTACCCCTTTTTGCTTTTATACATTTTTGGGGTGTTACATGTACACTATTACAATTTCAAATACAAGTTTACATTTTTTACAAATACAATTCTAGTACTATGTGCATTGCTTACAACGTGTTTTATGCTTAGACAATACATGTGGATTACATTTGTACTTAGTGAAATCATTAACATGGTACAAGCCGACCTTAACATTGGATAGCGCTATTTGGATTGACAACCCGCCTAGATTGATTCTCCCCCTTTTTCATCGGAGAATCCGTGGCCATTGTTAAGTTATCACCCATTTATTGGATGAGTACACCACCGTTCATACACTACATTATACAGTCACAGGGTTGATTTCGCTCATTTGTATGATACATAGTTTACATATTTGCACTGTAGCATGCACTTGAATTGTATATCTTTTTAACTTACTATATATATATATATCAAAACTAGGAATGCTCACCAACATTTCTTATGTTGACCAAACCTATTTTTGTACATGTTTCAGGTGCAGTTTGATCTAATGCTTTAGCAAGAGACATTTAGTGCTTTATTTTAATTCAGTTATTTCAATAATTACATTTCATTTAGACAATGTATTTTCCATTTCCATGTAAGACAATTTTGGTTTATTCAATAATATTTACATTTTAGTACCATGTGCTTTTGAACAATCGTCACTACGTGGCACCTCGATGATTCCGCCATCGGTTGGGGTGTTACATCGCCTAAATGGAGATTGAGTACAGGCGAAGTTATCTGATTGCAAGTTAAACTCCAAGCATTCTCAGAAATCAAATGAGACTCAAAATACAAACTAAAAATAAAAGAAAAAAATAAAACAAAATATATAAATATACAAAATGTACAAGAATCATACCTGATGTTCATTCATGGTGGTCTCAAAGAACATTTACCTACCGAATTTCCAAAGTATGCTCGGTAGTTTACATGCCAAATAAACAGATGTTTAAAGATTGACATGTGAATTGGGCGCTTTTTGTCGTTGTGGAAGAACCATCTCACTAGCCTTTGCCTGATTTCTTGTAATCTCACATTTCTAATATTTGTCTTTGAATCTTCATCCCGAACCTTGTTTATGAGGGTAATCAGTGCGGGATGAGAGTTGTGAGAATATTGAGAAAGACTTGTAACACGTGCATCAATAACAACAACAACCTTTTCTACTTGTAACTCTTTAACAAGTGAAGGATTTGGTGTGGTACTAGTCTCGACAACCTCATCCTTAACTTGAGAATAGTCTCTGATATCATCAGGTAAGGGAGACATGGACTCTGCTATATCAATCCTTGCCGATAACACCTCGCATTTAAAACCCAAGTAATCAATTCTTTGTTGAATTGAAAGGTTAGGTGTTGATAACAACTCCTCGACATTAGATAATTTCTCTTCGATTCGAGCGAGTTGCATTTCCTCATTGCTTTGATATGTAATCTTTACACATTCTTCTTCATATGGAGGAAATTGGTGTTAATTTTGAGGGTAACCTTGAGAATAACATAATTGTGAATTTTCATAATAATAATAATCATTCTCCTGGTTACCTGAAAATGGTGCCTCTTCGGGTTTATAGTCATAGTGACTATGATAGTCTTCTCGACATGGACTTGCCCGGTATCCTGATTTCCACATTTCATTCCAATATTCTGGATCATTCCAGTATGTTTGGCAATCTTCATCTGTATGTATTTGTCTACAACAGAAACAATGCGGATCTACCGGTGGTAAGGGTTTTGGAAAATCTTTACAATCTTCAGTCCAATGAGCGAAACTTCCACAACTATAGCATGGTTCATTGTCTTCATCAACCCAATCCATGGTGTTCTACACCTGTAAAGGAAAAACCTGCACAACTAGAACACCCAAAGTTAAATCTAATAAAATTAAATAACACTTTTATATACACCTTCTTTTTTTTTAAGTAAAGACAACTAAAACTAAAAACACTAAGCGCACGCACTCCCCGGCAACGGCGCCATTTTGATCGCGTGTCGAGTGCTAATCAAAAACTATTTTAAAAACAATTCCTTTAGCTACAAGGACTGCAGTATAGGGAGTAGGGTTGTCGAACCACGAGGAGTATGTGGTTAGTGTTGATAGCAATTTTATTAGTTAAACTAATTAATTAAAAATAATATTTATGAAGAAGAATGTTGTTTTGTTGATTAAATGATTCAAATAGAAAACAATAATAATAAAGAAGTAACTCCCTCTAAACTTCGGGTTCTAGGTTTCACACAGTTTTCAGTTTATAGATTGGGAACCACATAGACATGGTTCTGGAAATTAGTTAATTAACTGGTAGCACAAGTTCTTGTCATCAAACCTATTATCTACCCAATTGTAAGCGTCAAGTCAACCCTCTTTATGTCACCCAACCCGCTACTAAGTTTTGTCATCAACCGAACAAGTTGTAAAGAAAGGAATCAAAACACAAATCAATTATTTAATAACTAATGCATCAAGAATGTTTTAATTGTTTGTCATCACAAGCAAAACATAATCCAATACTAAAAATAAATAGAAAGATTGTAAAACCTAATTAAACCATTCGTCTAGAATAAGCTACAAAGATTTAGCCTTGCATCTTGGCCATTGCCACCTCTTCCTCTATTGTGTTGCTTCGTGCGATCATCTTCCTATTGTGTAGACCCCCTCAATGAGCCGTCACACAGAATAATAAATAAACCCTCCCAAAAATTCTTTTCTGTTCGATCCTATGTTGACCACACATTGGGCCGTGACCATTTAGGTCAAATTTATTTATTTATTATTATTATTATTATTATTATTATTATTATTATTATTATTATTATATAGTATTATGACTCGATGCTCTCAACTTGGGTGTTTTTACTTGACCGAAGTTGCTCGTTTACGCTCTAACGTCCATGAACACCTCTCTCGTCTCCTTAGTTGACTGAGTCAATTGGTATGTGTTATTATCATTATTAGCTGGTCCACGCCTCTAAGTGCTCGGGTGTCGAATATAATTTGTACTGTTTTAGCCCCGGTTCATGCAAGCATCTACAAAAAAAATATAAAATAAATAAATAAATCGCAAAAACAACAAAAAGTAATAAAATATATACAATACTAAAATAATATAGTACAAACATAAAACTAATAAAAATACTATCTAATCGACTAAAAAATATACAAAACTGGCAAATAAACATGACGCGTGCAACCGCGCATCAGTCGCCCATCACTATACATCACCGACAACCACCTTTATTTATCCATCAAGAAAGAATCTATATACTATTAGGTAATCAAGCGAGGTAATCGTTTTGTTACGTCAATCGCTGCCTTCTCAGTAGCCGATACGACCTCTCACATAACACTGAAACGCCATAGTCGATGATGTAGTCATGAGTTGGTACCATTTTTCTTCTCCAATCTCACCGCTCCTTCTTCTCCACTCAATTTACCCATCTATTTATTTCCTATCTTAAAATAGTTGAATAGTCCGACCATTTTAACATTTTTAACTTACCTAAAACCACCTAATTTACATATATGATAACCATTAACAAACTTCGCCAATTGTCTAGCCCCATGCGAACCCCTACCATTCTTGCTCAAATTGCGAATACTAATTAATTCACGATCGAAAAATAACCAGATATATTTTAGAAATCTTTGCATATCATATAATAATACTAAACACATTCATAATCAATGACCCGCTGCAACGCGCGGGGTGGCGTAAACTCGTATATATACAATTAGCAACTTGGGTCACCTCTAAGGAGTCACCACCCTTCCTCATCATTTGGCACCGTTTCACAAATTAGTTATAGTTGAGTCACTTTTAAGAGTCACCACCATTCTCAATCACTTGACACCATTTTACAAATTAGTTAGTTGGGTCACTTCTAAGAGTCACCACCCTTCTTCATCAATTAGCACATTTTCACAAATTAATTATCAACATTAATCTCCTAAGAGTCATCACTTTTCCTACAATTAGCAATTTGGGCAACTTCCAAGAGTCGCCACCCTTCCCTATCACTACACACCATTTCACAAATTATTATACATACAATTTGCAACACCATACGACTCGTGCTTTACTAACGCGTATATATACATATATATATATATATATATATATTTAAAT
This sequence comes from Ambrosia trifida, assembly GCA_028751855.1. Classification (NCBI taxonomy): domain Eukaryota; kingdom Viridiplantae; phylum Streptophyta; class Magnoliopsida; order Asterales; family Asteraceae; genus Ambrosia; species Ambrosia trifida. The sequence goes on from CM054124.1 coordinate 117,931,466, forward strand.
TGGCAACAATACATATAAAAAAACAATACATATCACAAAGCACCGATTCCGACTTGCAAGATTTTTTTTCCTATTTCCAAATCCATTATAACCCACTCCAACATGTGTCCTTTCCACATCTCATTTTCACCAACACAATTTATGATTGTTTGCAACCGTTTTCCAGATTCATCTTTCATGTAAGGATTCTAATTTATTGTTCCTTTGAATAACGAACAAGTTCAAAAAACCAACGAAAAGGCGCATGTTATTGTAAAATCCTAACCTATGTGTTGCATCTTTTATGGAACTGTCGTCTGTTCCGGTAGCATCCTCCGGAAAGGGACATCAATTACCACATAACTGCTACACTCATAAATCATCGGATAACTACACAATTGAAATCACAAAAGGTCAAATTTTCCACCACGAGACCGCGGCTTTAATGTGACACCCGGCAAATTCTGGTTAACAACGTTGTCTAGATGAAAGTCTACCTTAGCGAGTCACGCGTATATTGCACTTAACTGGGTTAGTTAAGTCGGGTTATGGTTCGGGAACTATCGGTTTAGTCTAGAATATCATTGGATATTGGTTTAGAGGTTCGTTAGATGTCAGTCCTTAACCAAGTGTACAAATGGTGACGATTTGTAGGATCGTCAGGTCATACGGAACATACAAGTCTCGAGTCCCGGGAATTGGTGAACGAGTGTGAATATGTGTATTTACAAGTGTTATGTGTTTACAATCATTATGTGACTTGTCGGTATGTGAATATGTGTTAACATATGTTAAAACGGGGTTTAACGCGCAAAACACACGGAACCAGCCCCTATAGGCGATTAGGGAAGCCCAATCGCCTATAGGAGGGGCGAGTGGGCAATCTTATAGGTGAGTAGGGGCCAAATGCATGAAGTTTCATGCGATTAGGCCCCAAATGCATGAAGTTACATGCGATTAGGACCCCTAATCGCGTGTAAATGCTGCACAATCGCTAGTTACGGGCTGGACGACTAAAAACGACTATAAATACCATACTTGACCTCCTAAACTTCATAATACAAACCCTAGTCGTCCCATAACCCGCCCCAACACACACACAACCTCTGGAACGCGATTTTTGATCAAAACACAAGGTTTCAAGCTTAATTCATCATCCTTTCACAAATCTAAGGTTTGGTTTCCATCCATGCAATCTTTATAAACGTTTTTACTTAATCCCTAATGGTCCAGACCTGTTCTAAAACGAAAAATCTTTCTGAAAATCGTTAATAAGTGTTGTTAATCGGATTCTAACAATCATACATGTGTTATGTGTGTTTATGATTAATATCTAGGGTTTTTGTGATTCAAGATGAGTGATTAACATGTTATTAAGTTAGTTTCAGAATAATATTGATGTCATGATAATAAAATCTGAGTAATTGTTCATTAGGGTTATAGTTGTGCATGTTAAGGTGATGATTCGTGCTATGTGTATGGTGTTTGGACTACATGGGTGCATGCAGGACTGATAATACGAGGCAAAACGAAGGATTTTAGTTTAAACATGTTTAGAATAGTTGTTGGGATGATATTGGATGGTTACACACGTTCTGGATCTGATTTGGAGCGTTAAACGCGCGAAAAACCGGAACAGTTGGGTTACTGGCGATTAGCAACCCTAATCGCCTATGTTTCATGCGAGTAGGGGCTAATTGCTAGTAGATACATGTCTTATGAGCTAATTGCTAGTAGATACATGTCTTATGACCTAAATGCTAGTAATTACATGTGGTATAGCCCCAAATGCTAGTAATTACATGTGGTATAGCCCTAAATGCTAGTAATTACATGTGGTATAGCCCTAATCGCCTACAATAGAGGCGATTAGCCTTCCTAAATGCTAGTTGACCAACCTAAATGCTAGTTGACTTTTCCTAATCGCGTGTACTGCTGCTGTAAGTGTAAATTAGCATTCCGAGACCCGATTTGACCTGTAGGAACATGCTAGGAACCCCGTAACATATCTAATAACTTGGTAACATATGTTTGGATGTAATTATGTGATACGTGAGCTATGTGCTATAACTTGTTGTGCGTTAACGTATGTTAAGTGTGATTGCATGATTGTATGTTTAAGAGCGTAAACATAACACGGGGAGTCTCGGGTCACCAATGGGATGTCGAGTCTTGTACTTTGGGACAGTTAAACAGTCACGGTGTTTTCAAACGAACTTGGTTATGGTCTGGACATCTAGGGACTAACTAACCTGCGGGTTATTAGTCTAAGTGCTTGTAACTGTCATATGTTAGGTCGCCGCTTTACGGGACTAGCATAGCTGCTGAGTTATTCGTATTACGAAGTAACGCAACTTAAGGTGAGTTTACGGCCCCTCTTTTAAACTGGTTTCACATTTTCGGGGGAGAAAACATGTGTTAAAACGATTATTTGATAACTACTGTCATACTATGGGTTTCTATTGTGTACTACACGATCTTGGAAGTCCCGGGGGGGAACCATGAATATGCGGGTTTGCACAACGGGGAAATGTGAATAGCGCTATTGGGAGTGACCAACCCCGCTCGTCGACTTGGAGGGTCGGCGGGTGCATATTGTCTCAAACAGGAACAACAGGAACAACTGGTTTACTACATCGGGAACACATTTGGTTTACGAGTTAGTAATGGTTTTCCAATCGTGGAAGTAACAAAACATACGCCTAGCTAGCGTACACTGGTTTTCGATTTGTTATAGTATGGACAGGTTGACTTGGTACTTGGATTACAAAACCTGTAAACTCACCAGCATTTTTGTGCTGACGTATTCTCTTACAAAACCTGTAAATTCATTGATTCGATAATATTGTTTAAAACCAAATCGGTGTTTTGTGAAAACAAAAAAAAAATCATATTTCGTTTAATCATAAAACATCAAAAGAAAAACTTTCAAACCGATCATAAAAAATCAATATTTTGTCACAATGAAAATCACAAATAGCCTTGCAGAAAAAGATTTTGAGCGGTGTTTTTAATTTATCGCAAGTCAAAAGAATAGTCAAATATTGAAGGAAAAAACATGGTGTTATCAGTGCTTAATTTTTTTTATTAAAATAGAAATTTTAATACTTCTAATTTCAAAAGAAACAACCGAACAAATAAAGCCACAAAAAGAAAAGAAATAGTTTACTTAAAAAATAGTTTATTTAATCATATTTCTTAAACTATGACGCTGAAATTTGAGATTTTTGTTGTTGAATTAGATTTAACTTGGACATTTTATTTTGTTATCATGTCTATAAATGCAAAACTTTATTTATACATTAAAATATGCAAAAGATGTAATTTGTATGTTGTGACCAAAACAATTCAAACTTAAAAATATATAACATACAAAGTTAGGACCCCAAAATTCGGGTCATTTCCTAAAACACTTTGTCTTTTGAAGTAAAATGATTTAAGTGTGTTGTTGTAGGTTAGGAATAATGCAAAAAAAAAAAGATAAAAATAAAAAAGAAAAATGGTTTGAATAAAGTTTAAGAATTTTCGCATCTCATATGGTGATACTAAAACATTCATAATCAAGATCCCGCCGCAACACGCGGGCAAGCGCAACTCATTTTAAAACAAGATTAAATGCACACCACAAATCTACGCATTATGACATATGACTAATTAATGGGCTATTTGATAGTCGTTTAACATTAAGATGCTACATTGTTACCTATGAATTTATCAGAAATAGAGTGTGTTTGTTTCATTTAAAAGCCAACAAGTTTTATAAGTGGACGGCGTGTAAACGAGCAACAATTAAGCTGCGCCGCTACTTATTTTTAAATAGTAAAACATACTTTATTAAAAATAAAACTTGTGTCATTGACAGTTACTCTTAACCGGCCATGTTTTTAATGGCTTGACATAAGGTTGCCAAACAACCTCTAGAACTCTTAACCACTTGGAAATTAGCATCATGGTGTTTACACATTGATACCGTTATCCTTACAAGATCTTTGATGTCTGATTAGGTTTGCTAATGTTTCGTCCCCTAAAAGAAGTGTACCTATGCGTACTTCGTTATCTCCTACTTCGAAGGCCCGTCCAAAGCATGCATCTTTTTTAAAATAAGTTATTTGGACGTAACTACGTTCCTAGTGACCAAACTCATGACAGCCTCCAATTAATATGTTGGCCTACATCTTTATGTCTTATGAAAAGATGAACCTTTATGTCTCCTTTATGAACCCGGCCATATTTGATTCCCTGCAGAGAGATAAAAGGATAAAAGACACGTGTTATTATCTCATCATATATACTAATAATAATAAATTAATAATATATATGCCCCAAAAATAAACAAGGACATGGTTTATAAATAAATAGAATAGAATTAAAATTAAAATGATTAATAGCTTTAATGGAGTATACGAAAGTATAATTAAATAAAAGCGAAAATATATATCTATCAATCTATTAATTATTAATTAATATATATAAAAGAATTCAACATTGCTGACGTGGCGTGCAATGGTGCCTTCAACCTCTTCATGAAACTGCCACGTGGCATCATAATTGAAAGATTTTAGTGTTTTTGAATTATTTCCTTTTTTAATTAAAAAAAAGATAAACATAAAACCCTAAATTTATCTCTCTATCTCTCAATTCTCAATTACTAAAATTAAATTGAGTTATTTTAGGAAAAAAGAATTTAAAAACAAATTTAAATTTTTCTCTCTTATGTTCCTCCCATAATTTTTAAACGTTAATATCTTTTATATTCGAGATTTTTTAAATAAAAAAATTACACCAAATTAACGAGCGTTTTATTATTTTTCCAACGAGTACTATAGTGCTATATAAAAAACGGAGAAAAAAACGACTATTTTTTGTGGGGTTATAACAAGGTTATTTTTTTTATTTTTTAATTACAAGAGTAATAATTATTACTATTAGTATTACTATTATTAGAATGGTTATATTTTTCAACCCTCATCATGAATTCTAGTATTCTACATCTATATAAGTCAAAGTCAAATTGTAACATATTTTAAATTACGTGAAGATGATTATATGTTGAATGTTATTCTTTTAATACTGTATTATGTTTAATATGGTTTATGCTTTTTATTTTTTTAACTAAGATTGATTATGTTTAAGTTATTTACTCTTTTCGTGATTTGAGTTTTCTTCTTTTATCATTTTTTTATCATTTTTTATTAAATCATATTAAATTTTTCAACCCCGGAACCTTTCCGGGGTAATCAGCTAGTTAGTATAATATTTGTCATATAAAAAATGGAAAATAAAATCGCATGTGGGTGTATTTAATTTTGTACTATGTTTGCATATATTTTCATAATTCTAAAAGTTCCTTTTATAAGCTGGCTTTTGTACGTAGTTAAGTACTAGTTTTATCAATATATATATATATATATATATATATATATATATATATATATATATATATATATATATATATATATATATATAGGAATAAGATCAAATAGGAACCAATACCCTAGTTAGGAACTTAGGAACCAATCTTGGCCATCCATCTTCAATCTTGATCATAAGGGTAAGAGTGTAATTAAACATTTAAATAATTATCATTTTCTTTAATTATATTTCATAATCAAATCAGTTATTTTTTGTTTCCTTAAAAAGCTCACCCAATTCAATCTCCAAATCAATTCACAAAATCAAAAACACGATTCATCCCAATCCATTGATTTCCATATCTTATCTCCTAAAGGTGAAAAAGGTATGAACCTTTCAACCAATATTACGTCAAACCACATACTGATCAATATTCTCAAATCTAGAAGCCTTTTTACATAAGAATCAAATTCAATTTGCATAAATTAGGTACAGTAGATATTTGATTAGATATTTTATGAATTTTTTTCGTCACACACTCGTTACGATATCGCAAAGAGATGGTATATGGACGCCGTCTCCGACGCCTTCTCCGTCACTTTCTCCGACGCCGTCTCCTTTGGATAATCCCTCTGAATCTAAGGTTATTCTAGTCTTTAAATGCATGTATGTTTATGATGATTTATTAGTCTGTTTTTTTCCGTGATTCGATTTGGGGGTTTAAGTTTTTTGGATTCTTTCGTTTTTTAAGCGTATTATTAAACGATTGTAGTGTATAGTATTTCGATGTTCTTATAAAACAGGTTCGATTTACATTAGTGTATAATCTAATAATAATCTATCAGATTGCGTGTATGAATATGTTGATTTATTAGTTGTTTTTTTTACTTGATTCGATTTGGGGCTTTAAGTATGTTGGATTTGTTAATTTTTTTAGGTGTATTATTTAAAGGTTGTGATGTATAATATTTCGACGCGAAGGCAATATTTGTTACTGGTGTATTGTATAATAGTTTTGTACATTAGTGTATAATCTGAGATTGGACTTTGTTCATTGTTTATAGTATGTTAGTAAACCTGGTGTCAGTTATGTACATTAGTGTATAATGTAAATAATATTGTGTTGTTATTGTACACTGACGTATATTTGTTGAATATTGTGGTACAGTACAATGTTTTTGTAGTACTAATTGGACTATACACTGATGTATAATTGTTGAAATATGAATATACACTGACGTATATTTGTTGAATATTGTGGTACAGTACAATGTTTTTGTAGTACTAATTGGACTATACACTGATGTATAATTGTTGGAATATGAATATACACTGACGTATAGTTGTTTAATGTTATCGTACAGTATAATGTTTTTTGTAGCAATGATTGGACTATACACCGATGTATAATTGTTTGAATATGACGATACTAAACACTGTTCTATAGCATCAATTTTATTGGGGTCTGATGTATATTGTATGTATACACTGATGTATATGCTAAACAACCTTTTTCTTTGTTTCAGGTTACTCTTGATAAGACCAACCTATCAGTTTCGTGTGAGAGCATGGAATATGAATATACACTGACGTATAGTTGTTTAATGTTATCGTACAGTATAATGTTTTTGTAGCAATGATTGGACTATACACTGATGTATAATTGTTGGAATATGAATATACACTGACGTATAGTTGTTTAATGTTATCGTACAGTATAATTTTTTTGTAGCAATGATGTACACAAGAAACGCACAAATGATATTAGTTGTGGTTTTTGTCAGTTACAATGTATACTAAATAATCTATTAATACTCACATACCAAAAGACAATATTACCCCTTGATTTAATTAAAAAGTTAATTAATGTTTAACATATTTACCATCATGCCATTGAAGATGGATGGATGAGATTGGTTCCTAAAGTTCCTAACTAAGGGTTGGTTCTCAATTGAACCCTACCCTATATATATATATATATATATATATATATATATATATATATATATATATATATATATGTTTGATCCGGCGTTGAAGATTTTATTTTATTAATTAAAGCCCTTGTCATCAGTCTTTTATTATTTTACCATTTTTATGTAATGAGCAATAAAAAAAAAGAAGTTAATACTATCAACTATATGCCAATGAATTTTTTATTTGGTTATAACCGTATATTATACAGGTTTCATAAAAAAAACTTTGACCCAATACGCTCTCTAGAATGGCACCTCGCCGGAAACCTATTCCGGTGGAGGTCTTAACCCGGTTAATCAAGTTTTACGTGGCGAATCTCCCGGAAAGATGTAGCGGAGCAGATCTGGCTAAGGAAATAAGGAATTTCGGAACCATCTTTGATATTTATATTGCTAGAAAGCGAGACAAGGAAGGAAGACGATTCGGTTTCATATCACTGTTCGATGTGAAAGATTGCATAGAGATGGAGAGAGTGCTGTCATCCATACGTTTGGGTGACTTCAAGCTGAAGGTAAACGTGGCGAGGTTTGTACTAGAAGAGGGGGAGATAAACGCTCGGAGAAATTTTGCTCCGAGGACTGAAGCCGTTAATTCTCCGCAACAGAATCCTCAGCATGGTTCAACGAAGGAAGGTCATAAGAACATGTTTACTTCCAACACTGTATCCTTTAAGGAGGCTTTTGTAGGTGTTTCAAATGGGAAAACTCTTACAGTTGATGATGGTATTTGTGCGTTTACAAACCTGCATGGGCGTTCCTTAGTTGTTAGAGTGGTGTCGTTGGAGGTATTAAGGGGTATTCGGAGCTTTCTTAAAGAGATGGGGTTAGGGGAAGGTGTAATTAAGTGCATGGGAGGGCTCGTATTACTGATTTCGTTTAACACTGGAGACCATGCTATTATGGCAAAGGATGAGATGATAGGTCGACCGGAGTTATTTTCATCAGTCTCCGTTTGGGAAGGTCAGGAGATGTATTTTGAACGGATCGCTTGGCTTAGGGTGACAGGGATTCCTATGAGTGTACTCGATGATCAAGTGTTAAATAACGTTGGGAGTTTCTACGGGTCGGTGGTGAAACAGCCGGACTTAGAGATGTTGGATTTGGATTTGTCCTTTCACTATGTAGGGGTGCTGGTTAGTCATGGAGATCGGATACATGACGTTATTTACTTGAAGTGGCGAGGTAAAACCTTCAAGTTATGGGTTGAAGAAGAACATAAAGAATGGTTGGCTGCGTTTATTGAAGAAGATGATGCCAAGGCTGAACATTCGTCAGACAATGATGATATGGTTTCCGACGATCGGAGTTCTGTTCCGGTGGAAAACGTTGCTGATCATCCGGAGTATGAAAATTTGGAAACTGAGGAAAAAATGGCAACTGATAATGAAGGAATAAATGCTAAATTTATTGGTGAGAGAAAGGGTGCGGATTTTGAGGAGGTAAAGGTGGAGGGACAATTTGGAAGTTTCTATGAAAAGAATGAGTTTCTTAATAAGGAGGCAAGTAAAAATAATAATAAACGTAAAAAAAGTAGGAATTTTCTAAAGGAGGTGGGCCAGGAATCTGGTGGGTCATATCTTAGTAGTAATGACAGGCCTCACAAGGAGCCCAAATCAGATGACCCCTTTAATCTTGAACCATTTATATTGGGCCTAGATCATAATGTGGTCAAGAGTAGAGGTATGGACCCAATTAATATTTCAAACTCTTTTGAAGCATTATTGCAAGACCATCAGGGGGAGAGTAGTGAAGTGGGTCAAGGGGAACAATTATCTGCTTGGAACGACAGAAAGAAAGAAGATACAGGAGAAGAAAATAGGAAGGCCGATGTTAGAGATACGGGTGTCGTCGAAGACAACACGGGCGAAGGAACAAATGAAGTGGACGCCACTGTTGATTTTGGGGAGAGACTTGGAGCTAATTTACATGGTTACGAACAATTAATCTTGGAGTCTATTGAAGGTGAAGGATTACAAAAAGGTTTGTCATGAATTATCTTTCAATTAATGTTCGGGGGTTAGGGGCGGCAGGCAAAGCCGCCTGGGTTAAAGGGTTGGTGTTTAAGCATAAAGTGGATTTCCTGGGTATACAAGAATCCATGATGTGTGATAGCGATAATTATGACTTTGCGGCGGTTTGGGGTAATAGGGATTTTTAGGTGGAAAGTATTGGGGCTAGGGGAAAATCGGGAGGTATTATCAGTTTTTGGAACCCAAGAAAACTGAAAAAGATTAACATAGTGAAGGATCAGAACTATCTTTTGATTACTGGAAGTCTTGTGGAGGATGGTACGATTGTGAATATTGTAAACGTATATGCCCCTCAAAAACTTCGGGAGAAACGGGATTTATGGGCTCGTCTCCTCGCTGAAAGACGTAGCTCGGTGGGTGAATGGTTGTTTTTGGGAGACTTTAATTGTGTTAGATGGGTTGAAGAAAGAAGGAACTCTAAGTTTAACGATAGGGCAGCTTTTGATTTTAACTCTTTCATTGACGAAGCTTGTCATCAAGAGTATCTTATGCAGGGCCAGAGGTTCATGTATATGACTGGTAAAGGGGTGGACGTTAAACTGAGTAAAATTGATCGTATGTTTGTTTGTCAAGAATTTTTCAACAGGTGGAATGGGGTTTGTTTACGGGCGCTGCCTAGGGAATTGTCTGATCATTGCCCTCTATTGCTAGTACTCAATGTATCGAACTTTGGGGTAAAACCTTTTAAATGGTTTGATTCATGGTTAGACAGGGAAGGTTGTGAAGAGGTAGTTCGAGAGGCGTTTAATAGCGTTGAAAGTGAAGCGAGCAAGTCAGTTTCATTATCAAAAAAATTAGTTGCTGCTAAGAATGGGCTGAAGGAATGGTGGAAAAAGCTCTCACAACAGGAAAATGAGGTTCTTGCAGGTTTAAAAGAAGACATTTATAGTCTTGAAAAACAGATGGAAGACCGCGTTTTAGAGGAGGAAGAATTATGGGTTTGGGAGGAGAGTAAAAAGGAGGTTGAGAGATTAAATATTCTAAAAAATAAAGATTTGGAACAGAAGTCGCGAGTTAAATGGGCTTCAATGGGGGATGATAATTCAGCGTATTTCCATCGGTGTATTAATGGGAGGAAAGCGGCGAACGCTATCCCTGGGTTATGATTAACGGGGTGTGGATTACACAACCTACTCTTGTCAAAAGAGAGGTTTTTCGATTCTATAGGGAATTGTTTCGAGAAAGAATTGTTAGAAGACCGGGGATCATATGTGCAGATTTGAAGCGAGTGTCTCGGATGCATAGAGAAATGTTAATAGTCCCTTTCACTAAAGAGGAAATTAAAGATGTTGTTTTCGATTGTGGCTCCGATAAAGCACCCGGTCCCGATGGTTTTAATTTTTGTTTTATAAAACATTTTTGGGAGTACTTAGAAGCCGATTTTGTGGGATTGCTCGATGAGTTCCATGCGACGGGTACAATTCAAAAAGAGTGCAGTTTATCTTTTATTACTCTGGTGGCGAAGACGAAGACTCCCCTTGGTCTTAAAGACTATCGTCCAATCAATCTTATAGGAGTGGTTAGTAAAACTATTTCTAAGGTTTTGGCGGGGAGAATTAAGAAGGTTATGGGTGATATTATATCCGAGTCCCAATCGGCTTTTCTAAAAGATAGGTTTATTCTTGATGGGCCTCTCGTTCTTAATGAGCTTATTGGTTGGGCCAAGAAAACAGGTTTGAAGGCGTTTCTTTTCAAGGTGGACTTCGAGAAGGCTTATGATAACGTGAACTGGGGTTTTCTTATTTCTATTATGGAACAAATGGGATTTCCGAATAAATGGTGTTCTTGGACGAGGGGTATTCTTGAGTCGGCTCGGTCGGCGGTTTTAGTTAACGGGTCGCCCACGTTTGAGTTCAATTGTCAAAAGGGGCTTAGGCAAGGGGACCCGTTATCTCCATTTTTTTTCTTGATGGTGATGGAAGTGTTGGCGTGTATGATTAATAAAGCTTGTCAGACGGGTGATATGGAGGGTATCTTGGTTTCTAGAGATGGTCCCATTATTTCTCATATGTTATATGCTGACGACGCTCTTATTATGGGTAATTGGTCTGAAAAGAATATTATTATGTTAACTAGATTACTTCGAATTTTTCGGCTTTGTTCAGGTATGAAAGTTAATGTCCAGAAATCACACTTATTTGGCCTGGGAGTCAACGAAGAAGACATTGGTAGCATGGCTGAATTATTGGGATGTAAAGTGGGCTCGTTTCCTTTTAAATATCTCGGCATTAAAGTTGGCGCAAACATGAATCGTGTCGCTCATTGGGACCCAGTTATTGAAACCATCCAGAATAGGCTCCAGTCTTGGAAGGCCAAGTTGCTTTCGATTGGTGGGAGATTGACTCTTATTAAATCAGTGCTGGCCAGTCTTCCGGTGTATTATTTTTCATTGTTTAAGGCGCCACAGTTAGTGATTGATAAAATTGAACGGTTGATGCGTAAGTTCCTTTGGTCAGGTAGCAAACAGGGTAAGGGTATTCATTGGGTGGCTTGGGAGATAGTTACGACACCTAAAAGATGTGGGGGTTTAGGTATTTCTAAGCTCTCGGAAGTGAATTCAGCTCTCATCGTGAAATGGGCATGGAGATTCAAGACCGAGCATATTGGGATGTGGAGAAAGATTATTCTTAGCATTCACGGGGGACGGAATAAATGGAGATTCTTACCGGTTAAAAACGGTTTACCAGGGGTTTGGAAGTCAATTGTTAATGTTGTGAGCAATATTCGGTTCAACGGTAGGAAAGTGGAGGACCTAATCGCATGTCAGTTAGGTGATGGGAATCGCATCCTTTTTTGGAAAGACATTTGGGTTGGCAACAAACCTTTGTCAGAAAGATGGCCGTTTTTGTTTTCGAAAGACACAAACAAAAATGTTACTGTGAAAGATAGACTGATTCAAGAAGGGAATAGGTTTGTTATAAATGATAATTGGGGGTTGGTTGCTAACACTGTTGAAGGCATATCGGAGGTCCAAGACGTTGCATATGTCTTATCTAGTATACAGTCGTCCGGTGATATAGATAAGTGGACTTGGGATTCTGCTCAGGTTTTCTCGGTGGGGGCTGTGAAAGCAGCGTTTCATCAGAACTCGGCTGGTATGTTGGTTCAGAAGATGCAGTGGATATCATGGGTTCCGATAAAGGTGAATGTATTTGGCTGGAGGTTAGAGAAAGAGCGGTTGCCGACAAGGGTGGAATTGGCTAGAAGAGGGATCTCATTACCATCATTAAGGTGCCCGTTCTGTGGTGTTTACGAAGAATCGGTCCAACATGTTTTTATATTATGTGGATTCTCTTTCGGGGTTTGGAGCTTTGTTTGGAGCTGGTGCAGAATTCTCCCTTCGTCATTTCATACAATTGAGGATATTTTCAGTTGGCAAGAGGGGGCTACTAGCAGCGGTAAAGGTAAGAAGATTCTTAGGGGAATCTTTATGATTACTAGTTGGGCGATATGGAAAGAGCGAAATAAGGCGGTGTTCCATCACTCAGATCCTAAGGTGGAAGAGGTGGTGGCGTTAGTTAAATCTATGTCCTTTTTGTGGTTTAAATATAGAAATACTTGTAATAAGGTTGCGTGGTTTGACTGGGTTAAATACCCATTGTATATGTTGTAATTAGTCGTGGTGTGAGCGGCCTGTCTTTTGGGTTTTGCTCGGTTTTTTAATGAAGTTTTTCTTTCAAAAAAAAAAAAAAAACTATATGCCAATGATCTCCAGCCCAGCTGGTTTGAGGTGGGAAGGTTTACTTCCTTGGAGGGTTTCTGCCCGGGTTTGGTCTCAGGTTCGAATCTCACGTTCCACCGAAAAAATATCCGCTTGGGTTTGAAAGGAGAAACCCGTGTGGTGCTATGGGATTCGATCCTGGGCAATGGTCACTTTGCGACACAGGATTTACCGCTGAAACACTACTCTCAAAAAATATAATATCAACTATATTGAGTAAACATCAAATACAATTGAGCTTAACTTACTAAACATGAGAATGGAAGCAAACAAATTTTATTTTATTTTATTTTTTGAATTTTTTTTCTTCTGCTTAAACATGCTTTATAGATAAATAATATAAAAAATATTGTTTACCGTAATTTCCTCATTAGAGTAATTATATAATTATTCTACACTAATTTTTTTTAGATTTCAGTACCAAAATAAATGTTTTACAAGAGTAAAAAAGTTAATAAAAATAAAATAAAATAAAATATCTCTCATTCACTTCTCATATTAAAGGCTATTTATACAAGAACCTTCCTTTAAATTTATAATTACTAAACATAAATATCGTTCACATTATTAAGTAATTACACTTAAAAAGTGTTTAAAATATTCCCCTCTAGTTATGCATTGAAAATAATTAGATACAAAGAATGCATAAGGAAATAAAGATACAAATATGTAGTTAGCATAGGTATATAAATAGACTTGTTTTTTATGACCAACAAAAGTTCAGTTATCTGAGTAAATTCAATGGCAAAAGATCATTCATGTCCGCAAACGTAGACGACATTAGTGACCAATCAACCTACTGTGATAAAATTCTGACTCAACCAAAACAATTTTGCTCAATATGAAACTCAAACTTATGACCTTTACATTAGAACGTGATGATCATATCAATGCACCAAAATATCACCGGCATAAAAATTAACTTTTAAGGGAGAGTATAGATTTTTTTCATAAATTTATCTTGGGACCGTAGTTTTTGCCTACATTTGCCTCTTTCCTAAACTTCCATTTGCCTTAACGTACCTTTGTCTTAGCTTTACTTTATATTTGCCTTGGTGTAGTGACCTTTTAGGGGTGGATTATATTTATATACATACTTTTTAAGGAGTTACTACTATAATTTCTTTTGTTTCTTTTTGATGATATAGTTCATCTTACCACTTTATGTTATAATTACCTGGTTCATTACAATTTACATGTAAAAAAATTGAGGGTTTTTGACTTTTTTTCTAGAGTCACGAGTCACGAGTCATAGTGAAAGCAACATATCTATTGCTTGCATGGTTGGGATAATGGTAAGATGTACGCTTGTCATCTCACCCTCTCCATACCTTACGATCATCATTTGTTACGAGTGATATATCATAATGGGTGCAGTTGTTTGTTATATAAAACACAACAAAAATAGCAACCTATGTTTTTTTAAAAGCTTAGTTCAGTGGAAATCCTTGTACAACCCTAACCTAGCGGTCCCAAGTTCGAATCCCTACCCACACGCCGGTGTCCTCCTTGCCTAAGCTTAAATCGTTACGGAGAATTTTTCGTGATGTGCATGGATCGAATATGTGACATACCCTCAGGATGACAACCCTAAGGGAAAACTAACCATACCTCAAACCAGTTGGGCTGGAGATTATTTGGTAGCTAGCAACCTATGAACTTATTTATATCAACCATTTAATTTCAGAAAGAAAAATAATTTAAACTCACTCCATTATTTGTATTACTTTTTATGACGTTTATACACACGGTTGCTAATTAGTAACGCATGTTGATTTTTTGAAAATTTCTTTTTTTTTTCTTTTGTATTCCTTGAGATAATTTACAAATTTTAACCATTGGCCGGTAGAGCACATTCTCGTAGGCGGAGAGGAAAAGGTAGGGAAAAACATTTTTGGTAATTTATTACTAAAGTATATATAACGTGCTATATATGTGTATAATCTATATGTTGTTAGTACCTTAATTCGCTAGCTTTTAAGACTTTACGTGAGATATATTCTTTCGATACCTTACTTGAGAATAATTTCATATCTTTTTAGTAGTTTTTTTTTTTTTTTTTTTTTTTATCATAACACGTAAGTTTTCATTCAACAATACGGAGTAAAAAGGTAAATTTACAACATGATGACATGTAAATGACATGTAACCGGACGACAAGTTTTGCTGCAATCCCCTTCTGAAAAGCAAAATTAATCCTACTGAAAACAAAACTTTGGGCCCTAGGGGTTGATAAATTGATGTGTACGACCCACTGCACTATGTCTAAGAACTTAATAGCTTCCGTGCCAAACAGCCAAAAGTATCGAAGTCAAAAGCGATGAAAACATGATGATTAACTGCGCAACCTTTATCAATGTTTACTCGTTAACTTTAAGCACATTCATATTATAAATTTTGTTATTAGTCCAACGGTATGATCACAATAATTTTGGCTTCTGTATATTTCTATTCCAAAATTGAGCTTTTATAAGTGTTGATAAGTGATGATTTATTATAAGTAAAATTTTCAATTCTTAAGTTTATATATTCTTCGACAATATTAAATATAATTTAAAAATATTTATGTAACAAATATTAACCCTTACTATGTGTACAGTGTACTGAACCTAAAATGTAAAGTTCATTGCCTGAATCTTGATAAGACCTAAAATGCAATGTTGATTGAATTGATAAAAGAACAATATATAGTGATCCAACTTGGGATGGGTTGATATCCGATTAGAAGATAATTCCAAATCTAAATCCTCGACAAGGCTAAATGAAAACTATCAACCCTATTTCTAAACACAATAATAACTCCCCTCTAAGTACAAATTGTCGTTGGTAGAGGGTGACTAAACTCCAATATTGTCCAACCTAGGCTGGCCTCGTATTTGACCGAAAGTCACCTCGTGTTTGTATCAAATCTTGAGTTTTAATAGATTCTTTCTAAAAGATTCTATTTACATTTGCCCTTTTATTTATTAATGAAGAAGTTTTAAATTAAAAAAAAAATACATTTCAGTGATATTTTTAAGTTTTTATTTCATTAAATTTATCAAGAAATTGATAACAAAATAATTACATTAGATTAGAGTACCCGTAGTCGAGCGCTAATCCAATTTTAGCGCCTAAATCAGCCCCAAACACCAAAACATGGGGGTGCTAAAATGGGAAAAATGCAAAGGGCCTTAAATTTTTAACGCCGGAAATCACAAACCAATAACCAATCCCCTTTCTCCATCTCACCCTCCCCCAACATCTCTCTCCTTTCCCAACGTCTCTCTCTCTCTCTCTCTCTCTGTACAGTGGTGGTGATACTGTACGGTGATGGTGGAGGGTTTGTGGCTGTGATGGTGTACGGTGGTGGTGGTGATGATGGTGTACAGTGGTGGTGATGATGGTGATCGGTGGGCGTGTGAGAAAGGGTAGAAAAAAAAAAAAAAAAAGAAGGTTGTTTGTGTATGAGAGAGATGAAGAAAAAGGTTGGTTGGTGGTGTGATGTTTTACTAGTATTTTTTTAATAAAATGATATTAAGAGCTTTAAATTTAAAACCCCCACTACACCTCATTTCATTTTAAGATTTAAATCCCCCACTACAGATCGGATTAAATAAAATAAACAAACCCTAATTCACGTAAATTTTCTTCCCTCTTTATCTATAAATCTCCCCTATTGCCGAAATTGCCCTCAACAAAAATCTAAAACAATTAAAGCTGTTTTCTATCACCCCTCAAATAATTTATTTCATTTTCAGAAGCCTAAAACAATAACGCACGCGCTTAATGGAGCGTGTAAGCACGAACCAATAGAACAGAAGATAAGTGCGCGGCTTCTTTTGGACTATCCGACAAGACCAAACGACTAGAAATTTGACCAAAGGCGCGTGAGATAGAGCGCGTGGAGTGAATTAGGGTTTTGATTTATTATTTTTGCGATAAGAAACAACAAGCACTCACTACTTGGATGAGCTGGCAATTTCTTATTGGTTTATCTTTCACATACCTTACACGCTCACTGTGTGTGTCCCTCTGTATATGTGTATTCTTATTATTATTATTAATAATATTATTAAAGCGTATATATGTTAAACCTTACTCTTTCTCTCTCTAAAAACACACTACACCTATTTCTCTCACTACATGTTTCTCTCTCTCCATTTCGCGGAAACCTAAAGTAGTGCCGACTAGGGTTTTCGGGAGATTCGCGCTCTAATTACTCTCCATCGGCTACAAATCTGTAAGTAAAGCTTCGATTTTCGGTTTCCTTTCTTGATTCCGAATCTACTGATTGTTTTTTTAAGGGTTTTTGTTGATGAAATCGATTCCAGATCTGTTATGCTTTCGTTTGTCGGTATTTTCGATTTGTTTTTCTTTAAGTTGTATACATCATGATCTGAGCTCACTCTCTTCTAATCTGTTTGGTTAATTTCGATGTTTGATTTTGTAGAAGAAAGTTTACATCTTTATGGGTTTTGATGTGTGTATGATGAATCTGGATGGGTTTTGTTGTTGGAAGGATATGACTGATGTTATAAAAATAAAAACCTAATAAAATCTTGATGTATGTGTGGGTGAATTGGTGTGGTAGTTGTGAATTTGGGATAAATGACATGAATTTGAATTGGGTTTTCTCGATAACTGTAAAAGTTTTATCCTTTTTTTTTATTTTACTTTTTTTTAGTGGGAGCTAGCGGCGGGGTAAAAGAAAACCCTAATTGATGGGTTACTTACTTCATTTGATGATAGCGTTTTGTTATTTATATGTCGGTGTTTATTGTCTCTATTTATCTATGGTTGTAGATACACATTTAATTTTCTACCTTACCTTACCATATATTATCTTTCGATGCTAGGGTTTCTTCATTATTTTGACTGGTATTAAATTAAATTAAAATAAATTAAATTAAATTTAGGAGTTTGTTATTATGTTTGGTAATTGAATTACCATTAACATATAATTACAGTTTTTAAGTGTATTAGTTAGAAGTCTATTTTTTCCTTGGCTGATAGGGTTCCAAAAAATGTAAGCTATGTAGGTGCTTTACACGTGATATAGCTCAGTTGGTTTTTCCCTCTTATTTCTATAATTATTTGTTTCTGTAGTGTATGTACTTGGCAGCTGTTTAGTTGAGCTCATGTAACTTATTACTGTTTAGTTTCTGCACTGATGTTTGTTCATATTCAGTTTGGCCTGTACATATGTTTATATTATTGGCCACTTATCATGAAATTACTTTGAACATGTATGAATTTATACTTATCATGAAATTACTAACATGAACATGTATGAATTTATACTCTAGTTTATAATATATGTTTGTCTAAATTTATTAAACTATATGATGAATAGTTGATGTGATTGGAGGTAAAAGTTTGGAATTTTAGTTTAGTTTCTTCTATCGTAGTCTTCTGGCGTTCATGTCACCTGGTGTTGTGTACATGCCTCGGTATTTCAGTTTAGTTTTTTTGTTCATTTATTTTTTCCTATTTATGATATATGTGACTATTGGTAAATTTTAGTTGTAAGCATATCGTTATTTTAACTACGGTTTAGTGTTTATTTGCATGGCTCTTTTACTTCCATTTTGCATGGATGTTTTTTTATAAAACTGTTTGTAATCTTATGCTACTATTCTTTTTATTTGTTATTTTTTTTTTCTTAAGATTAATTATACTTGTTTTTCTTGTCACAGTAATATCTTAAACATGAACGACAATGATGAGAGGGGCATTGTCCCAGTATTAAACTCCAGCCACTCAACTGTAAAGATCGATTCCTTATGTATCAAACTTGGCATTGTGAAGGAGAAGGGTGATGCTTCAAAGTGTAGCCATTTTTCTATACGGTAAGGTTTAATTTACTATTTTAATTCTCATTACATATTGTGAAACAGGTTGAATTTTTATTATTGATATTTTTATTAACAATCTATATTGTTGCATACACAAGCACAAGCTTGAATGGTTTCTTGAGTGGAAATTTTATTGCGAATGGAATTAGAATATCAACAAATTATATGGCTTCTGTAAGTAATGATCACTGTGGAATATTGTCAAGCATATATATATAGAAATCTTGATAGCAAATGTTTTGCTTTTATTTTGTATGATATATATTAACCGATGAGGATGATGATGATTTGTATGATATATATTAACTATCTTCCTACACCATCCCCGCTTACGTTGTACGCATATAATGTATATATGTGTGGCCCTCGAGGGGGGGGGGGGGGGCAGTAAAGTTGCACTAATTTAACGTTATTTTACTAATTTCGTGAAAATAACGTTAAAATTGACGGACGATTAATCATGCATCAAGTGGTGACGTTGATAGCCAAAAGACAAGGGGGTACATACACCAATCGGTTTTGTCCCGATTGCTAAGTGTTATGTGCCTTATTGTCTAAGGTTTGATACAAAACCACTATTGAGCCGGGGGTATCACTGGAAGCAGCCTCTCTATTCCCACGGGGTAGAGGTAAGGTTGTCTACATCTTACCCTCCTCAGACTTTACCGTAACTTTTGTTATTGGTGGGATTAACTGAGTATGATGATGATGATGATTTGTATGATATATATTAACTATCTTCCAACAATTGCTAGCTAGTAGGAATTAATGTATTGTTATCCTGAGATAACTCAATATCTGATTTCTTGTTTACATTTACTTTTCAACATTTATAATTTTATATCTATTCAACTGTCTATTATCCATATTCTTTAGCATCTATATATAACATTATTTTACTGCTCCTAGTAGGAATCAATGTAATGTTATCCTGAGATAACTCAATATCTGATTTCTTGTTTATGTTTACTTTTCAAGATTTATAGAATTGCTCTTTTTTTATTTGACCTTATTTATATTTGGGCAATTCAGAGGTTATGTTGCTGGAATGCGGGAAAAAGGTAACAGTAACGTGTTACCTTTTACTGAAGAACTGCCACCTATGGACATTCCAAACTTCAGATATTGGCTTTGTGAGAAGTGTTTACAGAATAATGAAACTGCAAATGCCTCAACTGAGACCACATTAATCTCTGGCTGTGATCATTGTGTGTTCTCACCTTCTGCAAGATCATACCCTCAACAAAATATTAATGGAGTAGCAGTTCTCCCTTTTGGTGAGGGCACTTCAGGTAATTTACATTTGAATTGAATCTTAGTTGTTAATTTACCAGTTTGATTTTGGGAATGTATGTGGATGCCAACCATGTACAGAAAGTACTTCATTTATAGAGCACCTAAGTATAAACCATGTTCTGTTAAAATGCCAAACCCGGTAAAAAAACGTGTCTAATGAAGACAATGCCCTTAATAGCAATACCATGGTATCGGCTATCAAATGGCAACCATTCAATGTAAGAAAGACTGGTGTTTTTTGTCACTTTACAGTTTCTATGGCATTTTTAAAGTGGATTTTGTATAAAGAAAGCTGGATGCATACTTGGGTGACCTATAATGCAATTTCAGTGAGTATATGACCTCAATGAAACAGTTGAATACTTGGGCGACCCCCACATGCCCACTTTTATTCATTATGTATTTGATTTTCTGCTTTTAAACATCGTTTCTTTGCCCATTAGGTCCTAAACCTGTTGATGATAAGAACAATGATGAAACCATCAGTGCTGCTTTAGAAGCTGATGAAAATCAAAATTCTGAAGAATTCCCTGGTCGAGTCAGAGTTTCGCAAGAGCTAACTAAACTTTGTACCATTGACACTACTGCTGGTAAAAAAGAGAGCAACGGATTGAAATATAATGAGAATGCTAAAAAAACAAGCATAGTTAACGAGACCATAAGTCAACCTTTCGAATCTGATCAGCCAATTGATAATTCCCAAAATGGACAACCTAAACGAAAGGCTCGAAAAGTGCGGTTGTTGAAGGAATTATTGTGTAAAAATACTGAAATCAAGCAACAGAAAAAGGACAACTCATCTTCATCAGCTCCTTTCCAAGTTAAAAGGAAAATACTGCATGATCATGATGATCAACAACAGAATCATGATAATGATAATGACAATGACAATGATCATCATCATGATCCTAAAAAGGCGAAGCCTTTCAAGGGGGATGCAATTGCAAAAAACAATGTGGTGGAACAATCTAGAAATTCAGAAGGTCCTGAATTTGGAGAAAATATTAATAAATATGAGTGGAATAAACATGGGACTCAGAGGAGTTCAGTTCATGGTAAAGTGGGTAGTGATCCAATGACAGCTTGGCAATCAATATTCAGTGAGATGGGAAGACCAGACAACCGGGTTCCTCCTACTTACAGTGTGCCTAAAAGCAGAGGAACAGACCCCTACCCCAACTTCATGAATCCACTAAAGTCAGACAAAAAAGCCTACTCTTCAAAGAAGATATCAAGCAATCCTATTAAAAGTAATTTTTTTGTGGAGGATTCAAGGAGGGTGAAGGATGATAGCCGGGCAGACGCGGGGTTAGGGCTTGATCTTTCTCTAAATTATGACCCACAATCTCATGTTCGGTCTCAACTGCCAATTCTGAATCGACCGCCTAATCAAGATTACTGTAGAAAGTCTGATTTTTTCTTGGGGGAATCGAGTAACTTCCCTCATAGGATTCAACCAGATTCTATAAGATCAAAAGAAAGATCAGTTCATGAGAAACAGCTCTATGCACAACTCCCATATGGGAGTTGCTCTGGGCATCAGAAATTGGTACTATTGGATTTAATTTTGCAATTAATATGATTAATATCTTAATTAATTTTATACGATTAAAGTGTCTGCTGTTACTTTATAGGATTTTTCTGATCCATACAAGAGGAACACTGGAGTTGGAGGGTACTCTGAATTTTCAAGACCTAATAATCATCAAAGACAAGATAATGTGTTTTCAATTGGGAGATCAGACGAACGAGAAGTTATTGAGCTTATGGCTAAAAATCAGTATGAGAGGAATTTATGTGAAGCCAACAATGGGATAATATCCGGTTTTCGCAAACCTATGAATGAAGGAATGACATCATCACATCGAGACTATCTCAGCATGATAAGACCGCCTTCATCTTCAATTGCAATGGGTGAAAACATGGGTCCCATGAGAAATCCTGCTGGCGGCTTCTTTCATCAAGATCGACTTTCCTCCTTTACAATGAGTCAGAAGAAACCGTTAAATGGCGTTTGGATGTCAGATTCTGGACCTCAGAGACATTATGATTCACGTTATCATTATGCATCTAATGGAAATAATAAAAGACCTCCAACCCACCTCTATAATCCCTCTAATATGCAGGTACTTGAAGCTTTTAACAAGTACAACAATGGTACGCATCAGCATGAAGCAGCCAACATGCAATTTGGTCAAACATATGCAAAATACTCAGATAAAGATAAGGGAAAGAGCATGATGGATTTGGATCTAAATGTCATGGCTTCAAATGTCGTTGAAGAACAAAACAATTTCGAATCTTTAGATGTGAACCCAAACCGCATGTGTTCGTTTGATTCTTCATATTCAAATGAGGCCATACCTGCAATGCAATTGCTAAGCTTAATGGACGCAGGGAAGTTAAGTCAACCATTCAGTTTGACTGGTCAAACTTGTGTAACAAAACCAAAACCTAAACCGAATTCTTCGTGTTTTAGTCATTGTAGCTCAACTGTGACTGAAAAAACTAACTCGATGGTCAATCCAATCGGAAGCTCACAGTCTAGTGTGTTTCGAACCAGTCAAAATGTTAAGTTTCCCACCTCTGGTCATGGTCAGCAAGTTTATCATAAACAACAAGAGCTGAAGTCAAGAGGTACATCATTAACTTTTGTGGGCCGCAGACCAGAGGATTCTTATGTTTTTCCTCCATGGCAGACAAATGAAGGTCAAAATAGAGTTGTCAACAGAGCTTTTGGACCCAGGTCCGACCCACCAAGAACCGAGATCTGCACAATTAACAGAAACCCAGCTGATTTTAGTACACCGGGACCAGAAAATGTGTATATGATTAATGTTGAAGATCTGGTTGTTAATTGGGAGAGGTGTTATGGATCAAACAGTCAGAAGAAGCCTGCATCTTGAATCTGTTTTGAGATAGAATCTATGGTAATTTCAGCAATAATAAGAAGGGGATAATCTTGTTACAATCAAGATTAATGATCAGAATAATCCAGGATATGAATGCTCCTTTAACTAAATTAAGTTGTGATTGCCTTGATGGCAGACAGGTATGGTTTTGCTTATATCAGTATTCTGTCAGTTGTAAATATATTATGTAATAGTTCATAGAGTTGGTTATCTTTTGAGACATGGCTTATTATTTTCGGTTTTTTGGGACAATGCTGTTTGTTGTTTTATATACTCATGACTTCAAATTTGAGATGATGCTCTCTTTTTTATGCTTCAATTTGAGTTGTGTAACTAGTGTTCTTTATAAACATTTGTTATATCTGACTTTATGATTGTTTTCTCTATGTATTTGTATGAAAATATGAAATGATGTTGCATGTGGGAGCCTCTTACACCATGTTTGCCTTCAGATTGTGTTGCATGTTCTTCATTGATTTATAGTCAATATCTTGCACAATAGTGAGTAGCAGATAATTATCCTGCTTCATTGAATTTCTGGATGTTCATCGATTTTTGTGTTCTCTATCATCATCATCGTCATCATCAGGTTGGCGTTGATGTTCATCAACAAGATGCGCCGTAACCCCTTTTGAATCGCAAGTTACATCAATATAAAGGGGATTGTTCATTTAAATGTTGTCTTTTTAGGGGATGTTTGGGTCGATTATTAAAAATGACATTTGCCATCTGTTTTGTTTTTTTGAAATAAACATTTCTCAATGGATAATTCCAAATTTATTCATAAAAGTTGATAAGTATTTTATTTATTACTATCTTATTAAGTAAGGCTACGGGGTGTCCTCGCCCTTCTTTTCTCTTTGTCCACATCAGCGCCACGTCATTTCTCTTTTTCTCTCTCTCAAACCAGGGAAATGATTCTCCTTCACCTTTCCTGTTTTTAATACTTTTTTAAAGGGAAAAGACAAAATAATAATAATAATAATGATATTATAATGATCGAGGAGAACAGGGAGTGAACACCCATGGCACCGAAAGGAAGGGGTGTACTCATATCCAATCGAGTATTGAGGGCTTCATTCAACGTCTGCCAAAACCTAGAAGTAAACCGACTATCCCGATCCGAAATTATGGAAACTGGAATACCATGTCGAGATACGATCTCCTTAATGTAGAGCTTTGCCAATTTATCCATTTCCTTGATTGGCAAAAAGTGGGCAGACTTGGTCAGGCAATCCACAATTACCCAAATTGTGTCATGACCGTTGGATGTTTTTGGTAGCTTGGTCACCAAATCCATCGAGATCTGCTCCCACTTCCACACGGGTATCTCAGGTTGCTGTAACAAGCCGGAGGGTTTCTGGTACTCAGCTTTGACCTTAGAGCACGTGAGGCAGTTTCCCACGTACATCGCAATACTACCTTTAATGTTAGGCCACCAATATAGTTCCTTCAAATCCTTGTACATCTTATCGGCTCCTGGGTGAACCGAATATCTTGAGTATATCAATATATCATCAATAAAGACAATCACGAACTTGTCCAAATACGGCTTGCATACCCTATTCATCAAATCCATAAACACCGCTGGTGCGTTGGTCAATCCATAAGGCATCACTAAGAACTCATAATGACCATAACGCGTCCTAAAAGCCGTTTTAGGTATGCTTTCCTCTTGCACACGAAGTTGATGATATCCAGACCTCAAATCAATCTTAGAGTAGTAACTAGAGCCTTGCAGCTGATCAAATGGATCATCAATCCTGGGGAGAGGGTAGCGATTCTTGATAGTGAGTTTGTTCAGTTCTTGGTAGTTTATGCACATACGGAAGGATCCATCCTTCTTCTTCACAAACAACACAAGCGCGTCCCATGGAGAGAAACTCGGTCGAATAAAACCCTTGTCCAATAACTCCTGCAATTGGCTCGAAAGCTCTTGCATCTCAGATGGCGCTAAGCGATAGGGACAACGGGCGATCGGTGCAGCACCAGGAACCAATTCAATACGGAACTCCACTTGCCTCGGAGGTGGCAGTCCAGGCAACTCTTCACGAAAGACTTCGGGGAAACCCTCACGACAGGGATGTCTTCGATCTTCAGCTCCTTTGCCTTCTTCTCCGTCACGTGTGCTAGAATCGCACAATAGCCCTTTGCGAAGGCACTTCTGGGCTTTCATGCAAGATATAATCTGTACCGTGGCTCGGATGTTTTCTCCTTTGACCGAAAGAACTTCGCCACTGGGGAGGGGAATACGGACAATCTTTTCTCGGCACACGATCTCCGCATGGTTCTTCGACAGCCAATCCATGCCAACTACCACATCGAAACTACCCAACTCGATTGGCAGTAAGTCGATACGAAACTCATGATCTCCCAAGTTTAGGGTACATCCTTTAACAAATTCTTCCGACTCAATAACCTTACCGTTAGCCAATTCTATAGAATAACGTGTGCCCAACTTACTAGAGTCTACCCCGAGGATCCGTCTAAAGTTGGTCGACACAAAACTTAAATCGACACCAGTATCGAAAAGTACGGAAGCATAAGTGTTGTTAACGAGGAACGTACCGGTAACGACATTGGGATCCTCACGAGCTTCACCAGCTCCAATCACAAAAGCTCTACCGCGAGCTTGGTTCTTCAACTTCAGGCAATCCTTCTTGAAGTGATCCGCAACACCACACTCAAAGCGCCCTGGTTTCCCGGCAGGGTTACCAGCAGCCTTAGTACGGCAGCGGGAAGTCTGATGCCCGATCTTCTTGCAGTAGTCGCAGCGAATGCTGTCACATGACCCGACATGGTGATAATTACATTTGTTGCAAAGAGGATGCGGTCCATTATACTTCTTCCGGGGCTCAGCCGCCGTAGCAGTAGTTGCAACAAATGCCTGGGCAGTCTCTTGTTTCTTACTAGACCGATTTCCACCATTTTTACCCTTCTTAGTGTCTGACCAGTTTCTTTTGTCACCCGCGTTTTTTCCTTTCTCAGCCTCCTTCTTAAGCAAAGCGCCCATACGCACTACGTCATCCATAAGACTATGAGCGAGGGTGACGGCTCCTTGAATGGTGGTGGGTTAAGCAGCAGTTACCATACTGCAAATCTTAGGGGAGAGTCCCCATATGTACCTTTCAACCCATTTGTATTTCAGAGTAACCATGTAGGGTACCAGACGAGACAGCTCATGAAAGTGAGTAGTGTAGGCGGTGACCTCCGCTCCAGTCATAGTCAGATTCCAAAACTCTGACTTAAGCTTCTGAAGCTCACTTTGGGGGCAGTACTTCTCCATCAGCATGGACTTCAAATCACTCCACGAGAGACCATACGCAACATCTCTACCTAGAGTCTGAACTTGCAGGTTCCACCATGTCAACGCCTCATCCTGGAAGGTGCAGGTAGTGTACTTGACTTTCTGATCCTCGGCACATCCACTGATATCCAAAACTGATTCCATTTTCTCAATCCAACGACAAATACTGATTGCTCCTTCCGACCCACGGAAACTCCATGGTTTACAAGCCATGAAAGTCTTGTAAGAACAGCCATGAACCGTGTTCTCACCTTCTGTGTCATAGATAATGAAACATCATTAATAACAGTAGTGATTACAAGGCCATAAGGAGTATAGCGAATCGATATTTTTACCATTGTCGTTGTCACTCGTCCTTCGCCTGCCATTTCCGCCAGATCCACCACTGGAGTCTGCGCGGTTAGCGTCGTGCTGCGCAATCACGCGGGCTAGCTCTTCGGACGTGATTGGGAATGTTTAGTCCTTGGTATTGCGGGTGTTCTTTCGGGGCGGCATGACTTCTTTCTATTACATCAGATATAAAAAGAATGAGACACATATTTATCGCAAATATTGTCAATCATATGCGCTCGAATAAATAACCATGAACTTCACAATACCCAAGACATGCGTTTTCACACAACCATCGGATACAATAGCAATAATAAGAATGCATACTCATATAAACATATAACAAGAATAACTAACTAAATCATATCATAAACAGATCATAACATTGTCATTTCATTAATTCTTTTCTGTTTTTAGTACATCGGTTTGTGATAATGATACAAAATAAGTAGAACGCTACAACCCAAAAGATACTACTACCGGTTAGGTTAGATAACAAAAGCTACAACTACCACAACTATAACCTAGCTACTGAGGAGGTGGAGGAAAGGTAGCAACTAGAGCAGCAATAGCAGCTCGCATCCCGTGGTCCAGCTTGCCTATCCTCTGATCGAGAATAGCCACACGTCTCCACGCCTCATCACGCCCACCCCCAGCCTCCATACCTCCGCGCTTAGCCTCCTCCAATCGAGCTCGAAGAGTGGTAAGGTGCTCGATGATGGCGGCCCTCGTAGAACCCTCAGCCTGCGCATCGGCCCCCAACTCATCCGTACGATCACAGAGATCGTGGATCAAACCATCATGGGTACCTACCATGCCCCGCACGGAGTGGAGGGTGCGACGCATAGGTAAGGTACCGAGAGGATCGGAGGCAGGAGGGTCAGCAGGGGGCTGAAAGGACTCGAAACCATGAGCAGAAATAAAGATGTCGTTATCGGAATCCTCGTCGTTATGGGCCAAGTAGCCTGCTGCAATAGGTAGGAAGGTCCGCTTGTGGGCCTAGGACCTCCTAAGCAACTTCTTCTAAGGGGGCTCGGAAGACTCAGCAGCATGGCTAGGTTGGGCTGGCGCCATAGGCTCCACGGGCTAGGGCCTGCGCACACGCTTCCTGGCAGTGCATACAACGCGCGTACTGCCAAAAATCAAACAATGAGAGCGGGAAGAAGACTCCGGCATATCGGCGGGCGGCATCACCACACGCGGGACCATAGCTGGCGGCTCCGCAGCCACAGGGGCTGGGGCAGCGGCATCCGCAACATCGCCTTGAGCCTCACCGGCAAGAACGCCAGGCTCATCATCCGACACGACGGGATCTAGCTGCATACCATTTCCTACAATGTCCACATCCTCATCATCCTTGGGCTCTGAATCAACGAAGTAACCATCGACGTCATCGTCACTAGACGTCCCGGGAACAGCGAAGGAATCATCCTCTGAATCTGAAATAACAATCACATAAGTAGGGGTAGCCATGAGCCTATCAAAATCCAAAGTACACATATACACATCGGTAAGCGTCAAGAACTCATGTGCTATTCTCGCGTGAATGCAACGTAGAAAAAGGGCATGGAACTTGTGTAACACCTAGGGATGGCAATCAAACCCGAACCCGATGGGTAAACCCGAAACCCGACACATTTGGGACGGGTTTGGGGTCAAGTAATCGGGTATGGGTCCGGGTATGGGATTAATTTTTATTTTTTTCGCAGGTTTGGGACGGGTTTGGGATTTGATGATGTACCCGTTTACCCGACCCGATTACCCGATAAAGTATACCCGTTTACCCGATTAGATACCCAATATAATTTCTTATATATCTTTTTAAATATGTATGCATAATATATCTAATTGTCCATCTAGATTGCCATTTTATGCTAAAAATTACCAAAAAAATAGTGTATACTATTTGTTATCTATAGCTTTGAGTGTTTTTATATGATTTAAGTATTTTTATATTTATACATTGTAATATTTACATATATATTTAATAATGCTAAATGTAATTAGTTAGTACTTATCCAATAGATACCCGACGGGTTTTTTGGTTAGATATACCCAATGGGTAAGTTTTTAAAATTGATGGGTTTACTCGAAACCCGCGGGTATACCCGATACCCGATGGGTAATTACCCGACATAAACCCGACGGGTTTTGGGACGGGTTTGGGACAAGCATACCTAATTGGGTATGGGGTTGGGATTACCTAAACCCGTCCCAAACCCGACCCATTGCCATCCCTAGTAACACTAACACCCCAACCGATGGCGGAAACATCGGGATGTCACGTATTGATGATTGTTTCAGTAGCACATGGTATAAATTGAATTTTAAATAATTTATTCAAAACATAATATCCAATATAAAATGATGTCTAGGAATTCAATACATGATATCAAATAAACAAAACTTCAAATAACTTCAAATAATAACTTCATGATAAATCCTCATGCAAACTCAAGCCTCAGCTTCATTGTTACCTGAAACATGTTAATTTTGAAAATATTTTTGGGTCAACAAAAGTTGGTGAGAATTACATAGGTTTTGATAATCGTATAAAATGTTGTGCAATTCATGTGTCATGGCAAGTCTAGTCCATATGTGAAAACATACTAGAAGTAAATCGAGTGCATAATCAACCCTTGTGACTGTTATAATGTGGTACATCTCATACGCTCATGGTTCACTCGAATATGTTATGCGATAACAAACACCCACGCTACCTTTGTAGGAGGCACGTATCCGGGTGGGATTGTCAGTCCAATAGATCTATCAATGTATACCGTCGGCTGATCAATGTTAATGATTATGCTAGAATTGTGCTTACCCTAGTCATGTTCAAGATATAATGCAACATAGAAAAACACATAGACACATTGATGATTGAATTGCATATATAATGTTGTAACATGTTTCACCCCATAAACGGTGATAAACAGAAAAGGGGCTATGTAAAACTCACCTTAGCAAAATGTTATACTTCTTGAAAAATTGAATAGTGGTGTTGCCCAAATATGCCAAGTATCACCCTATAATAAGGTAATAAATATGTCTAAGTCTATCTAGTCTACAAATGTATATATTCTAGGGCTTCGAATTGGGGATAAATGCTCGTTTAATTAATAATAAAAATGTTTGATAATTGAGAGAAATTTAATAAATAAATAAACAAAAATCTTTTTATAAAATTTGAAATTAAGATGGTCACAATAATGAGTTTAAAGTATAAAAATAATTTTTATAAAATTATTTTCTTTAAAATAGAATATTAAATCTATTTATTACAAATTGTCAAAATTTAACTTTAATATTTAAAAATACTAAAATTAAAGAATTATTAGATTAAAAATTATATTTCTGTTCCAAATAATCAGAAATAATTTATATAAAATTTTGGTGCAAAAATATTGAAAAATGAATTTACTATGATTTAATTATGATTAAAACTAACAAAAAATGATTAAAAATATTAAATTAATGATTTTTCAGAAATAAAAATCATTTCAGAAAAGCTTATTGTTATAAAAACTCAGAATAATTTTTGTGGAAATTTATAAGATTGTTTTGATATTTTAAAAGAATTTTATAAATATAATAGAATAAACTTGATTTAATTATTATATATATTAAATAAAAAAAATTTTTGAAAACTAAAAATTGTATGTTAAACCTTTTCATTAGATTAACACAAAATAATTTTTGTAGAATTTTTAAAAGAGTTTTAATATTTTAAAATGAATTTATAAAATATAAGTAATATATATAATTAAACTTGATTGTTTTTGATTAAAAACAAAACAAAAGAAAAAGGTTGCAACTGCTGAGGATCGAACCCGCGTGGCCCGGTCAGAGGACACCAGACACAACCACTTGGTCCAGACCAGTGGTTGTGTTTGGTTTCAGTTCGCATAAAATAAATAACATATGGAAAATCAATGTTCTTCCCCAATTTATGCATTCGAGCCCTAGATTCTGCAATCGAACAATTCACACAACATTAACCCAATTAACCTTAGGGTTAATGTTGTGTGGATGCCGAATAATAGAACCCACAACAAAAATCAGACTTACAATGCTGAATCAAACACGAACGACTAGTCAAAGCTTCGAAGTCAAACTCGAACAAAAAAATCCAAGAACAGAAGATCGTTAATAGAAATTGGAGGTTTAGAAAGAATGAGTGGCGAGTTGTGATGGTCCAGAAGTGTCCAATTTATAGTGTTGGGGCTTGGATGCTCGAATTGGCATAGTTGACTTTGTCTTTAATGGTTGACGCGTCTAATCGTATAATTGGTAAGAATTGATTGAAAATTGGACGTGTAATGACTCATGACAGGCCGGTAATCACGATAG
Source organism: Ambrosia trifida (assembly GCA_028751855.1). NCBI lineage: Eukaryota > Viridiplantae > Streptophyta > Magnoliopsida > Asterales > Asteraceae > Ambrosia > Ambrosia trifida. The sequence continues at coordinate 117,962,556 of CM054124.1, forward strand.
CATATCAATCCATGATCAATTACGAGTTAATAGCTTGATTTTGGTAAGTCGTTGATCTCAATTGACTTTCCAAGTCAACTGAGATGATTTTGAATTCGTGATATATTTATAACGCGTTGGTTTTAAACCAACAAGGATGTGTAGAGCAGATGGTTGTGTTTGGTGTGTGAAAAAGGCCGGCTTGGGGCGCGGGTTCGAGTCCCGGCCCAAGCTTTTTATTATTTTGACATTTTCCTCTAATATATGTATATATATATATATATATATATATATATATATATATATATAATTATCATAGTGTTAGGGTTAAATGCAAACAATAATACTGGAACTTGACGTTTTTATTAATGATGATATGTAACGTTCAAGTATTAATGCGTAATGTTACAACTTGGGCGGTGCATCGTGATGAAAACATTTTTCATGCAAGGGAAAACTTTTCATTTGAAAATCGTTGTAGTTATAGTTTAGTTTTTAGAGAAAACTAATTCGCTATAACCTTGAGCTCTGATACCAATATGTCACACCCCGCCTAGGCGGAAACACGGGATGCAACCACGTGTTCGACAACAACAAACATCACAAAATACATTTTATAACCCTTCACGGGGTCAAAATTTTTGATGACACAATAGGTGATAGTCGTGAATGAATGCCCAATCATACCCCAAGTTCCATCCATAGCTTAGTTACCTGAAAAACATACATAAAAACTTTGTCAACAAAATGTTGGTGAGTTCACAGGTTTTGTAAACAAAATGTAAAGTTTTAATGAAATTCTTGAATGACCCATCATTGTCTAGCCAAGAACAATGATGATAAACCATCATGAGTCCATAACCAAACCTCGACGAGTGGTGCCTCGCACATCGTACAATAAAGGCAATGTATCATCATAAAAGAAATGCAAGCACTCTCATATCGTATATATATATTCGGTTAGAGCGACTAACCAAGAGTGGGGGTGTCAACCCAATAGACCTATTCATGCGTTTGTAGGCTAAATCCATAGCTAATGGTTATGATAAACTAATATACGAGGGCTTTAGTGAGTACTCTAAACATATCGTCTCATGTACACCGGTCGGCTAGGAATTCATTCTAAAACTAGTAAACAATGCATGTTTTTCCCCAAAATATAACTTTCAATAAATAAAACTTGTATACTATAATATTTATAGAATTTTGTCATTTGACTTAGGTGCTGTTTGGTTTTTCTGAAGCAAAGGGTCTGCAGTCTGCAAGAGGAAGACTGATTGTTTTTCCCAAACCATATTTTACTAATTTTTATTAGGACTTGTACAAAAAATAAAATAACATTGTGTTTTATAAACTTTGTACATCCTCTCACAAATTCATCTCTCCCCACCCACCTGCTCAATACCCCTGTCAAAGATTCAGATTTTGGTCACCACCGCCGCTGCCAACATCTGACCCAGTCAATACCTCCCGGCCTCACACCGCACCGCAACATGAATTTGCTCCAATAACACCTTCTTCTTCGGAATCATCTTCAAATATAAATTTAGAATAAAACAAGTTAAATTGTCAATGTGAAATGTTTACTCGGTTGTTACCCTCCACACCACACCACACCCATTTCTTTATGTTTAATCGGTTGTTTACTTCTCATGTTGATTCCGTCGGTTTTAGGTCGGTTTTCGGTTCGGTTCGGTTCGGTTTGAGATTTTTTTAGTACCGGTTTCACGTGAAACCGGTTTTTTTGCTCACCTCTATCCGAAACTGATTCCATACCCAGAACCGGGTATTGAAAAAACCGGGTTCGTGCACCTCGACATTACACCAGTGAGTAATCCATTCCGCCGGTCCAAATCCAACCACATTACCAGAAGCCCAGCCCAGCCCAGCCCAAAAGCAAATAGCCCAAATTGAAATGTAACAGAAGTTGAGGTGGCAGCCACATGACAACACAAACGATGAAAGTCAGTCATCTGACTCGTACACACAGCTGATGACTATATATATAATCCCTTATTTAGGTCACAAACAAACGCCAGACCACTATCCATCTATCTATCTTTTTCATTTCAAGGCTTGGCTTGGGTTTTGTTTTGTTAGGGTTTAGGTATACAATCGTACGGCAGGCAGGCATAATGGGCAACAACAAGAAAGAAGAGTTCGACGTCTCCGATCTAGGCGCCTCTCTACCCGCCGCTGCTGCAGGTTTCTTATCCCTAATCCACTCTTATCTTACCTTACCCCCATATTAATTACTTAATTAATTACTTAATTCATTTCTACCTTTCTTTCTTAATCTTTCAGCTCTCAGTGCTGAGGACCGTGCTGGCCTTGTCAACGCCTTAAAGGTTTTTATTATTATTATTATTATTATTATTATTATTATTATGTTTAAGATTTTAGTTAGGGTTTGTTATGGTGTTGTTTGACTTGTGTTCTGTTTGCAGGATAAGCTTCAGAACCTAGCTGGCCAACACTCTGATGTTCTTGAGAATCTGACTCCAGCTGTCCGCAAGAGAGTTGAGGTTTTAAGACAAATTCAGGTAATTGAGCATGTGTAATTTGATGAGTGTTTGCTGATGTGTATTGAATCTGATTGTATTGGATGGTTGGGTACAAGTGTTTTTTTTTTATTCATTTAGTGTTGACATTGGAGAATTCTAGATAAATGTAAAGTAATTTAGCTTTGAAGTATTATCAAAGGGTTGTTATTGTTAAGTATTTGTAGGAAGTTTAGTTAGGGCAAATGATTAACAGGGGTTGGTGAGACTTTGAGAGATATATGACTTTTAATCTTTTGCCACGACAAGAAACTAGGTTTAATATGTATTTATGGTTGTCTTGAACATGGAAAGCGTGTGCTAGAATTTTATTGTTGGTTAGGAGTGGAATCTTTTAAGTGAAAGATCTAGTAAGTTGATATATATTGCAACACTGTGATGTGTACTCGCATTGTGAAAAAAAATAAAAAAAATTCTCCAACTTTTTCTTGTTGGCCGTACGGTGTACGTGTGTAGGTTTCTCATCCGCAGTTATTAGACTATATGGTGTGCCCCCTTTTTCCCCCAACTCCCCCAACTGTCACATCAGCGCCATGTCATTTCCCCCATTTTCTCCCCCAAACTTTGGAAATGGTTTCCCCCAACTCCCCCATTCCCCCTTCCTTTTTTTATTCTTTTTCCTTTTTTTTAATTATATATTTTATATTTCATAATTATTTTTTTATTAAAATAAAATTAAAAAAACCGTAAATAATAAAAAAAAACGCAAAAAAAACGTATAATAAAAAAAACCGAAATTTCATAAAATTAAAAAAAATACAAACTAAAGTCACAAAATAATAAAAATTACAAACTAAAGTTCATTAAAAAAAACTAGAAAAAACTACTCGTTATTGGCGTCGACACGAAAATTATTCCAAATGTGATCAACGAGATCCGAAACAAGGTTTCCATTCGTAGTGGCATCGTGTAACGCCCACGTGTTTGATTCTTGTTGTCCCTCGTCAACTGGCTCGAGCACTTCTTCAATCTCATTCGGATCGTAGACGCATATCGCACGACCTTCGTCTTCAATTATCATGTTATGAAGTATCAAACACGCGTACATAATGTATCTCAATCTTTGTGGATGGAATGCACGTGCTGGTCGTTCTATTATAGTTGATTCCAGTTGTGTTTGTTATTGATTTATTTTGACTTTGATGTAAATTTTTATGTTTTATGTTTTTTTTGCATAGCTGAAATATTATTTGTTTGAACAGCTGTTAACTTTTATTGGTTAAAGTTTTAATAACCTTTAGGTGGAGGTTTTAAAGGCTTGACTTATAGTTTGTTCTTGGTTATTGTACAAATGCATGCTTATTGATTATATTGGCACCAGGATGGCTTTTATTTGGTCACTTTTTTTATGTGATATGCTAAGTGCTACTGTTATTTGTTTATGTGCAGAGCGAACATGATGAGTTTGAGGCCAAGTTTTTTGAAGAAAGAGCTGCTTTGGAAGCAAAGTACCAGAAACTATACGCTCCACTATATTCAAAGGTGTGGATTAAGGATTTTGTTTTTATTGTACTAGTTTGTTCTCTGGACCAACCTTTTATAAGTTTTTTTTTTTTCAGAGATAACATTTTTCATGTAAAGTTGAAATTGACTCTATTTTTTTCTGATGAGAGAATTTAAATATCAGAATAATCAAAGAAACATTAACTTAGATGTCTATGAAGTGCATTGTTTATCTTATATGAACTAGTGTACTTGCCTATGTTCTGAATCTGCAGAGATATGATATAGTGAACGGAGTGAGTGATGAATCTGCAATGGACGCTGATGATAAAGCAAACGAAGGTATTGATTTTTGTTTGTATCACTATCTTATTTGTTTTTGTTAACCAAATGTAACTCCTGCAAAATTCCTCCTACAGAAAAGGGTGTGCCAAATTTTTGGTTAAACGCAATGAAGAATAACGAAATATTGGCTGAGGAGGTATGAACTGTGTTAATAACTTGTGCTATTGCAAAGTAATTTTGCAAAAAAAAGGGGTGGCTTTTTTAAGCTGCATTGTTTTTAACTTTTGCAAATTATCATCAGATTTCAGAACGAGATGAAGAAGCTCTCAAATATCTGAAGGATATCAAGTGGTGTCGCATAGATGATCCCAAGGGTTTTAAGCTTGACTTTTTCTTTGACACCAGTCCATTTTTCAAGAACTCTGTTTTGACCAAAACATATCATATGATTGATGATGACGAGCCTATTTTAGAGAAGGCCATAGGGTAACTCATTATATTCTTGCTTTTTTGTACAAGTTATTCTATGTTTTTGTTAGTTTTATGTTATCTATCTTTTTATTGCATTTTGCAGGACTGAAATCGAATGGTTACCTGGGAAATGTTTGACACAGAAGATACTTAAAAAGAAGCCAAAAAAGGGATCGAAGAATGCCAAGCCTATAACCAAAACAGAAGACTGTGAAAGCTTTTTCAATTTTTTTAATCCTCCTCAAGTGCCTGATGACGAAGATGATATTGATGAAGAGCTGGTAAAATCTTAATGACAAAGTGGTTTCAATTGTTGATTTTTTTGTTTATTTATCTTTTGTGTTGTCTTGGCACTTGCTGAAATTATATAATTTGACAGGCTGAAGAACTTCAGAATCAAATGGAACAAGACTATGACATTGGGTGAGTTTATCTCTTACTTAAAGAGATACAACACTTATGATGTTATCTATTTTATTGCACTTTTTAACAAATTATAGTAATTTGGTTTATTGCTTATTTGCTTTACATTTATACAACACTTGTTTCAGTCTTTCAGAGTGAGTTATAATAGTCATATAACATTTTTAGATTATTGTTAGTTATTAAACCATAATGGTAATTTTGAAACCAGAAATTACTCTAACCATGGCATGTTAATTCGTTTTGCAGTTCAACCATCCGGGATAAAATAATCCCTCATGCAGTCTCTTGGTTTACGGGTGAAGCTGTTCAAGAAGATGAGTTTGAAGGCATTGAAGATGATGATGATGACATTGAAGATGACGACGACGAAGATGACGAGGACGATGAGGATGATGAGGAGGATGACGACGACGAAGATGATGAGGAGACCAAGGGCAAGAGCAAAAAGAAGGTAAAAGTTTCTCACAATATTTGATTAATCAATGGACAAGTTGCATGAAACATAGTATGAACTTTATATGTTTTTTAGGCATTAAAAATTCCTCACCTTGTTAAGTGATCTTAGTAACCATTTACTTGTTTAACATGTGGAAAGTCGTTCTTTACTGGTTCCCCAAAAAATGGTGTGGCAACGTTAAATGTCATTGTGGTTATGTATATACATGCTAGCATGTGTCGTCTAACATGGCGTACAATGATACAATGTATTTGAATATAAGTTAAAAGTTCACATTTTTTTAATATTATAAATAAATGCATTTTTTAATCTTGTTTATGCATGGTCATTTTTACTGAATGTGGTTGCTGAATTAGGTATTAACCAGTACCACTTCATCAATTTATTTGTAACTACCGAAACTGTATTATATTATATATTTTAAACCTGATCATTAGTTTGTTTGCAACTTAAAGTTGATTGGTTGAATAAGGAATCGTTTCATACAACACTTTACGCTTCAAAAAATGATATAAAAAGTAAGATGTTGAGGAAAAAAGTGTTGATTTAAATATCTTTGTTTTTAAATTATTTTGTTGATTTTGAAATATACTAATTTATATCCTTCTATTATGTTTCATGTAATATTGCAGTCTTCTGGACAAAAGGTGATACAATATCCCCATTTAATCAATTTTTAGGAGTATATATAAACTATTTTGAAGCTTATGCATACGTTTTTGAACTGCAGAAGGGCGGTATTGTCCATGCTGGTGGTGAACAGGGTGAGCGGCCACCTGAGTGCAAGCAACAGTAGTATTTATGGGTGCACAAACTTGGTGCTTCGGTGGTGGTGTTTGGTTGATTTATTTATCTTTTTTTTTCATCATTATATATGTCTGTCGAAAAGTCCTGCTTTTGTGGAAATCCAGAAGGAACTCATGAACTATATTTATGGTTCTAGTTTTGTATGCTATGTTATGGTCATGTCATTTTTACCAAATTGGAGTATCAATTTTTTTTTTCAGTTACCATTTTGTCTTGTTTGATGTTTTCTACATATTGTACTATGTTAGGAAGTTTGTTAATCTTTAAACTTCCGATTACTTGTTATTGCTATCCACTCCGTGAACCTGTTGCCTTTTGCTTCGCTGTCAAGTGCAAGACCCGACCTGTGTTTGGCGGTTCTAGATTGTATTTCATGCCTTTATACTAAATGTCCGTTGTTGGAAACTAGCAAGAAACCCGCGCGATGCAGCGGCGGCGAACATTTACAACGCGGCATTCTTGTTTAGTTAGTTTATCAATTTTCTCGTAATATACTGTAAAAGTATGTCTGTTACTTTTCTTATTCGTAGCATCGGTTTAGTATATATGTGACATGAGCCTAGCAACTCTGAGCTAAATAATAATTTAACATCAAAACTGTCAAGCGTCTTCATATACCAATAAATGAACACACAAATAGGAAAATATCATTCATAATTTAAGATAAAAAATTGCATGTATACCATTTCCGTTAGGTGTGCATGATGACTACTTTATCGTAGTATTATAGAGATTTTTGTTAAAAAAATATTTTTATTGAACATTCGCCTACTTATTACTACATTTTGTGGTACTTATTTGACAGTCATCTGTGTGTTTCGTCAAGGTATGAGCAAATGGTACCGGGTACCGGTACCGAATTTCCTGTATGAATTATTAACTACGCCAATCTTTTGGCATTTTTGATTTCGGTACCGGTTCAATACAATACTACTATTTAACCGATTTTACTTTCAAATACCGGTACCATAACGTACCTAGCAATTTACGATTTTTCATACCAGTACTTTTGGTGCCAGTACCGAACTCGTCCCTATCTTCATCAATGCCCAAAACACCTTGAGATATTTCATGGTTTTGGCTGATTGTGTAAGTTTCTGTTATATGTTTACTTCAAACTATTTATATCTTTAAGTTAATTGGAGATCGGTTTCATGTACAATTTGTAAATGTTAATTGATTTATGAGTGTATTAGTTGCTCAAATTTTTTTTGAAAGGTATATTAGTTGCTCAAATACATAGAGGAAATTGATGAACAAGTGTTTATATGTTTATATGTTTATTAAATGCATTCTATGATTACCATTATATCTACAACTATTTTCTTTAAGAAATGTAACTATTAAGAGGATCCTCTTCAGTTATTTGTTTTCTAATGCTCATACTACATGTACCTACTACTATCTACCTTTCACTTGTGGGTGAATCAACATCATTTAACTATAATTCGTAGAAAAGAAGAGATTTGCTTCGCTGTCAAGTGCAAGACCCGACCTGTGTTTGGCGGTTCTAGATTGTATTTCATGCCTTTATACTAAATGTCCGTTGTTGGAAATTAGTCTTCAATATGCGGAGTATGCCCAAGTCCTTTCAATGAGAGTAACATGGTTACCAGTTGATGTCAAGTCATGCCTTTATTCTTGGCATCTCAACAATAAAAGAAGGTTTCCATCAATGTGTTATATTATTTCCATCACATGTAGCCCAGTCCTACAAAAATAAAAAGATTACTTATCAATTACAAATGCTAAAATGATGATGGAAATCAGCAACACAAGTCAATCTTTGAGGGGTTTTCTTATTCCTGATTTTTTGTTCCAAGATACAAAGAATTTTTAAACTTCAAAAACATTTTTTTCCTGTTGCTAAGCGCGGGTTAATAAATCTAGTTAGCATTTCTTTACTAAAATAGTACAAGTCCAAATTCTAAAAAGTGAGTAAGAACAAACGTACTGGGTGTGAAATTTCACACTCCTCCAGCTTTGTGATTGGCTGAGAAAAAAAGAACCACCTTTAGCGCTCCTCCACGCGAAAATTTTCACGCCACAAGCAAAAAACCACCTTTAGCGCCCATAGAGACGGTGTTGCAGTGGCAAATGGGGCGCTAATGGGGTATTTCACGCCTCATTAACCCCCCACTACGAGTGGTCTAATAGATGAACTTTAAAAGTAGATTTTAAATTGTGTATAGATTTTGGGTTGTTAGCCTTGCAAACTCATCCAAATAAGGCGACAAACACCGCAACTGTGGAGGGTATTGGCAAACCCTTAAAACGAGTTAACGATTATCATCCTGCACGTTGACCGAGGGTGAAAGAGTAACATGGCATTTGCTTTTTTATTTTTTTGCTCCCAAAATGAAAATAGCCACAACACCACACCACACCACACCACCCAAACGCTGTGTTCCCGAGTTTCATTTAACGAAAGAAAAGAAGAGATTTGGAAGGATGTCAAGAAAAAATCGTGTTCCACAGTTTTTTTAAAGAGAGAAGGGAAAGGAAGTGGAAGGAAAATTTTGTTTAATTTCCTTCATATCTCATCCTTTCAAATTGGAGAGATTTGGAAGGAAATGATTTTTTAAACATAAAACCCTCACTTTTCTTTTCCTTTCCTTCCAATTCGGAAACATGCTAGTTAAATAAATATTTCTTTTCCACTCCTCTCTTTCTCTCCTTAATTCCCTTTCTCTTATTTTCTTTCGTTTATTAAACTCGGGAACATAGCGAAAAAGCGAGGGCCCAAACAACATCTATTCTATATTCGAGTTTCTGACCATAAAAGTTGCTTGTTAACGACGCAAGGCCTGCTTGATTGATTGTTGAATAATATTATTAATATTTCTGGAGAGGAGAGAGATCATCATCATCATCAGAAGAAGAAGAAGAGATGTCGTACTTGCTACCGCACTTGCACTCCGGCTGGGCCGTCGATCAGGCCATCCTGGCCGAAGAGGAGCGTCTCGTCGTCATCCGTTTCGGCCATGATTGGGACGAAACTTGTATGCAGGTACCTCTTCCTCTAACCCTAGCTAATTCTTTCCTATATTCTTTTATTTAAATTTAAATTAGTCCACCGCTGCTTATTGAATTCTATATCTGTTTTTAAAATCAATGATGTCTGTCTATACCTTTATTTGTTATCAGTTCTTTCTTTCTTTCTACCCTATCGCTTTTTTAATTCATTCACATACGCCATCCTCATCCTGCTTTAGCTGCCTTTAACTAATTCACCTCAAACAACGATTAAAACACTAACTATTTCATAATTCTCTTTGCTGTTTCATTCTTCTTTACATTTAAATTGAGTGCCATGAGTTAGTTAATTCATTCATTCATTCATTGATTATACAGACATAAGGGCAAAGTCATACACTTACCTTAGGATTGGGATTGGTTGTACAAAGCTAGTTTGCATAAGCATATGATCAAATTCTCATTGTTGATCATATTCTCATTGTTTAAGTTAATGACTAAAGCATACACATGCTGGTACCCAATAACTAACTGAAATTGTAATGTACAGTCCAGAAAGTTGTGACGTTTTAAACTGATAATTTACATCCATGACCATGTCAATCTTTCTAGAGGATCTATCCTTTCTTTTTAACTTGTTTGGCTGTTTTACTTGAAGTATACACCATACACACATTAGCAATGAAAATGGAGATACTGCCAAAATTCTTAATTTTGTTGTCTGCAACGGACTTTTAAGGTTTGAAAACAAAATTTATATGTTTGTGTTTCAAGCAATTCTGAACAAAGGGAGATCATTTTTATACGGTTTGGGCTTAACCACAAACCCAATTGTGCCTAGTCAAGCATGGCATAACTATCTAACTATTTGCACAATAAACACACTACAAAACTTATAAGAAACAAGTCCTCAACTCACGAGGATCGCAATCACTCTATCAAAACTTGAAAGAAACAAGTCCTCAAGTCACGAGGATTGCAATCTCTATCAAAACTTATAAGAAACAAGACCTCAAATTATGGGAATCATGTTCTCACTTATAGTAGCAAATCTTAAAAGTTAAAACCTTGAGAATAAAATACTCCAATTCCAGCTTTGCAAAATAAGTATTTTTGTTATTAGAATCAAGCATTTTTGGTTCAACCCTTGCTTGCAAGTCTTTACCAACACTAGCATTAGCATACAATGCCTAGCCTAGTCACCCAGAATTAGCATGCTATTTAGTATTTACACGAAGATAGGCGTACCAAACAAAATACACAAATAAGCAACAACATGGCCATTTACACAACAATTGGGTGAAATGTGTAAACTGAACACATTTATTCTTGGATTAGGCAACTTAGTGTATGACTGTATGCTCTGTACTTCTGTTTTGGAAGGCTCTATGTACTCAGTTTTGGATTGTGAAGACGGGCCTTGCCACCCCTTCTCCCTTATCCAGGGATTTAAGTTTTTCTTATCCACTCAAGTGTCAATAATTTAGATTTTGAACACAAAAGTTACATATATTTCTATTGTTGTCCCTAATTTTGACATTTATTGACTGTTAATTCTCATAGTATAGCTCTTAAACTGAACTTACATCAACATAATTGAATGGAATATTCTCATATATTAATAAAAAGTAAATTAGTCTCATACAATACATAAAAAAATTGGAATTTTACATTTAGATATAGTTGGTTGATATGGGTTTTGTTCTAGGTTTTAAAAAGCGCGCCTGAGCGCGAGGCGACCCGAGGCGCAGATCCATGCGCCTTATGTCACTCAAGGTGCGCAGTGTACAAAAAGCGCAAGAAAAGCGCTCTTTTCGTACAGGGGGTGTTTTTGTGCTTCAAAGTGTTATACATATAGCTAAAAAGGTTATACATTTAAGTTAAACCTTATTTATATCTATATTTTGGGGTAAGGATGCTAAAAACCTATAGGATATACAGAAAAAATTATATAATCGTCTTGCGCTTCGCGTACGAAAAGCCCACTGCCTTAATGCATCGCGCCTCGGTTTTAGACCTCGTCGCTTTTGTGCGCTTTGCGCTTTTTAAAACCAAGGTTTTGTTTCTATGTGTTACTCGTAAACTAAAAGAACTGGCTTAAAAAGTAAACTGGTCAAAATACTCCTGAAGTGTATTGATGATACATAAGACCTCCTAAATCATTTTATCTAAAAAGGTATAGAATTGTAGAAATAATATAATGTTTCTGTTCACATTTGGCGCGCTAATTGTTTTATCATACAAAACTTTTTAAAAAAAAAATACCAACAAAAAGGGGTTTGGCCCAACCTGGCCTTTTTCCATACTGAATTCTGACCTGCCCGTTTGCCGCCTTTACCAATGTGCATTTTTCCTTGATGATGATCCCTTGTGTCGATCTAACTTGCCCTGTTTTTATGCATCTGTAGATGGATGAAGTACTTGCTTCAGTTGCAGATACCTTAAAAAACTTTGCTGTAATCTACTTGGTGGACATCACAGAAGTACCAGACTTCAATACAATGTATGAACTTTATGACCCGTCAACTGTAATGTTCTTTTTCAGGAACAAACATATCATGATTGATCTTGGTACTGGTAACAACAACAAGATCAACTGGGCCATGAAGGACAAACAAGAGTTCATAGACATTGTTGAAACTGTCTACCGTGGTGCCCGGAAGGGCCGTGGTTTGGTCATTGCTCCCAAAGATTATTCCACCAAGTACCGCTACTAAACTCATTCGGGTCAGAGTTTCTGTGTATTTGAACTGTGTATCGGAAGACTTAAACTTGTTCTGACTTTTGATTTGTTATAACATTGGTGTAATTGTGGTCTTTTGAAACTGAAAGTATGTTATGTGATTCAACGACTTTTCTTGATCATTTTGTGTGACAAAGATAGGAAGTTGTGATTATGAGTTTATGACCAAGGGCAAATGAAGCTCGGTCCAAATCGTTAAAACCAATCGAATTGAAACCGCATGACTGGACCATGACTCTTTGATCTCAATGGTTAATGTATGATTCATGGTTGGGACCGAGCCACGGAACCAGATCTAATTCAATATGGTTTCAGTCCGGTTTTGGATCTTTGCACTCCTTCAATTTTACGCCTAAAAACTAGAAGAAAAAGGTTTGAACTAAAAATCAGTGAAACATTTTGCTACATTACAAAATAACTGGTATACTTCCTTTTGTAGTAACGACTTTGCAAAGATAGCCAGGTGATTTATGAAAATGTTGTGTTGGTGATTGTGTTGAAAATTTTACACTTCGATCAATTTTGGATAGACTTCTAAGTTTCTAGATATGTTTATTCCGACCCTGACCCTAAGACCATGTGTGATGGATGTGAAATGCCCTTTTCATGCCCCCACTCATGCCCTACAACGCCCCCTTGTGATCCGGCATGTGAAATGGTCATTCATGGTTTGAATCGCGTACCAACTTCACATACTCCAACACACACATATCTATTTTAATTAATCTCACACACATATACATAGATGTGTGTGAGAGAGAGAATGAATGATGATTGAAGGGGCATTAAATGGAGTGAAACCATGACGAATGTTTTTGGCTAAAAAGAGTAATGTTGAGTTGACTTGGATAGACTTTGAAAAGTGGCAAATGCTTATTAACCTCCCCCACCATCATCAAATGACTAGACTTGGATAGACTTTGAAAAGTGAGTGTGTGCTTTATGTAGAACTTTATCTCTGAGCCATCCAAACTTGTTGGCCATCAAACTTGTTTTTTAGGCAATCATCCCGCTTATCAAATGCATTTTTTCTTCTTTCACCTATGTATGAGTCATGAGTGGATAAAGAGAAAGAACGTAAATGTCAATAAAATAGATGTAGATATAATTATCCAATCTCCTGTTACACCAGTGTTGGGCTCATTTGAGGGATTGGTAGTGCTACAAGTCTACAACAGTAGAATATGAACATTACACAATATTTACACAAGCTTTTGTATATAAGTAATACTTATTTTACACAATGTCTTTGACTAAAAAAATGTTATTCTTAAAAAGATAACTTAAAACATGAACACGTATCACATTAATGCCTCACACAAAAGGGGCTTTGAATTAAATGCTCACACCTATTATTGTTATGCTCCATCATATGATTTGACCCAAATACATCATACAAACTTCCTTTAAGTAGACACACCATATTGTTTATATGACCTTTAGCGAATTTATAACTTAAAAATCTCACCGACTTAATTGTTTATCGTTGTTGAGTAGCTGGGGCGCCACTGATTCCACCCATCACCTTCGAGTATAGGTTATACTTCTTCAATTCATTTGTATATTATTTTTTGTTGACCATCTTCAAATACAAAATAAAATACTAACAAAGTAAGTAAAAGGAACCGATTAGGAAAAGTTCAACATTGACTAGTCGTTTAGGTGGACTTCCTTTAACTACATGATGACAATTAACATTCAACACATTCTCATAAAATCAACTATATTATTATTTTAATTTATTTAACCGCTACCTACCTTAGCTTATTCATTTCAACTATTGTAAGCGTCTTTAAGTTGCCTATCATGAATTAATTAATAATCAAGTCTTGGAACCTTTTTTTGGAACGGCCGAACAATCAATGGCAAAAGGCGATCCTATATACCTGCAATCATGGACAACGCTCGGTAGCCCAATTTGAATTAAGGTTAAAGAGAAAAAAAAAATGTAGAATATGGGTGGATTTGGAGTTGAGACGTAAGTTGAAGGGTTGAAACTAAAATTGAAAACAGAAAAGATATTGACCTTTTGGTCATCCTTTCCTTTCTTTCCTGTACCAAAAAAAAAAAAAAAAAAAAAAAAATTATAAGGAAAAGATTTTAGTTTTGTTGAGCAAGGCTTCAACTCATCTTCCTTCCCTGCTGTGAGTGTTGTGGGTCCCAGATGATCCTAACACATGGAGCACTCCCTTCTTCCCTGACCCGTTTCTTTCACCTGACCCGACACCTTTCCAATAATAACCCTTTTTCCATTTCAGTTCATTCCTCCCCTCAATTCACCCCCATTCGTTCCGTTTCTCACCACCAATCAATTTCAAGTAAGTTTAATCAAATTTTAAGCAACTTTAATTATACTAGTGTAACTAATTATTATTATTATTATTATTATTATTATTTTGAAGGTGTACAAAATGGAGATGCAGTATCAATTGAACAACCAGAAATCATATTTCTGGGGACAGGAACCAGTGAAGGAATTCCTCGTGTCAGCTGTCTTACTGATCCGTTAAACAAATGCTCGGTAATCGTTAAACTTATTTATAATAAATATTCTTTGTGTTTTTAGTTTTTTTTTTGCAATATGAGTATGTATCTAATTCTAATGGGTTTTCAGGTTTGTGCAAAAGCTGTGGAACCAGGAAATAAGAATAGGAGACTTAATACAGGGATCCTTATTCGTTTCCCTAAACCGTCTGGCGTTGTATGTAGCATTCTTATAGATGCTGGCAAGTATGTATAATATCTTTTTATCCAATCATTCTCCATACTTTTATCAAGTGTCTTTAGTATGTTAATCACATGAACCATTGTCACTTGCTATATGTGGCAAAATGTGTTAGGGAATTCTGAACAGTGAAGATCGATCTTAAACGTGTTAAGGTTTGGGAGTGGATAACTATAGTTTATTAATTGTGTTAGTGAATTAATAAATAGTTGTATTTATCATGTCCTATTTAATTAGTTAATTATCAGGTTATAAAACATCCTAAACGTGTTAGGTTTGGATGTTTATAGGATAATTATATAAACAATCCTAGTATAAGTCGAATGTGATACATTAGCTATACAAATGCCATGGTGTGGGTATGAGGATTGTAAGGTGGTTATGGGATTTGGTACCGAATGGAATTTTTAAGTCTTGGGCGGGTTGGTTTACCTGACAGCACCTTTTCTGTTTTAATTTTTATTAACAATTAATGTGCTAAGTCTGGTTACAAAAGACAACTACTGAGATAATGATCCACTTATTTTCGGATTAAGCACATTAGGTGGTTGTAGAACATTTGAGCATGCTATTGGTGACTTTTAAACCGTTTGCCCTGTTTCTTTAACAAATGAGTATAAACAAGTTTTACCATCTTACCCGTTTGATCTATTCCATTTATTATTTTTCATCTTACAGGTTCTTTTACCAAAGTGCTCTCCGTTGGTTCCCTGCTTATGGGTAATAATGTTGTCACTCATTTTCTATTAGATATTTTTGCTTCAAGAATGCTAGATACCTTTTGACTTCTTGAGTTTTAAATATATATATATATATATATATATATTTTTTTTTTCAGGATAAGAACAATAGACGCAGTTGTGATAACTCATTCTCATGCTGATGCGATTGGAGGTCTCATTATTAAACTTTTTTTTGTGTTGTGTTGGTTTTACATCAACATAGTAATGATTTTGCCAACTGAAGTTGGTTGGTATACCTTTTAGGTTTGGATGACCTTCGTGACTGGACAAACAATGTCCAACCACATATTCCTATATATGTAGCCGAGCGTGACTTTGAGGTGCGAAGTTAACTCTCATTGAATCGTGGATTTTCGAATAATGAACATATTATAAAAATAATGGCAATAAATTGGTGTTTTATAATCTAATTACAGGTGATGAAAAAAACGCATTATTATTTAGTAGACACGAGTGTTGTGACACCTGGAGCTGCAGTCTCAGAGTTGCAATTTGATATCATACATGAAAAACCATTCATCGTACATGATCTTAAGGTTCAAATTCATTTTCTTGACCTTTTGTTGAATGATTCTTCTATGTGTTCTTAACCAGATTCATGATAGTCTGATTATAAGATGTTATGATAAGAGAACATGTCGAAAGAAAACTTACAGACTTTCGCTGACGTAGTGCAAAAGTCCCTGGATATGTTTTTGTTTGAATAAATCCCGAACCTTAAAAAAAGCATTAACGATCCTTATATAGTTTAGGGGATTAATTATGTGGAAAGACGGACTCTTTGTTTCTTAAGTTTATGGTACCTTATAATTAATAATGCAGTCATTTGTGTCATTATGTGTTGTGTAATCAGTTTACTCCATTACCGGTGTGGCATGGCCGTAATTATCGTTCACTGGGCTTCCGCTTTGGCGACGTTTGTTACATCAGGTAAGATGAGTATCAAATAAATGTTATAAAGTATATAAAATATTGGTTGTAAAAAAGCAGTGTTAAATGCCGTTTTTATATGATTTGTTTAGTTTAGAAAAAATATACTGAAGATTGCAACTTCAGCGGTGACATCCACGTTCTGTTAATTTATTGAATTCTCACCGCATCAATCTAAACCCTTGATTTTCATCATCCAACGACACACGCATATTCCTGAGACAATTGTATTTGATGCAACCTACATTTGTTGCAGTGATGTTAGTGAAATACCTGATGAGACTTATCCTCTTTTAAGAGACTGTGAAATCCTTATAATGGTAATTAAATCCCTCCCCCTTCTGTTCTTCTATAATATGATAATATCCATTTTCACATTTAAAATTTCATCTTCTCGTCATGATATATTATTTTTGTGTGTTTCTAGGATGCATTGAGGCCAGATCGGTCCTCTTCAACACATTTTGGACTCCCAAAGGTTTTGAATTTTATAAATTTTTCTGTAGTGTTTTCATCAATATTTTGTTATCTTGTTGGTTCTAAGGTTGATTTTAATCCCAGGCGTTGGAAGAAGTTCGAAAAATAAAGCCCAAAAGAACCCTTTTCACAGGTATTTTGATTTTCCAGTTGTTCATCTTTCCAACCCTTCAAAACATTGAATCTTTTACTTAAAAACACTTTAATTTTGTTCAGTTTGATTTTAGAAAGGAGACATTAATCAAGGGGTGGAAAAAGGTTGGGTTGGGTAATAGGCCAAAGTGGGTCATTTAAATACAAGTTTGGCCAAATCACAAACACTTTTCTAAAAACTCATTTTTAAAAAGTCATAAGTTAATAAGTCATTTTAACCAAAAGTCCTTTTTTACTCAAATAAGTTTATCCAAACATGCCCTTAATGTAATAAGCTGCTATTAGGCAAAAAAAAAAAACAAAAAAAAAAAACATCGTGTTACCATCATCGCAAATTTTTATAGTTGGTTGATAGAATCGAGAATGAGCTTATAGTATTTTTCTATCCAAGGCAGTTTACCTTATGACAATTATAACCAGAATCCTTTTTTAATCAGGCAATTAACGAGATTTAATACATTTAGGCTGACTTTTTACCCATTTGACCTCCATGACCATTTTGACCCGTGTCTTAGTTAAATCTTTTGGCTTAACTTATTTGACATGTTAAGTGTTCAAATATAATCCATGTCGCCTTGTTTATACGTAAATATGGGTTGAAATTGCCACACAAAATTCATAGAGATCCATTATTTATTCTTTTATGTCAGTATTTTTCTGTCATTAAAATATGCATCAATTTTGAAATTGACAAATAGCTTGTTATAAAATTTAATTGGACTGAATGGAGTTTAATCACAGAAGAATAATTATTTTTTTGTGATTAATGAAGGTATGATGCATTTGATGGATCATGATAAAGTGAATGAAGATCTGTTGAAGTTGATGGAAACTGAAGGTCTTGATGTACAACTCAGTTACGACGGGCTTCGTGTTCCGATAAATTTATAAAATTTGAAGCAGTGAACTGATCATTTGTATTCATTTATAGAAGCTCAGTTGGTTTAGATCCACTTCTGAAAGAATGGTTTTGGCTCAGTTGATCTGCCAAATTTGATGGCAAATGTTGAATGAGTTTATTATAGTTTGGTGGCAGTCATGTAATTCGTGGTGGTCTTATATCATTTTTTTGAACTATGGGCTATCATTATATTATGATTTTTTTAATAACATATACCTGGTGTTATTTAACAGAAATTTTATGATAGTATTACGTTTATAAACATTGCTTATCTGATTGTTTTCTTTTAGTAGTTTGTAATAAGCAACTTTAAACTGACTATTTAAAACCACCTTAATTTCCTAATAATCAGTTAATTAATTTTAGGGAAAAGGCCTATGAAATTTTGAACCTCAAGAATCTAACTGCTACAAAATCTAAATCCTTGATAGGATCTTTTGATCCCCATTATATTTGAAAGAATAAAAAGATGATTTTGTACTTCGGTCTTAATCTTGGTATATTCGGGTGTAATTATTAGATAATTTACACACTAAAAAAAATAGAAAGTCGTAGGAGGGTTATCAAACGAACTTCGATTTAACTCATTCATGCGGCATTGAAACCGTCTTAATCGAACCCTACAATCTTAGTTTTTAGCTTTTCATTTTTTTTTGTTAGCTTGTAGTTTTTAGAATTTGTGTTATATCATTGTGTTTTTTACGTGACATTGTGTATTTTTATTATTTTCATCATTGTGTCATTTATGCGATCCATTGTATTTTCTCAGCCTTGTCATTTTTTTCTCAGCATTATGTTATATTTTACCATTGTGTTGTATTTTGTGATCCATTGCGTTATATTTCGTGATCCATTGTGTTTTTGTATTCTTCCCACCCTTTTCATTTATGTTACACTGAATAGGATAACTTGACTCTATTTATATGTTTAAAGCTTATTATTTAGCAGGGGATTAAAAAAATGAAAGAAAAACATGTTTGAATATATAAATGAATTAATTGAAAGGTGGTGTTTTTTTCTTGAGACAGCTCACATAAATACACCAATTATCAAATGTAGGCCCATTTGCTTTTGTTATTTCAATACCCGTGAACTCTATGTTGCACAAATATATAGATCGCCTATATGGACCATTACGAATTATTAATGGGACATTGGGACCGAGCTCAGGGATGTTTATACTTTACAGTAGATTAATTTTAGTATTGGACCCAATATAAACTTTTTTAGCAAAAGTAGATTCTGACAATTATTTAGGGGATTTGTACGAGCTTAAATCAATAGTGCTCTAAGTCAACTAATTATATCACACTAAAATTGATTTTGTATTAAATGTACCGAGTAAATGATAAATACAATACATAAATGGGATGGTAAAAATTTAACCTCAGTTTGGATCATGAAACAGTTTACACATCACACACAACAGAAGACTTAGGAATTTAATCGAGAAAGATTGGGTTTTGTATCCCATGTATGTGTTGTAGTTAGTGTGCTGGGGTCCTTCTTTTGAGGGCTTTCCGTGTTTTTTTTATGTCCACTTTAAAAAAAAAAACATACGCACGACAGAAGACTTACCGTAGGATCCCTACCTTTTATCTTGTCATAGCCTGGAGAAAATTTGCAAATGCTATTGAACTTCTAAAAAAATAAGCTTTTGTGAGTGTTCATTAATGATGACTTACAGGCTTTGTTAATCAAAGCTTTCCTTATAAAAATTTCTTGTAAAGGATGTATTTTTACAAGGATCTCTCATGTACTTAACTTTATACTTTCGTGCCAGCTATGCGCGTGATGGGAACTCATTGTGTCTCGCAGTGGCGCAGGTTTGTAGGGGCGGGGAGGGGCGGCCGACCCCCCCTGTCACACCCTCAAAATCCACTTGCGGAGTTTTACCGCGAGGCGCATGACAAACCAGGATCCAAACCAACGATCACAATAAACAAGTCTAAATGAATTAAAATGCAATTTCAAAACATAGTTTAAAATCCCGTTTACAGCGGAAGCTTATTCAAAACATTATCCAAAATAATAAACCAATGTTCAATGTTGTAAGACCATGCAACCCTAACATAGACGCCGTGCAGACGCGTGCGCCCTAGTCCTGTCGTGCTACCTTAGCGACCTGAGAAAACATGTAAAAGTTTACGTCAGCACAAAAATGCTGGTGAGTTTACAGGTTTTGTATCCAAGTACCAAGTCCACCTGTCCATACTATAACAAATAGAAAACCAGTATACGCTAGCTAGGCGTACGTTTTGTTACTACCACGATTGGAAAACCATTACTAACGCGAATACCAAAAGTATGCCCGATGTATGTTCCTGTTGTTCCTGTTGTTCCTGTTTGAGACAATATGCACCCGCCGACCCTCCAAGTCGGCGAGCGGGGTTGGTCACTCCCAATAGCGCTATTCACATTTCCCCGTTGTGCAAACCCGCACATTCATGGTTCCCCCCGGGACTTCCAAAGATCGTGTAGTACACAATAGAAACCCATAGTATGACAGTAGTTACCAAATAATCGTTTTAACACATGTTTTCTCCCCCGAAAGTATGAAACCAGTTTAAAAGAGGGGCCGTAAACTCACCTTAAGT
Organism: Ambrosia trifida; assembly: GCA_028751855.1. Lineage (NCBI taxonomy): Eukaryota > Viridiplantae > Streptophyta > Magnoliopsida > Asterales > Asteraceae > Ambrosia > Ambrosia trifida. Next base: position 117,983,230 of record CM054124.1, read on the forward strand.
TCCGTTACTCCTTAACCCGAGTAAACTCAGCTGCTATGCTAGTCCCGTAAAGCGGCGACCTAACATACGACAGTTACAAGTACTTAGACTAATAACCCGCAGGTTAATTAGTCCCTAGATGTCCAGACCATAACCAAGTTCGTTTGAAAACACCGTGACTGTTTAACCGACCCAAAGTACAAGACTCGACATCCCATTGGTGACCCGAGACTCCCCGTGTTATGTTTACGCTCCAAAACATACAATAACGCACAACAAGTTATAGCACATAGTTCACGTATCACCGAATTACATCCAAACATATGTTACCAAGTTACCATATATGTTACGAGGTTCCTAGCATGTTGCTATATGTCCAATCGGGTCTCGGAATGTTATTTTACACTTACAATAGTAGTACACGCGATTAGGAAACGTAAACTAGCAATTAGGACTGATTGCGTATAAGTTCATGTGATTAGGGCTAATTGCATATAAGTTCACGTGATCAGGGCTGATTGCATGTAAGTTCACGTGATCAGGGCTGATTGCATGTAAGTTCACGTGATCAGGGCTGATTGCATGTAAGTTCACGTGATCAGGGCTGATTGCATTACTGTTCACGCGATCAGGGCTGATTGCATTACTGTTCACGCGATTTGGGGCTGATCGCATGACTGTTCATGCGATTTGGCCCTGATTGCATGTAAAAGTGGCGATTAGGAATCCTAATCGCCTGTAACCTTGCTGTTCCAGTTTTTCGCGCGTTTAACGCTCCAAATCAGATCCAGAACGTGTGTAACTACCCAATATCATCCCAAACACTATCCTAAACATGTTTCAACCAAAATCCCTCGTTTAATCTCGTATAATCAGTCCTGCATGCAACCAAGTAATCCAAACATATACACATAGCATGCAATCATCATACTAACATGCATAATAATAACCCTAATAATCAATTAATCAGATTTCTATCATCATACTATCAATATCAATTCTGATCTAACCAAATAACATATCAATCAAGCATCATGAATCATAAAAATCCTAGCTTTCTAATCATACACACCCACAACGCATGTATATTGGTTATAATCCGATTAATAATCCGTATTAATGATTTTCAGAAAGCTTTTTCGTTTATGAACAGGTCTGGACCATTAGGGATTGATTAAAAACGTTTACAAAGTGTTATGGATGAGAATCAAACCTTAGGATTATGAAAGAATGATGGTTAGACCTTGAAACCTTGTGTTTTTGATCAAAATCGCCTTCCAGAGGTTGTTTATGTGTTTGGGGCGGTTATGGGACGACTAGGGTTGATATTAGGAAGTTTAGGAGGTTAAGCATTGTATTTATAGGCGTTTCTAGTCGTCCAGCACGTAACATGCGATTATGCAGCTTTACACGCGATCAGGAAGCCTAATCGCGTAACTATTCATGCGATCGGGGCCTAATCGCATGAACAGTCATGCGATCAGTCCCAGTCGCACCACATGACTCCCCAGTCGCACCACATATAGGCGATTGGGCTATCCTGATCGCCTATATGGGCCTGTTTCGTGTGTTTTGCGCGTTAAACCCCGTTTTAACATATGTTAACACATATTAATGTACCGACAAGTCACATAATGATTGTAAACACATAACACAAGTAAATACACATATTTACACTCGTTCACCAATTCCCGGGACTCGAGACTCGTATGTTCCGCATGCCCTGACGATCCTACCGATCGTCACCGTTTGTACACTTGGTTAAGGACCGACATCTAATGAACCTCTAGACCAACATCCAATGATCCTCTAGACTAAACCAATAGTTCCCGAACTATAACCCGACTTAACTAACCCAGTTAAGTACAATATACGCGTGACTCGCTAAGGTAGACTTTTATCTAGACAACGTTGTTAACCAGATTTTGCCGGGTGTCACACCCCCCCCCCCCCCGGATTTTCGCGCAGAAGTTCCGATTATATAGTATCCGTATAGAAAATTTTTAAAATATAGGGTTTCGACCCCCCGAAACCAGTGACTTCCGACCCCCCGAACCTTCGGGTCAAGCTTCGCCACTGGTGTCTCGCCTGCATTTTTGTCTCCAACGTTGACTTTAACCGCCAACACTTGACCATACCCTTTTAGTCTAATGATAAATACAAATCGGTTTTCTTACAAATTCATTGATTTTATGTGGTTAGGAAAATAGTGAAACAATACTGGTCAAACTTACTAATGACGTGTCGAGTAGATCTTCAAGTCTGAGAAAAGATATGGTCAATATATCTTAGCCGAAAATCTTTTTTTTTTTCGATTTCAAATTGACGTGTCAGCATCTTCTTGATGTTCTTTTATTTCTTTTAAAGCTTGCTTAAGTGGAAATCTTTGTATAATTGTATAGCCCTAACCTAGCGGTTTTAAGTTCGAATCTCTACTCACACACCGGTGTTTTTCTTGCCTAAACTCAAACCGTCATGAGGAATTTTTTTGTGGTGTGCATGTATCGAACCTGTGACCTACCCCAGGATAGAAACCTCTAAGAAAAAACTCACCTTACCTCAAACCAGCTAGGTTGAATATCAAATCATTGGGAATGTTCTTATTCAACTCTCACACACAAACCCAAAGTGATATGCATTAAAGAACATTTTATAAAATTTAAGCTTATGGATGTCAGAATTGATACAATGGTTTTGAGATAGCAAACGAAATATGTTTTGCTTAAATGTTTGGTTTGAAAATAGACAAAACCCGATTGACGCCTTTTAATTCTTTTTTTTGGCTATTGATTTTTTATTCTCAATGGAAGTTAAAATAAAATAATTTAAGTAACACCACATCATGGCCGAATCAACCTTTGTGGGTGCTTAGAGGAAATACTAAAATAGGGCTCTTTTCCAAAACTAAAAAAAACAACATAAAACGTGAAAACGAAAATAATTGTAGAATTACAACTATTTACATGACAAATATAATAATTAAGACTTCCAGACCATCGAAATATTAAGTTAAATGTCTCTCATCTTGATTAAAAACAAAAACAAAACCATATATTCAAAGTTTATTTTAAAATTTAGGTGTCTCACTAGATTTGAGGTCTAAAGCCCTAGTTTCGAAATACTCTCCTTAAGTCGGCCTTGTACCACACTTCCGTTTCAGTTAACGTACAAAGTTACCTTGATATTTGATGACTCCCATTTATATTCCCATTGCATTGTATATTTTCTAGCAATGTGTCTCGACTTTACTTCTTAATTTTGTTAATGATCAAAGTTTTGATGGTTATACAACCCAAACAAGTTTTGTAAAAACGATTTCTATGTTATCATTTTTTTCTCTCCACAATCCAAAGCTACCGGCCTTTGTATCAAGGTTACGCTTTACGACCCGTGAAATCGATTACTGGTGTTTAAGGTACGGATGACCTATATATTATTTTTGTAGTACAAATTATTAGTGTTTATTTTTATGGTACAAATAATCCTAAGAATTTTATAAGCAACGATTAACCTATATGTTTCTAAATGTTTAATATGTTTATTATTAAATGTTATTGTGATTTATTGTTTGAGTGTAATGTTTATGAAATTATGAAAATTTACAATTGAAGGTTTTTACAAGAATTCCGTTAAAAACGTTATTATGCGTTGATACGCTTTACTTATCTATACATATAATAAACCAAAGCCATTTTAATGACATGTCATAATATTATGCAATCTCTCTTTTGAGAGATGCCACATAGGATATGATGTGGCAACTCTAGACCAATTAAAAAAAAAAGAATAAATATGGTTTAAATATGATTTAATATAATCTATTAAATACCTAATCTACTAAATTTAAATATTAAAACTTTATTATTTTCTCTCTCATGTTTCCTCTCATAACTTTTAAACTTTAATATCTTTTATATACGAGATTTTTTATAGAAATAAATTACACTAAATTAACGAGCGTTTTATTATCTTTCCAACGAGTAGCATAGTGCTATATAAAAAACGGAGAAAAAAACGACTATTTTTTGTAACCCGACAGGTATTGTGTCAGGTTTGGAATTAGTTTAAAAAAAACCGTGGGTTTGGATCGGGCCTGGGATTAGGTGATATAAAATAATAATAAAAATAATAATAATAATAATAATAATAATAATAAATAAATAATAATAATAATTATATTCATTAATCATATATTGGCAAGTCATTAATTATGTTGTCATATTAGATATTTTATTATGTCATATTAGATATTTCAACTCGGGACGCTTTCTAACAGGTAATTGCTATATAGATGTCATTTTTATAGTTTAGATACTTCTAATTTTATTCACTTTATTTAAATTTCTCAACCCGGGACGCTCCCGGGGTATAAGCTAGTATTGATATGTTTTGAATGGATTTGTCATATGTTTTAAGGAGTATAGATCGTCTCGACCATTTTAATTGTTTTATATGTTTGACTGAATTACAAGTTTAAACGTAAAGGATATGCATTGAAATCTGGTATAAACATAAAGGACAAAACTTGTAATTCAGTCTATTTGTTTTGTTTTCGCGGAATCCGAATTATATATGTAAGCGGAGGCATATAAATCAACCCTAGGATATTATCATACATTGCCTCGAACTATATGAATGTTTACAAATTGATCCAAATGTAAAGAGACATTGTCTCAGTATTTGAATATGAATATGGACATGAATGTGAATATGTATAAGTATGAACACATTTCTGTAGGCGTAAGGATCAATCCTAGAAAAAAGATATTGTCTCATCCACATTATCAAACACTCTTATGAAACCATTGATTGATTATTTTTATTTATTGCTTATGAATTTGATTTGATATTATTTCGATATTTCTGGCTACAAGTTATTAAAGTTTATACGACTGATACCAAAGTTACGAGGTATAAGTTTACAAGTTAGATGTTGATATGTTATGACATACAAGTTTATATGTATAATTATTTATAAGTTTACTAGTTTATGTGTTTTTGTTATCCATCCACTTATCGTTTCGCTCAGACGTGATTCGTTTTGTTGGTTTTTGTGTATGTTAGGTTACATGGATTATTGGGGAATACATGGAGGAGTGCTCAAGAGTTAAAAAGACATATTTGTTAAACGTATAAGATTTTTTATTTTGTAATTTTGTAAATGTAACACTAGAGTCTTAATGAAAATATGTTATACTTGATTACTGTTGTTAGCCTTGGAACGGATGAGGTAAGATAGAAGCTAACGTACAAAGCGTTCTTAAAATACAAAGTGTAAGAAGCAATTACAACCATTGATTAGGCTTAGAAACAAGATGGCACGATCGTAATTATCCAACGCGTTTGAAGAAGGCGGTTAACGATTAAAGGGCAATTCTAACAACTACACATAAACGAATTTGAACTTTTTATAATTAAACCGCCCAAATTATGTCATTAATTAACAGTTTTAATGATTTGCTATAATCGTGGATAATCATAAACCTCTTCTCCATAAAAAAGATACTCTGTAAAAAAAAAGAGCATCTATTCAACGAAATCAGTGAACAACGATCAAGCAATAAACAATCTATTATGGCTCAAAAACGCAAAACAAGTAAGCAGATCTTCATATTCATACTTTAATTTTGATCAGTCCTTCAAAACACGATACTCTGTACAACAAAAAAACAGAGCAACCATTAAAACGAGTTCACTTGGTTTTCTTTTTTTAAAACGCACTTGGTTTTTTTTATAAAAAGCATTTCGTTTTATATAAAACACACTTGGTTTATATAAAACGCACTTGGTTTTTGTAAAATGCACTTGGTTATTCAGAGCACAAAATATGATATAAAATGCATTCACTTGGTTTTCTTTTTTTAAAACGCACTTGGTTTTTTAAACACCATTTAAACTGGTTTTTATAAAACGCATTTCGTTTTATATAAAACGCATTTTGTTTTATATAAAACGCACTTGGTTTTTTATAAAACACACTTTGTTTTTGTAAAACGCACTTGGTTTTTATAAAACGCATTTAGTATAAATAAAACTCATTCAAATATTTATAACAGGCAGTTTGTAATGTTAACTGTATCATCTTCGTTTCAATTGATAAAACACGACCATATACCTTGAAAAACGACATTATCAAATTTTGCAACTGGATTTTCTGCGATTGAATGTTCGATTCAATGTTTAAGTCTGCATAAAAATATAGCATCATGATTACAGTAATATGATTACGTATTAATGAAAAAAACAGAGTAACCTACCGATGATGTCGATAAACTCTTCAATTGAATATCAATTTTGAAAAAATTAAGATCGAAATAAGTATTTTGGGATTACGAATTCAATTTGGCAAAAAAAAATAGTGAAAGAAAATAGTATAATCATTTATGAAAATTTGAATTCGGATTCATGTAAAAAACGGGATACGTATAATTGATAAGATTAGAACGTGATTAGTAGGTGTGTAAAAGCCTATAATACCATCCTAAAGATTAACAACGAGTTTTAAGGTTGTAACCACCAGTTTCCACGTGTCAATTCGTAGTGACTTTCTATACTTTGTATAATAAGGTACTCTGTAGCATATACTTTCTCTTTTACATACATATGTGGTGGGCAAGTCTACAAATCTTTGTCCAATTGATCTCCTTTGTGTGCATTTAACTGCACTGTTAGATTATAAAATATATTATCACATAATTATTTTAAAGATGAAGTCGGAGAACATGTTGATAGCTTTCCTGTTGAGCAAGATCCCATTTCAAAAATTAAATTATTAGAACGTATAAAGTGTATATAGTGGACAAACTAAATACCATATTATATTTAATAATAGCTCCAAAACATTCATATGAGATGTCAATAAAATAAAAAGAACATGGAATTTAGTGTACAAACTATATTCATGTAGTATGACATATATTAATAATAAAAAAAGATATTCCATGTTGCTTTTACGTTGTGTTCCCGAGTTAACTTAATGATAGAAAGGAAAGGAAATTAAAGGAAAGAAAATTTTGAGTGTGTTCCCGAGTTTCATTTAAGAAAGGAAAAAAAAAGAAATGGAAGGATACGTAGGCAAAATTATTTAGTTTAGTTTTCTTTTCGATTTGGAAGGAAACAAAAAGAAAGGATATTTATCCTTTCTTTTTCTTTCCCTTTCTTTCTTTTCCCTGTTTAAGTTAATTCGGGAACACAACGTTAGTTTTTATTCAAACAAATTCAGACATAATATATTATTAGTGGGTTTACCTGCGCGTTGCAGCGGGATCCACAAATAGGTTGCAATACAACATTATGATACTTAGGTTTTTGCCGCAAGTTACGCAAAAAGAATAGAAATGTTTACACTATGTTTTAACAAGCATTCGTAGAAAGAAAAGAAAAGAAATGTGCACCGCCACTTACAACTGATTGTAGTTCACCACAAAAACCATGTACTCATTATTGAACAAATATTAATAAACCAAAGGTATGTTACTGTAACAGACCAATATGAACATAAACACCACTCTTGTGACATCACTCTTGTGTAAGTTGTCCGGTCATTACATATCTACATAACTGTGCCATTGAGGATACCTTGCTAAATGATAAAGTTTATTTACATAACAAAAGCATGTAGTAATAATATGATATTATATAAACTATCATACGAAGTTCATTGTCCATTTAGAAATTAAAAGTTATGATTTGTAAGTTTGTAATAGACTTGCCCAACTTGACCCAATAGCTAAAATATTGCCCATTGTAGTCAGTGAGTTGAACCATTCCGTCCACTTTACTGTTGGGTAGACGCATATATATATATATATATATATATATATATATATATATATATATATATATATATATATATATATAGGGTGAGGTTATGATACAAAAGGTGTGTTTTGTGAGAAGGGTGAGAAGTAATTGTGTCCTTTAGATCATGTTAATGGATGGTTGAGATTAAATAAATGGCAAAGTTGTAATTTATGTTCTAATTTAATTAATAAAATAGGGGTTGTTAGGGTATAATTGTCAAAACACTAAAACCCCATTAAATGTATACCTTCATTTAAGGGTACCATCTCTCTCTCCTTATTAATTCGTTCTCTCTCTCTCTCTCTTTCTCTCTCATCAAGCTTATTACATACCAGTAAAAATCATAAAAAAAAACCCTCAAAACAAAAAGAGTTTCAGAATCAAAACTGTTGGTGTGTTTTTTATGTCCTTGGATTGTTTTGTTGTAGTTTGATGACGACTGTGGCACGATGATGTGTTTAACCTACTGATGACGATTGTGGCACGATGTAGTTTGATGGGAGTGGGTGCGTCCATGGCCTTCGGTGGCTTGTGTGTTTTATCTTCAAAGATGAGGATTGTGTTAACCTTCTGATGAGGATTGTGTTTTATGTTCAATGATGACGGCTGGTGTGTTTTATCTTCAAAGATTTGTCATTTACTCATTATTGTGTGTTTTATATCTTTGATTGTAGCCTAAAAAATGTGTTTTTTAACCAAAAACGGCAAATCTATGCCACCATCTCAGCCCCAAGACACACAGGTTATGTATAGAAAGTTAACTACCATTGAACCTTGCTTCTTTTGATATTTTCTGACATCATTTATCTTCAACTTATATTATGTTTGTTTCTCTGACCGGCGCTTTATACTGTCCGGCGTTTTTGGTTAAAAATTATGGGTCAAATACGTTTTGAAAAAGAGAAGGCCAATCGGCCACTGAGTGAATTGCTTCTACATGAACGATGGCATAAGTATTGAAATTTGTGTTTATTTATCTGTACATGAAACAAACCAAATGTGTTTTATTGTGTTTCGTGATTTTGTGTTTGTGTTGCCCCTGTTGTACATGAATTTAAAGAATAAAACACAAGTCTTTTGAGAAGAATGTTCTTTCAGCCTATGAGGTAATAGTTATATTAATAATTCTCGTAGTCCATGATGGAAATATTTATTTATATCTTTTTGTTGGAAGGCTGCAAGAATGTTTGAGAATCAACTGGTGGAATCTATCTTAGAAGGGGACGGTCAACTCGCGTTTAAGAATAAAACACATTGTCTATGAAGTTAAAACACAACGTATAACACACAACTTATATTGCTGGGTTTCTTGAAGAATTAATAAAAAATAATATCAGGTTGCGATTATTTTAGTATCAAAGTCTTAAATCTTTTAAAGATTTGAAATCAAATCCCTAAAATATCTCTAACATTTAAAACATATAAAAAAATAATATTAATTGTTATGTGTGTGATTACAGTATTACCCTTAGTCTTAAAATATTCTATCGCCACATGTCAGCATGAGAATGCTTCTTACCCTTCTCACGAAATCCATTTTTTGTACCGGAACCTCTATCTATATATATATATATACTAGCTGATTACCCCGGGAAGGTCCCGGGGTTGAAAATTTTAATATGATTTAATAAAAAAATGATAAAAGAAGAAAACTCAAATCACGAAAAGAGTAAATAACTTAAACATAATCAATCTTAGTTAAAAAAACATTTATTTAAAAAGTTAAAAAAATAAAATAAAAAGCATAAACCATATTAAACATAATACACTATTAAAAGAATAACATTCAACATATAATCATTTTCACGTAATATAAAATAGAGTTAATAGCCATTTTCGTCCCTGAGGTTTGGGCCAGTTTGCTTGTTCAGTACAAAAGTTTTTTTTTTTTGCAATCCCTTACCTGAGGTTTGGATTTTTTTGCCAAATTCGTCCTTTTCACTAACCCAGTTAAAAAATCTCGTTAACTCAGGGGTAGGGTTGTCTTTTTACCTATAATTTAAATTTTAATAAAAAATCTTACCCCACCCCACCCCACCCCACCCCACCTAACAGTCTTCTTTTCTTCTTTTTCTTCATCTGACTCTCTCCCTCTCACTCTTACTCTCTCTCTCCCTCTCTCACTCTTACGCTCTCTCTCTCTTTCTCTTCAACAATAACAACCTAACTCTTTAACTCTCTCACTCTCTTCTCCAACTCTCTCCACAAAGAACACAAGAATCTCTCTCTCATTTTTTTTTTGATTTTGAACACGATCTCTCTCTCTGTTCGACACTCTCTCTCTAAAATAATAATAAGTAAGGCAGAGGAGATGAGGGTTTGGTTGTGGGGATCAGCCGCCGGAGCAGTTTGGTTTCTGGGTTGGGTTTTAACGGTGTGTTTTGTCCGGGTTTGATTGGGTTTTAACGGTGTTGGGTTTGGTTGCAGGTATGGTAATGGTGGGTTCTGGGTTGGAGCAGGTTTCGGGTGTGGGGTTTCTGATGGATGTGGTGGGTTTCCGGTCAGAGGGTGGCGGGTTGGGTTATGGTTTTCCGGGTGAAAAAGATGGGTTATCGGGTCTGGGTTGCAGGTTTTGGGTGAGGTGGGTTCGGGTTTTCTGGGTTGGTCAGTAGAGCAGGGGGTCGGGTTGGTTGTGTTCACGTCAGGTTCAGGTGTGTCCAACGAAGGTACAGTTTCCGATGTGGGTGTTCGAGTTCAAGGCTGAGTGTTCGATGTGACGATGGCGGTAAGTTCCGATAAGGTGACGACGTGGAGCGGCCGGGTTGTGTTTATAGAAGCAGGAAGGGTGGGTGGTTGTTGAGGGGGAAACGCCGCCGGAGCTCCGCCTTGTACACCGCCGCTGACCACCGGAGCTCCCCCCTCCCTCTCTCTCTCTCTCTCTCTCTCTCTGTATTAGTGTATATGTTTGTGGGTTTGTGTGTGACTTTTCTCGAGCAGCAGGATTGGATAGGGGGTTTGGGTTAGGTTTTATAATAATATAGGGTATCAAATGACAATATTGCCCTTCATTAAAGTGGGTAAAAGACAACACTACCCCTGACACTAACGACACTTTTTAACTGAGTTAGACAAAATGACGAATTTGGCAAAAAAATCCAAACCTCAGGTAAGGGATTGCAAAAAAAAAAAAAACTTTTGTACTGAACAAGCAAACTGGCCCAAACCTCAGGGACGAAATTGGCTATTAACTCTATAAAATATGTTACAATTTGACTTTGACTTATATAGATGTAGAATTCATGATGAGGGTTGAAAAATATAACCATTCTAATAATACTAATACTAATAGTAATAATTATTACTCTTGTAATTAAATAAATAAAAAAAATAAACTTGTTATAAGGTGGCATCATGTGTTGCAGTGTTGCACGATTCTTTCTCCTAGCTTTTCTTGATGAAGTATACCTATCCATCTTTAGAAGAGTAAAATTCCAATGATAGCATGGCGATTGGGCTGAATTTCAACATCGTAGATAAGAAACTGATTTAAAAGAAAAAACATGATTAATGAATAACTTGAACACTTTGTGTTTTTTCTGTATGAACATAACCCCACAAAAAATAGTCGTTTTTTTCTCCGTTTTTTTATATAGCACTATGGTACTCGTTGGAAAGATAATAAAACGCTCGTTAATTTGGTGTAATTTTTTTATTTAAAAAATCTCGAATATAAAAGATATTAACGTTTAAAAATTATGGGAGGAACATAACAGAGAAAAATTTAAATTTGTTTTTAAATTCTTTTTTCCTAAAATAACTCAATTTAATTTTAGTAATTGAGAATTGAGAGATAGAGAGATAAATTTAGGGTTTTATGTTTATCCTTTTTTTTTAATTAAAAAAGGAAATAATTCAAAAACACTAAAATCTTTCAATTATGATGCCACGTGGCAATTTCATAGAAAGGTTAAAGGCACCATTGCACGCCACGTCAGCAATGTTCAATTCTTTTATATATATTAATAGATATATATATATATATATATATATATATATATATATATAGGGGATAGTTATAATAAAAACCCTCCAAAATGAAGAAATCTTGTAAACTTCATCTCCACCATCCATTCTACTTAATCAATGGTCAACATTAAAAGTGAATATTATATTGATACAAGATGACAAAAAAGGTTAGAATGGTAATTTGCACCTTCTTCTCTTTCCATCAAATCAACAATCCCTCTCTCTCTTTCTCTCACTAATCTTCTCTTTCCAACATTCTCTCTCACACTTTTTTCTTGACAAAATCATATTTTTAGTGATTAAAAAAAACTATTTTATTTATCAATAAAGCATAATCAGATTCACAGATTCATATTATTGTGCCAGCACCAGTGATGTTACGCACGTAAAATCCGTCACGACAGTTTTATATTAATTTAAAAAAATCCTGACCTGTTAATTTTTTTATTACAACATGTTTGTTTTGGTTTTATTGTACCAGCACTAGAGTTGTTGCATACGTAACGAAAGGTCCATATGGTTATCTTTTTTAATATTCACTACTTTTAAGATTCATATGAAATTAAGATTCAACTGACAACATGAAAATTATATTACAATGAAACTGTTCTAGGTTTGTAACATATGTCAAGATTCATCAGCCGATATCATTTTTGTTAAGTAGTGCTGCATTGCATGACAATACAAAAAACTTGCAAAAAACATACTACTAAAAAAAAGCTATACATCATATTGTTCATCTGCATAAAACATACTACTCAAAAAATATATTACAGTGAAACTGTATCAACAACAAAAAATATAGAATTAAAGATTCATACCCCGCCCTTGCATGCAATAACCCCGACATCTCGCACTGCAACCAACAGTAGCAGACGACAACCGATAACCATACTTGGCATAAAAAGCCCACTGTTCCTCGGTATAACCTATACCCTCCCATTCTGCCCTAATACGGCCACCTTCCTGAGACGTAACCGGCAGCACAGGTTTGTTAAATTTAGGTTCATATGGTTCTTCATATTCAGCCCCTGGGTCTGATTCGTAACCAACAGCCCATTCAGGTGTGTGAATTACATCATGCACATCATCCTCCGGTGTCATATAGTCTTCTGGTGGCGGATATTCTTCGGGGAAAACGTAATCAAAGGCCGCATTCCAATTGAAATCTTCGTCGCTTACAAAACCATCATCCGCCTGCACTACGGGTATAACCGATTCTAATGGCGGGATGTCCGGGGCAACGGGGGGACGGGTTCATGTTGGGCTGCAACAGGAGGGATATCCAATTCAACCGGTGGGGGTGGTTCAAGTGCAAATGCAATGTCCGGTTCATTTTGAGGTGGCTCATGTACAATTGGGATCAGATGGTGACGGGCCTCAAAAACCTCCCAAGGCGGAGTGCTGGGGTTGGAATCCATGCTTTGACTAAAAACAGGACCTATAACGTATGTTATAGCAGAGTAAATGTTGACATTGGAAATATGAAACAGGAAAAAAAACTATTCTCTATTAAAAACATATACGTAACAGAAAAAAACTCATACATGCAAAAACAAAACAAAAAAATCTATAACTAAAGGTGCAAAAAACACGAGTGTTACATGTGTAACAGGGTTTTTTTTTTTGGAAACACAGACAAACTTCTATAGTCTGCACCCAGCATACATTTTTTGCTGAATTATAAGCAAACTTTGACTGCAAAACAGATACGCTACACACGTAACATCCGACCTTAACACAGAAAAAAACATCCTAAGGTAGCGTTTGGTATGATGGAATGAAAGGGGGAATGGAATGGACCATTACGAGGTAATGAAAAATAATGTGTTTGGTTGGTTAAAGGAATGGAATCACCCATTCCACAAGGCATTCCATTCCCTCAAAACCATTCCATCCACCCCCCATGTTTTTTTTCATTCCATCCCTCGTTCACCTTTTACTAACAAAACCATAACCCACCACCACCACCCACTACCATCGTCATCACCCACCACCGCTATCGCCACCACCCACCACCACCACCACCTTCACAACCGCCGCTACCACCACCCACCACCGCCGTCACCACCCACCACCACCGCCGCCACCACCACCCACCACCGCCGTCACCACCCACCACCACCGCCACCAACCACTACCTTCACCCACCACCGCCGCCATCCAACACCACCCACCGCCGCCTCCACCACCTACCACCATCACTCACCACAATTTCCTTTACCCACCACTACAACCACCACCCATCACCGCCGTATCCTCCACCCACTATCGTCATTACTCACCATCGTCACCCACCCACCATCACCCCCATCCACCTCCACCGATCGCCACCGTTGCCGCCACCCACCACCGTCGTCGCCACCACCTATCACCGCCGTCACCATCCACCACCACGCTACCGCCACACACCACCACCTATCATTACCACCAACCACCACCCACCCCCACCACCATCCGCCACTGCCACTACTCACCATCGTCACCCACCATTACGGCTATCCACCTCCACCTTCCACCGTCGCCTCCATCGACCACCGCCACCCACCACCGCCGCTACCGCCACATATCACCACTCACCATCACCGCCACTAGCCACCACCCACCACCGCCGCTAACCACCGATTTTATTCCTTCGTCTTTTTTTTTGTCTATCCAACAACACAAAGTAATATTTTGTTTCATTCCCACATGGCAACCAAACAAGACATGGAATGGTAATGATCCATTCCATTACCTTGTCCATTCCATTACCTCGACCATTCCATTCCCCCATCCATTCCATTACCCCATACCAAACAGACCCTAAAAGCTAAAATCACAGAGATGATAAGGACATATAGAAGAGAAAAACACCCTAAATAAACACAGAGAAAACACAAATTACAACGTTCTGAAAACTCATCCTGAAAACAAATAACAACACATTTTCTGTCTTTAGTTATAGATAAGCCTATATCAGAAAACACACAAACAGACATTTTCTGTAAATAAGACATAGGTAACATAAAAAAAAAAAAACTCATACATGAGAAAAGAAAAAAAAAATAGACAGACATGGTGCAAGAACACACGAGTATAACATGTGTAACATGAAATACACAGACAACACTTATGTAGTCTGCAGTGAAGAGAGAACAGAGTTTGATATGCTAGAAAACAGAAAACATAATTTGGCTGCAAAAAATAGATATGCTACACACGTAACAGTCTAACTAAACACAAAGATTATACGAAAATATAGACGATAAAGCACCATAACTTAACTTGAATTCTCAACGCTAGGCTCCAAAGACATATAAGTGTTCGATTACACTCAGAAAATTTACTATTATTTTACTATTATGTTCTAATCCTAAATGACTTTATATTATATTAGTGGTTTTCCATAATCAATCACCCAAAAAAAAAAAAAACTTTTTCGATGGTCAACATAATCAATCACCCAAAAAAAAAAAAGCTTGTGTGTCATGATTATTTTGTTCCACTGAAACGAATAACAATTATTCTTTACTAAAAGATGTGAAATTATGATTGAAATATAACTAAAAAAAGGAGGAAATTAGTAGACTGGAGATAGGGTTTAGATCTGCTGACACTTAGTGAACAACAAATTATGATATACAGTTTGATCAAAGCAATCTAAACACTCTATTAAAACGATGGAAATAAACAAACACATCAAAATACCTGGTCGTCTTCTCCGGTAGTCTTCTCCGGTCGTCTTCTCCAGTGGGCTTCTCCGACGGTGTTGCCCGGTCACCACCGATCGTGGTGTTGGCTGTACAATGATGCTGATGACGTGACGATGATATTGTTGGAGCTTGGAGATGACGATGATGGTGTTGGTGGTTCAAGGTTAAGGGTGCTTTGGCTTAAAAAAAAAAACTCAGCAAAAGAGAGGATGAGGGAAGAGGGTAAGGGGGAGGGAATATGAATTTTGAAATGGGATAGCGAAAGAAAGGTTTATATATGTGGTGGGGTGTGCTAAATTACCAAATTAACCTTTGCTTAATAAAAAAACAATAAAGTTTATGGACTATGTGGAGCAATGTGGTCCACTCATTGGGTTTGTGGGAGTTTCTTCATTTTGAAGGGTTTGTAAAATCCCTTTAGCCTATATATATATATATATATATATATATATATATATATATATGAAAAGGGTTTATAATATAAGTATTATTATGGCAAAGTATTAAAATTCATACAAGTTTTGCTGAGATAAGATTATTCATTGTGAAAACATAAATTATTATATTTTATCGTCATTATATGAAATTTGTTAAAAAAATATTGTTATCCCATGTGTTTATTTAGTTTGGGTGAGTTCCATTTTCATATAAAAGTTAATTATCTTCTAGAGTCATTTAGGAAAGAAAAGTGGTAAAATTTAGAAAATTGTAAAGAAACCCTTAGTATGCCATCTTAACTTTAGACAATTTAGACATATTTGCCCATGTCTCATCCTTTATAATGTAGTATAGATATAGATAGTATGTAATTAAAACCAAATAATGTCATAGAAAATTTCAATGAATACAAATAATAGCAATAATTTAAATATACAAGAAAACATATATTTTTAAAACCAACAAAGTATGTAAGTAAATGTATTGTTTATGTGAAAGATGTTAATATTTTTCATATACCATGTATAGTAAATCCACTTTAAAAACATTTTTCTCAAAACATGATGTGTGGTCCATATGGCACGAGTCCGTCTATACTCCAAACGAAAACTATTTTTCTAAATAAACATGAAATTGTGGTGGATATCATTGCGGAGGTGAAACCGTGTAGTTTTTTGTGATACAAACATAGACATAAGGATATTATAGATATAGATTAATGGTAATTGAAGGTTATGATAAAAGAATATGTACAAGTAGGTTTTGCATGAAGGGTAGAAAGGAAAAAAATTACATGACATTTGGGTTTTAAGTATTAAACTTTTCCTATGCCATCTTAAAATTCATGTAAAGTAAAATGATATGTGAAGAGTGAAGGCAATGAATGTACAAGTAACAATGCATCAAGGGGTAATATGGAAAAGATTTATATGACATTATAGGTTTAAAGCATGTGTCTTTTCAAATATCATCATAACTTTGACAATTTGAACATATTTGCCCATGTCTCCCTCTTTATAAGTGTTGTATGTATTGTATAGATATAGATAATATACTAGTAAATTACCCCGCGCGTTGCGGCGGTTTTTAAACGTGACTAAGTACGTAAAGGTAACCCAAGTTAAAAAATATTTTTTTTACCAAAATGGTAATTTTAAATTAAAAGTATTTGATACATAAATCAGGATATTAAGTTTTCTTTTAGTTAGTTGTAATATACAGAGAGAATGAGATAGAATTATTGGCAACAAATACATATATTATATGAGGTTAGACATCATGCTTTAAAGAGTTATACAATTCAACAAATAAAAAAAAGACAAAAATATCCAATTACTACAATGTTTATAAGCTCCAACAAAGCCTAATAGAACCATCACAAACATTGCTTGTTGTAGAGGTATGGTGCTTGACCCAACATACCGTCTTTATTATTTGTTACTTCTAATATTATTTACTAATATTGGGGTGTGGAGGTACCCCCTAACTGGGCTTGGTGCCAATGGGCTATGTGCCCATATAGTTAGTGGTCCATGATGTCCGGCCCATTAAGGCCCATGAGAAACCCTATATATGAGGTCTTCACCTCTTATTAGGGGACAGGTTATCACATACATATTACCCCCTGATAACACATGGCGGCCGCCATCACTTTTTGTGTCTGTACGTTTGACTCCATTCGTGGTTTCCTAGCAGTCACCTCCACGCCCCACCTTTCCTTTCTCATTTGCAGGTCTGGATCTCACCGGAGAAGACGAAGGCTGAGCTGTGGTTCCACTATTCAACACCGTCGAGGCATACACTGGACTGTCGTTCCGGTTATTGTTTCTTCATTGGCGCCATCCGTGGGACCGGCAACGAACTACACTCAGTTTTCTCTTCCTCCAAACCTCCAGATCTGCTCTATAGAAGCTGAAAAGGCTATTTGTGGTGGAATACTTTTTAGATCTGGGTTTAGTTTTGTTCTCCTATATCAAAACCTTCAGATCTGTCTTATTGGGAGTGGAAAAGCCGTTTATGGTGAAACACTTTTTAGATTTGGGTTTCTTTCTATCCGGATGCAAAATTGCAGCATCAAAAAACCCCTCAAATACAAGTTATATCTGGTTCATAAATATTTATATTAAAAGAATCGGTGAATCTCGGATTTCAATACTCAAATTTTGGTCCACAGAAAGAAGCTGCAACAATTCTCAATGAAAAAAAAAAGTGGGTACAACTCGGTTTGCGTTTTGTACAACCACACATTGCATACACATTCATACTCTGACTTTGCAAGCCAAGGCACGAGCCTCGAGGTCTAATAAATAAATGACCCAAAGTATGTCTTCAACGGGGAGAGCAACGTCCCTCATCTACCCGCCGGAGAATATGTCTCTGCCGCCTACTCCAAGCCCTCCGCATGCTACTTCCGCGGAGCATGGGTTCCGCCGACGTAAAACGTAAAAACATATCACCGCGGAGCATTGCTTCCGCTGACATCAGCCACGCCAAGCTCTCGCACATTCCGTGGCCGAAGCTTGACTCTAATCCACCTGCGCAAAAAGTCTCTGCCTCGCACACATTTGACGTCACCTACGCTCCGCGTTAGACCAATCTCTGCTCCGCGCCGGGGCGGGGCGTACCTTGCGCAGCCGCGGACTGATTTTGCTCCCTGCACGACGGATCTGCTCCTCCCTTGCAGAAACGACATTTTCATGGTGAAATATCCTAAAAGGCAAGGTTTGCTCTTCTTATATAATGCAAATATATATCTCATATATTTCAAAAAAGACAAAGAGAACGTGGCTTTATAAAACATGTTCATAGCTTTATTACACACTCCACGAGGCTCCCGGTATACATCCATATATTCGCAATACATATCATCCATATCTGCGAATTTTACACGTAGTGGGGTGAATCTTCCACGTGGATTTTAATTGTTAAGGATGGCTTTTAGAACGCCACTTCCCAATCAATTAATGTTATGTCTAAAAAAGAATTTCAAAACCAATTCATGGAGTTGTACATAGAGCAACATAATTTATGGACATTTTTAACCCCTCTACTAATATGACGTGTCTTGTGTTAGATCAAGTTTGGAGACTCTCAATCCCAAAACTTTATCAACACAATCACAATAAAGGCATAATGGTCGCGTCAAATATTAACTTTTTAGTAATGGCACCAACCAAATAATAAGCATGAAAACAGGATTTCATTGCTTGGTATACATGTCTTTATTATTATTACTACTTGTTTAATGCTACTAACGATATGTAGCCGCAAAGAACTAGGGAACTGGCAAGGTATAATACCATTTTAGATGGTTCTCATGTCACAATACACCAAATGATCCAGCTTCAAATAAAAGGTTTTGGTACAATCTTTTAATATTTGACGTTCTTTATATCTAGTAACTTATTCTAAAGTTCATGATGCACTAACACAAGGTTGGGCACCTCACAATACACCCATATTATATGACTGATTCTTGCAGGTTCAGCCACGCTACGGGTAACCCCGCTTGTCGGTAACTCCCTATGCAACGGTAACCCCGCGTAGAGCCGGTAACTCCACGCTACGGGTAACCCCGCTTGTCGGTAACTCCCTACGCAACGGTAACCCCGCGCAGAGCCGGTAACTCCACCACGCTACGGGTAACCCCGCTTGTCGGTAACTCCCTACGCAACGGTAACCCCGCGCAGAGCCGGTAACTCCACGCTACGGGTAACCCCGCTTGTCGGTAACTCCCTACGCAACGGTAACCCCGCGCAGAGCCGGTAACTCCACGCTACGGGTAACCCCGCTTGTCAGTAACTCCCTACGCAACGGTAACCCCGCGCAGAGCCGGTAACTCCACGCTACGGGTAACTCCCTACGCAACGGTAACCCCGCGCAGAGCCGGTAACCCCGCGCTTGTCGGTAACTCCCTACGCAACGGCAACATCTCCTTTTCAGGAACACGCCGCCACGTCTCCTTTTCAGGAACGTGCTTCAAGTTCGCGCGCGTCTCCTTTTCAGGAACGCGCCGCCACGTCTCCTTTTCAGGAACGTGCTACGACGTCACCACGTCTCCTTTTCAGGAACGTGCTTCAACTTCGCGCGCGTCTCCTTTTCAGGAATGCGCCGCCATGTCTCCTTTTCAGGAACGTGCTTCAACTTCGTGCGCGTCTCCTTTTCAGGAACGCGCCGCCACGTCTCCTTTTCAGGAACGTGCTACGACGTCACCACGTCTCCTTTTTAGGAACGTGCTTCAACTTCGCGCGCGTCTCCTTTTCAGGAACGCGCCGCCACGTCTCCTTTTCAGGAACGTGCTTCAACTTCGCGCGCGTCTCCTTTTCAGGAACGCGCCGCCACATCTCCTTTTCAGGAACGCGCTACGACGTCACCACGTCTCCTTTTCAGGAACGCGCT
The DNA here is from genome assembly GCA_028751855.1 of Ambrosia trifida. Classification (NCBI taxonomy): domain Eukaryota; kingdom Viridiplantae; phylum Streptophyta; class Magnoliopsida; order Asterales; family Asteraceae; genus Ambrosia; species Ambrosia trifida. The sequence goes on from CM054124.1 coordinate 118,003,509, forward strand.
ACGACGTCACCACGTCTCCTTTTCAGGAACGTGCTTCAACTTCGCGCGCATCTCCTATTCAGGAACGCGCCACCACGTCTCATTTTCAGGAACGTGCTTCAACTTCGCGTGCGTCTCCTTTTCAGGAACGCGCCGCCACGTCTCCTTTTCAGGAACGTGTTACAATGTTGCGCGACTCCTTTTCAGGAACGCGCCGCCACTGCGTTGAGTTGACGTAATACTTTAAAAGACATTCTTCGCGGATTGCTTCCATTCGTCAACAGCAAGCACTTCACGCAGTCAATGGCTATAATACGCCAACGCAAAGCACTTCACGAATATCGTGGAGCATTGCTTTTGACTGGCGTACGCCCTAAAAAGGCGTCCTTCGCGGAGCATGCCCTTGCCTACTTAAAGCAATCCGCGGACGATAATTTTGGCGCGTCATACGATCCATTGGCGAAGGATAATCTTATTATAAGTTCAATGCTCCTAAACATTACACTCAACAGCACTGAACTGGGGGAATGGCATGGTATAACACCACTTTAGAGGGTTTTCATACCATGATGCGCCGTATGAACCCACCCCCCGAGAGAGGTGTTGTTAGTTCACCGCGTGCTATAACATCCGCACACGCGCCGTAGCATTGGCCGCTCAAGGTTTTGGTACAACCTTTTTTATATTTAGCGTTATTTACTAACAACTTATTACAAGTTTAGATATAATAATACAAGGCTGGGCGCCTCATAATACACCCATATTATATGATGGAGATACTTGCAGGTTTGGCAACGGGCCATAATAACGCCTGCAACAAATCGTTACTGAACGCTCGCGCGCCGGCGACAGTTAGCATAGAAGGTGACACTTAGCCGATACCAAGCGTAACGAGCAGCCCTCACACGCGTCGGCAACAATTAGCCTAGAAGGTGACACTTAGTTGGTAACGAGCTCAACGAGAAACCTCCTACACACATCAAAACAAGAAGATGAACGTCCGAGTCATTGATCCACCGAGAAGATAAAGCTCTTAATCTTCATTCCTGAGCACTCCTAATTAGTCCAGCGCTCCACCCAACGCTTGCACGTGGGAGCAACACTAGACTAGGGGGACTTGTAGAGGTATGGTGCTTGACCCAACATACCGTCTTTATTATTTGTTACTTCTAATATTATTTACTAATATTGGGGTGTGGAGGTACCCCCTAACTGGGCTTGGTGCCAATGGGCTATGTGCCCATATAGTTAGTGGTCCATGATGTCCGGCCCATTAAGGCCCATGAGAAACCCTATATATGAGGTCTTCACCTCTTATTAGGGGACAGGTTATCACATACATATTACCCCCTGATAACACATGGCGGCCGCCATCACTTTTTGTGTCTGTACGTTTGACTCCATTCGTGGTTTCCTAGCAGTCACCTCCACGCCCCACCTTTCCTTTCTCACTTGCAGGTCTGGATCTCACCGGAGAAGACGAAGGCTGAGCTGTGGTTCCACTATTCAACACCGTCGAGGCATACACTGGACTGTCGTTCCGGTTATTGTTTCTTCACTTGTTATTATTAAATAGATGTGTAGAAGGATTCAATGAAAAGCTTTGGTTTTATTGAAATTGAATTGGGGTTTAATTAGGTGTTATGAATAGGGGTTACATGTTGAAATGGATATGAAGTATGCATTACACATATATACAATGAGCATTATAGGTTGTACACAAGGGCATAAAGGGAACAAAATGACCAAATATTGAAAATTTGTGAAGGGACTCTTCAACTCCCATCTTAAAAATTGTGTAAAATTACCTTATTACCTATCTCTCCTCCTTAATAAGGTAGTAGAGATAATAATATAACTATGCCAAATGAGATGAAATTATTTGAAAGGGGATGGGCGCTACCCGTAAAGGGCACATGCATTTTACTACTCTTATGACAACTCCCCCGTCGTTGGTAGGGATAGTGAGTCTGAAGTATTTGCTAGTTGTAAACAATGGCTCTTTTTGGGATTTAATTTCAACGGTCATTTAACCGTTTGAAATATAGTTAAAAAGACGAATCATTTTTTATTTAATATATATACATATAGACACGCACACTATTTTAAACACTTTTAACCATAACCAAATAGATTCAAGAGAATTAAAGGGTGGAAGAAGATCCTATAATCAAAAGGAGGGGGTTTAAGTAGTAAGGGTAGAGGATCAGGTTCAAAGCCGGTGTCAAGTGCGGGGAAAGGGAAAAGGCCGTGATGAATTTTTCACCACAAGCACAACTACTCCCACCACCATAGTTTCTTCCACAAACACAACCACTCTCACAACCACAATTTAATTGCTAATCATACCAACAACCCCAACCCCAATTTTATCAACATTATTTTACACCACCTCAAATACCACAACAAATTTAGGACTTCGACGCATTTGCAATGAGTCCAACTGTTCGTCAAGATGTTGAGGAGCAAGAGCGAGACCTCCATCTTTATGGAGACGATGAAATTGACGAAGTTGTGCCATAGACACAATAGAGGCACACGATGAAAGATATAAGTCGGGTGATGATGTTGAAGATGTGATTGTTGTAAAAGATGAAGATGAATATGGCAAGCTTGGAAAAAAATCGTCGGGCGAACAAAGGCTACAAAGTGGACAACAAGACAAGGGACACAAATCATCGGAAGTCGGTAACTATCATACGTCTAGTACACCGGATGAATCCACCCCCACCAGTATGGATCTCAATGAAGATACCTAACCAACAAAACCAAAACCGGAAAATAATAAGAAAAGTAAGTCATTGGAAGCCGAAAACTATCATGTGTCAACTCCTAATGATTGGCAAACTGGCATTTTATTTACTTTTTTTTATAGTGGATAAATCACCAATACATGAATCTTTAAGAATTTGTACTCTTCACCTCTTTTTTTTTTTTTTTTGAACGGCCAACTGGAATCACTTACGGACCACTGGAGTATCATCATGCCACCAGTGTTACCACGCGATCATATTCCACCACCAAGACACCAATTCAGGAGGAAACTCATAATTATGAGAAAACCCCTTGTGAGATTCGAACCTAGGACCTTATAGTCCCTAAGTCTTATCCCATCACCAAGATGCCGCTAGGCTATAATGTCTTTGTACTCTTCACCTCTAGGAGGGAGGGGAGATACCATATAACTACACCATATCCTCCACGTCAAAATTTGTCACATTCAAGAGAAGAGCAGGATGATCGAAGAATTATTGTTGATCAGGAAAAAAAACAACTGTGAAGCTGAATGATCGTAGACAACCATCCACTCCTAATTGGGACCGCACAACGTCTCCATCCAGAGTGCTTGGTCTAGTTTCATTCCGTGTTGCCTTTTAGAAAATGACTTTGGAAGCAAAATTGAGGTTTCAATATAATTGAATTGAAATTCAATTTGTAAAATAGCTTTAATAATTAAAATTTCAATTTGACAATGACATGCTAATCATTCAAACATTAAAGATGAAGCAAGTAATGAAAAAAGAAAACGGTAGGATGAGTGCATTAAGCACTAGCAACTTAATCACTAAACCAATCTGCATTTCTTTGAAAATGTATGTGACTTCTATTTAAAAAGGCAAACTAGATTAAAAGTTCGGATCGTTAAAACTAAACAAAAAGAGGACAAGAATATAATTCTAAGAATTTACAACTTTTTTAAACATTTGTTACAATACTTTGAAACATATTGTTGATGTTTAAAACAATTAGTCAATTACCTTGAAGTATTGTAACAAATGTTTAAAAGTATAGAGTGTGACCAGTGGCGCAGCTATATCGAAGATAGCAAATATGAGAGTAGAAGGGGTGCTTACCGTGAAGCACCTATATCGAACCAATTGCAGCCCGCCAACTGAACCACCACTCGTGAGCCATTCCCACCAGCAGCACCACTAGTGAAGCTTCCGTGAAGCACCTGATTTCTCTCTATCCTCTGCATCTCTCTCTATCTCCTTTGCGCCTGTTAGGTAGACCACAGAAATTCTCCAGAATCTCACTGCATTTTTCCACGGCGACAGTGAACTCGTGCTGGTAGTTGGGTACCGGTGTCATTCACTAGTTGCGTCCTGTCCCCTAAATCAGCATAAGAAATCAAAAGTATAGATGCGTTATAAAAGTATAGAGTGTGACCTGTGGCGCAGCTTAGTTGGGGCGGACGGGGGCGCCCCCCCCTGAATTTTCGCTCAACAGTTCCGATTATATTATATTCGTATAGAAAATTTTAGAAATATAGGGTTTCGACCCCCCGAAACTGGTTTTCGACCCCCTGAAACTAGTGACTTCCGACACCCCAAATTTTCGGGTCAAACTTCGCCAGTGTGACCCCAAGTTAAACATAACAAATATGATTGTATGAATCAACATAAGAAATTAAGCAACCTAAAAGTTATAAATTAATAAAGAAAAGGTAGTGGAATGTAGAAAAGCATTAAACAAAAAATGCTTAAAACTTTGATCGTCAAAAAGAGAAAATTACTACAGTAATATGCAAAAAGAAAAGAAAAGAAAAGGTGAGACTGGGAAACAGAAGTGATAAAAAGACAGAAAACAGTACTGTAAGTCAGCCATCAACCCTAGCCCCACTCTCTCTCATCTTTTTAGCTTCATTCCCCCATTATATCTCTTTTCATCCACATCTCCACTCTCTCTCTCTCTCTCTCTCTCTCTCTCTCTCTAAATAACCAAGAACACACACTAGTGTGTGTGTGTGTTTTGCATGTGTGTGAGATTGATAAAACAACAGCTGATCATACAGTAGTGCTTAGAGGGACTGCTTCAGTTTGTTCCAAAAAACTAAACATTGTCTTTTTGGTTGATGCCATATTTAGAGCTCAAATCATGGGAAAACTGTTAAGATTTCCACAAGCAAGCAAGCAAGCAAGCTAGCTAGCTAGGGTTTAAACAAACAAAATCACCTTATTTGTTTTTTACTTTACCTTCTTTCCAACTTTGATTCTTCTTTTGTCTTCTACATCTTTACCTTTTTATGATGATGCAACATACCTGATCATATCATTTCTATAGATACACTTCTACCACATATATATATACTCACACACACATATATTGACACCTAGAGAGAGACAAGAAGATGATGAAGAAACAGCATAATGTTATTTTGGAAGATAATTTGAGTTCTGCATCTGATCTTCATGCAACTACTGTTAATTCTTGCTCTGAGAATATAGCCCAAGAAAATGGTAGCAATTATCATTCAAATCATCATACCTACTTTGCACATCCTCCTCCAAGTCAAAGTCAACCATTAACCAAGAAAAAAAGAAGTCTTCCAGGCAACCCAGGTTCTAAATCTCTCTAAAATCTTATCTCTTTTTTCTTGGGGTTTTCAAAATTAAAAAAAAAAAAAAAAAGGTGTATTTTCAAATTTTTTTATTATTTCTAAACAAAATACATGATTTTTCTTGTTGGAAAAAAAATAAAGAAAAAAACTCTCCCATGGTTCAAAATTGGTTAAATCTTTAATAACTTTTATAGGGTTTTTTTTTTTTTTTACAATTTTCTAATAATTAAAAAGCATTTTATGAAATCACAAGCATCTTCATAAATAAAATAATTATGAAATGACAAGTATATAATATTGTAGATCCAGAAGCAGAAGTGATATCTTTATCACCAACAACATTAATGGCAACAAACCGATTTGTGTGTGAGATGTGTAACAAAGGGTTCCAAAGAGATCAAAACCTGCAACTGCACAGAAGAGGGCACAACCTGCCATGGAAGTTGAAGCAGAGGAACAAGAACGAAGTGGTGAGGAAGAAAGTGTATGTGTGTCCAGAGGTGAACTGTGTGCATCATGAGCCATCTAGGGCTCTGGGAGACCTAACAGGAATCAAGAAACACTTTTGCAGAAAGCATGGAGAGAAAAAGTGGAAATGTGATAAGTGTTCAAAGAGGTATGCTGTTCAATCCGATTGGAAAGCTCATTCCAAAACTTGTGGCACCAGAGAGTACAAATGTGACTGTGGTACTCTTTTTTCAAGGTACTCCATTATTCCTTCATTTATTATCATTTTTATTCAAACATTTAATAACCCTCCTTTAGTTTACACAATATATGTTAAATAAACAACCCTAAAATTCTACTATATTAAATGAAGTAACCCTTTTCATATTTATTGACAATTTTGAACTTCATTTCCTAAATTTGTGAAATATGTACAAAAAGTAAATTATAGACGAAGTTTAAAATATGGTAATTAGGATTCATACACCCCTTATTTAGGATTCATACACCGTTACCCACATCACAAACCAATAAGAGGCTGCCACATATCTCAGAATGTGATGTCACACCCCCAGAATATGACGTCACATGGTGTATGAATCCCATAACCCTTAAAATATTTGTGTAATTTTCTCAGTCATGAAATAAAAATAGATGTGTTAACTTAGAAACAGTTCAAAATTAATAATAAAGGGCTCTATATGCGGTGGCTCTAACGGCATTGTGGAGCCTTTGGAGGGCTAGAAATGAAGCGGTATTCTAGAATATAATTCCTTCCTTCACAAAGGTTCGGTTACAAAGGTCATAGACGGAACCAAAACGTTAAACTCTTTAACATGGGAAGCATTTTGACTTAAACGCGTTTCTTTAATGACAAGTTGTTAAAGGCTTGTTGCATGTTTTCTGTTTTTGTTGTTTTCGATGTATTTTTTGGGCCTTAGTTGGTTCTCGGTTAATTGAATAAAGTTTTGTTGATCTTTAAATAAAGAATTGACAAATGCGAATCTTTACCTATTAAAATAGGTTTTTTCAACACATTAGTCATCTTTGCTTTGTGGGTGTCTGTGTTCTTTGGATCAAGAACTTGTAAAAAGATGGGTTTTTTTCTTTTTTAAGGAAAGTTTTTGTTTTTTTGTGTTTGGAGTGTTCTTGTTCATCTATATTCTTTAATTACTTTATGTTTATAATAATGTTGATAAATGTACAACAACAGGAGGGATAGTTTCATAACCCACAGAGCATTCTGTGATGCCCTAGCAGAAGAGACTGCACGAGCCATCACTCGAATAGACCCGACAACAACAACAATTTCGGTTCAAATACCGACCCATTTCACTGATCTTTTAAACCCGGTTCACATATCATCATCATCATCTTTCTTGAAACAGGAAGATAGCCCATATCCATATCCATCATGGCTACAAACCCAAACCCAAGATCAAGGTCAAGAGTGTAGCCCTAGCAGTACTAGTACTAGTGGGCCCACCCTGATATCCTACCCTCCAGCACCATCTGCATACATGTCAGCTACTGCATTGCTGCAAAAAGCAGCTCAGATGGGTACAACTCATCTAAGCAGAGGTACATCTCTTCAAGCACCATGTACAACATCTTGGGGACCCCACCACCACCAACACATAGCTCACGTGTCTGCAGCAGCAGCAGCTGGTAACAACACTTGTGGTACAAGTGGTTCAAGCTGTGTGCTTGAAGATGGTGCATGTGCAAGTGGACCCTTATTACCTCTACCCTTACCCCATCAACCATCATCATCTTTTATCATACATCCTGTGAATATGAGCATGATGACTATGATGATGAATGAAGATAGTTTTGCTGATGATGTGTCAACTTTTGATGATGCTTTTAGTCAAATGATGGATGCAAAGAAGGAAGAAGAAGAAGATGATGATGATGATCATGGAAATCTTCATGAGAGTCGTATGATGATGATGCATGATGATGGTTCAAAGAGTAATAATAATAATAATAATATTGGCAGTGTTGTTATGGGCAATGAAGGAATGACAAGGGATTTCTTGGGTCTTAAAGATCCCTCAGATGGTGATCATGGTGATATAGTAAGCATTGATCATACTCTTAAACCATGGCAATCAAAGTAATTATTATTATTATTATTATTAATAGTAGTAGATTAAGAGGGTTCTTACTTTTTGTTAATTAGCTTTTGCTGTTTCTTAACTTTTTTACTGTGATCCAAAAGGAAGATAACTTTTGAGCCACAATGATCCATGCATATTCTTCTTGTAACTTCACACACATGTGATGCCACTACAGACACTTTTAAATCATTTAAAGTAGGGCAAGTTAATGCATGATTTTGCTAATATTCTGATGGTCTTTGGATTTAAATAATTGGGATTTTCAATTTCAATATAATATATATACACGCATTGGATTCCTTGGTCTAGAAAGATTCCTGAAATGGTGCATGGAATAAAAATATTATCCGTGACAAATGTTGTCAAATTATATTTACATAGGAAGCTAAACATCATAGCGGAGCATTAAGATGTTGACTAGTTAAATTTTGCACTTTGTCTATAATTTAATCTGGGAAAATGGCCAAAATAGCCCGTTGACCGGGCGTTTTGCATAAATAACCCTCTTCACCGTCTTTGGAGAGACGGGACACGGCTCCCAACGTGCCTGAACCGTCTCCGAGATCGTTTGGTTTTAGATCCAATAACCAACCAACACGTGGCGTCTCTAATCCCGAGGCTGTACCGTCTCTCTCCAGACGGGTCAGAAATCTCTCCCAGACGGTTCACATTTCCCATGCCGGCTGCCCCTTCGGTTCAACCGTCAGAAAAGACGGTTCACATTTCCCCATGCCGGCTGCCCCTTCGGTTCAACCGTCTCAAAAGACGGGTCACATTTCCCCGTACCGGCTGGCCTTCGGTTCAACCGTCTCTCAAGACGGTTCACATTTCCCAAGTCCGGTGAGTCCCGATGATAGTCCGACGCTTCGGTTGTCCAGCTCAGCCCTATAAATACCGTTCTCCCGTCCCATTCTCGTCACCCCAACACCGTCTAACACTATCCACCACCCCACAACCGTCTAACACTATCCACCACCGCACCACCACCGTCCAACACCGTCTAATTCATCCAAATGGCACCGCAACGATGGACCGAAGAACAGGAAATTGCACTGATTGCGGCATGGCGTCATGTCGAAGAAAGCACCCACCAAAACAACAAATGGTGCCGTATTTTGCACGAGTACAATCGGTTGGTTGGAGGGTCAGACCGAACAACCGAGTCCCTTAGCCGGAAGTTGACCGATTTGACCACGAAGTGTCAAATCTTCAACGGGTACCACAACCGGACACTTCAGGAGGTACCCTCCAACATGCCCGAAGACGTGTCAATTAGACACTCAAAAAGACAGTATAAAAATAGGGAGCGCAAAGAATTTAAACATGTGTCTGCCTGGCAAATGATGAGGGAACATCTTAATTAATTTGTAGTTTATTAAACTTTTGTAGTAATCGAATTATTTATTTTTATTAATGCAATGAATGTTTAATTTTGTTTTTTATATTAAAGTAAATATTTCATTAAACAAACTATATTATTACAACAACAATAAACAAACTATACTATTACAATAACAATAAACAAACTATACTATTACAACAACAATAAACAAACTTCCTAAATTTACTTCCAAAGAACTAAGAACTTTGTTTGAAGTAATCGAAGTGTCTAACCAACTATTGAAGACTACATCCTAGTGTTAGATGTTTTGTCCTCCACAGCGGTGGTGGTAGCAGTGGTCTACATAGACGTTGTTTCGAATGGTGTATGTGCTCTACACAAACAAGTCCGAGACGTTTCCTCGTTTTATGTAACAATAGTTCTCAGTGTGCACACGTCGAACATCGAGACATAAATTCGGGAAACGAACGAACTTGCCTCAAATGTAGACCACCACATCATCAATCCATTCTACACGGGTTAAACCACGCGCAGATGGAACAACAATCCAAGTAGCCGTACGCAGATGAAACACCAATCCAAGTAATCGGACAATATTTTCGTAAGCCGGTAGGCTTCGGCTGGGAAAGCAAAAAACGTCATTGGTTTGGAAGATGAAAGCTTTGAGGAGAGCGGTGGGTGCAAATTTTGTTAAGTGAATTGGGGTATTTATATACACTCGTGAGACGGTTCAGACGGTAGCAAAACGGCTTAAGACGACTTGGGAAATGTGACCCGTCTTTTGAGACGGTTGAACCGAAGGGGCAGCCGGCATGGGGAAATGTGAACCGTCTTTTGAGACGGTTGAACCGAAGGGGCAGCCGGCATGGAGAAATGTGAACCGTCTGGGAGAGAGTTCTGACCCGTCTGGAGAGAGACCGTACAGCCTCGGGATTAGAGACGCCACGTGTTGGTTGGCCATTGGATCTAAAACCAAACGGTCTCGGAGACGGTTCAGGCACGTTGGGAGCCGTGTCCCGTCTCTCCAAAGACAGGGGAGAGGGTTATTTATGCAAAACGTCCGGTCAACGGGCTATTTTGGCCATTTTCCCATTTAATTTTTGTATATATTCACAAATTTGTAACTTTAGGCTGGTAACGTGCACCATCACTATTTTGCTACCATACACCAATATTCAAAAAACCGTGTTTCCTTTTTTTTTTTTTAGTAAAACCCCTATTTATTTGTTACCAAGTACTTTTTTCTTTTCTTTTGGGGATAAACATTTGGTCCCGGGTGCTCACACGGTACCGTTGTTATTGGTAATGTTATAGTTATATTTTCCTTTATCGTGGGGAATTAAACCGGTATTGTCTTAATATCGGTATTACTATCGTATTCGTTTTTATAATTTTCTTTACGTGACAATACAAAATCCATTGATGGTATTAGCAGCAAAACATTTAATTTTTAACGTTATCCTTACTGTTTTGATACATACGGAGTTCAAACTGCGTCTCACGTCAACGCATGGGTATCTACTCTAGTTCAATATCGAAGCTGATTTTGTTTTGACCATTCAAATGACTCCATATTAGACCAAGTTATGTATTGTGATAGTATTACTTTGCAATATGGTGTTCTGTATAAACATCACAATATTTGCAAGGGTGCTACTAAAGGTATCCATTCACTCACAAACATGAGTGTTGGTACTGATATTACTCTATCCTAGAATTAATTAACGTACTTAAGTATCCTTACTGTACGTCGACATAAACTCCCTAATTATTCAACCTAAATACTCACATGTGAGAATAAACCCTCACCACTTGGGTGAAGAAGATTTACCAATACTGCCTTTGTATCAAAGACCACTTAACTACATGTGGATCTTACTATATATAGTATGTTTCAAAACAGTTGTTTACATCAAAAAAATAATATAGATGTAACTCATTACGCTTTCTATACTACTTGTAGAAAACTTTTTTTATAATTGAAAGGTAACACTATATCATACATTTAAACAAAAATTATAGAAGTTTTTTAAATTTGTGTGAACTAATTATCTAATAATTAGTTATTGTACGTAGAACGGATATTGATTTTCTATCATAACAAAAGTCAAACTTCTACAACTTCAAGCTCTATATATTGATGATTCAATATCTTGTTAATTTCCGTTTAGTATGTGCGCATTAGGTAACAGAGTTTTTCGGTATAAGACCATACGTAGTGGGAGGCTTTATATATAAAGCCCCCTTTCTGATTGGTCCACGTGGCTGCTGAGTCAGTATGGAGAGATAAAGTGAAAAATGAGTGTAGTGGTAGGGGCTTTATTTATAAAGCCCCAATTAATATTTTATTTTAACTTTTAAATTAAAATAATAATAAAATAGAGAGAGAGTGTGAGATGGCAGCCATTAATTCGAGGGGACAAACAACATCAGGCGTTATATTAATGGAGCCCCCCTTGATTTTGGTAAAATAGAGCCCCCCTGTTTTGGTGTTGGGGGGCGCTATTTTTTTTTTCTTCAATATAACGCTCGACTACAACAGGCAGTCTAATAGTTATAACTTGTGTTTTTTTATATGCACGAAAACATGACAGATGTTTCTGCATTCTTAAATTTGGGTGCCCGAACATGTAAATTACCTTTTTAGTAAATTATTTTTCTACAGTATTATGAAAAGACTTAGCAATCTTTATAAAAATTTAAAATTAAATACTTTAACTTATTTAATTGTTACTTTAAGGATTGATGTAGGTATGATTAAGCCATGATCTATCATAAAGTAGTAGTAGGAGTAAAACTTTTATCAAGGAAAATAGAAAAGCCAAAAAGCAAATACTGGAAAGTGATGCTACTTGTCCCTCCAATGCAATTTATATATGAATCATTATTCATCCTTTTCTAATTTCATTATTACTTCAAAATTATTATGGTGTATTCTTTTTTTTTCCTTATAAATAACAATGGTGTATTCTTTTTTTTTCCCTTATATCAAGTTTAAACAACTATAAAAAACCGAACAAAAAGTCAAAAACATCTGTCCTGACAAGTTGGTCTAGTGGTTAGTCACTTGGTTTCTTTTTTTGAGGATCCAACTTCAAATTCCACTGGCGTCACTTTGAAAGATATTATGGTGACGAAGTTTAGAACTGCTCCTATTCAGAGGTTGCCGATTCAAAACAGAGGCAGACCAGGTTTTACCATAGTGGACCTTTAGGTGGGCGGGTTTTCCCCGGAACTGATGACTTGATGGCTTGGGTATGTATCCAACTCTGACCGTTATGGAGGAGGGGATGCATTTGCTCGATTGGAGGTATCCCAAAATGCTTATTCGATTGCCTTAAAAAAGGAGTCAAAACATCTCGTGGGGGAATAATGCTGATCTTAATTTTATTTATAATGCGTTGGTGAAGAATGTTTTTATTTCTCTCTCTTAGTTCCTTGTTAAGAGGTGTTTTATAAAAGTTTCTTTTTGATGAAAAAAAAAAGACTGAATTATTTAGTTTATTCATTTGATATACTCAAACAGTCAATTCGACATGCCTAAATTCTTTAAAAACATTTACATATTTTTAAGTATTGGAAAAATAACCTTAGATGCCAATTTTGTCAATTGACAAGCTTTTGGTCTTTAAGTTCCATTTTTTTCAAGGACGACAAAAAATAAACATATATACAAAAGAAAAGAACCAGTACATATTAAAAGAACTTGCAATAGTGTTAAAGATCGAACTTTTGATATGTGTAACTAAACGACAATATTAAAATGTTCATGAGGGTTAGGGATTATATAACCAAGTTCAACATAAGAGCAGGGGCGGATGTAGCTTGTTAGCAGGGGGTGTGGACGTTGCGCCTCAACTTCGCGCGCGTAGTAGAAATTTAGTGGAAAATTTGGTTTTTTTTACGAAATTTGGAAAACGTTACTAATAAAATGAAAAACGTTGCTAATGAAAAATTTTTCTAGATCTGTCACTGCATAAGAGCAACTAATTGTTTAACGAGAAAGAGAACTCACCATTGAATATGATACCTATTGTTGCTTTTGAGTTTTTTGGAATGCTACAAACCCAAATCAATAAATATTAACAACACATATGTAGGGTTGGTTATACTATAAAGACTACAAAAAATAAAAAGGGTGAGAAGTCACTAAAAAATGACATGTGTCCAAAAGATTAACAAGAGAGAGGGATAATTTTGTCAAAAACATATGCACATGCAAGTCACATGCCATTTCCACCTTCATTTTTAAATGTCCGCAACTTTTTTATACGTTATCCTTTTTTTAAAAAAAATTATACCATAAAATTGAGCGTCTTTTTATCTTTAATATGAGTACCATATTGTTATACTTTTGAAAAAAATAATCAAAACCCACTTGCGTACGACACAATGGAGTGTAAAACACAATGAATACCAATTAAATATAGGGTATAAAACACAATCAAGAGTCTAGTAAAACACAATGGACAACATACTAAAGACACAATGAATAAAAGACTAAAACACAATGAATACTTTTGAAAAAAAAGTTGAAAACCCAATTGCGTAAGAAACAATGGATGACATACTAAAGACACAATGAATAGAAGACTAAAACACAATGAACACTTTTGAAAAAAAAAAGTTAAAAACCCAATTGTGTAAAACACAATGGACGACATAATAAGGACAATGAATACTTTTGGAAAAAAAGTTAAAAACCCAGTTGCGTAAGACACAATGGAGATAACGTAAAACACAATGAGTACTAATTAAATATGCAATGAACAATATGGTATAAAACACAATGAACAGTCTGATAAAACACAATGGACGACATATAAAAGACACAATGAACAGAAGACTAAAACACAATGAATAATAGACTTAAACACAATAAACAACATAATAAAACACAATGTACACCTAAATACAAAACTCATTTGCGTAAAACACAATGAAAAACATACTAAAAACATAATGGACAAAGTTAAATCATGTGTAGACTAAAAAAACATAAATAACATATTTATAAAGCACACATACATAATATAATACAATGAACGAGCAGAAGACACAACGGAGAAGAAAACCCATTTAGCACGAATTTTTTTTTTCAATTTTAATGTAGCAATGTGGTACTCATATTAAAGATAAAAAAACACTCGTTAATATGGTGAAATTTTTTTGAAAAAAAAAATGTCGTATGAAAAAGTTATAGACGTTTTAAAATGATGGGGGGAATTGACATGTGCATTGCATGTGGAGAGAGAAAGTCAACAAATGTGGTTTTCCTTTTATGCTCTTCCTCTAATTTATTATTTATTTTTTTCAATCAAACTAATCTCAACCCTTCAAATATATGATCAATGGATCACAATCCTTCTCACCCTTTCTAAAAAAAGCATCTTGTGTATTTGATCCTAACCCCACATATGAAATGTTACAAACCCGAATTAAATATAAAGTTTAAGAAATGTGTTCAATTCTTCATGAATTAAAATTAAAATAGGATACTGGTTTGTTTTTAAATACACCCTTCAAAGAAATAATTAAAAATTCCAGATGCCTTTTTCTACCCGCCAGACAACGTCGCCCTGGCCCATCTCGGCCCAGACTCATTCCCGCAAGGCCCAGACTCATTCCCACATATGAAATGTTCCAACAAAACTTTTTTTTTTTTTTTTTTTCAACGGTGATATATGAATAACCGAACCTAGCAGTTACTAATATTAAATTGCTGATACTTTTATCTTTTATAAATTTGCATAACCTATTATCTCAGTTGGCTCTAGCATGCTATTATATGATACCGAAGATATAAGTAGTACAGTATATAGTTACTCACAAATTTGATGGTGATTTTAGTTTCATCAAGCACATGGGGTAATAAAAATGAGAAATTAGAATAACCACTCAATGAGTTAGGAGGTGTCGAGTGCACACTTGATCATGATATAATTTAGGGGTATTATGGAAGCTTAATGGTCATAAGCCCCTAGACCATGGGGGATCCAAGTGCCCCCCTACAGGGTTCAAGGCAACATCCCAATGGGGTCCAGTGCGCCCATGGCCAGGTCAGTAGTAACAACGCGCTTGCTTTGGAGTTTGGTAAATCTATTCTGTTGGATCATTGTTTCTTGTGGCGTGTGATATGAATCTTTTTTATGACTTGTAATTATGAGTTATTGCGAGGAAACTACTTCCTAAAATTGTTCATCTTGTTTATAACAATGTAGGTCCTATAATTATGATTCAGGACCTCATGTAGGTAAAGGCGTAAATCCATAATTGTATCTCAGTTTTTTATTAAAAACTATTTACCATTTGGTCACTTAGACCTTCACAAGTCACAAACTTTTCAACACATGTAGATTGCGCTTGCAGATTGAAATTGATTCATTTCGATGCATCATTTGTTTAGCTTTGCTCGGTGACATCTTGAGATGAAATAATTTTGTAAGTTGATGATTATGGTAATAAATGTTCTTTTTTTAGCATCAGAATGTTGTATTCATCTCAACTATGTTATTATAGATCTCAGTAACCATGATTCAACCCATAATCATGAAACTAAATAATAAGAACAAGAACGAGGGATTAACTCCAAATAAACTTTTATATTGATAATCAAGATACATGAAACGTACAAACTTAATATCCAAGACCTATATATACTTGATGAACAGACACCATCCAAACCATTGCGACCCTTGTTTAATCGTTGCGTCCCTTTTGTTTGGCGCCCTTCCAATAGACATGTCCCTTGGCCCAACTTCCAATTATCTAGATGCATGTATCTCTCACTTTTATGGTGTGGTGGTTACCAACTTCTAGACACGACATAGTACATCCTTATAATAACACATAACTTCTAAATACAATCTAAACATACTTTAAACTATTGTGACAACCTGCACCCTTCACTTTTCATAAATGTGCATAATTGGTTCCTCAACTATTTCAAAATTTTCATTTTTAACCCTCGTATTTTAATAGGACCAAAATTCACAATTTAATAAAACTTATATTTTTTATAAGTAAAAGTATGCACGTTTTATACTCACATCTACACCCGAGCACGTATGTTTTAGACCTTGATACTCAAAGCCCTTAATTTTCGGTCCTAAAACAACTTAGAAACCGAAGGAAACAAGTCCAGAACTTAAAATTGATTAAATTAGAAAAAAAAAATATTTTTTTAGCTCTTGCGGTCCGCGGAGACAGTCAATCAGTCAAAGTCCCAGTCAAAGTCCTAGTCAAATTCCTAGTCAAAGTCCTAGTCAAATTCCTAGTCAAAGTCCTAGTCAAATATTCAATTCATCATAAAACCTTACTTTATGGTGTTGACCAATTTTAATGGCTAATTGAATCCAAAACTAGTATAAAAACCCACCTATGACCCATTACACTTTGCACCTCTAATTCAATTGTTTCAATTCGATTAAACTCTCCCTCATACCTTTCTTCTATAGTATATTACTTCTACATTTGAAGCTTTGATTATAAGCTCTTGTAATTGGCGAATTGGAAGCTTGATATTTTTTTCCTATTCGGTTTCTTTTCTTCTAAATTGGACTAGTTTCGTTGTTGAACCTTTGGATTGCTCGCATTTTCACGCTCGCTTAGTCATCTAGTCATTTGGCGAATGTGAGTATTTCCTATCCCCTTTTTGTCTTTATTCACTTTTGGGGTGTTACATGTACATTTATACAAAATACACATACAAGTTCACATTTTTACAATACAATTCTAGTACATTGTGCATTTGCTTACATACGTGCTTTATGCTTAGACATTACATGTAGAATACATTTGTACTTAGTGAAATCATTAACCATGTACAAGCCGACCTTAACATTGGATAACGCTATTGGATTGACAACCCGCCTAGGTTGATTCTCCCCTTTTTTCATTGGAGAATCCATGGTCATTGTTAAGTTATTATCCAGTTCTTGGATAAGTACACCGCCGTTCATTTAGTACATTTATACAGTCACAGGATTGATTTCGCTCATTTGTATGATACATAGTTTACATAATTGCACTGTAGCTTTGCACTTGAATTGTATAACATTTTCCAACTTACTATATATATTAAAACTAGGAATGCTCACCAACATTTCATATGTTGATAAAACTTATTTTGTACATGTTTCAGGTGCAGTTTGATCTTAGTACTATAGCAATGGACTTTAGTACTTGCTTTTAATAAGTTATTTCGAAATTCATGTTTCATTCAGACTTTGTATTTTTTTTTCATTTCATCTATGTAAGACAATTTAAATTATTCAATAATATATTTACATTTTAGTACCATGTGCTTTTGAACAATCGTCACTACGTGACACCTCGATGATTCCGCCATCGATTGGGGTGTTACAACTATTTACACTTCTAGCCTATTAATTTTGTAAAAAACTTTGATCACACAATTAGAGGCCAACAGTTATATAACTATTTAATTTACAGATGGGGACACTTGAGATATTCTCACTAAAGGTCTAAAGATTGGCACTACTTTTCGAACCATTTAGTTATTAATGGGTCGAATTCGCCCAAAGTTACATAACTATTTGAAATACAGAACACTGATCACTAGTCATTTAAAGCTATTGAACCTGAGAGCCTGATTTCAAGTGCATGATAGAGCCAGGTTTATCTTATATGTCTTTCAGTTTTTATAGATATTTTTCTCTTTTTTTGTGATATTATCAACAACTTTGTTTTTCTTATAGGTTGAACAATGGGTCGTATTAATTAATACTTGGTTGATAGCAAGGTTAAATAAAAATGAGAGAGAGTGAGAATAACCGATGTAGAAACCAATATCCGAAAAGAAGTGCTGATTGGGGATCCAACTGACCTTGGGATGGATTAACAGTAATTATTCAATTAAGTGGTGTGTTTAAGTTGCGCACTTTTGCTTAACTTTGAGATGCGCATTACCGCATACTCTAGAGGTGACTGTTCTCGCATAACTGTAAAAACGATTTGTGTTCTCGTTGTTAAATTGATGGTCTCCCAAATCGGTAAGCTCACCTTTCAACAATAAGGGGAGGATCACCCGAGACTGTGGTACTTTAACCCCGAAGAACCCGCCTCCCAATGTTGTAATAATGACATCAGACTACTTTAGACTTTTGTGAATAACTTGCCGGCGGCCAGAGCATGGCCGAAAAAGCTACCACTTGACCTCATAAAGGAGTCGTGGCCAACCAGCTCACGCTCATCCATTACTAGAATTATTTTTCTTTTCAAATAGACCATGAAGCTAAGTCGCATGACCAAGTCTTGGCTTATCACTAGGACCAAGTATAAAGACCGTACCGATCCTAAGTGAGATTCTGATAATAGAGGATCACGCCACTAAGTGTGAGTGTTTCCAAACACAAATGAGCTTAATCACTACTCGTGGAATTAGGTTAGCTTACAAATGCATGGGTTGTTACACACCATGGGTACACTCATAAGTCCTTCCAATTCTTATCAAAACACCCACAAGACCAAATACTAAGTGATAGTTTAATTAATTCATCAAACAAAGTTTAAAGTAGAAAAAATTAAATGAGAACACAAAACACCACTAAATAAATAAAAGCCATATAATCCATACCACAGTAGTCTTCACCCTAGCAACACCTAAGAATCCTAGCCAAAGATTGGCATTACAACATTTACACTAACTTGGTTTTTCAAAGAAAACATAGTGATGGTTTCTAGAGGATTAAAAGGGTTTTCGGGATGATTTGAAGTGATTTCTCTCAAGCTCTCACTCTTGTAGTTTTATGGAGTGATCCCAAGATCCAAAGGTCACTTAAAAGACCCTGAGATGGCAGAAATGTGGGAGAGATTCGGGTGGAATGGGATAGAAGGGGTGGATGAGGGGATACCAAAGTGTGTAGTGGAGATATCTATTTATAGGCATTTTAGGGCCTGCACGCCCGTGCAACAGGTTTTGGCACGCCCATGCTCGACAACAGGTACTGTTATAGAGTCCTTTCGCGTAGAAATCATCTGTTGTCAGGGGTTGCATGCCCGTGCCAAAGGTTGGCACGCCCGTGCATGTCAGTAACGCACGGATGTCTATCAGTCTTGGTCTGTTGGAGCCTTGGGGAACACGTTTCAGCTGGCACAACCATGCAGAAGGGTGTGCACGTCCGTGCAACCCTGTAAGGTTGACTTTTTCCCTTCTGATGACTTGGAAATGTTGACTTGTTGACCTGGGACAGGTGCACGGCCGTGCACTGCCTGAGCGCGGCTGTGTTGCATCTGAATCAACTTCAAAAGTCTTCTATTCCTTGCCTTTCTTGCCGTTTTTCTCTTATTTTCACTATTTGGCCTCAAAACCTGCAATTATCAACAAAAGAACGTAAATCATGATAAAACCAAGATAAAAGCATGATTTTGGGTGGAAACCGAGTGAAAACACGTGTGTAAAACATGTTAATTTTTTGGCACATCAACGACCAAGACGACCATGCCAAACATTAGGAGATTCAACCAAATAAGCAAAAGTAGTAGCATTCTTATTCATATTCTTAGTAATAGCCACTACGTTGAGTTTGAATATACCATTCTGGGCATAGCCCTTACCAACAAACATACCACACTTACTTAAAACAAATGTAACACCCCAACCGATGGCGGAAACATCGAGGTGTCACGTAAGAATGATTGTTCAATAGCTCATGGTACTAAATGAAAGTTGAATAATATTAAATAATTTACAATTCATCTTACAAGTAAAGATTACAAAAGTTGATTAATATAAACTAGGTCCAAAGCTCCTATGTGTTCCAAGACTTGTACAACTTCCAATAGCACATAAACCTGAAACATGTTAAGTTGGAAAGATGAGGGGGTCAACTATAAATAGTTGGTGAGAATACATAGGTTTTGCATATAGTTGAAAACAATATGTTGTATAGCAATCATAGTTGAAGTATAATAATGAGTAATCATAGAATATGAGTCCGACATGTAACAATGCGTCTTTTGTACAATCAAACCTTGTGTCGACTGAGACCTAACTCGCAAGTTAGTAAAAGTGTAACTGTTATCGATCATCCCTGAATTTATGCGGGGGGATGGGTTTGTCAGACCTATAGCGCTATAATCTAAACAGGCGGCTTGATCAATGTTAATGATTGTACTGTGTCTTTTTGTTACAGTCAAATGATAGAATGAGTAAATGATAGTGTAATTGAATCACAAGTAAGAATGAATAAATGATAGTGTATAATATGTTTAAACATGTTTCACCCCAAAATGTAAAACAGAAAAAGGGGCTATGTAAACTCACCTAGATTATTATAACGAACTTGCAAAAAGTCAAAGGGAACCAACGAATTATGCTTGCGCCTTAACGGTGGAACTTGGAAGCTAAACGATGAATAACCCATGCGAGTCGAATAAAGTTTCAACCCCTTCAATTGCTAAAGTGGCGTCCATCAACACTGTAAGAATCGAAAAGGTGATGGTAATGACGAGCGATTGGGTGTTGGAATGGTGGTGGTAAGGTGGTTGATTATTGGAACGGTGGTTCCATCGAAAACAAAGGGCAAGCCGAGAGGTGGTGTGGGTTTTGTAGTCGCATAGAAGTTATGGTGAGTCGTGAAGGTTCGACAGTTTTGTTTTGCTAATATAATCACCAACGCGTTTTGGGGCTTAATGTTAGTGGATGAGAGGAGAACTCCACAGTTAAGCGTGCTCAGGTGGGAGCAGTTTCAGGATGGGTGACCTCCTGGGAAGTTTCCACCGGGGCACCCAAAAACAAATTCGTGAGCTCTGGGTGGGCAAAGCGGACAATATTGGTGGTGAGAGGGGCAGGGTGTTACAGATGGTATCAGAGCCACTCCTGTGCCATTCGGGATGGTGGGTGCATACCTCATCAGGGACGATGAGACTCTAACAGGGGGTGAATGTGACACCCCAGGAAAATCCCACATCGGCCGTGGCCAAGAGAGATCCTTGGTTCATAAGTAATGTTTTGCCTCTTAAATCACCAACGCGTTTTGGGGCTTAATGTTAGTGGATGAGAGGAGAACTCCACAGTTAAGCGTGCTCAGGTGGGAGCAGTTTCAGGATGGGTGACCTCTTGGGAAGTTTCCACCGGGGCACTGAAAAACAAATCCATGAGCTCTGGGTGGGCAAAGCGGACAATATTGGTGGTGAGAAGGGCAGGGTGTTACAACAAACTTGTCACTCTCAAAGAGTAGAGGAAAACTAAACTTATTAAGCAACCAACCGACACAAGACTTTTACGCAAGTCGAGAACATAAAGCACATTGGTTAAAGTGAGCTCTTTTCCAGGGGTTTCGGCAAAGCAGGTCGGATAATTCTCTTTTCGTGTAACGCAAAGGCCATGACATTGCATATCTTCTTATTTATATTGATGACATAATTCTCACTAGCTCCAATGGCAGTCTACGACAGAGGTTAATGAGCAATTTAGCGGGTGAGTTTGCTATGAAGGATTTGGGTTCCCTTTCTATTTTCTTGGTATTCAAGTTCAACGTGATGGTAATTATCTCTTTCTTTCTCAATCGGCATATGCGAAAGACATCATCCATCGCGCATCAATGGACTCGTGCAAACTTGTAGCCACACTAGTCGATACTCAGCATAAGCTCAGTGCTGACACATGTCCCCTACATGATGACCCTTCCACTTACAGGAGTTTAGCAGGTGTTCTACAGTATCTGACTTTCACATGTCCTGATCTTTCCTATGATGTTCAGCAAATTTGCATGCACATGCATGCCCCTAGGGAAGCTCATTGGAACACCTTGAAGCGTATTATAGTGTATTGGTTTTTAATAGTATTAACCCTAACTTTTATGGTCGCTCTCTTTCAACCATGGTATGCAGTAGTTTAAGAATTTATTTTTATTTATCTTTACTTTTATTTTAGCAACTTAAAGCTGAGTAGGGGAAGTCGTGTCTTTGGGTTCGATACTCGGTACTTGTTTGTGTCTATAGTACACTTGATAGGTACACTTGCCTATTGTGTGGGTTTAGAACGTTCAGCATTTATCGTTTTATTTTATAAATTTAAAACTTGATAAGTGTCTCATCTTAAAGTTTTAACTTAATTTCCTTTTTCCACCAAGTTTTTGGCATTCCCACTGGGAACTTGCCATTTTAAGAAAAAGAGGTTTAAGTGCTTTAATCCACACGACATCAGTCGTGTTAATTTTAATTTGATGCGTCGTTTGATTAAGTTATATTACATACCAACTTTTGCCAAAGACTCTAAATCAAAATGTAAAACATGTGTTGAAGCCAAACAAACAAGATCATCATTTAAATCGGTTAATCGAATAACTGAGCCCCTCGACTTGATTCACACTGATGTTTGTGATTGGAAATCGATTCCCACTAGAGGTGACAATAAGTATTTTATTACCTTTATTGACAACAATACGCGGTATTGTTATGTGCATTTACTTAAGAGTAAATATGAAGCAGTTGACAAGTTTATCTTGTATAAAGCTAAAGTTGAAAATCAACTTAAAAAAGAAAATAAAGCGTGTGAGAAGTGATAGGGGAGGTGGATTTGTTTCGCCATTTGGGGATGAATGTGCCAAAAGTGGCATAATACACGAGTGTACCCCTCCCTATACACCCCAATCAAATGGCATTGCAGAATGAAAGAATCGTACAATAAAGGAAATGATGAATGCCATGTTGATAAGTTTTGGGATGAGCCAGGACATGTGGGGGGAGGCCACTTTGTCGGCCAATTTTTTATTGAATAAAGTTCCTTTCAAAAATAAGGATGTAACACCATATGAGTTATGGTGGGGACAAAAATCATCCTACAAATACTTGAAAGTGTGTGGGTGCCTGGCCAAGGTAATTGTTACACCTCTCAAGGCCCTTAGAATTGGGACCAAAACTGTTGATTGCATAGTTGTTGGATATGTCCATATTGGGACTTCACATCGTTTTCTTGTGCATGATTCCAAAAATCCTGATGTTCACAAGAACTCTGTCGCACCACGCCAATGGCGGAAACACGTGGCGCAACGCTCGAAAGTATATCAAAGTCAAGATTAACACAAACAATATTTAATTAGAAAAGATCAATTTATTAGAATGTCGGAAATGAGTATCCGTTACAATATTGCACAAGGCATTACTTAAAATGATGAACATTAAGTTTCAATGTGGGTATTTCCGTTTATGTTTCAACCCGAAGGTGACAATGAATGAAATCCCGACCAGTATCCGACATCCCGAATTCCACCGCACTAGCCCCATATCTATTCAGCACTTAGTTACCTGAAAGATATGTTTAAAAAAGACGTCAATATATAAAATATTGGTGAGTTCACAGGTTTTAGTTTCATAACAGCAATATTTTCACAACCATCGACTCGACTCACTTTACCGTATAATTACTTTCCCATTAAATAATTATACTAGGATCTTGTCGATCGATATTCCGTTTTTACAACATGTGCGAAACCTGCACAACTTGTGGCCTTTGTAAGGAGTAGCTAGCTCCTACAAACTATAATGATGAGCAATCCCTTGAGCCCCATAACCAACCCAAGACCAAATATAATGCCCCGCTCCAAGTCGTTCCTCGGAACCCAACGACTTAATTTCAGAATATATGCACCCCAGGCATAACCTAATGCATAATCGACGCTATCGATTAGGGGTGGGCCTTGTCAGGCACCAATAGTACTATCCAAATATTCTTTCGGTTTCATTTCCCTGAATTAATGGTTACGGAAGAGAGGACTCAACCCCGAGTGGCGATCACTGCTCAAGTACTCATCATACCACTTATCACATTTTAACCTTTGAAAACATTTCAACATGTGACAACATTTGACAACATATCTTTCCCCCAGTTAAAAACAGTAAAATGGGGCCGTGAAACTCACCTGAAACACTGTCTGGCTCACTAGGTAGATAGCATAGAGGGTCTCGCACCTACAAACGTCCTAGACGTATAAGTCACTATTCCTATAGTGCATGTGCCTTGGCAAGTTGTACACCCAACTCCCAACCACAAGTTATTCCAAATCCCGTTTAATTAAGCGCGTATCCTTGGTTTCGTTGGCGTTAGATTACCCTTTGTGTTACAAGTTATATATTAATCTTGTTAATATTTCCTTAACTTGTACCTTATTATCATCGACTCGACTTCACTTAACATATAATTATTTTCCCATTTAAATAATTATACTTAAGATCGCATCGCTCGATATAATATATATTTCAACATTCGACCCGACTCACTTTGCCACACATTTGTTTTCCCATTTAAACAAATATGCTAAGATCTTGTCGTTCGATTGTATATTCTTAACACCCGATTCAACTCACCATACCGTATATTTATTTTCCCATTCAAATAAATATACTAGGTTCTTGTTGGTACGGCATACACATATATATATCCTCGTCTACTCGTCTCGTTTTTCCTTCCCTCATATCTACTTTCCCATTAAGTAGATATACTAGAATTTTGCCGAGACGAGCGTACATATATATAAATGTGTAGTTTTTCTTGTTAAGTATATACGTTTGTTTAACGTCTTATTTGTTTATGTTATACTTTTCTCCCACGAATAATTCCCTTAACACTTAGGAAAGTGTTTGTTAGTTTTCACCCATGTATATATATATTTTACTTCCTATATATTTTCTCATCTTGCCGCAATGGCATTTTTCTCATGTTTTGTCCGTGTACGTTTCGTTAACGCGCCTTAGTTCGATATCTTAGTTTGATTAGTCAATTTTCCAAGTCTTTCCCAACATGTTTTATAGAAATATTATCCACATTTCTAACCCATGTTACTTGGAAGGTTTGTATTTTAGCCCAACTTGTTAACTTAGATGCAAAAATGCTTCCAATACTTTTATATTCCCATTTATATAAAAGTATTCATTTTTGTATAAGCTTCTCAAGTTTGCTTAACATTTTTATAAAATCTCTATTTTATAAAAATCTTTATGTTAATACAATCCATATTTTTATAACTTTCACTTTATAAAAATATACCTTTTCATACCAAAATACCCAAGTGTGCCTACTAGTATTTACCCAAATCATCCTTGGAAAAATTATTACTTATACTTTTGACACCAAACTTTCCATTATTGCATCTTTGGACTAATAGTTTCTAAAATATCCATTTTAGTCCTCTAACTCTCCAAGTTACAATATTAGTCCCTTAACTTCCAAATGTTGCATTTTTCCACTCTAACTTCCAAAGTTAACATTTTTCACTCAAAATAGTAGACTTTAAAGATCCATCTTTTTATTGGTAAGTTATTTTTGTATCAAAACACTTCTATTAGTCTTATATTTCATATATAAGACTACTTGTATGTGCGTTTTATGTATTTGCCCATTATATCAAAATATCAATCTTCTAAGTAAGTAAACTTTAATTTTTCATCTTCTTTATTCTTGAACTTCTAACATGTTCCATCATTTATTATGTCTTAAATGATCATGTTAAGATGATTAAAGTTACTTTTTAACACATTCAAGTTTATTCTACAAATCATACTCGAATCATCATCCTACTTAACGTATGTGTAGATTTTATACATTCTCATGAACACTACATTATCATCATCAAATCCACGATTTAATTACATATCTTTAATCATTCATTTTACACATGTAAAACCTATTAAAGATTATGTTCAAACCACCTTTTAAACCCTTCATGTACAACTTGCTTCTAAGAACACATACATGAATAATAATAATCAAAAACAAGGTTAAGAAGCTTACTACTAGCACAAGGCTAGGGAAGACAAAACCTTTGATTTTGAGAGGGGTTTAGTGTGTTCTTCCTTAATGGTTAAGCTCCAAGCTTGAAACACACAATAGGGGTTTGGATGAATGGATGTTTGGAAGTGATTTAGAAGTGTTGAACTTGAAAGAATGATGTGTGTGTGTGTGCAATACCTCACGGCCAAGGAGAAAGGAAGAAGAGAAGTTTTGCTTTGTTTTCTTCAAATGCCCAACACATGTTATATAATCTCACCATATCTTCCATGGATTGCATGTGATCTTACTAAAGATTTAAGAGATATGTGTAGTACAAAAATTGATTCTTGGATGGATATATAAGGGTGTTTGGCCGTGAGTTATTGGAAGAAAGGAAGGATTTGGTGGGTTTAACTTAGATATGGTAATCCTTGTGCAATCTTTTCTAGATTTAAGTAAATCTCAAGTGTGCAAGTGTGATCTTAGTGAATGATTTGGTGTTGTCTCCTTGTGGCCCCTTGGCCGATTTTTTTTGGACAAGAAAGCAAGGTATAGGCTTGCTTTTTGTACTACCATATCTTACACACTTGATCATCCATGCATGCTTAATCTCTTAGATTCATAGGTTATTATTAAAAGCACAATGCAAGGGTATTACAAAGGCCCTTAGGCCGGCCCCTTTGTGGGTCTAGGTGGGGTCCACAACTTCAAACATTTACCCAATATTTGTTATGTTTAATCCCCCGTCGTTCGGGTGTCGTTCGGGTATTTTTCGGGTTTTAATTGCGCATTGTTCGAACATTAAAATACCTTTAATAACCCTTAAATATAGTCTAATTTAAGCGTTGATTGGTTATTTAGGCCTTTACCGGGTGAAATTATGAGTTACGCGCGTATCGGGTGCGGTACGCGCACTTTATTCGTTACCGGGAGATTTGTATAAGACGTTTCCACTTATGGTTTTGGAGTTCCAAAACTCATTATATTTTGTGAAAATACCCTTTATTTTATATCCTGGGTGTCCGGGATCCTTTTCGTTTATTTAATTATTACCGGGTAATTGCCAACGTCCATACCGGATAGCTTATTTACACATGATCCAATCATGCTTTACCATTAAACGTATGCATTCCTATGCACTATTTGGAAATTGCTATCTCCTAAGGCCTTGATAATTAAATCACACATAATTGCGTTTAATTACGTTAATCATATACTAATTGATTTGTACGGAATTACCTTATTTTTGCCGGTTGTTACAAACTCCATAATAGAAACAAGGCCAGGAAATGCAACTTATTTTGAAGAGGAGTTCCCAATGTTAGAACAAACTCATGCGAGTTCATCAACAATTGTTGATAAGTTTTTTTCAAAATGAAACCCATGAACAATCAGAGGCTGGAGAAGTTGGGCCAAGAAGAAGCAAAAGGCAAAGGATTGAAAAATCTTTTGGGCTTGATTTTTTTTATCTACATGATTGAGACTGAGCCTCAAACCTATCGAGAAGCAGTCACCTCTTCAGATGGACCTCAATGGAAAGAAGCCATCAAAAGTGAGATTGATTCTATTTTACAGAATCATACTTGGGAGTTAGTTGATCTTCCATCAGGGTGCAAGCCACTTAGATATCGATGGATATTCAAGATAAAGATGAAAGCTGATGGCTCTGCTGACAAGTATAAGGCAAGGCTCGTAATCAAAGGGTATAGACAAAAGGAAGGTCTTGACTACTTTGACACGTACTCGTCTGTGACTAGAATAACCTCTATAAGACTGGTTCTTGCAATTGCAGCTTTGAGAAATTTGGAAATACATCAAATGGATGAAAAAACTGCATTTCTAAATGGGGAATTAGAGGAAGAGATTTACATGGAGCAACCTGAGGATTTCTCTACTCCTGGATAAGAAGGCAAAGTATGTAAACTCGTCAAGTCACTGTATGGCTTAAAGCAAGCTCCAAAACAATGGCACCAAAAGTTTGACCAAGTTATGCTTAACCATGGTTTCAAAATAAATGAATGTGACAAGTGTGTCTATGTGAAGGACACTTCTAAAGGTTATGTAATCTTATGTCTTTACGTGGATGATAAGCTTATCATTGGGAGTGATGACAAGATGATCGGATCTAGTAAAGACATGTTGAAAACGAGATTTGACATGAAAGACATGGGTCTAGCTGATGTAATTCTTGGAGTGAAGATTGTTAGAACCCAAACTAGTCTTGTGTTAAGTCAATCTCATTTTGTGGATAAGATCCTTGAGAAGTTCAATTCGGAGGACACAAGTATGGATCAAACTCCGAATGGTACCTCTCAACATTTGTCAAAGAATAGAGGAGAGGGTGTTGTTAAATTGGAGTATTCAAGGATTATTGACAGTTTGATGTATCTCATGTCATGCACAAGGCCAGACTTAGCATATGCTGTGAGCAGGCTAAATAGATATACTAGTAATCCTAGTGTTGAACATTGGAAGAGCATGACAAGATTGTTAAGGTATTTGAGATACACGATGAATTATGAACTGCATTATGGCTAAGATCCAACTTTTGTGGAAGGATATAGTGATGCCAACTAGATATCCGATATGAAAGATTCTAAATCCACAAGTGGTTATGTGTTTACCCTTGGAGGAGCAGTTATAGCTTGGAAATCGTCCATGCAAACTCTTATAGCTAGGTCCACAATGGAATATGAATTTATTGCTTTAGATAAAGTTGGAGAAGAGGTAGAGTGGATACGTCAGTTTTTGGAATATATTCCAAGATGGCCCAAGCCTGTGATGGCTATTTGCATACATTGTGATTACCAGTCGGCAATTGGTAGAGCTCAAAGTGCAATGTATAATGGCAAATCGAGGCACATACGACGTAGGTATAATATGATACGATAACTACTCTCAACAGGGGTTATCAATATTGACTATGTGGAGTCAAATGATAACATTTCGGATCCGGTTCCAAAAGGCTTAAGCAGAGAGGCAGTCCACAGGTCGTCAAAAGGAATGGGACTAAAGCCCTTGGAGTAAGTTTGTACAATGGAAAACCTATCCTAAAAGATTGGAGATCCCATGATCTAGGCTCAATAGGACCACCTAACTGTACGAACTAAGATCACTGTGGGGGAGTACCCCAAAACACAAAGGGAGTTGCAATCATTGATGTCAAAGGAGGTTAAGCATACGGCTTTTAATGATTTTGGTAAATCGCCTATGTTAGAGAGAAGTAGGGTCGCTTCAAATGGAATTGTGGGGAGCGCAATTCTTAGAGCTCTCGCAGAACCAGGATAGTGCTCCATGACCATAAACGGACACGAAAATGAGGGGTTAATCAGACCAGGGAGAGTAATGTGCGATATGTAATAACGTCTACGTAAAAAAGGGTTGGTTTAAGGACATCGCGTCTACTAACCGCTAGGAGACAAGTACACGTCACAAAGGACGGTTCAAAAATACCGATCCCGATCCCAAAAATACCGATCCCGAAAACTCCTAAAACCCAATACCGATACCGAAAGCATGCGGTACGGTATCGGTTCGGTATCGGTATTTTACCTCAAAATACCGATACCATACCGATTCCGTACCGATATCGATAATACTGAATCCGAAAACCTCTAAATGTGGGTACCGATACCGAACACCCTCGATTCGGTACGGGATTGATATTCGGTGTTATGTGCTCATCCCTAGTTCAAAGGGAATACCTACCTACTCTGCATTGTTTAACCGCTAAAATTTTATTGTGATACTTGAGTGTGTGGGTCGATCTCTATTCATGTGGGGGATTGTTGGAATTTTTTTAATTAAATATTATATTAATGTGTAATATAATGATATTTAATTATAAAGTTAGATGAATGAGAGATCTAAGCTTTAAGTGTGTGTGGTGAAACTTTAGTGTTAAGGAAATTTGTGCTCGTCCCACATTGGTGGAGATATAAATCATGTGTTGGTTTATATGTAGAATTATGTAGAAGAATGTATTCCTATACAACAGAACACACCCAGTGGCAGCCAGGGCGTGTTTAACACGTGTCTCAGCCATCTCGGGCTTCTCCTTTTTGTTTGTTTTATTTGTTTTATTTATCTCTTTCTGCTTGTACTTTATTTTCACTTTATGTAATATATTTGTTCTTCCTGTGTAATCTGTTCACTTTAGTTTTCTTTGTATAGTAATCCGTATGTTAATCAAATATTATTATTATTTTTTTTATTTTGTGAACGGTGTTCCTACATTGTATGTAATGAACCAACAACACATTTGGTCACTTGGTTGTGACTCGTGAACTGTTTTATCGACCACTTTGACCCTTGAGTGTGTGCACTTGGTTGTGAACTGTTTTATCAACCACTTTGACCCTTGAATTAGATAGTCCAGAACCTGAGTTCGTGGTATGTTCAGTTGACCAGTCAACGAACATTTGAGTTTGCGTCAGCTATAACATTGTTTGTCCTTATAAAGTGTTGTCTTTAATTACTCTTTGGACTTGTATGATAAACAAGCAAATGTCCCTAAATCATATGTATATTGTAATACTGTGGGACAAAGGGAATATTAAAATTAACATTTTGGTCGTAATTGGAGGCCATGATTTCAGTTTCTAGCAATCACATGTAACATGTCCGCATGTGTCGCCAATTATGCTGGATTATATAACTTTGACCTTAGGTGTCATTTTCTCATCATTTTCTATTCCTTATTCAAAACTTTTAAATTATTAGCCTTATTTATTTGATAAAAACGAAAATATAGTTCTTTAAATAACAAAAAAATGTTTACTTATGATTTTGCTGTTTGAAATATATAAATATATGTGATTAGTTAGTATTATGTACATGTTTGGGTAAACTTATTTCCCCTCCTATAACTTATTAACTTCTTAAGAAATTAATAAGGAGAAAACTAATGTTTGGGTAATGGTTTGAAAAGTACTTTTTATGCTTTGAAAAGGAGATAAGTTAGAAGTTGGAAATTGTGACTTTCGATTTTTAATTCATAATTTGTTCTTCCTGGGTTGTTGGAGACTTCTCAAAATGAATTAATAGATTTAATGAACTTGGGTTAAGAACATAGATACCGTAACTTTTTAAACGTTATGTATATCAACAAATAGACAGATGAAAAGACAGACGTAAATTTGTACTAGTGAGCAAAGAAACGGTGGAGAACCCTTGGGCCACCACTAAGGTGTTAGAAAGTTTAGAAGGTGAATGAAGGTTTAAGTTAATGAAATTATAATTTAGTGAAATTATAATTATTGAAGAAAAACTCTTTAGTAGAGTTAATTTATTTATGACATTTTATTATAGTTTTAAGACTAAAATTAAGTGTATAACTCTTCATGTTCGAGGTGGGAGGGTTTACTTCTTAGGGAGGTTCCCATCCGGGCTTGGTCTCAAGTTCGAGTCCCCCCACTCGCACTAAGGGGTGAGAAATTCAACACTCGCGTTTGGCCTGGATTCGAACTGGGGCTGAGGGGTTGTGTGTCGTTTAGATTCTCTGCTGAAACACACCTTCCAAAAAAAAAAAAAAACTTCTTCATGTGGTGAATTGAAGAAAAACTCTTAAGTAGAGTTAATTTATTTATGACACTTGATTATAGTTGTAAGACTAACATTAAGTGTCTAATTATGTTAGACTCTTCATCCACTATTGCCTCTTGTATATATTAGAGATTTTGTGTCATATACGAGATACATGGAAAAAAATACACTAAAAACTCTTGCAACACACATACACTCAAAAGTAGCAACCATGTTCCGGTTTCTTTTCAGACAAGTGGGATAGTCCGGCAATGCACCATCGCTACTGTTTCGAACCGGTGTACCCTGGGAACAGACGAAGAATCTGTTTAAAGGAATTGTGTCAAACACAAGCCCAGTTCACTTCTATGATTTCGTTTTCTATTACAGTTTATTGCAGCAAGTACAGAGACTTGGAAACCTGCGAGCTTCATGTACGAAAGGCGTACGGTGATTACAATGTAAGTTTTTCTAACATAAGGTTGACTAATCATAATTCATACATGTGAATATCATCAAGTAACTATTTCATTTGTGAGTAAGTATATTAGATAATGTTATTTCTATATAACTATGAAGTACACTCAATCCATGTTCGGGTACATTTATAGATGACTTTGAAATGTACAAACAATACATTATCTAAGAAAAGATATGTGAACACATAAAAAAAAATAGACGCATACTAGAAGGTAGCTAGTGACAATGGAAAATACCATTGTCGAACTTTATCTTGAAGAATCACCATGGGGAAAGGAGATGTGGACTTCTCAGATATAGAAATAGACATAGAAAAGAAGTGGCGGGGTCAACGTAGCTATTGATCAGAAATTAAAGCAACAAGAGTTGAGGGAATAAAAAGGAATCGGAGAATATTGATCTTTAAACATCATTAAAACCGATTGAACCATCCAAACTGAGGAAATGGCCGATTTGTCTGGGTTAGGAGTAATATGAAGTGTACATTTGAAAAGTCAACAATTTGCGGTTGGTACCGGCTACGTAAAATGAGCACAATATGGGTAGCCTACTTAGTAGAGGCTTATGCCTTTAAAAGTGGAGGTTCTAAATTCAAATCTAAACAATGATGCATTTGATGTAATTATAATGAGGGTGTAACATTAGCCGTTAAAAAAAATGATATATTTTTCGTGCCCATTATTTTTCTTCAAATATTTTTCTATTCTTTTCTTTAAATAAATAGTTAAATAAGAATATGAAGTTGAACTTTGTAAGAACAAGTTATAAATAAAAGAGTAAATTACTATTTGAGTCCCTATGTTTTTGTTGTTTTAACTACTTGAATCCAAAATCAAAATGTTTAACTATCTAAGCACCTGATTTTTCAAATTGTAACAATCTGAGCCCAATTTACTAACTTTGTTAGATTTTCTCAGTTAGTTTTTAGAAAATGACTAAAATACCCTTATTTATATTTCATTGTTATTATTATTATATTACATATATATATATATATATATACTACATATATCCACACACAGGAGAACAACAAAAACATTATCTCCCTCACCCCAACCGACCACCACCGGACCACCCACCCACCCCACCCCACCGGAACCTCTACCATAAACAACTAACCTACCCATCGGAACCTCCCCTATGCAAGTCCAGTGAAAAGATATGTACTTGCGCGTGCGCACAGATGAAACCCACACGCACGTTAGCGCAACAACATGACGTGGAGTTTTAGAAGATGGCGCACGCAGCCATAAGAAAGGACAGGTGTCACCTGACAGGAGCAGGACACACAGCCAATCAGAGGCGTGAATTCCCTGCTCCGTGATCTCCTGCCAGTACGAGGTACGAGAAAGGACGAAAAGGACAATGACAGGACACATGGACCAATTGCAGAAGGACAACGCGAGAAATGACAACGGTCGCAATAGTACAAGACAGCTGCCATTTCTCTCACAGCCAATCACAGGCCACCTCAGGGGCCTATAAATACCCCCCTTCGTCATCAGATGAAGGGATCGATTCATTAAGAGAGAATTCATACTATAAGCTGTGAGAAATAGATTATAGTCGAAACTCTGTAATAATCCAGAAATAGTGTCTTGTATTTGTCTTATCAATTAATGAGAACTACGTCTTTTCCTATATTCATACATTAGCACTGTTATACTTGGGTTGTTATATTAGTGTTTTTTCATTGACGCCATCCGTCTTTTGAGTTTTCAAGAACAGCAACTAAAAAACTTCTATTTCTCGAAAAACCAGCTATGAATTCTTTACCAGCAACGATAAACTCCCCGGTGGGCATGTCTGGCACTGGTATTGCTCAGGCAAACACCAGCCAGCCCGACAGCAACACGGAGGAGCAATTTCATGGCACAGATGTGGGCCACACTCCATCCTCCGGGACGAGGCAAACCCCATCGTTTCATTTTGCAACTGATAATGTTCAAGCTTCACCCGCTGGTCAGACCATGCCGATGGTTAGTCCGGAGGTGTGGTATGCGCAGCAAAAAGAAGCTTTGAAACAAGCATTCATAAACAAGATTAAAGAACAACAGCTGAGAGAAGCATCTCGCGCCCTGTCCTTCAGCGAAGGAAGGCCTGTCACCATATCGGAAGGGCCATCCAGAGCTGCAGGACAAATCGGCGGAAGCAATCACATCACTGATCCAACTTGGAGGGAAGACTCCGACAAGTCACAGAGTCAACGTGACACAAGCCAGTACTTGACCAACAGTGTTGATCGAGCACACTTGTTGTCTGGCGAGGACGATCTCACGCAACCCTACTACCCCCTTCATTCAGTGAAAAATCAAAGTTCACACCGCGCATCGCGCTTGCCACGCTACCCGCACGAACAAAAATCCCAAGTACTCTGGGAAAGTTCGACGGCACTGGCGACCCTGACGACCACCTAAGAAGTTTTGAAATCGTAGGGAAATGCGCAAGGTGGAGCCTGCCAGCATGGTGTCACATGTTCGCGCAGACGCTTACGGGCGCAGCGCGGGTGTGGTTCGACAGCCTTCCAAACGGCAAGATTGACAATCTGAAAGAATTGACTGATAAATTCTCAGACCATTTCAGCCAAAACAAGAGGATTGAGCGTGATTCCACAGACATCTTTCAAGTCAAGAGACGTGAGAACGAATCCATT
This sequence comes from Ambrosia trifida, assembly GCA_028751855.1. Taxonomy (NCBI): domain Eukaryota; kingdom Viridiplantae; phylum Streptophyta; class Magnoliopsida; order Asterales; family Asteraceae; genus Ambrosia; species Ambrosia trifida. Next base: position 118,038,129 of record CM054124.1, read on the forward strand.
GAGGACTACATCACCAGGTTTAATCGAGAGGCCCTGCAGATCGGACCGATCGGGTTCGAACTTATGAAAGCGGCATTCACACAAGGCGTGAGGTGTGACTCGCTGATCCGCACTTTAGCCGGATGTACAGGCATGCCCAACACTTGGGAAGAGATCATGCGCGGCGCGAAGAACTACGCCAAAACTGAGAGAGAACTCTCTGTCTGGAGCAGAATTCAAGCGCCGCAGTACACAGACACACAAGCACAAGCAGTGCGCAACAGAAATAACAGAAATGAGCGAAGGGGAAAAGGGAATGTCTGGATGAGGCTCCAAGGAGCCAACCAGACAGCGACAAAGCCCACCGCACCCCAGGAAATCCAGCACAACACGTCACTTGTGCATAAATCTGGTAGACGGAGTCACAACAACTGGACTCCTTTAACAAAAACACCAGCGCAAGTTTTAGCCACAGAAAATGTTGACTTCCCGGAACCAAAGGTCATCAAGCGAAGGGAAGGGCTAGACCATAACAAGTTCTGCGCTTACCATCAAGACATTGGCCACGATACTGACAATTGCTATCAGTTGAGACAAGCAATCGAAGATGCGTTGAAGACCGGTAAACTTGGACACTTGCTGCAAAATGTGGAGCGCAAACAAACAGCGGGCCCACCGCCCAAAAAGATAAAAAAATGTGAGTATGATGATACATAGCAGTGAGCACCGACTTCAAAAGCGAAAGCCAGAAACCACAGCAGAATGGAAAGAGCAACAAATGTGCTTCCCAGTGGTCAAAGGCGGCCCGTCCGCCACGCGGGCAATTTGTAACATCGCGTTATATTTACTTTTGCATGTATTTCAAATTCTATATTAAACAAATTTCGAGTTCGCCCTTATTCGCTTCTTGTATGTTACTGCTACCCATTCATGACGAGTCGTCATTATAGTTTATCTTATTCAATTTAGGCGTTATAACAAGAAACTCATTTAATTAAGATCTTAATATATATATATATATATATATATATATATTTAAATAAAACATATATATATATATTTTAATAATAATATTTTCGTTAAAAAAAGAAAAGAAAAAAATGTGACCACCTAATCTTTTTTAGTTGACTTCTATCTCAAAAACAACAATTACAATATGTGATAATTTATGTTCGTTCCTTTCTTTCAAAAAGAAATACAATGAAGTCAACAACAAGAGATTTCGCTAGTTAAACTACAGATCTAATCAAATTGTTTTATGATTAATAGTTTATTATATAAATGATGACTAGTAACGCAACACACAAATACATGTCTTAGTCTACCTACTTAATTACCGTCATTAGGTGAATTATTCATTAGAAAAACAAACAAATATAAATTCCACACGTTATTATATTTAATTTCCACTAATCATCCCATGTTGGATTTGGTAACAACTAAATTCCTAACCACCCTAATAATTCCATTTAATACCCAACCACATTACCCCAACTATAAATACCCCTTCTCCTTCACTTCCTAACCCTTTTTCATCTCAAATCACTCCCAAATCTCTCTAATATTCAAGCTTTTCAAGCAAAAAAATTCTGCACAAAATTTGTAAGATGAAAAACATTAATCTCTACTTTTCTTCCACTTTATCCACCTCTCCTCTTCTTCTAACCCATTGGGAAAACCTCTAGGACCTTACATGTCACACCCTCAAATTCCACGTGCGGGGTTTTACCGCGAGGCGCGTGACACACCAGGATCTCAGTCAACGATCACAATAAACATACAACAAACATGCATTCATAATTATATTTTAAACCAAAATATCATGCTTTGAGCTGTAAACCAGCAGCGGAAGCATTCTTGTTTACAACCAAAAGACATATCATTGTTTACAAAGACATTGTTTAATATGTTTCAAAATAATAGACGCCGTGCATGACCTCGTGCGCCTAGTCCGATAACCGCTACCTTAGCGACCTGAGAAAACATGCCAAAAAAATGTCAACATATAATGCTGGTGAGTTCACAGGTTTTCTTTTATAAAGTGTTGTCACAAGTTTTACAAAGATCATTCCCGTTAATACTATGTCATGAGAACGTTAGCTAGACGTTAAGTGTTTTTACTACTACGGTTGGGAACCCATTACTAAACGTGTCCAAAAGTTGATACCAGCCCAGATTGACTGGGCTACCGATGCCTCGGTAACCCGATAGGTAGAGACAATATGCACCCGCCCGGCCCCGCCGTCGAGTGGGGTTTGTGAGGCCCAATAGATCTATCCACATTTCCCTCATTGTGCGTGCCAGCACATTCATGGTTTCCCCCTGGGACTTTCCATAAAAGCCGTATAGTAACATAAAGTGCCCATAGTATAACATGACCTTTAAATAGTTCGTACAAAGCATGTTTCTCCCCCCCAAAAGCAAAACAGTAAAAGTGGGGCTGTGAAACTCACCTTGGTTTGCGTTACTTGAAAATAGTTAAGTGATTATGTTATGATAGCCCCAGATAGCGGCGACCTATCATAAGATGCGTATAAGTATTGGACTAATAACCCGCAGGCTAACTAGTCCCCGAATGTCCAGACCGTGACCATAAACGTTTGAAAACACCTTTAACTGTTAAACCGACCGTGCCAGACAAGACCCGACATCCCATTGGTGACCCGACATCCCACGTGTTAGATAAATGCAAGACATCATGCAACATATGCAATTAAACACTTAGCACGCGCAACAATTCACCTAGTCTAGCATAATGTCCAATTAACGCATAAACAGGTCCGAACACGTCTTACTAAGTCATTGGGTGTATCCCGGGGTTCCTAACATGTTCCTAGGTGTCAAATCGTGTTCCGGGATGTCAAAACGCGTTCACGACAGCAGCACATGCGATTAGGAAGGTTACACGCGAGTAGGCATTAGCCTATAGGCGATTAGGGGCCTAATCGCCTGATGTATCAGGCGAGTAGGGTCCCAATCGCCCCTAATGCTGCATAATCGCCCCCAGCTCAGGCGATTAGGATGCCTAATCGCCTGCAGCTGCTGTACAACGAGTTTTCGTGCGTTAAACCCTCCAAATCAGATCCGAAACATGCAACAACACCCAATATCAAACCTAAATCATTTACCAACCCATTTCAAGCAAAAACCCCCAACATATCACTGATCTAGCATGTTCTATGCAATTATTTCCTAAAATGGCAAAGTACTAGGTTTCTTCTACCAACCTTATCTTTCCTTAAATGGAAACAATCAGATTTCAAACTTTACAAACATGTAAATCATCAAACCTCTGATCTAACATCTTCCTAGCATGAATCCTAACAACATTGCATCAACAATCATACCATAATCATCCTAAATCCTCAAGAACATACAAATGGGTCAAAATATGCATTTTCTTCAAAACACCACAATAATGGCTAAGATTCTAAGACAACCTTCCTAATGACCTCTACATAACAGAAGTACAATCATATCTTGAAAACATTCATGTTAAAATCACCAATAAGACCAACATATGCATGTAAACTTCACATATAACAAGCATTAAGGTGTAAACTTGGTTTAAGACTCTTTTGAAAGGTTTTTAAAGACACATTTGGTAAAACAAGGTCTGGAACTTTGGGGGAACTCAAAATAACAACTTTACAAAGGTTAGGGATGAAGAACACACCTTGGGTTTTGCTAAAGAAAGGTGTGTAAGCTTGGGGATGGTGATTTTTGTAGCAAAATGAGTTCCAGAGGTGTTTTAAGGTATGTGGGCGACTTGGGAGCAGCTAGGGTTGTTCTAGAGGTGTTTGGGGAGTTAAGGGTTCTATTTATAGGTGTTTTGACCCGAGCCCTGCTGTATACGCGATTAGGGACCCAGACCAGGCGAGTAGGGGCCTAATCGCCTCCTTGTTCACGCGATTAGCCACCTACTCGCGAGTAGGGGCCCTAATCGCCACTATTCACGCGATTGGCCACCTACTCGCCCCCACTCCCTTGTAATCGCTTGATGTTCACGCGATTAGGAGTCCCCCAGGCTCCTAATCGCCTATAAGGTGCTGGAATGGGTTTTTGGCGCGTTAAACACTATTTTAACATATTTAAACACGTATTCACATACCGATAAGTCACATAATGATTTCAAACATATAATGCATGATAACTAACACGTTTACATCCGTTCACCAATTCCCGGGACTCGAGACTCGTGTGTGCGTTAGACCCGGCGATTCCACGAATCGCCGATCCTTGTACCCATAGTTATGGACCGACTCCCGATGACCCCGCGGATCATCATAACGACTCCCGATGATTCCCAGAATCATCATACCGACTCAACTGACCCCGTTAAGGACGTAATCTGCATGACTCGCTAAGGTAGACTTACTAGTTTAGTCAACGTTACTAACCTGAGTTTGCCGGGTGTCACATCATCCCCCTGTTGAAAGAATTTTCGTCCCGAAAATTGCCCAAGGCCAAAAAGGAAGAGACGAAAGAGAAGAAAAATTTTCCGGTTGCCACATCATCCCCCTGTTGAAAGGAATCTCGACCCGAGATTCATTCAGCTTCAGCAGAGACATGTCTTGATTCGAACGCGCGCTTAGGAAATAAATGGGGATACTTAGCCTTCATTTGATCTTCCCGTTCCCACGTGAACTCCGGTCCACGATTAGAGTTCCAACGGACTTTAACAATGCGGATTTTACTCCGGCGAAGGCTACGGATTTTATAGTCAAGAATTTCAACCGGTTCCTCCACGATACGCAGACGATCATCCACCTTGATCTCTTCGAGAGGAACAACCAAAGATTCATCCGCCAAGCACTTCTTCAGATTAGAAACATGGAAGACATTATGAACATTACTGAGCTCAGCCGGCAGATCAAGCCTGTATGCTACCGGTCCAATCCGTTCCAGGATCGCGAACGGTCCTACATACCGAGGATTCAATTTGCCCCGCTTCCCAAAACGTATAACGCCCTTCCACGGAGATACCTTCAACAAAACCCTGTCGCCAACCTCAAACTCCAAAGGCTTGCGACGACGATCGGCATAGCTCTTTTGACGATCCCGAGCTGCTGCCATGCGGTTACGGATCTGTACGATCTTTTCGGAAGTCTCGTACACAAGTTCCGGGCCGGTGAGTTGACTCTCACCCACCTCGGCCCAACAAAGAGGAGACCGGCATTTCCGCCCGTAAAGAGCCTCGAACGGAGCTGCCTTGATGCTAGAATGGTAACTGTTGTTGTAGGAGAATTCCACCAACGGTAAATGACTCTCCCACCCCTTGCCAAAATCGATCACACATGCCCGAAGCATGTCTTCTAGCGTTTGGATTGTCCGCTCACTTTGACCGTCAGTTTGCGGATGATACGCTGTGCTCATGTCCAACTAAGTACCCAGAGCCTTATGCAAAGACTTCCAAAAGTTAGAGGCGAACCGAGGATCACGATCAGAAATAATAGAGACAGGCACCCCGTGCCGAGAGACCACTTCCTTGAGATATAACCGTGCCAGGCGCTCGAGACCATCGGTCTCTTTGATAGCGAGGAAGTGCGCAGACTTTGTCAACCTATCGACAATTACCCAGATCATGTCGCAACCACTGGGCGATTTCGGGAGTTTGGTCACAAAGTCCATCGTAATCCGCTCCCACTTCCACTCGGGGATTTCAGGCTGTTGCAGTAGGCCGGATGGCTTTTGATATTCGACCTTGACCTTGGCACAGGTCAAGCACTTGCTCACGTACGAAGCCACGTCCACCTTCATGTTCGGCCACCAATAAAGTATCTTTAGGTCTTGATACATCTTATCGGAGCCAGGGTGAATAGAGTACCGGGACTTGTGAGCTTCATCAAGAACGAGCTCCCGCAAGCCCCCAAATAAAGGAACCCAAATACGTTCAGCGAAATAGTGTAACCCATCGGATCTGAGTTCAAGGTGGCTATCAGCACCATGCATGGTTTCAGCCTTAAGGTTTTCCTCCTTCAAAGCTTCTTGCTGCGCTGAACGGATTCGATCAGGTAAGCCGGAATGGATAGTGAGCTGAAGAGCTCGAACACGACGAGGTTTAGCCGTTTCCTTCCTGCTCAAGGCGTCTGCGACCACATTCGCCTTGCCAGGATGGTATTTGATAGCGCACTCGTAGTCATTAAGAAGCTCGACCCAACGACGCTGTCTTATATTCAACACCTTCTGATCAAAGATATGCTGGAGGCTCTTGTGATCGGTGTAAATAGTGCATTTGGTACCGTACAAGTAATGCCTCCAAATCTTTAAGGCAAAGACCACCGCACCCAATTCCAGATCATGGGTGGGGTAGTTTTTCTCATGAACTTTGAGCTGACGAGAAGCATAGGCGATGACCTTCTCGCGCTGCATCAGTACACAACCAAGACCCCGGATAGAAGCGTCACAATAAACCACAAAATCGTCCGTGCCCTCAGGCAAGGACAAGATAGGAGCAGAACAGAGTTTAGCCTTTAACATCTGGAAGGCTGACTCCTGAGAATCACCCCAGTCGAACTTCCTGTCCTTCTGGGTAAGCGAGGTGAGGGGTTGAGCGATCTTCGAAAATCCCTCAATAAAACGACGGTAATACCCTGCAAGGCCTAGGAATTGCCGCACCTCAGATGGCGTCTTTGGTGCTTCCCAGTCTTTAATGGCTTCAATCTTTGCTGGGTCAACGTGAATTCCTTTCTCATTAACAACATGACCAAGGAATTGAACTTCACGCAACCAGAAGCTACACTTAGAAAACTTAGCGTACAGCTGTTCCCGCCTCAGAAGTTCCAAAACAAGACGTAGGTGTTCCTGGTGGTCCACCTCGTTCTTGGAATAGACTAGAATATCATCGATGAAGACAATCACGAACTTATCAAGATAAGGCTTACAAACACGGTTCATCAGATCCATAAAGATGGCAGGTGCGTTGGTGAGACCAAAAGGCATGACCAGGAATTCAAAATGGCCATAGCGAGTTCGAAAGGCGGTCTTCGGAATGTCAGCTTCTTGAACCCTCAATTGATGGTACCCCGACCTCAAATCAATCTTCGAATAGAAACTAGAACCCTGAAGCTGGTCAAATAAGTCATCGATGCGGGGAAGAGGATAGCGATTCTTGATGGTAACCTTATTCAACTCCCGGTAGTCGATACACATCCGCAGGCTTCCGTCCTTCTTCTTGACAAACAAAATAGGGGCTCCCCACGGGGACGAACTAGGTCGAATGAAACCCTTCTCTAACAGCTCCTGCAACTGGTTCGATAACTCCTGCATCTCGGGAGGTGCGAGACGATAAGGGGCACGAGCAATAGGGGCCGCACCCGGAGCAAGTTCAATACCAAATTCGACCTGGCGATAAGGAGGAAGACCAGGTAAGTCTTCAGGAAATACATCGGGAAAGTCGCGGACAACAGGAATATCTTCAATCTTCTTCTCCTCTTCAGACGAAACCGAAACAAGTGCCAGAATGGCAGAATACCCCTTCCGAAGATACTTATAGGCTTTCATACACGAAATGATACTCAACGGGACCCCGCTCTTCTCACCGTGCACCAACAGAATTTCTCCATCAGGGAGAGGAAGTCGAATGACTTTATCAAAACAAACGATCTCGGCATGATACAGGGACAACCAATCCATACCCACGACAACATCGAAACTACCCAAGGACACCGGCATAAGATCAATAGGGAAAGAGTAACCCGACAACTCAAGGCGACACTCCCTAAGGACGTGCGTCGCCTCAACTTTCTTACCATCAGCCAATTCTATCAAGTACTTAGCCTCTAAAGGTGTAGGTACCCTATCAAGCAATTGACTAAACCCAAGAGATATAAAACTCTTATCGGCGCCAGAATCGAATAAAACCGTAGCATAGCGATTATCGAGGAGAAACGTACCAGTAACAGTGTCGGGGTCTTGTCGAGCACCGCTCGAACCAATCACGAAGGCGCGAGCATTCCTGCCTCCGCCTCCATTGTTTCCATTACCCGCCCCATTCTTCCCGGCTTCACCCTGCTTCAACTTGGGGCATTCCCGCTTGTAGTGACCGAGTTCACCACAATTGTAGCACCCCTGTTTGTCCGGATTTCCCTGGGGAGCAGCGACAGGAGGAGCCGGAGTAGGTGTAGCAGGAGGGTTCCGGTTACCCTGAAGATTAACCCTGCAATCCTTTGCCTGGTGCCCAAGCTTATGGCACCTGTGGCAACGGTTCCGGTCCTCGCAACGACCGTTGTGGTGAAATCCACACTGGTCACATTTCGGCTTCTTCCCAATATAACCCCCTGGTTTTTGCTCAGACGATGATCCCCCAGTATCAGACTTCTTTACCTGCTGAGGCTGAGCCGAGCTCGAGCCTTTCCCCACAGCTTCCCACTTTCGCTTATTACCATCAGAAGCCTTCACAGTAGCGCCTCGAGGAGGCAAGACCCCTTCAGTCACCTTCATGTTGGTCAGCCTGTGAGCCGACCGAACCACCTCAGAATAAACAGTGAGATTACCCGCAACAACTAGCCCCGCAATCTCCGGTACCAACCCAGCGACGTAATGCTCAATCCTTCGGTATTCAGGTGTGTGCAGATCGGGGCACAACACCGCCAACTCATTGTGCCTAGCAGTATAAGCTTCAATCTCGGAACCCACCATCTTATGGTTCCAGACTTCATGCTCGAGCTTCTGGATCTCATCACTCGGGCAGTACTCATTTTTCAGCAACTGAATGAATTCTGCCCAGGGCATGGCGTGGGCTTCCCCAATGCCCATAGTCTGGGTGGTGGAGTTCCACCAAGTCAAGGCTTGACCCTCCAGGGTCGCAGAAGCATATTTCACCCGGTCGCCCTCCGGGCAGTTGCACATCGAGAAAACAGATTCGATTTTCTCCAACCATCGGAGCAGTCCCACTGCCCCTTCAGTGCCGCTGAAGTTGTGAGGCTTACAATCCATAAACTTTTTGTAAGAACACTGGGATGGAGGAGGATTGACAGAACCACCTGGAACAGACACACAGGTGAGTATCAAGAAAAGGTAAAGTACCCCAGAACGAGGTAGAATAGATGAGAATCGACGTACCACCCATAGCATTATGAGCGGCTTGGAATGCAGCCAAAGCAATATTCACGTGCTGCTGCGTCAGATTATCCAGCTCAGCTTGGGTCATATTAATGTTCCCGCGGCCACCGCCGCCACCACGGCCGCCAGCACGACCGCCAGCACGGCCGCCCCTGCGACCTCCACGAGCTCCCGACATCTTCTGTCACAACATGAAACAAAAGATTTAGGCTTGCCCGTGGTATAACCCATTAGGAATTTCAAGAAATTAGACCGAGCCCAGCTCGGGTCCATCCGTTCAAGCCCAAAGTCCGCCAGGGATCCCATGCATCACAGTTTATGATCTCGTGTGCACCCGACATGATAAACTGTTCCACATGGTCCTCCAGGCGCGCTTTAAGTTTGAAGTTCAAGTCACCGAACACTAGCGCCCAATCATGGTGTTATCATAAGTATAAGTACAGGATAGTATGCATAAGAACGGGCGTGTTCATTAGGGCATAGAGGGGAGATGTCCAAATCTCTGGACAGATCTCAAGAGTACGCCGAAGCTACCCCAATGTACACTGCCGCCAAGAAAGTCCAATAGTATATCGTTCGCCATCGGATCAAAGTAAGGACGAGTCAAGGAATAGGATGATAAGAAGTAAATAGATGATGTAGCGTAGTGGATGATGACACCGACACCCCGACAAGTCATATTGTTACCCACTTGCTAAGACTCGACTAATTGTGACCGTCTAGTGTGTGCGACTCAGTTATAGACTAGACTCTACATGCAGTCTCAGTTCACTATAACCTGGCTCTGATACCAATCTGTCACACCCTCAAATTCCACGTGCGGGGTTTTACCGCGAGGCGCGTGACACACCAGGATCTCAGTCAACGATCACAATAAACATACAACAAACATGCATTCATAATTATATTTTAAACCAAAATATCATGCTTTGAGCTGTAAACCAGCAGCGGAAGCATTCTTGTTTACAACCAAAAGACATATCATTGTTTACAAAGACATTGTTTAATATGTTTCAAAATAATAGACGCCGTGCATGACCTCGTGCGCCTAGTCCGATAACCGCTACCTTAGCGACCTGAGAAAACATGCCAAAAAAATGTCAACATATAATGCTGGTGAGTTCACAGGTTTTCTTTTATAAAGTGTTGTCACAAGTTTTACAAAGATCATTCCCGTTAATACTATGTCATGAGAACGTTAGCTAGACGTTAAGTGTTTTTACTACTACGGTTGGGAACCCATTACTAAACGTGTCCAAAAGTTGATACCAGCCCAGATTGACTGGGCTACCGATGCCTCGGTAACCCGATAGGTAGAGACAATATGCACCCGCCCGGCCCCGCCGTCGAGTGGGGTTTGTGAGGCCCAATAGATCTATCCACATTTCCCTCGTTGTGCGTGCCAGCACATTCATGGTTTCCCCCTGGGACTTTCCATAAAAGCCGTATAGTAACATAAAGTGCCCATAGTATAACATGACCTTTAAATAGTTCGTACAAAGCATGTTTCTCCCCCCCAAAAGCAAAACAGTAAAAGTGGGGCTGTGAAACTCACCTTGGTTTGCGTTACTTGAAAATAGTTAAGTGATTATGTTATGATAGCCCCAGATAGCGGCGACCTATCATAAGATGCGTATAAGTATTGGACTAATAACCCGCAGGCTAACTAGTCCCCGAATGTCCAGACCGTGACCATAAACGTTTGAAAACACCTTTAACTGTTAAACCGACCGTGCCAGACAAGACCCGACATCCCATTGGTGACCCGACATCCCACGTGTTAGATAAATGCAAGACATCATGCAACATATGCAATTAAACACTTAGCACGCGCAACAATTCACCTAGTCTAGCATAATGTCCAATTAACGCATAAACAGGTCCGAACACGTCTTACTAAGTCATTGGGTGTATCCCGGGGTTCCTAACATGTTCCTAGGTGTCAAATCGTGTTCCGGGATGTCAAAACGCGTTCACGACAGCAGCACATGCGATTAGGAAGGTTACACGCGAGTAGGCATTAGCCTATAGGCGATTAGGGGCCTAATCGCCTGATGTATCAGGCGAGTAGGGTCCCAATCGCCCCTAATGCTGCATAATCGCCCCCAGCTCAGGCGATTAGGATGCCTAATCGCCTGCAGCTGCTGTACAACGAGTTTTCGCGCGTTAAACCCTCCAAATCAGATCCGAAACATGCAACAACACCCAATATCAAACCTAAATCATTTACCAACCCATTTCAAGCAAAAACCCCCAACATATCACTGATCTAGCATGTTCTATGCAATTATTTCCTAAAATGGCAAAGTACTAGGTTTCTTCTACCAACCTTATCTTTCCTTAAATGGAAACAATCAGATTTCAAACTTTACAAACATGTAAATCATCAAACCTCTGATCTAACATCTTCCTAGCATGAATCCTAACAACATTGCATCAACAATCATACCATAATCATCCTAAATCCTCAAGAACATACAAATGGGTCAAAATATGCATTTTCTTCAAAACACCACAATAATGGCTAAGATTCTAAGACAACCTTCCTAATGACCTCTACATAACAGAAGTACAATCATATCTTGAAAACATTCATGTTAAAATCACCAATAAGACCAACATATGCATGTAAACTTCACATATAACAAGCATTAAGGTGTAAACTTGGTTTAAGACTCTTTTGAAAGGTTTTTAAAGACACATTTGGTAAAACAAGGTCTGGAACTTTGGGGGAACTCAAAATAACAACTTTACAAAGGTTAGGGATGAAGAACACACCTTGGGTTTTGCTAAAGAAAGGTGTGTAAGCTTGGGGATGGTGATTTTTGTAGCAAAATGAGTTCCAGAGGTGTTTTAAGGTATGTGGGCGACTTGGGAGCAGCTAGGGTTGTTCTAGAGGTGTTTGGGGAGTTAAGGGTTCTATTTATAGGTGTTTTGACCCGAGCCCTGCTGTATACGCGATTAGGGACCCAGACCAGGCGAGTAGGGGCCTAATCGCCTCCTTGTTCACGCGATTAGCCACCTACTCGCGAGTAGGGGCCCTAATCGCCACTATTCACGCGATTGGCCACCTACTCGCCCCCACTCCCTTGTAATCGCTTGATGTTCACGCGATTAGGAGTCCCCCAGGCTCCTAATCGCCTATAAGGTGCTGGAATGGGTTTTTGGCGCGTTAAACACTATTTTAACATATTTAAACACGTATTCACATACCGATAAGTCACATAATGATTTCAAACATATAATGCATGATAACTAACACGTTTACATCCGTTCACCAATTCCCGGGACTCGAGACTCGTGTGTGCGTTAGACCCGGCGATTCCACGAATCGCCGATCCTTGTACCCATAGTTATGGACCGACTCCCGATGACCCCGCGGATCATCATAACGACTCCCGATGATTCCCAGAATCATCATACCGACTCAACTGACCCCGTTAAGGACGTAATATGCATGACTCGCTAAGGTAGACTTACTAGTTTAGTCAACGTTACTAACCTGAGTTTGCCGGGTGTCACATTACACTTGTTTGCTATGGCAAATAAATATGAGTAGGACACCAAAATGAGGCCTCAATGGTGGTTCATCTTCTATTGTTTTTATGCACTAGAAGGTTAGTTGAAGTGATACCAACCAAGTTCACCAACAACTTAATGTTGGATGGACTTGTGTTATGGTTAATGGTTGACAAAGGAAAGCCAAGACTCTTCCAAACTAAGTCACCATACACTACTTTAACCCTAGAGTTATATTATGTAAATACTAAAATATATACTTTCAAAACTCTATTAATCTATTAACTTGGAAGGTTTGCGGATACATCCCTACCTTACCAATACTTGACTCTCTTGACCATCCGAATCACCTTTATGGTGGTTTGTGTTTTGGTTAGCCTTAAAGGCACTACTTGACTCTCATGACCATCCGAATCACCTTTATGGTGGTTTGTGTTTTGGTTCGCCTTAAAGGCAATGCATGACTTCCTTGTACTCTTGAATCTTCCTCCGAATCTAAATTCATTTTTTTTTCTTTTCTTAACTCTAGTCTAACCGGAGCTAAAATCCTCATTTCTCAAGAATCGTTTTTGAGAACTTAACAAACGCACCCTAATGTGAGTTCATACTTGTCCCCCTTTTATCCTTTATTCTTTGGGGCTCAACATGTATCACTATCAAAACTCAAACGATTTTAAACTCTACAATCTATTATGCTTAGTCTAAAGTCTATCATATTCTAAATTCTATCATGCGCAATCTAAAGTCTATTATATGCTTGTACGCTATGCTATGTAGAATTATTTACTCTAACATACAAATGTTCATATAGTTGACAACCCACTTTGCATGTATAGCGCTATAGGATTGGCTATCCGCCCCCTACATGGGTCATGTTAAGCAAAATTCTTCGTGGCTAGTCGCCGTTTGTATGGTTCTCTTGCATATGCCTATAAGCAAAACTTTATTATACTATGTATGTATGTCAAAACTAGTATGCTCACCAATGCTTTATGTGTTGACGGATATTTTATACATGTTGCAGGAAATATTTATTGCAGGACATTCAAGAAAACTATTTAGGATTGGACATAGAAACTCACTCAAGTTCAAGTTATCATATTCTTGTTGTTGTATTTTTCGTTATTTGAACTACTTGTATTTCTATTTTTAGACAATAAATGAAATTCTATCTTTAAACTATATTGTCACAAAGTCTAGTGTCATGAAGTCTTTGAACAATCTACCACAAGTCTCGCCCCGATGTATTCCGCCATCGGTTGGGGTGTGACAGATTGGTATCAGAGCCATGACTATAGGGATCTAGGAAAAATTGTCATGTTTGACCTAGACTATAGTTAAGAACCCTTTGACTATTCATTTTATCATACTTAAAATACTTGTTCTCCCTATCTTGCTTCTACTCCATTCTTTTGGTCCTTAAAATTACCTTCCTATTTGTGGATTACTCTACACTCGAAGACGCTCGTATAACACAAACGAAAGGAAATCACCAAAATAGGCGTGAAACCCTCACTTTGGTGATAACTTTCAATCCGCGTAAATTCTTTGTATTTTTTAAACTACACCAAGATAGGAGTGATATCCTCACCTTGGTGGAAATTTCACAATTCTCATTCTAGTGGACACTTACCAATCGAAGGTTAGAATTAATTTTCTTACCACGTTGGACAAAGTGTACAAACCACACTCAAAGAAACGACCTCGCTAAGATAGGAGTGAAATCCGCAACTTAGCGACTAGTTTCAATCCTTGATATTTTTTTAAATCTCGCCAAAGTCTCAAATTTACTAATGACAAGAAACATGTAGTAACCGGAAGGGTGAATACCGTTAACCAAAAGTTTCGGCGAGAGCATTCCACCTATTAGGCCAAAGTATGTTTTCAAACTCAAAGGTAAATTCGAACCACTTTGGTTAGTCTTAGTTCCGTTCCGGAACACTCCAATGGCTTGCTTAAAACAAGCCCCTCATTTTATGTTAATATTATTTTCAATGATGTTTTCATGCTATGTTTTCACTACATATATTCGATTTATTTATTTTTACTACTCGTAAAGGCTCTCAAGACTCGCATGTCAAGTACTCTAGCAATCTTCAAACAATACTAATAATCGCAAACCAACATTAATCAAAACTCCTTTATGTTAACTAAGTGCACTATACTTGCTTATACATACGTGTTACGCTATTTGAACAATGTGAAACTTGCGTCCTATATGTGTAACTTGAACTTGCATACTAAATCTATGAGAATAACTTGAGCTTATGTATTTTGTTTATCTAAATTTGCATCAATTTCACCGATCTTATCTTACCCGCAAGCTTTTCATTGTTAACCAAAATTCTAGTAACTTATTTCCTAAATCCAAAAGTCACCTTGCTTAAAAACGCTTATGCAAAAAAAAAAAATTCTTATGTATAATTTTCGTAGATGTCTTCCCGTCTCAACAACATCGATCTCCACCAACTGGCGAGTCTTATTGCCCAAGAATTGATCAATATTCTCCCTAACCTAGAGACACCAACAAACCCAATTCCAAACTCCGGCGATACCATCCAAGACAACACAAACCATGTAGACACTAAACAATCCACCCATACCCCTACCAAACAAACGAGAAAGGATAACCGAAAACGCAAAAACCTCAAACGATACTACATTTCGACAACCCCTGAGACTCCGATCCCCAACAAAAAGCAGTACCGTGGAACCTATTCGCTATGCAACAGTTGTAAATTCCACCATCTCACTCACACACTATGCCGCATATGCACCAACTGTGATGCATATGGTCATTTAGCCAAAACATGTCGTCACACCACTAAACCACGACCCGAAAAACCAACTAGCACAATTTTCCCTACCCCCTCGGTCGGGTCCAATCGACCCATCTCTATAGGGACGACTCCTTGGTTGATCCAAAAGAATTTGGGCTTTCATTCCCGGAAACTCTTCACTCCAGCCCCAGCGCAAGCGGAGACCCCAGCACGCGGCCTGCAGGAGAGCCAGCTCTCCACGAAACTCAAACTGTAGAAGATGAAGAACATGTCCACCAAGGGTTCAATCTTGTGGACATGGCAACAAAACTCAAAAAACATGAGCCTTGACATCAGGCCAGGGTGGATCTGGTTAATATGAACACCAACTGGCCGGATAAAAGTGCCCAAAAATTGGGTGATCGGAACCCTAAAATTGCAGTCCCGGAAATAGCAAGCATATAATCCGATCTTCCCAACAGGAGGCTGCAATATAGTCTTGTCCGGAGCAGGCATCTCCACGCCATATGAAGAAGGGAACCCAACCCCTTTCCTAAACTTCCTGAACTCATCTTTCCCCCAAACGGCCGTCACCTCTCCGGCATGAGGCGGCCTTTTCTTCGATCCGTCATCACCCCTCTTGGATCCTCCACGTTTCTTCTTGGGAATGTTTGTAATATGCTCCATTTTCTCACAAATAAAGCAGTTTTTTTTAAGTAAAGATAAATCGAATGGAGTTGCAAAAATGAAGAACACAGAGAAAATAGGAGAGCACCGATGGAAAAAGTGAAACAAATGGATGAAAAAGTGGGATTAAATAGGGAAACCACACGTGGATGACACGTGGATTGACGGTTTTGAATTCGAAAAGGCTACCAAATCAGTGACTGACACGTCACAGGAGGAAAGAGAAACAGGGGACTCGAACAGACTACATGGCCCCACCACGTCCCTGACACTGTACAACCGTCAGGGACTTTTCGGCTACCAACCTGTCGCGTCACACACGCGGACTGACAACATTGATGTGCACATTAATTACGAGACGTCCGCAGTTTTCCCACTTGCATAACACCGCGCAAAAACGTCAGAAGCCGAACCAATGCGCCAAACAACTCGCACAAACACTTCTATCACTCTAAGTCCAGCGTCTCGCAAGCTACGCATACAACACACTGGACTAGGGGGACTTGAAGAGATATGAACCTGCGCGTGCGCACAGATGAAACCCACACGCACGTCAGCGCAACAACATGATGTGGAGTTCTAGAAGATGGCGCACGCAGCCATAAGAAAGGACAGGTGTCACCCGACAGGAGCAGGACACACAGCCAATCAAAGGCGTGAATTCCCTGCTCCATGATCTCCTGCCAGTACGAGGTACGAGAAAGGACGAAAAGGACAATGACAGGACACGTGGACCAATTGCAGAAGGCAACGCGAGAAATGACAACGGTCGCAATAGTACAAGACATCTGCCATTTCTCTCACAGCCAATCACAGGCCACCTTAGGGGCCTATAAATACCCCCCTTCGTCATCAGATGAAGGGATCGATTCATTAAGAGAGAATTCATACTATAAGCTGTGAGAAATAGATTATAGTCGAAACTCTGTAATAATCCAGAAATAGTGTCGTGTATTTGTCTTATCAATTAATGAGAACTACGTCTTTTCCTATATTCATACATTAGCACTGTTATACTTGGGTTGTTATATTGGTGTTTCTTCATCCAGCCTCATCATACCACTACAAAAACATCCTAATTAACCCCCATAAGAGAGAGAGGGCCAGAAAGAAGAAGATAGAGTGAGAGAGAGAGAGAGAGAGAGAGAGAGAGACATATCAGGAAAAGGAGAAGAAGAGCCACCAGCTGTGGCCTTCGGCAACTGCTTCCAATCGATGCAACCCTACACCCCCTTCACCCACCTTACAGATTCTAGAGAGAGAGAGAGAGAGAGAGAGAGAGAGAGAGAGAGAGAAAGAGAAACCCGATCAGTGAGAGAGGATTCAACACCACTACACCTCCACTCCTCCCACCACTGCCCCTACACCGCACCACCCACCTAGGTGCACCTACCGCCACAGTACCTCCCACCACTGCCCCTTCGCGACGGCTATGGTTTGTAACGAACCCCAACGGCGGCTACTCTAGTCGTTTCGATTATCTAGGGTTTCAACAACCAGATATGAGTAAATCAGAGACAAACATCAAGATCAGTGGGTACTTTCCGACGAAATGATAAGTTCCTACCTTCAATTTTTGTTTCCGGTTATCCTTGATTTTGTTGATAATGGTGATTTTGTACAGTGATGTTGACAATGGAGGTCAAATCGTTGTTGTTGGTGGTTGCAGTTCTGAGTTGTGGCGTGTTACGGTGGTGAAGGCTGTGAAAAAGGTGGTCGAGGGTTGTGTTTGTGGTGGGGGTTTGGGGCGGTGTCTTGTGGCGATGTGAGATTTAATGGTGTTCGTGGTGGTTGTGAGGTGGTGCAGTGAGGGGTCAAGATCTACAATTCGATCATTCTATGCATACATACATACATACATACATACATACATACATACATACATACATACATACATACATACATACATACATATATAATAATAATAAGGGTATTTTTGTCATTTCATGAAAACTAACTGAGAAAATATAACCAAGTTAGTAAATTGGACTTAGATAGCTATAAATTGAAAAATCATGTGCTCAGATAGTTAAACATTTTCGTTTTGGATTCAACTAGTTAAAACAGTCAAAACACAGGGACTCAAATAGTAATTTACTCTAAATAAAACCAGAAAAGGTGGTTTAGTTTTGGGTAACCTTAACTGATTTATTAAATCTAGTATTATTCCGTTACTTAATATTTATACTCATTTGGTTTGATTTAGTTTTACCAATAGCCATAGTTTGTTTTGTTTTTTTTTTTAAACAGAGAAGAAGATGCTTTTAATCCACACTAAAACAAAACCAAACATAAGCGAATACAATTCGGAATAATACTAGATTTAATAAATCAGTTTTACCAATGGCCATAGTTATCAATTCGGTCCAGAAACTATCTCACCAACTACTTATTATTATTTATTATTAGGTACACATCATATTATTTGTCTACCAAATAGTTACTAGGTTGTAGGGAACGATTAACATGAAATACAATCAACGTGCATTAGAAGCTTTGGCTGTGAATGAAAAAAAAAAAAAAAAACTTCATGGCCATTTTACATTGAATAAAATTTATGGTAAGTTACCTCATTAAAAGTCTACACCCAAGTAAAGAAAAAAGTCAGGGAATATCAAATAATATTAATTAGTGAAAGAGTTAAAATATTACATCGTGTGGTGCTTTTGTAACTCATTGGTGGATACCAGGGGTAGTCGAAACATCGTTTATTCACAGTTCAAAATAAAATTTTAGTTTAAAGAGCCATTACATTGAGAGGGAAAAAAAAAAACAAAAGCAAAAGATTCGTAAAAAGTTTATTTAAAAAGTTTCTAAAAATGAATATTAACCCAAATATCACTCATTTGAAACTTTTGTATGGTTGATGTAAGCATTTAATGCCTTAATGGGATGTTTCATTGGATCGCAACATGCAACAAGCGTGAACAACGCCACTGGGCCAAACAAGAGCTGAACACACGACGCCGTTTAATCCACCGACAACGACCACCATTTAGTTGTTTGACTTTCGATTGCATTTCCAAATCTTTATGTATATTCGATCTGTACGACTGTATGTATAGATTTTTGCTTGGTCATTTTTTTGGGAGGATGGTCATCAAACTTTTTCTATTTGATTAAGCCATCTTATCATAATTTTTTTTTCGAATTTAGTGTAAACACATAGATTTCGATTTAATATTGTTCGCAATGCTATTTAAAAATAATTTTAACTTTAACCTGAGTATTTAAAAGAAAAAAATCAATCGCTTCCGCAACCGGTGACGAAACTTGAAAAAATAGTGGTGATGACCGAAAATCACGAGACCTAATTTTTTTCTATGAGTGGGGGCTAAACTCAATTTATATAAAAATTACCTACAAAAATCACAAACTACCACCACTGAGCCAAAAAACGAGGGGGGCCAGGGCAACCCTTGGCCCCCATTATCGTTCGCCACTGTCCGCAACTATAAAACTTTATTTGGAAAAAATATTATTGGTACACGCTTTGTTTGGAAAAATAATACTCGTACGCGTTTAAGCTTTTTTTCATAATTAGTTGTATCCCTTGCCATATGTTTAAACCACAAGTCTAGTGTTTTGATGTCGATAAAAAATAAGGAGATGATTCAAACCCAAATTCATTCAAATTGGGAACATTGTGACTACTATAATCTAACCAAATGAGTTAGATTTATGTTATCATTTGAAAACCTACAGGGGTCATTCGATTTATGTTATCATAACCTACGTATAAAAAATCTTCAAGGTCACTTTTAAAAAATAAATAAAAATTAAACTTCATTAAAAAAACCGAGAACCCTTATTCTCCAAGGTGGAGAAAGGAGGCCTCACATTACATCAAATACAAATTACACCATTCCTTCCAATCACAACCCCTACCTTTCTTTCTATTTTTATACCATAGCTAACTAATCGCCTTCACATCCGAAATAACTTCGACAACTTTGGGGGTTTTTGCTCAAATATCCACTTATTCTGAGCTTGCCATAAATGCCAACAACAAACCGTGACGACACCTTTAATAATTTCCTTTCTGAAATCCGACAACCCATTAACCTTGTGCAACTCAAACAAATCTTTAACACTAAATGTGGTAAAAATGCAGGAGCCCACCACATCTTAGAACCCCTTCCCAAACCCCCATTGCAAAAGAACAACCTGTGAACAAATGGTCTATCGTTTCCTCCCCACGTTCACACAAAACGCAATCCATGGTTTCAATGTTAATATTCCTTTTAGCGAATGCCGTTTTAGTAGGAATACTATCCAATAAGATTCTCCACATGAGGATGCTACATTTATCCGAGAGCACATACTCATATGCAACACCTTTAATAATTTCCTTTCTAAAATCCGACAACCCATTAACCTTGAATACTATTCATGTGCACTTAATTAATCAAGAGCAGATACTCACAATCTTCCCCAAATCTCTTAATATTTTCCAAGATAACTAGAAAAACACACGTGTTGAAAACAAACAATTGTTATTCTTTTTACTTGTTACCTCACTGTGGAAGTCACCATCCGACTTGAATATTTATAATCAAAATAACATATAATTTAACATCCTTGATTTTAAAAGTCATGAATGTCGTGTAAAATATACTTGTTAAACCATAATGCCAAGATGATTATTTAAACAATAAATTTCATAATCGCTGAGTTGACATAACCCTATAATTTGAATGTAACGACGCTTCACTATTTTTTTTAACGGCTAAACCTTTACCATAATTATTTATACCTCTTGCGCCTCGATCCCTAGTGTATTCCCCCAAGCACATGTAGTGCTACCACTGGGCGTATGACCCAGGTGGCGCTTCACTCATTTCATACGAAAATAAAAAACGAGAACGAAAAATGAAAAACGTGGGGTAAGCATATACATAACATTTTTCATATATCAAACTAAAAGCAAAATACATAACTTTTGTTCTTAATACCTTTAGTTTGCCACTAGCAAAACATAAATATTTTACATTGAACAGTAAAACAATAGAAAAGACTTTAAATCCATAACAAAATTTAGATTTCCAATTATAGACCAATCAAAAGATATTCAAATCATAATAATCATAATCCTGTTCCTAAACATGCATATAATCACAAAAAAAAAAAAAAGTAATTTTAAACAAAAAATACTTTTTTGAAATTAAAAATCAAATCACACCTTTCTTCAATTTGTTTCATAAAAACAAATTTTTTTAACGCTGTTACGACTTAAACTCAAAACCTCACACCGTCCATTTCCAGATCTTGATTCTAAGATCCACCTTACATTTCGCACCAGCCGCCGTAGCCGTCGTCGCTGTTTTTCCAGTAGGAGCCACCGCCTTAATTCCGTCACACGTAACTCTAATCGGCAACCTCTTTGTCTTAAAGCTTCCGATCTTCGCCTTCACCTTCGTATCCAGCCTAATCTTTAAAGGCACACTCTTCCTATTCTTTAGATCTGTTTTCAACCCATTGTTATCCTCCACGCTCTGTCCAGTCACCGACACAACCGTCCTCAACGACGTCGTATTCTTCTTCCCCATCGTAAACGCCGCAATCGTTCCGTCACCGACATCAACGCCGTTAGACTGGAACATAACGGTAACCGGATCGTAGTAGAAAACAATCTTCTTGTTAGGGTTACGAGCCGTGACGGTGAGATTAAACTTTGTAGTGAGTTTATTCGATGACGTCAGATTAAATTGATTGACGTGGAGAGCGTTGACGGAGAACGTAGGACGGTGAGGACGGTACAGAACGTAGACTATGCCGCCGGCGACGGCGGCGAGCACGAGTAGAATCACGATGGTGAAGGTGATCCAGAGACAGAAACAACAGCAGCAGCTACGACGGCTGCGACGAGGTTGTGGTCGGTACACTGGACGAGAGTTGTTGTAAAGCTGGGCTTTGGTCGCCGGAAAAGCAGGGTTGCCGTTACCGGCGGCGGGTGGTGGAGCTCCGGCGGGTTTGGCGGCAGGGTAGATTTTTTCTGCCATTGAAGGGGTTTGGTTTGGATGATGTGTGACGGGTAATGAATGGATGGATATGTGTTATGTGTGTGGGTATGGTATATAATTGGTAAGTGGGATATTATTGTTAGTTGAGGTATCTTTGTAGATATGTGAAAGGGAGGTGAGGTGAGGGAGACTGAGTATAGAAAGAGAGAGAGATAGCAACGCTGTAACCAGAAGAAAAGAGGAGGGTGGTTTGGTGCTGGTGCAAGGCTGTTATCGGAGTTGGATGGAATTTTTTTTATTCTTATCATTTATTATTATTTATTATATATACTGTATGGGTTGGAAATTAGTTAGCTTTTCGGTTTTCAACTTAAGCTCGCAATTCAGACATGGACATGGTAACCTGATACGAACTTACACGATTTTAACAGGTTTTGTGTTTGGACTTAACATGTATCATGTCTATAACAGCTCGACACGTTAAGACCTGTTTATTTTTGTGTCGTGCTCGTGTTTACCTGTTTCGTGTTCGTGTTTTTACAGGTCTTATCGTGTTTCTTATCATGTCTTGTCGTGTTAATCTGTTTTACTATGCATTCTTTATCGTATCTTATCGTTTTAACATGTAATACAAAGGTTCATGTTCGTGTTTGAAAAAAATGGCATGATTAGATTTCGTGTCGTGTTCGTGTTTACATGTTTCGTGTTCATGTCTTAACAGGTTCGTATTTTAACAAGTTCGTGTAACCTGTTATGTCAGCCCTATTTCAACTATTATAAATGTTTATTTTTGTATCTATCATTTTATATAGAGGATAGATGTAAACACGAACACGACGAGCCGGTTGTATTCATTCAGTATCCGGAACCATTTGTTGTTAAGGTGTGTGCTTTCTTCAACATGAAGCCATGCCGCAATCAAGGCAATCTCTTGTTCTTCCGTCCATCTTTGAGGTGCCATTTTTCTATGATTTGGACGGTGTTGGACGGTGTTGGACGGTGGTGGTGGGATGGTAGATATTGTTTGGACGGTGTTGGACGGTGGTCGTCGGGTTGTAGATAGTGTTTAGACGGAGTTGCACGGTGGTGGATAGTGTTTAGACGGGGTTGGATGACGGGAAATGGACGGGAGACGGGTATTTATAGGGCTGAGCTGGACAACCGAAGCGTCGCCCGCTCATCGGGACTCACCGGCGTTGGTAGATGTGTACCGTCTTGAGAGACGGTGAACCGAAGGGCCAGCCGTCTTGGGAAATGTGACCCGTCTTTTGAGACGGTTGAGCCGAAAGGTCTGCCGACATTGGTAGACGTGAACCGTCTGGGAGACGGTTGAACCGAAGGCAGCCGGCATGGGGAAACGTGAACCGTCTAGGAGAGGGTTCTGACCCGTCTGGAGAGAGACGGTACAGCCTCGGGATCAGAGACGCCACGTGTTGGCTTGCAATTGGCTATAAAACCAAACCGTCTCGAAGACGGTTCAGGCTGGTTGGGAGCCGTGTCCCGTCTCTCCAAAGACGGTGGAGATGGCTAGTTGTGCAAAATGCCCGGTCAACAGGCTATATTGGTCATTTTCCCTTTATTATTTAATTCGAGTCAAAAGGAGTTATAACATTATCGGGATGATTTTCTCTTGGAGATGAGATGTCATTAGTGGTTGAAGACTATTTTTGGAAGTCATTTTTATTGATATTTTTTTTAATTCCTACGTTTTTTAAAACCGCGGAAATAACTTTTTGTACGTCAATATATTTTTAGAAAAAACTATATAATAGAATCAAGGATTTTTTATATTTAATCTATATATAGCATTTGCTATATAAAAATAATGACAATCTAAAAAAAATAAAAACAATGTGTTGTATATTATGTTATTTTACTATATAAATTTCTTGTCTTCTGGATTTGAAAAACTAGCTCTGAACAAACTTGCATGAAACAATAAACCAGCTGAAGGGATATGGTATTAAAACATTACAAATACCATACCATCGTCCACTTAGAACAGGCTTCGCCAGACGCTCATCCGCCCGTTCTACGTCAGCGGATCGTCTCGCGCCCATCCGCCCGTTTTACGTCAGCGGAACGTCTGGCGTCCACAAACCCGTTCTACGTCAGCGATGCTTCTGCCGTCCGACGCGAGCATTAATATTCTCGTTCTACGTCGACGGAACACCTAGCGCCCACCCGCCCGTTTTACGTCAGCGGTACATTCGACACCAGGCGCATGAACGCCCGCCCCTTTCACATAGGCGGGCCAAAAATACATCAAGGCTTCCTTGGCAAGCTTCACCACAAGTGGAAGATACCTTTTGGGGCAGCTTTGGAACTCACCCCTGCCCCAAACATATATCTCTGACATGACAGGCGGCCCGTCAGAGTTCCCCTCCAATCAAAGACTGTTTCCAGTCTGACGAGCAGAAAGGACGACGACGTAGCAGCCTCCCAGCAAGATATCTTCTTGACGAAGCAGACTTTCTCTGCCCACCTCGAAATCCTGGAAAGCATAAACTGTCCACCGCCTGGATCCACCAATGGGCGAGCACCACGTGTCCACCGCCCATCAGCGTCCACTTACTGGGCGCCACGTGTACATGCGTCAGGACGGTAACATCCCCCCTAGCATTCTACTTTTTCCTACTTTACTAAAACCCACTTGCACCAAATGGGCTTGAGGGCTTGGGCCGGATTATGGAGACGCCTCTACCTAGGCCGGGCCCCATTAAGGGTAGAGGATGGGCTGAGAAAGTAGGACATCTTGGTACTATAAAAGGAGGACGCCCTTCTCCTTTTACACTTTCACTCAAGAAGATTACGAACTCTCGTACCTTCTTCACCCCCTTGTTTATTATACTAACGATTAGAGGCTCGGCTCTTCTAATTGGTAGTCTCGTAAATCCTAGGTCTTGCTTTCAGATCCACACGTGTTTTATAATCACACTCTCTTTATAAAATACAGTAGAACCACCACACAGATTGCCCTTCGTTGGACGATCCCTGAACTCGTGTTTCTTCATTGGCGCCATCCGTGGGCTTACCACAACTACTCTAAACACAACAAGCTTTTTCAGCCAAATCATAAAAATGGCCTCACCTCCACCAGTGTACACCCCGTCCGGGGTCGTCGAAGACATCACTGACGCCACCCCAGGGTCCCACCCAACATCAGGGGACCACAACAACCAACAACACCCCGTCGTAACCCCCAGAAACTTAGAGTCCCAGCTCCATACCCAACCCCTCCAACCGAGGAGGAAATCGAGGCACTCAACAATGACTGGTACGAACGCCAGAGACAAATCCTCGACGCACAGCTGGAACGACGCCGACTCACCGGCAAAGCAATCATGGGTTCCTCTTCAAGGCAGCCACAAGAACGCCGGCGCCCGCCCGTCACGGGGAAGGTCCAGGGCAACCTCTTGAGGACCAGGCCCGTGCAGAGCGCAACCGATTTGATGCCGAAGACTACGACGAAAGTTCATGGGAGGACGATGCCTCCAGGGACTATCGTCATAGCCTTACTACAGGCGGGAACGACTCAACCGGTACAACGACGACGCTACCACCAACCTATCGCTCCCTTACAGACCAACCGCATTTGCGGACAAGTCTAAATTCACTCGGCGCATCTCCCAGGCACCAATCCCACCAAGACAACGCTTACCGGCCAACGTTAAAATCTACGACGGTCTATCCGACCCAGATGACCACCTCGGCATATTCAACCAAGCCGGGGCCGTCATCGGTTGGACTTTACCCGTTTGGTGCCACATGTTCGCCCAGACACTCACCGGAGCCGCTAGGGTCTGGTTCGACAACCTCCCCACCGGGAGCATCGACAGCTACGAACAGCTGATCGAAAAATTTTCACTTCACTTCAGCCAACAGCGTCGCCACAAACGTGACAAAAGCCAAATCTACCTTTGCAAACGCAGAGACACCGAACCTCTCGAGGACTTCATCGTGCGGTTCAACAAAGAGGCCCTCCCGTTGGGAACGGGGGACGAGGCAACCCGAACCTCCTTCTTATCCAACGTCAACGATGACGGCCTACAACACACCATACAAGGGAAAGACGGCGTCCCAGATGCCTGGGAAGAAGTTGTCCGCATCTCAAAACTTTATGCGGGCAACCAAAAAACGATGCGCCAAAACCAGAGAGGAAGTTCCAGCAACAACCGCAACCGCGGCAACAACCGAGCATCCGTCTGGAACCGCATTTCAGGTTCCACCGATGAAGGACGATACTCAACTTCCGGCGACGCCAGAAACATTATCGGCAACAAACAAAGCCGCGACCAACGCAACAGCGGACGCTGGAATCAGGACTGGACCCCTCTCACCAAAACGCCGTCCCAAGTACTATCACAAGTCCTCTCCACCGGAGAAGTAACTTTCAAAATCCCGAAACCTATGGGGACAAAACGAAAATATGTCGACACCACCAGGTTTTGTGACTTCCACAAAGACGTGCGCCACGACACCGACAACTGCTACAGCCTCAAAATGGAAATTGAGGCGGCCCTACGCTGCGGGAAACTTGCCAACCTGGTCAAAAATGTCCGCGCAGGCGGACGCAGGCAAGACGAGCCTGATAAAGCCATCAAAGACATTAAAACACACTACATCCACGACGCACACCACCGACAGTGCAACATGACGCGCAACACCAAACGGAAAACAAACTTCCCCACCATAGCAACCACATCTGAAACCACAAACTGGCGGGAGGCCCAAGTCCTCCTCCCTATAATCCCAGGGGGCGCTCAGTCAACGACCCCCCTCACTATCACAGCACTGTTCGGACATTACCGAATTTACAAAATGATTTGCGATGGCGGCAGCAGCTTCGACATCATGTACCAACAGTGCTTCGACCAGCTAGACGAAGAAGACAAGGCACGCCTACAACCAGATACACCTATCGCCGGCTTCTTCAACGAGGTAATTCACCCCATTGGCAAGTTTGACTTTACAGTCACACTTGATGACAGCATACACAGCCGCTCAGAAGTATGCACCTTCCACGTCATCCCAGCCATTTCCTCATACGATATATTGCTAGGCAGACAGGGTTTAGCAAACTTCAATTCCACCGCATCAACTCCTCATCAAACCATGGGTTTCCCAACACCCACCGGGATCGCATACATCCGAGGTAATCAAGAATGCCTCATGACAACTCACCCGGTAGACGACACAACAGTGCTTCCACCAACCCCACCAACCGATGAAAACTGGGTCTTTAACCCAGCCTTCCCCGAACAAACCATTACTTTGGGTCGGACCCTTTCCCCCAAGTAAAGGTACACCTAAAGCAGCTACTGGTGGCGAACAAAGACATCTTTGCATTGCAATCATCAGACATGATTGGCGTCCCAAGACACATCGCCGAACACCGCCTCAACACATACAAAGACGCACGCCCAGTGGCCCAGAAAAAGCGGCCACTCGGCCCCGACAGAGTCAAAGCCATGAATGAACAAGTCGACGATCTGCTAGACGCGAGCATTATCAGAAAATGTAACCACCAAACCTGGGTGGCCAACCCAGTAATGGTACTAAAAAAGAATGGGTCCTGGCGCATGTGCGTCGACTACAAGGACCTAAACAAAGCATGCCCCAAAGATCACTACCCTCTTCCAGAGATCGATTTAAAGGTCGACTCACTCGCGCCATTCAAATACAAGTGCTTCCTCGACGCATATCGAGGATATCATAAAATCCAAATGGCTTACGAAGATGAGGATCGAACGGCGTTCAGAACAGACCGAGGGGTGTACTGTTACACCAAAATGCCCTTCGGACTCAAAAACGCCGGCGCAACCTACCAACGCCTCATGGACCAGGCGTTCATTAACCAGATAGGCGTCAACCTTGAAGTCTACGTTGACGACCTGGTCATCAAAAGCACCCAGGAGGATACAATGCTTATGGACATCCAGCGCACCTTTGAACAGTTGCGCAACATCAAAATGAAACTAAACCCGGGCAAATGCTCATTCGGAGCAGAAGAAGGGAAATTCCTAGGCGTCATTGTCACCAATGGCGGCTTCAAACCAAACCCGGAAAAGGTCCAAGCAATCCAACGCATGCCATCACCAAACTCGATAAAAGACGTACAGACACTGATGGGACGTCTAGTTGCTCTCAACCGCTTCCTATCAAACTACGCCTCTAAGTCTTTTCCTTTTGTTCATACTTTACAGAATGTACTCAAGAAAACACAGTTCCGCTGGACATCAGAAGCGGAAGTAGCTTTCCGTGAAATGAAGCAATGTTTAACCTACTTGCCAACTTTAACAGCACCCCTTCCGAAGGAACCCCTTACACTATATCTATCCGCGTCAGAAACAGCAATAGGCGCCGTACTATTAGTAGAACGCAACAAAGTACAAACACCAATCTACTATATCAGCCGCACCCTAGCAGACGCAGAATCCAGATATTCAACAATGGAAAAACTCGTCCTAGCGCTAGTCCACGCGTCAAGACGCCTGCTAAGGTACTTCCAAGGACATCCAATCAACGTCCTTATAAACTACATGATCAACACCGTACTGTCCAACCGGAACTCTCTGGCCGTTTGGCCAAATGGGCGATCGAGCTGGGTGCACACACCATTGTTTACAAACCAAGACCCGCGATAAAAGGGCAGGTCCTGGCAGACTTCATCGCAGAAATCCCGATTGACAAAATCCAAGACTGCAAAGACGAACAAGACCCCAAGCCCATTCCCGACGATCGAGTAACCTGGTCATTATACACCGACGGAGCCTCCAATGACCAGGGCTCGGGCGCAGGGCTTCGCCTCGTCAGCCCCGAAAAAATGGAATTCACATACGCCGTGCGCCTCGAATTCCCAAGCACAAACAACGAGGCAGAACACGAAGCATTCTTGGCAGGCCTACGCCTGGCAGACAAGATGGGCGCAAGGCACCTTAACGCCCATGTGGACTCTATGCTAATTGCGGGCCACATGAACGGCGTCTACGACGCCAAAGACCCAGTCATGGCCCAATACGTCGACCAGGCCAAGCTCCTTATCAAGAAATTCATCACCTGCACAATCGTCCACATAAATCGCAGCGGTAAAGACGCACTCAGCAAAATGGCCTCCACAGCTTGGCCGCATATGGCCAAAGAGGTACGCATTGAAACCCTGCCTCAACCTTCAGTACCGCTTAGACAGGTCAATATAACACAGACTGGCGCCGGGTCATGGATGACCCCTATTCAAGCCTATCTAGCAACAGGCACCCTGCCACCTCAAAAAGCGGAAGCCCGAAAAATCCAATACAAATCCCAACATTACCAACTAATGAATGGGATCCTGTACCAACGCTCATACTTGGATCCATTACTAAAATGCATAGATACTGCAACAGCCACCTTACTCATAAGAGAAATTCACGAAGGCATATGCGGGATCCATGCAGGGCCAAGAATGGTCGTCGCCAAAATCATGAACGCAGGATATTATTAGCCAGGTATGCATCAAGACGCCGTCAAAATCCTACGCACCTGTTTCAACTGCCAACAACATGCGCCAAGTACCCTGCGCCCCCAAAACGATTTGGTACCAGTCACAGCCGCCTGGCCATTTCAAAAGTGGGCTATCGACCTGGTCGGCCCATTCCCAATGGCCCCTGGAAAGGTACAATACCTCATCGTCGCCGTGGACTACTTCACAAAATGGGTAGAAGCCAAGCCACTCGCTTCAATAAGCACTGAACAAACAAAAAAATTCATCTGGGAATTTATCATTTGCCGCTTCGGCTTACCCATGGAAATCCTCACGGACAACGGCACACAATTCACCGACAAAAAACTCCAAACATGGCTAACACAACTAGGCGTTAGCCAAATTTTGTCATCCGTGGCCCATCCTCAAGGTAATGGCCAAGTAGAACGCATCAACAGATCCTGGGTCGAAGGCATTAAGACTCGCCTATGGTCAAAGCGCACGGGCTGGGTAGACGAGCTCCCACACGTGCTATGGGCACACCGCACCCTCACGAAGACCAGCACCGGCGAAACACCGTTCAGCCTAACCTATGGTTCTGAGGCCGTAATACCCGCGGAGATCACATTTCCATCACCACGGGTCCTCAACACAGCCAACACAGACAATGACAAAGAACTACGCCTCAATCTAGATCTCCTAGACGAAAGGCGTGACATCACCGCCATACGCGAAGCAAACTATAAAAAGCAATTGGAGCGCTACTATAACTCCAAAGTCAAAGCTTGCGAATTCGACATCGGCGACTATGTCCTTAGAGACAACTATGCCTCCCACGCAGAACGCCCTGGAAAGCTCGCGCCAAACTGGGAAGGGCCTTACAAAGTCCAACAAGTACTAGGAAAAGGGGCATATGCGCTAGAAAAACTTGATGGAACACCCATACCTAGATCATGGAATGTAGCGCAATTGCGCAAATGCTACTTGTAAAAATATTTCGGTTTTACACTCCTTCTTCTAACTTATGAAGTTAATTCACTCTTCATAACTGATTCGGCGCACTCCTCACTTATGAAGTTAATTCACTCTTCATAACTGATTTGGCGCACTCCTCACTTATGAAGTTAATTCACTCTTCATAACTGATTCGGCGCACTCATCACTCATAAAGTTAATTCACTCTTCATAACTGATTCGGCGCACTCCTCACTTATGAAGTTAATTCACTCTTCATAACTGATTCGGCGCACTCCTCACTTATGAAGTTAATTCACTCTTCATAACTGATTCTGCGCACTCATCATTCATGAAGACAATTCATTCTTCATAAATGACTGTAACACCCCAACCGATGGCGGAAACATCGAGGTGTCACGTAAGAATGAGTATACAGTAGCACATGGTAATCAAATTTTAATTGAAATTAATTTAAAGTGCAAATATCCAAAAATGAAAATACATAATGAATTTTAAGTGGAAATCTAATACATCACAAAAACCAAACAAGCATAGACTTCAGTTTGCCTTCTCATGTAAATACTCTAGTCTTCATGCATCATTATTTCCTGTTGAGTTGTAAAAATGGGGGGGTCAACTAGAAGTTGGTGAGAATACATAAGCCATGTCAAGCAAATAGTTTAAGTATAAAAGTTTAGCAATTCATATGTCTATCGTAAGTTTAAGTCTACATGAATAAACATGATATGTTGAATCGACATAATCAAACCTCCGACTAGTTTAGGTCCATCCCGTCATCCATGGTTCACCTTAATATGTTGGAACGATAACAATCAGCCACGCTACCTATGTAGGAGGTACACGTATCCGGGTGGGATTGTCAATCCAATAGATCTATTATTGAGTATCGCCGGCTTGGCCATAGCTAATGATTATGTAATGTTGAAACTCGTTGAAACTCGTTGAAACTGTTGTTGTTGTCTAATTCATGAGGCATTAAAGTTTACAACTAGACATGCATGTAGAATTGCTTAAGTATAATGTTGCAAGTATGAAGAATTGCATAAACATGGTTACGTAAACTCACCTTAGTATAGTATTAAGTCTTGAGAAATAGAATATGTGTAGCCCCAAAGTTGCCAATTACAAGAACTTATAATCAAAGCTTCAATTGTAGAAGTAATAGACTATAGAAGAAAGGTATGAGGGAAAGTTTAATCGGATTGAAACAATCGATTTAGAGGTGCAAAGTATAATGAGTCATAGGTGGGTTTTAATACTAGTTTTGGATTCAATTAGCCATTAAAATTGGTCAACACCATAAAGTAAGGTTTTATGATGAATTGACTATTTGACTAAGACTTTGACTGTTTGACTAAGACTTTGACTAGGACTTTGACTATTTGACTCAAGGCTTTATTTAAAAAAAAAAAAAAATCTTGTATGTGAAAAAAAAAAGAATTTAGAATCATATTATTATTATTATTATTATTATTTATATACATTTATGTATGTATATAAGTTGTGAGTTAGGATAAATAAAGACTTAGGCACATTTGTATAATATTAATAATAAAGGTGTAATAAAAAATATATATATATATATAAGGGCTTTTTATGTATTAAAATTTTGGGGAAAATTTTGCGATGTTACAATGACCCTGCGCAATCCTCACTTGTGAAGATTAATCTACTCATCAACAGACGACGCGCAAACACATTAGACGGATCAACAAGATAGAAGAAAAAACGATTCATTTCATATTGTCAAAAATATTTACAAGAAAAGGAAATTACAAACAACCTACTGGGGAGGCTCATGGGTCGTCCCCGAGCTACCCGCCCCAGACCGCTCCTTTTCCGCCCGCTCCTTCTCCGCTCGCTCCCGCCCAACACGGTCGGACTCCTCCACCCAACGCTTAAACTTCGCGATAGGGCCAGGATCGGCCAGACATTGCCGCACAACCTGCAGCACGGGAAACTCAATCCTCTCCAGCTTCTGAAGCTGCTCCATCAACAGCTGATCAGTGTTCACATCACCGAAGGGCTGCTCTTCGACTGGCGCGCCATCCTTGGCGGCCAAATACCCCTCCAGCCAGCCGCTATGAACGCCCGTCGTGCGAGCAGCATCAACAACCTCGGCAATCTGCTCGCCCATCTTGGGCGCATTCCAGCAACGCTCAAACACCTGCACATCAAACAAAGGTTAAACTAAATAAGAAACAAAGGACGAAGGAAAAAGATAGCAAAACAAAAAGGGAAAAACTTACTGCAGAGATCCCATCAGACATCACCCAGAGCGATTTCTCGCAGTAGCCCCACTGAGCGTCCAACAGAAGCGTCTTCTCCAGCTCCCACGCTTCCCGCTCCTTGGCAAGCGTCTCGAGCTGACCCTCCAACTCGGACACCCAAGTGGTCATCTTGACCACATCGGCGTCCTTCGCCTTCAGATCACCAATCACAGTGGCATATTTGGAGGAAAGCTCCTCCAACTCCTTTGCCTTAGCTGCCGAGACCTTTTTCTCTTCGGCCAAGGCAAGCTCACCCTTCTGGACAAGCTGACGATGGCGATCCAACTCGGTATTCACCACCGCCGTCGACTTCGCTCAGGACTTCTGCTTTTCAGCAGCATCAGCGTCCTTCTGGCGCAGTTCGGACTCCAACTTCCGAACCTGCTCCAGAAGGCGTATACGAGCCGACTCGTACACCTCCTTATCCCTCGCAAGCCGCTCGGTCTCACCAGTAACCGATGCCCGCTCATCCAAGAAATCACCCTCTCCTCTGTGCAGGGCATAAAGGTTGCCCAGGGTCTGCGTTAGGTTCATGCACATTTCGGAGAAGAGGGTGCTACGATCTTGAGCCCGATGATGCGCGCGCTCAGCCGGCGGCAACGCATAGCTTACAAATTCCTCAGCCACAAAGGGATTGAGGAACCTGCAGCTTTCGGTTATACGCCACCCAGGCGTATAAACCGGAGCGTCCAGGCGGAAGGCCGGGCCGCTTGAAGACGCCATCGTGCCTTCAGCCCTTTGAGATTTCTGGACTTCAGGCCCACCACCAGGAAAGGACGCCTCCGCGACGTCCTTCTCGCTCAAATCAACAAAAACGGGCCCGCCCCGCGATCCCTCCTCACCCTGAGCACCCATCCCTTGGGCCTGCTCCTTCTTAATACGCACCAGGTCCTCGTGCTGTTTCAACAGCACGAGGCGGCGCTCCTCCTCCTCCTTGGCGGCCACCTCAGCCAAGCGAGCATCCTCAGCTCGCTTGCGCTCTAACTCAGCCAACCGAGCATCCTCTGCTCGCTTGCGTTCCAGCTTGGCCTGACAAGCGACCGCATCCTCTTCCTGTCTCTTCTTCAAAGCGGCCTCAGCAGCGCGCCTATCCTCCTCTTCCTTACGTACAACCTCAGCCTGGCGCGCCGCCTCAGCCTGGGCACGCTCTTCCTCAAGCTTCTTCTTCCGTTCCTTCTGATATTGTTTGACAGAAGGAGGGATAGAGCCTACAAACAAAACACAAGCGGATAAATAACTTGAAAGAAAAGAAAGAAAAAACAAAAGCTCGAAAGCTACTTACTGCTCAGCTTCTTCAGAGCCTTCTTGTAAAAGGGCTCACGAACCGGCGACGGCTCAAGCTCCAAATCATCCGGCTTATCACCACCATGAGCCGCCCGCTTCGGCGACGAGCCACCGGCTAAGCTTTCGTCAACCGTTTCCGGCTGCTTGCGCTTGCGACCTACAAACAAGGAAAAAATTCCTTTAAGAAAAGACAGACAAGAAAATAAAAAGAAGATAAGAGACACTTACTATCGGTCGGCGCATCCTCAGGTTCGCGACCCTCAGTCGTCGCATCCCCACCTTGCGCCCCGGCCGATGATGATCCGCCTCCGGCGCCACCTGTAGACCGACGCGTACGATGTATTAAATCAGACGATGAGTCACTCGACTCATCATCAGATAGAAACACATAATCAACCCACTCCGCCGTCTTCACAGACAGCGGGTCGGGGTTGATCAAAAAACCTACTTCAAGGTTAGAGGGCGCACCTTGTATAGGGCCGGGGAACAGGAAGTTCTCCCCCATCTGCTCCATCTCCGAACCCCCCCCCCCCCCCCCCTTAGGCACCGCCACGTACATGGTCTTCACAGACCGGGCGGCAAAGTAGTCAAACAACAAATCACCTGCGATAAAAAAACAAAGGCATAAGATATAAAGGGAAACAAATATACTGGACGCAATAGTAGACACTTACCCTCCACAGAAAGTGGCACACCATCACCTGCAGGCGCCACATTGTACCCCTCCCTCACGCCCAGACGGCTCAAACCCAGCAACCGAAGAATCCCCTCATCCAACTTATCCAAGTCATCTAAGCGACTTGGGTGCGCGGAGAGATCCTTAAACCACTCCTCCTCTTGGAAATCCTTCATCACCTCGAAGGATGGCACCTTCTGCCCAGGACGAAGCTCCAGCTTCGCCATCTCCAAAGGAATAACTTCCTTCTTCACGAAGAAGAAACACCTCTTCCACTCCCGAAGAGTTTTTGGAGAACTCTTCGGCACTATCAGGCTTACATTCTAGGATCTCTCTACGAAAGAGACCCTGCCTGATTCCTTTACCTCCAGCTTGTAGAACACGTTGAAGTGTTCAAACACCGACTGCCTCCTCAACGACCGGCAAGTGGCCTCAATGTGCATCACCCTCATCACCCCAAAAGGGCTCATTTGAGAGACATGCACCCCATATCTCTGAAGGACAGAGATGAAGAAACGAGACACCGGCAGCCGGAAAAGACCCTTTTGAAAATATGCCTCATACAGGCATATTTTCCCCTCCGGGCAGTCAACCAAAGTCTGCCCCTTCTCCGGCAGCTCCGGGTCCCATTCACGGGAAATCCCAAATCTCTTAACCAAGGACCTGAACTTGTCCTTGGACCAGGAGATCTGGGCATCCTTCATCGACAACTCAACCTTCTTGTCCTCAGACGACATCTTCAAAGGGATTGAAACAAAGAAAAACTAGAAATTTTTTGATCGGAATAAAGGAAATCGCCGGAGAAAGTTTAAGGAAAATTCGAAGAAAAGAAGAGAATGAAAGAACTCCAAGGGTGGAGACGACTATTTATACCCATCGCATTTAATGCAGGTAATGATGATAGGCAGGCTTTTCGCGCAAAGGTCCAATCACAGGCAGACACGTCGGACAGCCCACGTGCCAAAACGGCCCACGCGCCGCGCGTGTCTCACTCGCGAGACGGTTGTTCTACCCCAGCTGGCAGTTGATGCCGATGATTGACACGTGTACGCCCACGTTCAAAAACACAATCAACAGCTGTTCTCATTCACCAGATGTACGACAAGTGGTGGCCTAGCAACTCAACAGTCGTACTAACTGTCAGACACGATCTCCAAAGCAGGTGTACCAACCGTCAGGCACGTCTTTTCAAATTCGAAACATTCCCGCCTTTAATTCACACAAATTCCAAAAAGACAAATTCAATGCGGAGTAAATGCAGGCGCAGACAGCGATAAAAAATGACTTTTCACAACTTCTGGCCGCGCAAACAGGCCCAACGCCTATCTTGGCTCAACGCCTGCGCGCCAGATCGAAAATTTTGAAAAAATTGATTTTCACAACTTCTGGCCGCGCAAACAGGCCCAACGCCTATCTTGGCTCAACGCCTGCGCGCCAGGGCGAAAATTTTGAAAAAATTGATTTTCACAACTTCTGGCCGCGCAAACAGGCCCAACGCCTATCTTGCTCAACGCCTGCGCGCCATAGTGACAATTTTGAAAAAATTAATTTTCACAACTTCTGGCCGCGCAAACAGGCCGAACGCCTATCTTGGCTCAACGCCTGCGCCCCAGAACGCAACCAAGGCGCATCCCGTTATACGCCCACATCTTGATCTCTGTGCGCGCACCAGTTGACGAAGAATAAACAAAAACACACGTCCACTTTGGTACATGAAAACCCAGTGACGACTGGATGTTACTCAATGTACACATGTGAAATCAAGTCCAGCACTCCCCAAAGATACAGGTCAGCACTGGACTGGGGGGACTTGAAGGGATATTATATTAAAACATTACAAATACCATACCATCGCCCACTTAGAACAGGCTTCGCCAGACGCTCATCCGCCCGTTCTACGTCAGCGGATCGTCTCGCGCCCATCCGCCCGTTTTACTTCAGCGGAACGTCTGGCGTCCACAAACCCGTTCTACGTCAGCGATGCTTCTGTCGTCCGACGCGAGCATTAATATTCTCGTTCTACGTCGACGGAACACCTGGCGTCCACCCGCCCGTTTTACGTCAGCGGTACATTCGACGCCAGGCGCATGAACGTCCGCCCCTTTCACATAGGCGGGCCAAAAATACATCAAGGCTTCCTTGGCAAGCTTCACCACAAGTGGAAGATAACTTTTGGGGCAGCTTTGGAACTCACCCCTGCCCCAAACAAATATCTCTGACATGATAGGCGGCCCGTCAGAGTTCCCCTCCAATCAAAGACTGTTTCCAGTCTGACGAGCAGAAAGGACGACGACGTGGCAGCCTCCCAGCCAAGATATCTTCCTGACGAAGCAGACTTTCTCTGCCCACCTCGAAATCCTGAAAAGCATAAACTGTCCACCGCGTGGATCCACCAATGGGCGAGCACCACGTGTCCACCGCCCATCAGCGTCCACTTACTGGGCGCCACGTGTACATGCGTCAGGACGGTAACATCCCCCTAGCATTCTACTTTTTCCTACTTTACTAAAACCCACTTGCACCAAATGGGCTTGAGGGCTTGGGCCGGATTATGGAGACGCCTCTACCTGGGCCGGGCCCCATTAAGGGTAGAGGATGGGCTGAGAAAGTAGGACATCTTGGTACTATAAAAGGAGGACGCCTTCTCCTTTTATTGGCATCTGACATCCAATACACTTTCACTCAAGAAGATTACGAACTCTCGTACCTTCTTCACCCCCTTGTTTACTATACAAACGATTAGAGGCTCGGCTCTTCTAATTGGTAATCTCATAAATCCTTGGTCTTGCTTTCAGATCCACACGTATTTTATAATCACACTCTCTTTATAAAATACAGTAGAACCACCACATGGATTGCCCTTCGTTGGACGATCCTTGAACTCGTGTTTCTTCACCAGCAATTATATTTTATACTTATATTTAAAATTGGTTGATCGCTTACTCTAAAAACGTTAAACATATTTCCTACAAATAAGTGACATTTGTGTAAAAACATATTTTTAAAAGGCGAGCGGTCTTTTTGTATTTTATAGTCGGCAGTTTGAGAATTTTGTATGGTTGTATGTGTTATTTAATTTAATCAAAGAGTTAAATGTTAATTTCATATCCTTGAGGTTTGGTTTATTTTGCCACTTAGTAAAAAAAAAAAAAATTGCAATTTAACATCTGAGGTTTGACTTTTTTGCTATTTTCGTCATTTTCACTACAAGTATACTTGTGTTGATTAAGAGTGGCACAATTGATAATATGAATAATTTATCCATTTTCTATAAATTGCCACGTCATACGAAGGTTAGTTGTATTTGTCAAGTATTATATATTTATCCATTTTCTATAAACTAAGATCACATGATAGTCGAATAATTTACTTTATTTATACTTTCTGTATAAGCGTAAAAATAGTTAGAATGACATGGGAATAGGGCTGGCAATTTAGACACGAACACGATAACCTGATACGAACCTACACGATTTTAACAGGTTTCGTGTTTGGCTTTAACAGGTTTCGTGTCTATAACAGGTCGACACATTAAGACCTGTTTATTTTCGTGTCGTGTTCGTGTTTACCTGTTTCGTGTTCGTGTCCTATCGTGTACGTGTCTTAACAGGTCTTGTCGTGCCTTATCGTGTTTCTTATCATGTCTTGTCGTGTGTTATCGTGTCTTATCGTGTCTTGACATGTCTTATCGTGTCTTGTCGTGCTAACTTATTTTAGTAGGTGTTCTTTATCGTGTCTTGTCGTGTCTTATCGTGTTAACCTGTTATACGCATGTTCATGTTCGTGTTTGAAAAAAATGACACGATTAGATTTCGTGTCGTGTTCGTGTTTACAAGTTTCGTGTTCGTGTCTTAACAGGTTCGTGTAACCTGTTATGCCAGCCCTATATGGGAATACGGTGGGGACCGGAGAGAGACCTGATTTAGACGCTTTATAGTGTGTTGGATTGTCTAACTTTACATTGTTTTAAACAGTCGCCTAACTTTACATATATCATAACTAAAAGGTATACATAACATCGATGAGATAAGTATAATAACAATTTAGTCAACATAATTTTTACTTTACGCAACAGAAAAAGTTTATAACCCTTTCTTATTCCATATTTTTTTCAAGGAACATGATTACTTTTAGGTAAATCGGTGGTTTTAAATCTACATGGGCATTTCTGAACACTTAGGTGTCATATCCAAGACGTTAAAAATATGCCCCTTAGAACATAAGTTTTGATTTTTAAATGAGTATTGAGCTTGTAAATGACTAATAAATTTTTGGGATTTAAATAAGCTTTCAGTGAGCCCAAGTTTTAAATTTAAAATGAGTTTTGTATTAAAAAAAAAACATACACACACATAACATATGTATGCAGAATGTGCCCCGGAATAAAACAAACCCTTGTCGTGGGTCCTTGTCGCCCACCTAGCCTCCCATGGGCATATTGCTTGCCCCTAACTAAACTTGTGTGAGTTAAAATTCGTGTAAGGCAGTGTTATTCATGTGTAAATAGTAGTTAAAAAAATGTAAATATGTATATATATATGTGTGTGTGTATATGCATGTATATATATATACATATACATAAAAAATATGTATATGTATATCATATGTGTGTGTGTGGAGAGAGAGAGAGAGATAGCGAGAGAAGCCATCTATTATATAATACATATATACATACAAATATATAGGTACCGTATTGTGTAAAAGGGACCAATTTCATGCTAAGCATACAAAGATTTCTCAACCATCAAAACAGAGCTTTCGTTACAGCACGCTCTAAGATAAATTTTCAGCTACTGGATAATCTAGATCTGGCTTCGAATCCACATGATGCACAATTTGAAAGCTTCAAAGAGTTAGGATAACATAACAAATACGTGATTACTGTTGGAAATTTAGTGAAAATGCTATTTTCACAAAATATAGGAAAATGAGTTTTTCCTAACTTTGGACTAAAATATATATCTGAAACAGATGTTTATTTATATATTTCTTTGTGGGTTTATGTTCTATGTTGTGAGAGCTTCGCAACGAACCAAACCACGTCCAAAACAGAGCTAAGATGAATGAGATATCGATGCTCAAAGATTGGTGATTGAAGCACTTGATGCTGAAATGAAACAAGGTGGAACTTGTCCTCACATAGGAAGAGTGAAGATACCATGAGTGGTATATAAGGAGGAACACTCTTTCCTTATTGTTTCATAGGAGCTCACACTGTGGAACTCGCGAAGGGTGCGGGGCACCCCAACTCGCACACGCGCGTGGCGTGGGCGATGGGCGCAATGTGGCGCACTTCACACACACGCATCACCGCGAGCCGCTTGAGAGCCGCCTTAGTATTTTTGAAAGCAGGTTTGAGGTACAGAGGTTGGTGATGGCACGCGAGTACGAGCAGATAACCAGGTTGCGCCCTGGTCTGCGCGGCTGCTTCCGCGCAGGCGCTCGGAGTGACGAGTCGTTCCGCTGACGTAGAACGTAAAGTTCAGCGCAGATACAGATCTGGTCCGCTGACGTAGAACGAGAAGTTACGTTGTGCGCATGCGCGCAGATCAGTAACAGCTCAGCAGTGTAACTGTCTGGTCAAGCAGTTTCGTCTGAAACTTTAAGAACGTAATAAATGCCATTGAAGACGTTCAATGACATTTATTTTTCGTTTTTAATGCATTCCGAAACTGATTCTTGCTGGACTCCTATAAATACCAAGGAGAGCCTTGGTTGAAGACACACCTTACACACTGTTCTGAACATTCACCAATTCTAATTTTCCAGCAATCGGTTCTTGGTTTCTTCTTGCTGTTTCAGGTACACTTCGGGTCAGAGCTAACTCCGGCAGCACTCTAGCTGTTCCGGCTGTTGTACCCTGGGAAACAAAACGAGCTCTTGTTAATAGACTCGGAATTTGTTTTAAGGGCCCCGTGTTCAACACGATCCTCAGCCATCACGTTTCTCCTGCTTCTACTCTTTTCTTGCATTTATTTATTTCAGTTGTAATTGTATTGTACTTCTGCTTTCATTTTTCTTTGTAATCGTATTTTTAGTTCTATTTTATTTAAATTTACACGAGCGGTTCCTACAATTACATAACAACAAATTGCTTCTGATAGTGGAATAACAAATTGCAGTGAGAATCCTGAAACAAGTGAATATAATTTACAAGGCAAGGAATCACATATCAATACGTGATTACATAATACATAAATATTTAGCACTATTTGACTATATACCATTACGTAATTACGTAAACTTGCATGATCATACATGTGGTTGAGAAGCCTTCGTAGGCTTTGCACGAATTTAACCTCTTGTACTGTCAAATAAAAGTCCTTTGATTTGCGGTGGATAATACACAGAAAGGATTATGATGTTAAAGATAATGTTGCAAACTAATTATCACCAACTTTTTAGTAATTAACTTTTTAGAAATTTTAATTTGTTATCACAATCGTTACTATTATTATTATTATTATTATTATTATTATTATTATTATTATTATTATTATTATTATTATTATTATTATTATTATTATTATTATTATTATTATTAAACTGAATAATATAAAATGAAATTTTACGTGGCTATGGCCTATGGTTATAAATTGCTAGAATTATATCAATCAAGGAACATCAAATATAATTTGAGACATGATTCCAAAATTGATACATATTTATTGGTTGAAGGTCGTTTTCAAGAAGGTGTTGCTTATGAAGAGGGTTAATCATAACTAAAGTTTTGAGCTTCGAATATTAATGGACCCCCAACACAACCATTTCTCATTCTATAGCTGTCATTTAAAAAACTAAAAAAAAAAAACAAAATAAAACCTATTATTGTAACATCTGCTCTAAACAAATTATGTGCAATCAACTTGAGTAGTGGTGTAAGTGGGACAATTCGTGATGACACATTTATAATTTGAATTGAGTCAGTTTAAACAAGTTTAAGCCTGAGTCTACATTGTAGATGCTTTAATAAATGAGGTTAAGCCTGGACTTGAAGTAACCTATAAATCTAAAAAAACATGTTATTTATACATACATAATAATTCGTATTTGTATAACAATTATATAATTAGATAATAAATATAAATATAATTATGTATAAGACTATGATAAAAATCACTAATTATAAATATTTTAATATGTATACGGTTAGAAGTTATAAAATTAGTTAAACATATTATTACAAAATTGAGAATAATTGAAGTATAAAGCCTACAAAGCCCAACATGACTTGGTCTTGCACTCAATAGGGCCGGTGCTAAAAAGACCAGGAGCCCCGGGCCCTGAGGTAAAAAGAAATCTGGTCCTAGACTCCTAGTATGAGGTATCACAGTATGGGCCGTCTTAGTCGGGTCGGGCTGTGCCAAAACCTTTTGAGCATCTTTTTTAATTTATTTGTTTATAAATCATTTCAGAAATTATTTTGATTGGTAACATCAACTTTATTAGTTTTAGTAACTGAACAATGATGTTGAACCACTCACACGTCTTACAGCGTGTTAGTTCACAAAAATTATACCAAGACACAAAACATATAAAAGAATAACTAACCCGATTTAGGACACGCGTATTACGACATGGCTGCTAAACAGGAAAAAATAAACATAAAAACGAGGAGTTAGGATTCTAATGATCAGATAAGATATGTGGTCTAAAATGGTTTATATGGTTCTCAATTGCCCTTGTTCTTATTTGAGCCTAATCCTGTATATAGCTTTTGATACATAAACTACATATGAATCAATGTCATAATAAAGAGATATGCAATAAAAAAGAAAGGGGAAAACGACCAAAGAAAACAGCTTTTTAAAAAATTTGGATAATGTAAAATCCCCAACCAAATAAAATAAATTAATGTAAATGGGTCTTTAACTTCTCACAAAAATCAAATAAAGAAACCAATTTCTTTTTCGACATTTCAGATATCTTCTAACAAGAAATCATAATCATCCTTATTGGAGCACTTAAAAATGTCAAAAAGAATTATTATATAAACTAAGCAATATCCCCACTTTCTCTCTAAACAAATTTTCTTTTGGCCAAATAAAGTTTTGTTTTTAAATGCAAGAACTTATTATTTTAGGAAAAAATAATAAAAACTTGGAAGTCTCCCAAAAGTCCACTTGTCCAAAACATGTTTCTTGCTTTTATTCTATTGATTTCAGTGGCAAAAAACTTTTGTTTGTAGATGTCAAAAAGATAGCACAAAATTCCATGAATATCTCCAAAATTTGGAGGTTATTTTTCCTATCAAGTAGACAAATGATATGGTTGTACATTACAAGTGTTTAATGCAGTTAATGGTTTTGGGGTGATCAAATATTAAAGCCCTTTCTTTCTATGGTCGTCACTTTCAGTGTGCTTGCTAATGGGCTTTCAAGTGGTTCACAGGTTGATCACATTCTTCATTTTGTTTGTTGCCTGTGATTCTTTGACTTTTAGATCTGCAGGTAAATTAGTTTTCCTGTTTCTGAATTCATAATTTTAGTTTCTTCGACACTTTTTTTTTTTTTTTTTTTTTTGATGTTGTTGTAATTGTTTCTGGGTCAAACCTGAAGAGATTAATGTATGTAACATATTATCAACAGTTTGACTATTTTGGTCAAACTAGTCATTTTTTTAATCCAAAATTGTCATGATATTTAATGAAGGTCAAGAACTATGCTACTTCTAGTACAGAAAAAAAGCTTTTAAATCAATATATAAGATTCTTTTTATTGTATACGAATATATCTTTAGTTTAATTTCGAATTCTAAAAATAACTTGTTTGACTGAAAAAGTCAAACTATCTACAGATTATAGCGTTTCACAGGCACACAGTCCAACCTATGATCAATCTTTAGCTCCTGATCTTTATGAAAACCACTCACCCACAAAGCACCATAAAACAAAATGGATCAGACGATCGTTTCATCGACATCATCATCGTTATCCTGAAAGCTCAAAACTTGATCATGTTGCTCCTACACCATCCTATCAAGTTCAACAACCAACTTACATGCCTCAGGGTCAGTTGTGTCATTAATAATATTTCCCAAAACTAGTTACTGCTTAAAGATTACTAAAGTTTTGATCTTTTTACATTTCGAACAGGTTCATCCAGTCCTGCACCATCAGCGGACGATCTAATAAGTCAATTTGGTACGCTAAAGTTGCAATACTGTTACAGTTTCGCGATATTTTTATTGTTGTATCATTATAATAAATTGGTTAATGATTATATTATAATCTTTAAGGGCCTCAAATATCTCCATCAAGCTCCTCTTTGACGAAGAACGCTGCTTCTCAACCCTCTCCGGTTTTCATGCTACCTTTACCACCTCCTAATGAAGGTAAACCGTATCTGTCAATAGTAGAGGTAAAGAACCAGTGGAGTGCTGCCTCTAAAAAACTGTTTCACCTACACCACTATTTTTTTTTTTAATAATACCTTTCCCACTCTCTCTCCTCTAGAACCAGCACGGTAAGAAGAACCCGTATTTGGTTCACGGGACCCCTACCAGCACTGGTGGCGGCGGTGTTACCGTAGTAGGGTACCCGTGACCTTTTCTGGTGGCGCCCCGTCCCCCCCTTATTATTGTTTATAAAATAAAAAGATTAAAACTTTGAACTAATTTAAAACTTTACTTGTAGATTGTACAACAGTAAGCTGCACACAACCATTAACATACACACCAGCAGCAGCAGGATCACCCTGTGCATGTGTATGGCCAATTGCAATCAAACTCCGCCTCATGATATCTCCATACGCGTTCTTCTCCTTGGTCTCTGAACTCGCCCATGAAATCGCCACCAGTCTTTCGCTCAATGTTAGCCAAGCACGATTCACGGGAGCCAATGCTGCTGGCAACCAGCTTGACAGTACCATCGTCCTCATCAACTTAGTACCGCTAAAACAAAACTTTGATCCTGCCACCACCTTCTTCATCTACCAAATGTTCTGGAATAAACAACTTGCCATCAACCAAACATTATTTGGAGCCTATGAAGTTGTTGATGTTAAATATCCAGGTTTTATGAACTTA
Source organism: Ambrosia trifida (assembly GCA_028751855.1). NCBI lineage: Eukaryota > Viridiplantae > Streptophyta > Magnoliopsida > Asterales > Asteraceae > Ambrosia > Ambrosia trifida. The sequence goes on from CM054124.1 coordinate 118,082,795, forward strand.
CAATTCCATAATATCTCATTATTTGCAAATTTGTTAGGTACTAAATAATGGTAATAACAACATAGGGGTTGTTTGGTTGATTAAGTGTTGAATTATTAAGAAGTCTGAATGGTTAAGAGGATTTGAATGGTTAAGTGCTGAATCATTAAGTGTTGTTTTGTTGGACCTCTAAATGGTTAGTCTTCTTGTCCCACATTGGCAGGGGAAGTAAAAATGCATTCATTCAGTGGTTAATGGTTCAGCAACATCCCAAGTCTTAATGGTTCAGGCTTAACCATTCCATTCAGATGCTGAAACAAACACATTGAATGAGCTGAATGCTGAATCATTCAGCACTGAATGATTCAGAGGCTCATTAAGAGCCTTACCATACAGCCGCATAATATGGGATTGTGTGTGTAATTAGTGGTGGAGTGGTTGGGGAAAGACTTGGTGTTCTTGTGACCCAGGTTCGATTCCTACTCTTCTCATTATTTTCTACGACATCCGGGCAATGATGGTAACAAACGCAGCGAGGAAACTCGTGTGGAGGCAGTACAGTTTCCGGGGGAACGTCGTAACCAAGTCTGATACACCAGCGTGGGCCCAGTTAAGACAACGTAGTCGGGCAGACATTGGTTAGAGCTACCGATTAAGCTGTGTGACATTGGGTCACTCGTATGAAAGTCACCGTTTAAAAAATATTGTATTGATTTTTCTTAGCATTTACAGCACTTATTTTATTACTATTTACATCTACAACCCCACATTATGTTATTATTAAGATTGACCCCTCTACTATCCAGTACCTAACAAAATTTGAACAAAATTCTAAACGTAATTGTGTTTTTTGATCTGTAATTAGGGCTTCCACCTTCTCCGTCTTCGATTCCGTCAAATACAGATGTAACGATCGATCAATCGGATTCCAATAAAGGAATTCCGTCTAAACCTTTTGGAGTTGACATACCTAGAAACGGAAGAGATGATAAGAGTAAGCTGAATGGAAGCATAATAATTGTGGTGGTTGTTTTATCTTCTGTAACAGCTTTTGTTGTTCTCATTGGAGCTGTTTGGCTTCTGTTGTTAAAATTCGGATGCTGTTCTTCTGATGATGAACCGGATATAAACCGGCATGCACAAGGGAAACCGTCAGGTATTGTTGTCTCGTCTAGGCAGTGGCGAAGCTTGACCCGAAAGTTCGGGGGGTCGGAAGTCACCGGGGGTTTGGAAGTCACTGGTTTCGGGGGGTCGAAAACCAGTTTCGGGGGGTCGAAACCCTATATTTTCAAAATTTTCAATACGGATACTATATAATCGGAACTTCTGCGCGAAAATCCGGGGGGGTCGGCCGCCCCTCTCCGCCCCTACAAACCTCCGCCACTGCGTCTAGGGGCGACAATTCTTCACACGAGTCAAGACCAGACCTGAAAAAAACAGGTTTGGATTGACTAACATGACCCGTTTAAAAATGGATTGGGTTTGGGTCAACCCGTATTAAAACAGGTCGGGTTCCGGTTGACCTGATAAAAAAAATCTTTTTATCTTTTTGTTTTTTTATTTTTCATTTCCGTTTTACATGGTTAACACAATAATGTTAATTTTGACACATCATATTATTTACTTGTCACAATTATACTCACAATAAACACCGTTATTGATAATCTGCTTACAACCCGACATTCCGCTTATAAATCGTCAACATGTATGATTTATTTAAAAAATATGGGTTAAAATCTTTTACACCGAATAATAATATGTGTCGGGTACGGGTTGTACATTTCAACCCATCAAACCGAGAGGGTTGACACCCCTAGTCTCATGGCAGTTAATCAGTTGAGAGTGTTTTGGATGTTAGTTCAAATAATCAGTTTTGGAGGCAATTGAAACAGGATTAGGGGCTGGAGATTCGTTGATTGTTGGAAGCAGGAAAAGTTCTGAAACGATGTCGTTTAGCTCAAGTTTAGCGGCGTATGCTGGGACCGCGAAGATCTATAGCTTGAGTGAGATTCAAAGAGCTACATGTAACTTTGATTCCGGTAGAATACTCGGAGAAGGTGGTTTTGGTGTGGTTTATAGTGGTGTTCTTGAAGATGACAGGAAGGTTGCTGTGAAAGTGCTCAAGAGAGACGATCGGCAGGGCAGTCGTGAGTTCTTGGCTGAAATCGAGATGCTGAGTCGTCTTCACCATAGAAATTTGGTGAAACTGTTTGGGATTTGCACAGATGACCATTTTCGATGTCTGGTTTATGAGCTTGTTCCAAATGGAAGCGTTGAATCTCATTTACATGGTAAAACAACATGGTTTAGACAAGTTCTTGATTTGAACCAGTGAATGGAGGAACTTGATTTTTGTTTTTGTTTTCGTTTCAGGTGCTGACAAGATTGCGCCTTTGAACTGGTGTGCAAGAATGAAAATCGCTTTAGGTGCAGCTCGTGGTTTAGCTTACTTACATGAAGATTCAAGTCCACGAGTCATTCATCGCGACTTCAAGTCAAGCAACATTTTGCTTGAAAATGATGTCACACCTAAAGTTTCGGATTTTGGTTTGGCTAGAACAGCAATGGATGGCCATATGCACGTATCAACACACGTCATGGGAACTTTTGGGTACGTTTCTTATCCCGGTCAGTAGCTGAACTTCACAGCTGTGTGTATTTTCATCGCAAACACACGCTAATGAGTCATTTTATACAGCTACCTAGCACCAGAATATGCCATGACGGGCCACGTTCTCGTGAAAAGTGATGTCTACAGCTACGGTGTAGTTCTTCTGGAGCTTCTAACAGGAAGAAAGCCTGTGGACCTATTGCAGCCACCAGGTCAAGAAAATCTAGTGACATGGGCTCGACCATTGCTCACGAACAAAGAGGCCCTAGAGTCGATCATTGATCCAAGCATCATAAACTCGAACACCCCATTTGACAGCATACTAAAAGTTGCAGCCATAGCATCAATGTGTGTGCAGCCAGAAGTATCACACCGCCCGTCTATGGGTGAAGTAATTCAAGCCCTAAAACTTGTGTGCAACGAGTTTGATGAAATTAGAGAAATGGATTCTAGAAGTTGTAGCCGTGATGAATACCTTGACTTTGAAACGTTTGATCAATCCGAGATTCATCATGAAACGAGCGGCTATGATTCAAAGATCGGATTATCGGCTAGGATAGAGAACATTGGAGGCTTGGAGTCTGAATCGTTCAGAAGACAGTTCAATTCGGCTCCTCTGAAAATGGGGAGAAAGAAGCAGTTCTGGAAACGGTTAAGAAGCTTGTCTAGAGGAAGCATGAGCGAACATGAACATGAACATGATCGCAATCATGGATTTTCTTCTCAGGTTTAAAGTTTAAACATGTACAGATTGGATTTCGTCACACAAGGAAATACTATGTTCATCTGATCATCTCTGTTTCGACTCTGATATTGTAATGTCAATTCAACAACTAAGTTTTCAACACAAACTCGAAAGCAAGCAACTATAAATAGACCAAGAACATAGACAATTTTACACTCGTCGTATACAACAAAATCATTCTAAGTTTGGCATCTAAAACACAAGCCATTAAAATCAAGCCAGAATGCATGGCTCCTAGTAAACTCTATACACTCCCTTCTTGAAGAACCGCCGACAAAATAAACAAGCTTGTATAGATACAAGTGGCGGAACGTTATTTGTTGAACGGATGGCAGTTAATTCTGGTGATTTAAGGTGCTTGTGTATTCCATTTCATTTAACATAGTTACCTCGGATGAGGCTGTTGATGATGATTGTTGTAAATTTGCGTGGTGGTTACCGGTGTTGACAGGTGTTTGACCTTGTTCTGCTAGTTTTCTCAGAAGATTGGTGACTGTTGGAAGAAACTTGGTGGATAATGAAAGGATTCCTGGAAGCTTTAACCACCAAAAAATAAAATAAAATTTAAACTTGTGAACAAATTAATGTTATTAATGTGGAAATTTCAACCCATTTACTTACAAATGGGTTGATCTGCATTGTTCTTTGTCTCCAACGGGAGAACAACAACCGTACCCAGTAAATCCCACAATAAGATAAACGACTATAAATATTTAACAAAAAAACTAAAAAGAGAACACGTCAAATAGGTTTAAAGTCACCAATAGGGTAGTTTTAAAATGCAAAGAATCACTTCACTAAAAAAAATACTTTATAAATGTTTTTTTTTAATCAATCAGATTAAAGCATAAGTTTTTGTTTGAACAGCTAATTTCTCCTTATTTTCACCATGCCCAAGAGTCTTTCCCCAAACCCATGACCTCTTGGTCTAGTGGTATGGTGTCCTCCCTTACAAATGTAAGGTTGTGGGTTCAAATCCTTGCAAATGCAAGGTGGGGTGTAATAAAAATTTGCCGTTCAAAAAAAAAAAAAAAAAAAGAAAAGTATTTCCCCAGAAGAGGCTTTGCCTCTTACCACTAGGCTACAACCCAAGTGCCAGATTAAATTAAAGCATTATGAAATTAAAATGCAAACAAAATAGTACTTCACTACTTCCAACTCAACTAGACCCTACTATAAAATTGTTTGTTTTGCCCCATTACCAGCTCACCCATTCTACTTCCTCTACAGGTTCAAGCTCTTGAAACTTAAACTTACCGCGCCATTGCGGAATTCACCAGAAATGTCTAGTTGGACCCACAAAGCCTTGGCAAGCAAGTAACTCACAAATATAATGAGCAGCCACAAAGGATTCCTGCAAAACAGAATTCATAAGCAAATCCTGGGTTCATGTATGAAATATGGTGGAGAAACGTAAAAAGACTAGCGAACCTCAAAAGGGTCATGAACTCATTGAATCCAAGGATCACCATGGCAGCAATTGCCCATGGAGGTGGTAACCAATTGTTATTCCTCTTATTAGCTTCCTGAGAGCCATTTAAAATAAAATAAAAACTCAGACCTAGAAAGGGCACGGTGGACAAAGTCAACAATACATTGTTGCAGTCAACATGACAAATCCATACCTGGGAAGCAATAGCTTGAGTGATGGTATATTCCGTTTCTCTTTGAAATTGACTCCACAATGATTTACACTGAACAGGGGTAATGAGTGTCTTCGTAGGTGGAACCTGGAAGTGCATGTGCACCATAAAAAATGTATTCTCATTAAATGATGTTGATGTGTAAAAATATATATAAATTCAATTAACATACAAATAATAAATGCAACAATATTCATGCAGACAAAGAAACCTGTATAAATCACACACAATACCTCTTCCCATGTGCTTGAGGCTAATGGGTCTGCAGTACTCTTACTAGTGCCTTTCTTAGGATCCACTAATGTTAGGACAAGTGTATCCCCAATTTTATCAGTGTCTTCTTCGTCCAAACGAATTGCAGCCAACACAGAGAGCAACTTTAAGGACTGAAGACCAGAAAAACATAAATCGACAAGATTATAAGCTAGTGAACCACATCAAAAGAGTAATAGATCCGATATCAAATATAAAAGGTAATTTATCTCCTAACAAAATGATTCTTACAGAAGAACGAGCAGTTTTAGTTATTGCTCGAATATCTTCTTTTCCGGTCCAGACTCGTGGCATCGAATCATTATCATGGTTGAATATGGATGTAAATCTGCATGAGTTATAGTAAAACAGAAACAAGCACAGAAATTAAAATGAGTGATTCGGGTTATGTTTCATCTCTTAAGAATAAAACTGAAGGGAAAAAAACTGCTTAGAAGGAAACAAATCAAATGGGTAACACATGTCGAAAGTCAATACAAGTGTACATTTAATGCATAGAACATTCTAAATCATATTCTTTGAGAAAAATATATGTAGATATCACCCGCGGCTGTATAGAGCTTCTTTTCATTGAAGCCATTCATGTACTGTAAGTTTATACAAAATTCATTTAATGATGAAAATGCCCTCGGTTTAAAGCATATGGGTGGCGTCAATGAAAACTAGAATACTGGGGTGTCATCCACATTCTAGAGGGGATCACGGTCTGTTGGTTTTAATGAAAAATCTGGGCTGAATCGCTAAGGCGCCAACTACAATTTAGGAAAAGAAGAAACCAAACAGTCAGGGCTGGTTGGGTCGGCCGCACCGCCAAAATGGTTAAATTTTGGCGGTTTAAAAGGGTTTCTTTTATCTTTTCCGATTCGTCAATCTGCATTTAAACTTTTAGAAGAGTAAAGATGATTCATTAATATTATATGTATACATGAGCGCAAATTCTAAAATTATAATAATAACAATAAAATAATAAGGTTAAATAGCAGGTTCCAAGTTCCAAACCGTCAGCCAAGCCGTTAAGCTGTCAACCATAATGTGGACCAAACAATTAAACCACAAACTGCTCAATTTGCTTCAGTTAGTCGATCAGTTGTAAGTTCTACGAATACTCCTTAAAAACACTATTAAATACTCCTTAAAAACACTATCCGTCTATCCCTTGTGTTTGAAACATTAATATATCTGTAATCATATTTGAACACTAAATATTTATCAAAAGTTCTAAAAAAAATAGGCACAAACTTGTTCAGGTCAATCCCGCGACAGTGGTTACCCAACCCACCCGACTCACCCAATATCCGTATCTAGAGGTACGCATTACCTTTCTTTCATGCGATACAAAACTTTGGCAGCTTCTTCTCTCGTCTTCCCTTCAACTAATCCTCTTGCATAATTCTTTAATTTTGAAACCATAGTTTCTTCTTCTTGTTCATCCATTTCAAAACCAGACAATGCAGAAGAGAACTCGGAGACAGCTTTTTTAGTTTCTTGATGAAGAAGTTTCCTTATTGCAGACCAAGTATCATCAGTGGCTCCTTCCAGAAGAGCTTCCACTGGACCATATAATGCCTCTTTTAATTTTGACTGCCCAACCATGCATAAACAGATTCTTAGAACCTCACAGATCAACCAAATGATCAATTTAAAGATTATAAATAAAAGTCAAAATAACCTCATATAGTGCAGTAAGTTCAGATAGTTTGGAAGTTCGGACTTCAGCAATATGTGAATCTAAATCACGTGAAAATCTATCCCTTACTTTACCAGAGCCCCAATTTGCTTGCCTGATGACAGCATCTGTAGATTCATGTATTAGGGACAAGAATTTGAATCGACACAGTAAAAAAAAACGAACTTAAATAGTAGTCAACCATCTAAAATGTTCTTCAATAAGAACAAAAGTGTGAAATATACAGCAAGTCTGCAACACTAGGGCAAGTTCAAATGGGAACCACTAAATATCTAGTTATCTACAAACTGCTTTCAAACCAAATGAATGCAAACATCAACATGTGAATACAACACAGAGTGTATTCTATGTGAAGGTGTATTTATCAGAATGTGTGTGTTCATTTGGTTCTTATTTAAAATTAACAGCTATGTACCTTGACATTGTTCATCGAATAGTCTCATAAACTTTGTGGTGCAATCACGAGCAGCTACTGCAAACCCCCACCCTTCATTAATAGCATCATTAAGTGCTTTTTTAAATTTTTCTAGTGTCTCGGATCGTATGTGTTCCAACATTAACTGGTAGGCTGGTTGAACGAGCTGCAAGTAATAAAGTATACAAAATGAGAAAATATAGAAGGATCACATTTAGCAAAAGTCACCCATAAAATCAACCAACAAGAAACATTACTTGCAGCAATTTATCTTCCAACTGCTTTCTTTTTGCAGATCTAACACTATCTTCAAAGTACGTAGCCTCTTCATCGTAACTGAAAATGAATATTGTAATAAATTAAATATGGATGTTATGAGATCATAAATGCTTAAAAATTAGTTTGTTATTACCTGGATAAACAATTGTAAAGCAGTGAACTAAGTTTTTTTCCAAAGCCCGGAACAAGATGAGATTGTACGGCCTCTTCTAAATCAAGCCATTCCTGCAACACTTATTCAGTTCCAAAGTCTAAATCGGCATGTTTCGGGACAATTAGTTACTAAAATATGTACCTCGTTTGTAACAAAGGAAGAATATTTCTCATTAGCAATTTCTTCACATCGTACGGTTGCCACCATAACCTAAAAAATAAAATGTCAACAGAAACTATAAATCAAGACAGGATATCAGATTTTACTAAAAGGATCTAGAACGATCACCTTGTGAGCTGGCAAATCAAGGTCTTTGTTCTCCTTAATGACCTTCCAGATTTGTTGCGCACTGAAAGAAAAACCTGAAGCAGGAACAACCCCTCGCCTATCGCCAGCAAGACCACCAGGTGCAATAGAATGGAAGAACTTTTGCCTCAAATTAGCCACCTTCAAAAACCAAAACCAAAACCAAAAAGAAAAAGTGAATGATGAAAACATCAACATGCTTCTAAATGTTTAGACTGAACATGATAATGTGACAAGACCGGCGAGTTTGGTTGGGTTGACCCACACACACGTTTTGTCGTTTTTTAGAGGAAACATATGAACAGCTAATGTGTCAAACTATGGTTACACAAACAATATTAATTCAAACATTAATCCAGATCTCTGAATACCAACAATTTAGGAGGTCGTATGCGTTAAAACACATTGAGCAATTTTTTATGCCGGTTGACCTACAGTCACTTTTTGTCCATTTTAAAAGACATACATATAACATGTTAATTATGATCACGAGAAATCGAAAACAATACTGTATTATTACAATAGTAATTTAGACCAACTTTAAATATTGATGAACAATCTGTTTGAGATAAACAAAAACGCAAATCGACCAATCCATAGGTACATGCATACAAATATTGCAGGGTAAGGATCATTTGTGATATGTCCATCATGCATACCTGCTCTTTAAATTGTTCTTCCTTCTCTTCATAACTAGAGAGTGCAACAACTTGAACCTGGTCACTCAATCAATGAGAAGCTATCATAGGTATATAAGCATAAAATTATTTAAGAAACATATAAAAAATACAATAGAAGTATCATACGTATGTTCTTACATTAAAAAATTCACTCAGTGGGGTGTGTTTGTGGGCTTCTGGCTTCGGAACAGAATCCCATATCTACATCAAATAACATATGACGTAAACGGTGTGTTGTGCTACTTTTAAGGGTTTTTTTTAAAGGTGATAGGATAGGAAAGATAAAACAAATATGTAAAGAAAAATAAAGATACCTTCTGGATATCTTCCCTCAAAACAGGCTCTAGGTTTTCAAGAGGCGTCTGTAAAGAGTATTAAGATACATAAATCAAATTCACATGTATTTTATCCTTAACAAGGTACAGACAATTCTTCCTGACATGTTTTGAATATGATAACTTACCTTTGTTTTATCACGTATTACGAACATTAAAGTTGTTTTACGTGGACTAAATAACCGCAACATAACCTGAAAAGCATAAACCATATGATCAACAGACGAACAATAAAAGATGACTAAAATACACACACACATATAATGTACCTGAAATACGGTTTTCAGAAGAGGTTTGTTTGCAGCCTGCTCACGTCCAATATCGTGACACCACCTACGTAGCATGAACTGATTAGAAACACAAGTTGCTTCTACAAAAATATTGGGTTGATCACTCCAAAATGTAACATACTATTCATATTTATTCTGTTACAGAAACTATACTTCTTACCATCGTATGTAACATGCTTCAAATTTCAAGCAATTGTATGTAAACATTGTTACATCAAATGGAAAATATGATGTGGATTTTAGTGCAAATTATTTACATAAAATTACAACAAAATGGAAGCATGTTACATACAATGGTAAAAAAGTGAAATAAGTTGCATAGTATATACAATAAAAAAGTGAAAGTGTGTAACATTTTGGTGCAACTAGCCCTAAAAATTCAGATCAGCAACACAACTATCTGCAGCTACCAGTAAGCTTACATATTTATAAGCACTATATCTGAAACAGCAAGAGCAAAAAGCGCACTTTGTTTCTCGAATGCAGTATCATCCTGAAATTTTATTAACTCTAATCAACCAATATGAAACAAAGATACAACCAAAAAAAACAAAAAATCAGTATTTTAAAATAACCTCTCCTCGTTCTCTTCCATCAGTACCCTCAAGATCCATCACAATGGTGCAAGGTTCAATACCAGGACATCTTGCTATCCAAATACCTTTAGTAGTCTGAGACCTGATAAAAAAGATTTGAAATTTAAGAAAACAAGAAGCTACAAAAACACAAATACACAATAAAAAGATCATATCAGCGCATACCTTCCCCTATAAGCATCCATTTCCCTAAAGTTGGTATAAAAAAGATGATTTAGAAGCGTGCTCTTCCCTAAAGTTGGTATAAAAACACATTAACGTCAGTACTTGCATAATGGCCATGAATTCATACGCATAACAAATACAGTACACTATCACCATGCATCCAAGAAACGAAGTCCACATTCAACGAATTATTTTGCGTGACACTAATGCGTAAACAAAAAACGAAGTTACTTATAGATAATCTTAAACACGACATACCACTGCTTTGTGGACCCATGATAGCAACAACAGCATAAGAAAGTCCACATTCTGCCAGTTTAACTTGCTTAATAAAATTATCAAGTCCAGCAGCATTAAAAGTCCCATCCCCTTCGATAAGATGCGTGGAGCAACATTCCGCTTCTTTGTCTGAAACAAGCGATCACTTGCATGATATCAATTCAAAAGCAGTCATCATTCACATTATCTAAAGCCTAATATTTGGATTACACAACCTTCAAGTAATATCCCCTAAATAATATTGTGTCCAGATCCAACAATAGACATAATATTTCAAGTCAAAATAAGTCTTTGAACTGTCGTGTGGTCCAAGATATAAGCAGAAAAGGGATACAGAAACTAATCAACAACAATTCAAAGTTATAATATTATATGCCTTACATAAGATTAATAATAATAAGTGATTTAAAAGCCTGGATTGTATCAATAATATAAGAGCTAGGGTTATGAGTTGGAAACTGAAAGATAAGATGGTAATAAAACAAAACAAATTAGTGAAGTGAATTGAATTGAAGTGCGTACCCATGAAATGAAGAAGAGAAGATAAGAGAAGAGCAGTTGAAGGAGAGATTTGATGTTGATGATGGGTATGGGTATGATGAAGGAAGAAACAGAGTGCGATCTGAGGCAAGAATGTTCTTGAAAGCTGAGCGTGTAATGATATACAAGACAATATTTTCTTTTGTGAGAAGTAAAAGGAAATAATAATAATAATAATTGAAAAATGAATACTAGTAAATAAAAGTTTTTAAAGTAAAGCGCGGTATAATAAAATATTTTATCCTCGTATTTTACACACCGTTTTTTTTTTTTTTTTTTTTTTTTTGAAATTGATGCATGTGGGTTAAAGAGTTGCAAGATACTAACACGCTCTGTTCTCGAGTTTTATTTAATGAAAAAAATAGAGATTTGAAAGGATGTTAAGAAAAAAATTGCGTTTCATATTTTTTTAAGAGAGAAAAGAAAGAAAATGGGAGGAAGAATTTGGTTTATTTTCTTCATAATCATCCTTCGAAATTAGAGAGATTTAAAGGAAAATAAACTTCAAAACATAAAACAATTATTTTTAATACAAAATCATAACTATTAAAGGTTTTAACATACAAATAAGTCTTGATTTGGAAAGGGAAAGAGTAATTATACAAAAAAAATGTATTTTTATATTTTTCATATAAAAAACATGTTTTAATAGATGGAAAAAAAATATCATTTCGCTTCTCATGTTTAGTATGTTAAAAAACTCATTTGTATTTGATCTTTACCCTTAAATATGTTTTTCATAAATAAAATATTAATAAATTATGAAGTTGGTATCGGATTTAGGGTTACTTAATTTACGAACCAGTATTGACTAATGCATGTCGTTTAGCATTTTTACTAAGATGGTTATGTCATATTAGGTGTCTCTTGATAGGTTTAAAGTTTTCCAAAACTACTCTTTTTTATTGATTACAAATATGATGTGGATTTTATGCACCTAATGACACTTAAAAACTATGTTAAAGATAAAAATGTAAAATAAACCAATACACACCACTAATGAATAGGAATGAAATTTATATGATACGTATGATGAAATCGAATCATGAATATTGGATGCATAGTTAATGAACTCGGGCCGTTTGGAAATTAAATGATTGTGATGATGTAGAGTAAAGATCAAATAAAAAATGTTTTTTTGGTGAGAACTGTGAGAATCAAAGGGGGGGAAATTTTATTTTTTTTTTAGAATTTTTTTCCCATGTGCTTAAACATACTTTCTAGATGAATAATACAAAAAAAAATTAATTTTTTTAGTGTAATTACGTCATTAAAGGAAATACATTAGTTTACACTAGAGTAATTATGTAATTACTCTACAACAGTAATTAAGTAATTACTTTACACCAAAATTTATTTATTTTTTGTATACATGTTTAACAATATGGGAAAAAAAATAAAAAAAAAATACCCTCCTTTGATTCTCACAGTTCTTATAAAAAAAACACTTTGTACAGGATCTTTCCCCTTATAATGTATATACATAAACAAATAATAAAAAGAAAAATATATTGAAAGTGATACTTCTTCTTAATAAATCCTCCTCCTTTATTATAACCAACATTTTTATTGTTTATCACCTACTTTTTAATCCTGAGTCTTTTTTCTTTCTAAAGTGTGTTGGAAAGAATACTTACTGAAATTTTGAAACATCATTTTTTTAATGAACATTTAACTTATATAGCCCGATAAAAGCGAAAATTATATCAAAATAGCAGGCAGACGGATAACAATCCACGCCGCCACCTCCTTTTGTATGGCGAACTCTATTCTACTGAAAACAAATCCACCCCGTGGTTGGATTTAATTTTTATTAAAACAGGTATTTTTTTTTTCTTTATTTTTAACTGAAGGGATATGGAGCCTAATCCAGAGGGAGGCGGCGTCTCTATCCCCATAAGCCGGAATCCTGGCGCCATGTTACCTCCGCAGCGCTGGCAAGGTAGAAAGTAAGCCAGCGCGCAAGATCGCCAAATGATAAGTAACACACAGCAGTCGATACGCGCGTGTGCCCACGCGCATAATCTTCCCTTACTACTTTCGATACGAGGTACAGAAGATCACAAAAGGAAGATTCAGCAAGGTTCCTGACAGAGTACGCGCCAATGTCAGTATGACAAGTGGCAGAGCTGGTACAACCACTACTGACAGGAACAACGACATGACTGTGCCCACGCTCCCACCATGCCGTCGTCAACAGTAACCAGCAGACATCCCCTACCACTGTCAGGCGTCAAATCAGGTGGTAAAGGCAGGGTCAACAACTGTAGCCAGGGTAAGGCCGTTGTTCACCAGTCAGAGGTTGCCACGTGTCCGCCTCGAGCAACGATCATGTTGCAGCCTGACGTCATCTACAGGGATCCGCCTTTTCCCGCCATTTTGCTGAAAAGCCTGGACTTGGGCCTTGGTCAGGCCCAAGTAAGGATAACTTCTCATGGCCTCTCAACCAGGCCCACGAGCTCGCCTATAAATAAGGATAGTCATCTCCTTGAAGAAGGATCCGAAATTACTCACTGTAACCTAATACTAGTCTCTTGTAATACTTGTTCATTAATAACATTCCGGCTAGTTGCAGTGGACGTAGGTCAACTTCGACCGAACCACTTATATCTTGTGTCGTTACTCATTCAACACACACACACTCACTCATTATTCTCACACGGGTTAAACCTAGATGTTTGGATAAAGGATTATACCTGACGTTACGTAAGTATAAACCACACGGGGATTAGTGATAATCACCGTGATACTTATTGTTTCTTCATTAACTAATATGGTATAATTTTTATTCCTTTTTATTTCTTATTCAACCAACCAATTTTTAATCTATAATAAACTCATTATACTACGTAGTTTTTTTTTTTCATTTTCTAATTATCAAACCATGTCACATACAACTAAAAAATCATCTAAACAAGCTTTTTTGTTCCAAGAAAACAAGAAGCCTAAAAGGAATAAGCTAAACATACGTTCCTTTACGCCACTTAGAAGATCTATATGAATGTGCATGAGCTTTTGATATGTCACCTTAAATATTCCTTTCCGTGCTCAAAGGTAATACTAATAGAAGGTTGTTCTTTTATAAGGTGTTGGACTTCTTAATCAACGTTGCATCTAGGTTTAGATAGTCAAACTACTAGTTTTTTCTCCCGGGAGTGTCCCGGGTTGAAATATCTAATATGATATAATAAAATATATTATTATTATTATTATTATTATTATTATTATTTTAAACAAATCTCTGCCATAAGTTATCATATTCAAATATAAAAAAACGAATCTCTGCGCCGGGGTATAAATCTAGTGCCATTACAAATGAATTCGAAAGTTTGTAATCGATCATTCTAAAAAGAACTAACATGAAATAACAAAAAAAAGTTAATTATTGAAATATCGAACGCATTAGTCTAAGGGTTATGTGATGCGTTAAAAAATTCATGGGTATATGATCGGGTATATAGTTCGGGTATTTGGGTATGTTGTTTCGGGTAATCGGGTCGGGTATCACCTAATCCCAGACCCGACCCGACCCAAACCCACATTTTTTTAAACTAATCCCAAAGCCGACACAATACCTGTCGGGTTACAAAAAATAGTCATTTTTTTCTCCGTTTTTTATATAGCACTGTGGTACTCGTTAGAAAGATAATAAAACGCTCGTTAATTTGGTGTAATTTTTTTCTTTAAAAAATCTCGTATATAAAAGATATTAACGTTTAAAAGTTATGGGAGGAAACATGAGAGAAAAATAATAAAGTTTTAATATTTAGATTTATTATATTAGATATTTAATAGATTAGCTTAAAGATTATAAAAGATTAGGTTAAATCATATTTATTCCTTTTTTTTAATTGGTTTACACTTGCCACATCACATCCTATGTGGCATCTTTCAAATGAGAGATTGCATAAGAGTATCACATGTAGGATTAATCCCTTTGCAATATATATATACTAGCTAATTACCCCGGGAGGGTCCCGGGGTTGAAAAATCTAATTTTAAGTGATAACCTATTGCAAATGGCTCAAGTTAACTAACCACAAAATCTCTCAATCAATGCATGTTTATAGTATTCTAATCAGTAATAACTGATATTCCCTAATCTAAAACCTAATTAGTAATCATCTAAAGAATCACTTATGTAAGCTGCAACTATTCAAAAACTCATCACATCTCTCTAATTTCTCACATTCTAATGGCTCTTATAATTCCTAACCTAATCAACTAAACAAACACTTAAGTTGGAAGTTGTAACCATTGCATCTCATTATGCCACGTGACATAATCAAGAGATGGTTGAGGCTACTATTGAACGCCACGCCAGCAACTATCAATTCTTCCCGGGAGCGTCCCGGGGTTGAAAAATATAATCATTCTACTAATACTAATAGTAATAATTATTACTATTGTAATTAAATAAATAAAAAAAATAACATTGCTATAAGCTGACACCATGTGTTGCAGTGTTGCGCGATTCTTTCTCCTAGCTTCTCTTGATGAAGTATACCTAGTAAAATTCCAATGATAACATGGCGATTGGGCTGATTTTCAACATCGTAGATAAGAACATGGTTTAAAAGAAAAAACATGATTAATGAATAACATGAACACTTTGTGTGTTTTTTTTCTGTATGAACGAAACCCCACAAAAAATAGTCGATTTTTTCTCCGTTTTTTATATAGCACTATGGTACTCGTTGGAAAGATAATAAAACGCTCGTTAATTTAGTGTAATTTTTTTCTTTAAAAAATCCCGTATATAAAAGATATAAACGTTTAAAAATTATGTGAGGAAATATGAGAGATAAATTTTTAAATTTATTTTTAAATTCTTTTTTCCTAAAATAACTCAATTTAATTAAAAAAGAAAATAATTCAAAAACACTAAAATCTTTCAATTATGATGCCACATTGCAGTTTCATGGAGAGGTTGAAGGCACCAATGCACGCCACGTCAGCAATATTCAATTCTTTTATATATATTAATAATTAATAGATAATAGATATAGATAGATATAGATATATAGATATAGATATAGATATAGATTATCTACGGGTGTGTTTTTTTTTTTTCACAAAAGAGTGTTGGTGTAAACTTATTTAACAAAATAGTGTTGAACAAATACTTATCAAATAGGTGTTAGTTTATTTATTTTTCTCTTTAATCAATACATTTTATAATTATTTTTAACCAAACTTATTATAATTATTTATTTAATCAACACTTTATGAAGTTTTAAGGATATTAAATTTTTTTGCGGTTTGACGCGCAGGTTTTAATACTTTTTAAATACTGATTATAGGGGTATTTGCACGATGTGGTAATGAACACAAGTATTGGTAATAAGGTAACATGCTAATTTTTTTTAAAAAAAAAGAAAAATAAAGGCTTTAATAGTGTCCTACTCAAATTAAAAAGAATAAATGGGTTGTTTTTATGATGTTTTTTTAAATATTACGTTATAAAAATGTTTGGTTGTTTAAAGATCGTAAGAAAGTTAGTTTAAAAGTTAATATGTTTTAAAGGTCTGCACTATATATTTTAAGTTTTAATTACTTAAAGTTTTAAAAGTTAATGTAAACTTACCTTTATAGCATAGCTTACATTTGCTTTTTAAGATAGGAAGAATAGAGAGTGTAAATAGAGGCAAGAATAATGTCACTTCAATTTTTTTTTTAAGAAACATATCAAATCATGAAAATATCTTAAAATTCTATAAAAACGTAGTACTTGTCTTTACCAATTAAAAAGTAACAAGTTGATGTAGAAACAGATTTAATTGATTCATTTGTAAAGTCCTTCACATATCGAATGATATTTACATTAGGTGCTCGTCGGTGTACAAGATGATTAAAGAGATAAAAAAAAAGGAATCGTTTGAATGGAAACGACAAAGATCAAAACCGTTGAGACGTCTCTAATGTGTAGAAAATAGAGTAGACAAATACTTGTATACCTTTGTTACGCATTTGCTTTAACATGACTGAAACATGTATTGCATGGTACCTTGCAATACGTTTGGTGGTATATTGAATAAAAGTTCCGTTTTGTCGTTAAAAAAAGGAATGATATTTACGAAAAGATCACACGCTTGTTAAATCTCAAACGAAGTTGCTTTCTTTTATCCTTGTTCATTCAATAATTCTTAAGACCGTTTTTACTTGACTCATATATCTTGACCATGTAAGAATCAACCCTTACTATATCAATTATTTCTAAATTTCTAAATTACAAGTTGAGATTGAATGTCTAACACAAGTCTGCATTTCTTTCTACCGCATTGTATTGATAATGTTGTATATGATCTAACAATAAACTCGAGCGATGAAAACATATACAAGTAAATGCAACGATAAAACAAACATATAGAATTTGTAACCGATACATGACAACAAATGATTAGGATACACGGTGTGGGGGCGTGAAGCCCTTTCACGCCACCATCACCACACCATATATGGCATGGGGCGGGTTGGGGGTAGATTTCAACGGGTGTGGGGCAAAAGGTAAGGGTGTGATGGATGAGTGTGGTTGGTTCTTGGGTTATGGATGATTTTTTATTGGTTGTTTGACTTAATTTATTTTATCATTGGTTGTTTGACTTTATTTATTTTTTTTAACCTATCAACGCCACCACCCCGTGGTTTTTTGAGGGTTGGAGAGGAGTTGGCGTGGTTGCCAAATTTCGTTTTATGCCCCCCTTCACTCTATGACCACACCATGTAGTCTTATAGAGCAGTTGACAAACCATGATTTTGTAGATAAAAAACGCAACTTTGAAGAAAAAGATGGAGACGTGGTAACTGAAATTGTTGTTTTACAAACAGTCTTTTTTTTTTTTTTTTTTTTTTAAACGGTTAAAATTATCATACATCTTCTTTTTAAAGGATTTGAACCAACCAACACATGGTTGAGAGACGCCTTAGGCTATCCCCCAGCCCCCAGGAGACAAAATCTCTATTAAAAACAAAATTCCAAACATCACATTAGTACTCTTTATTTTCTATCTATTTCTAAGTAAGCAGAAAAAAAGTAATAAGATTTTTATTTTAGTGCATTGACAATATTATTATAAATATTCATATTTGTTCACACATTATGTCTGTCTATCATTGAAACATTTTAGAACTTTTACTATTAGATTGTTTAACACCCCATTAGGCTAGGGGTTGCGGGGTAGACCCCTCCGCCAATGGAAGGCGCCATCTTCCTTCTCGCCAAGACCTTAACGGGGCCAATGGCGAAAAGGTAGGGCCTCTTGCATGTTAATCAATCAATTTTTTTTATTAATAGTTAAGCAACTTTATTCCATAACACCTTAGTTAACCGTAGAAGTTTAAAAACCCCTTCTATCTACTAGACGCTTTAAAGCCTCTAGAGACTTTATCTTACACCCTAGAGTCTTAGCACTCTATAAGTTTGTCGCCAAGTTAGATGTTACCTCATACTTGCTCTTTTTTTCTTTAACAAATGTGTTGTATCTTATTTGATTGGAATAATATATTTTTAATGTATCAGTTTAAAGTGCATTCTTATCATGGAATTCATCATCAATTACTAATCACGTCGAAGACAGTAACTTGATAAAACAACACCGTAAGCATATTTTATCGATTACAAAGTCGCTTCCACATTTTAGACTCGGTTTAAGCAAAATTACGCCTGTAGACAGTGAACCTCAAAACACAAGGTTTGCTTCATCAAGGGGTATGTATCACGATAACAACAAAAGCCCTTAGACTTTAATTATAGACATCAAATTCATCATCATCAAGCATAAGCACTTGATCACTCACTTGATCATTATATCCAAAAAAAAAAATACTAACCTCTATAAGTGTTTATGTTCGCAAAGTAGACGACTCATCATCGTTTGATGGCTCTTCATTCAACAAATTTTCTAATTCAACGTAGTCAAGTTCTCCTTCCACCTCTTCTTCAGTCACCCAGAATTCAGTTTTATCAGTGTTTTCGATATCAATTGGATCATAGAACCTCTCATCCTTGAGCCTAATCAATTTTAAAAATATACATATCATTTTGTAGACGAAAAAAATAAAGATACCATTTTTAAAACTATATCATACCTATTTTGTAGCCGCAAGTTATAATGAACGTATACCAAGTCACTAAGCCTTTGATGCTCCAACCGATTTCTCCTTTTAGTGTGAATTTTTTTCAAAAACACTCCAGTTACGCTCACATCCTGATGAAGATGCCGTTTGACTTAGAATTCTTATTGCAAAGCTTTGCAACTCCGGGACTTCTCCACCAAATGATCGCCACCATTCATCTAATAGAAAAGGTTTATAATAATGGTATAATTCGAAAACAGTAACATCATGATTCAAAGTTAAAAGTAATCTTACCAAGACTAACATCCTTGAGAGAAGCAATAGCAATTGGTCGACCCAAATTACCATCTCGATCACGAAATTTGAGTAGTTGCGCTTGGAGCTTCTTAGAATCATTACTCGGCCTTTTCTCAATCATATCAAGCACCCCTTTATAGGCATCTCGCTTGTGGCAAACATTTTCTTCATCATACTGAAAGATTGGGTTTAACCAACAAGCGGCTAAATGAAGACTCTTGCACAACTTATCCCACCGAGCATCAATTATATCAGTATAAGGCTTATACAAATCTGTTTTCCGGTGAAACAACTCTTGGATGTCTTTCTTTGCCCTATGCATACCTTCATACACGTAACCTAATGCAGGTTTTTCAGCAGAGTCACAAATACGCAAAAGTCTCATAAGTGGACTCGTAACCTTCACTATTATAAAACAATTTTCCCAAAATGTTTCATCCACGATAATAAGCTTCACATCGTTAGCTTTTGGCAACACCAAGTCCTTATAATCATTAGAGTTGACCATAGCTTGCAAATCGGATTTATGATTATACAAGCTTTCCAATGCAATGAATGATGTACCAAAACGAGTGGCACTTGGACGAATGATTTCTGTCCAACCGTCCCTTTTTCTCAACCAATTCAAAGGCCAACGGTGGTTATAAATAAAAACAGTTATCCGTGATGCAAGCGTAAGCAAATCAGCCACATGAGGCATCTCACCTATATCCTTCATGATTATATTAATACGATGAGTTGCACATGGAGACCAACAAATCAATGGATATCTCTCACATAGCAGCGTCCCAGCAGCCTCGTAATCATCAGCATTATTGCTAACCAAGTGAACAACATTAGTGGAACCAACCATTTCAACGATTTCCCCAAACAAATTGCATAAACTTGCAGCATTACTCTCAATACCTGACACATCAACAAATTTAATGAATGATATCCCTTTTGGACAATAAACAAAAAAATTAATAAGAGGTCTTTGAGTATAATCCCTCCATCCGTCACTCATAATAGTGCAACCTGTAGCTGACCAACTTTCTCTATAGGAATCAATTATGAGTTTCACTGATTGTTTAGCATCTTTCAATAAAGTGACACGCATTGCATGATAAGAAGGTCCGGTATATCCATGACCCATAGAAGCTATTTTGCTCATTGCAATCGGAAAAAAAGGAGAATTAACAGCACTCATAGGTATACCAGCAGCATAAAACCACTTAGCTATAGCCAAATCCGTGTCATGCAATCTTTCTTTACTTTGACATGTTGATTTAGTTGATGGTCGAGTAGGATCATTTATACCTCATTGTGAATGTGATTGTAGGTTGTTAGAGATGGAAGAAGCCTTCCTCTTTCTATGAGTTGGTTGCGGGGCAACCGTTTGCGCTTCTGCCTTTTCATCTGCTTTCAAATTAAGTTTCTCTTTTGTATTTCGTGAGCATACTTTCAAAGCATTTTTCATAAGAAACCTGACATTTTGAGGAACCTTTAAACACGGTGCAGCATCGCCTTTTGCTCCAGAAAGGTGTTGCTTCACTCTAAAAATGCCCCCTCCACGAAAGATTTTGTGGCAAAAGATACAAGTTAATGATTTTGTTCCCACTTCATATTTACCTCCACTAACATAATTCCAAGTTATATCCTTTCTTGAACGAATCCTTTCTTGAACGAATACTTGATGGAATAGGAAACTGTGATTCTCCCTCTGATGATGGAACTGAATCATTCATCTCCATGCTCTGCAAAATATAAAAAAGCATAAACAAATAGAAGTAAACAACAAATAAATAATAAACAAATACAAGTAAAACAACAAATCATCAATAAACAAACATTGAAACAAAATACAGCATACATACATTAAGCAACAAATAAACAAAAATACAACAACAATTCACAGTAACAATTTACATCAGTTCACAGCAACAATTTACCTTTTACAGCATCGATATCAGATTACAGAGAAACAATTTACAATTTACAGCAACGGATTGCCAACAACAATTATTGGTAACAGATTCGCAGAAATCGATTCAGAGCTACAATGTACGACAACAGATTCACAACAACAATATCACATGATAAAACTGTGTAGAGCCTAAAATGAACAATTACTAGCTTACTGCAATTGACAAAGTGAAGAAGAAGAAGAAGAAGAACCAAACTGTCGAATGCTAACAAGGAAAAACAGAACAGGAACAGTGGCTACACAAGGAAATACAAATTGTGGATCGAAGGCTTGAAGGTTGTGTCGAGGGTGGAAAGTGTGACATCAGTCACTTTTTCTTTATATTTTGTATATAATAATAATAATAGTAGTAATAGTAGTAGTAGTAGTAATAATAATAATAATAATAATAATAATAATAATAAAAATAAAAATTCAGATTTTATTATATACATTTTTTTTACCATCTCCAAACCATAACCAACCATCCCTTTACCCATTAACTTAACCCAACCCATTAATCCTTCTTTCTTTCCCACTCTTGGACCCAATCCAGATCTGGCCCAGACAACAGGCCCACCAGATCTCCTTTCCCTTCACCCTTTGGTCCAGCCCACAGCTCAAAAAAAAGGGGGGGGGAGAATGTTGCTCCCTGGGATCGAACTCGGGTACCTAGCCGAGTCACAACACACACACACGTCCACCACTAGGCCAAGCAGTTGTTTGTTGATTCTATCCAGGCGTTTAACATTTTATACATGAACCCGCAAACCAAGCAGCTTCCTTTTTCCTCTGCTGCTCGATTCAGCAGCGATCAACACAAAACAACCCGGTCAACCTTGACCTTGACCACCTAATTAACCTATAATTGGCAACCCCTTTTTCTTAATTAACTCGTTTTGATGTATTAACATTAAAATCCGACTTTGACTAAGCTCGATTCCGGGCTAATTAGTCGTCCTCTTGACTAAGCTCGATGCAAAAATCAAGACCTTCCCTTTATACGATATCACTATAAATTGGACCTCTAATCTCAACCTAAAATCGCCGAAATACAAACCCCAATCCTCAATTCTTGTTCAATCCTTCTGTTCAAGTGTTATTGTTCGAAGCTTTGACTTTTCGGTTGACCCGTTCATATCAATCCTTTGCATACTGTAAGTTCGATTATTTTACATGGTTAGATTCGAAATTTTGTGTAGATTAATAGCCCTAACATACTGATACGTTCTCTTGATCAATTGTACGGGTTAAGAAATCTAGGGCTTGAATAAATAGAATTGGGGAAGAACAGCGAGTATCTTATATAATTATTTTGAAACAAAAATAACACAACCAACTTGTTCAGATCAGATGGTTGACACAGCTTTTACAAAACGAAGGGTCCCGGGTTCGACCCCTGGCATGTGTAAGGGTTTTTCTTTTTTTAAACATTCAAACTCTATTATATATATATATATATATATATATATATATATAATTACTAGCATTTTAAATTAGTTTTAAAATGTTAAACTCTTTTAAAAACTCTACAAAAATTATTTTATGTTAAACTAGTGAAAAAGTTTAACATACAATTTTTAGTTTTCAAAAATTTATTTATTTAATATATATAATAAATAATTCAAGTTTATTCAATTTTATTTATAAAAATCTATAAAAATATCTAAACGATTTTATAAAATTCCACAAAAATTATCCTAAACTTGTATAACAATATACATTTCAGAAATAATTTTTATTTCTGAAAAACCGTTTGTTTAATATTTTTAATCAATTTTTGTTAGTTTTAATCATAAATAATTCATAATAAATTCATTTTTCAATATTTTTGCACCAAAATTTTATATAAATTATTTCTAACTATCTAGAACTGAAATACAATTTTTAATTCAGAAATTCTTTAATTTTAATATTTTTAGGTATTAAAGTCATATTTTGACAATTTGAAATAAATAGATTAAATATTCTATTTTCAAGAAAATAATTTTATAAAAATTATTTTCATACTAAAGACTTTGTTTTGTGACCATCTTTAACTTAAAATTTACAAAAAGACTTTTATTCATTTATTTATTAAATTTCTTATATTTAATAAACAATTTGTTTATTAATCAAATAAACGTTTATCCCCAATTCGAAGCCCTAGAAAAAATACTTATAGACTAGATAGACTTAGACTTATTTGTTACATTATACATAGGGTGATACTTGACAACATTGGAATATACTTATTCAATTACACAAGACTCACCACCTTGCTAAGGTGAGTATTACTTATCCCCTTTTTCGCTTTTACAATTTTTGGGGTGATTCATGCACAACTATACAAAGCTTTCATATTCATTTACACATACATTTTTATTCATTTACAATTCATATACGTGTCTTGATTATCTTTGTGCTTATGCTTGAACATGAACGTAGCTTACATACAAAATCATACATACAGACATAACTTATGTTATGGTGCTCTTTACATACAGATGTAACTTATGTTACGGTGCTCATTTAGACATAACTTTGTGTTATGGTGCTCTTTTAGACTCACACGTGTTGAGGTGCTCATTATCAATTTCATTGTATGTAACATCGCGAATTTTTCCCCAAATCTTATCATAAACGTCCTTACTTTTGTTACACTAATGTGCCTAAGTTTTATTTTTTTTTCCGACCACAACTTATATATATATATATATATATATGTATATATGTATGTAAAAAAAAATAAATAAATAAACTTAGTTTTATACTCTAAACCAAACACCATAGTCTAAGCCCAAAATCCCTCTCTTCCTATATATGCTGTAACCCACACAGGTGGCCCAAGCCCAGAACCCGGCCCAAACAACAGGCCCACCTCGCTGAGAATTGAAACAAAAACAAAAGGGTGCCTCGGCTGGGATTCGAACCGGGGACCCTTCACACACCACACAAACAAACTAACCACCCGAGCCACACACAATTATTGATGTAACTCCTGATCTACTTATTTAAATACACAACTACCCCCTTTCTCTTTTCCTTTCCTTCTTCACGTGCAGCAACAGACATATGGAAACCATTGACCTTTCAATTTGATCAATGTTATTAAACAATTTACTATAATTATTCATGGTTTTGAACTTGACAACTCATTAGCGTCTATATACACGCAATTTCAACCAAAATTACTACAAATCAAGCGTAATTACGCGTATGAACTTTAGGCATGGTCAAACTTACCAAATCATCATTCCAAACGATTGCACTATAAATTGATGCTCTGCGAGCACTTCTAACTCGCCAATTCACCTCTCTCAATCCTCAATTCTTCACCTAACACTCTGTTATTTATATACGACCGTGTATTTTGACCTCCAGTTTGACCGTGCATTCGTGACGATTAAGCTTTGTAAGTGACAATGTTTTTGTTGGGTTTTGATCTTCGGGATACACACAATGATAACCCTAAGGTTAATTGGGTTATCATTGTGTAATCTGTCCGATTGATTAAGCTAGGGTTCGTAATTGTTGATTTGGGGATAAACTAGGTTTGCATAGCATATTTATATAATTAAAAACAAAAACAATCACAACCACTGGTCTAGACCAAGTGGTTGTGACTGTTGCTTGGCCCCTAATCCACCCGGGTTCGATTCCTGCCCATGGCGTCCCATACCTTTCTTTTTCATTAAACTTTTTTTTTTATCAATTAATAATATATAAATTACATTTAAACTTATAAATTCATTTTTTAATTATTAAAACCTTGTTATAAATTCTAAAAAAATTATTTTTAACAAATCTGATGTCAAAGTTTCATCTACAATTTTTATTTTTCTGAAATTCATTTATTTAATATTTATAATAATTACATCATTTTTATACTATTATATTTATAAAAATCCATTTATATATCAAAACAATTTTATTAAATGCTCCAAAATTTATCCTGACTTTTTATAAAGTCAAACTTTACTGAAATAATTTTTAATTCAGTAAAATCATTTATTTTATATTTTTAATCAATTTTTGTTAGATTTAATCATAATTAAATCATAATAAATTCAATTTTTATTATTTTTGCACCAAAATTTTATACAAATTATTTCTGACCATTTAGAACAGAAATATAATTTTTAAAATGATAATTCTTTAATTTTAGTATTTTTAAGATATTAAAATTAAAGTTTGACAATTTGTATAAATAGATTTAATAATCTATTTTAAAGAAAATAATTTTATAAAAATTATTTTTATACTTTATACATATTATTGTGACCATCTTAAATTTAAATTTCATAAAAAGATTTTTAGTTATTTATTTACTAAATTTCTCTCAATTGGCGAATATTTTTTTAATAATAATCAAACAAGCATTTATCCCCAATTCGAAGCCCTAGAACTTATACATTTGTAGACTTGATAGACTTAGACATATTTATTACTTCATTTTAGGGTGATACTTGATACATTTGGTCACCACATTTCTCAACAGATATAACATTTTACCAAGGTGAGTTTTACATAGCCCCTTTTTCTATTTATCACCATTTTTGGGGTGAAACGTGTTACAACATCATTCATGCAATTCAATCATCAATGTGTCTATGTGTTTTCTATGTTGCATTATGTCTTGAGCATGATTAGAGTAAGCACCATTCTAGCATAATCATTAACATTGATCAGCCGGCGGTATACATTGATAGATCTATTGGACTGACAATCCCACCCGGATACGTGCCTCCTACAAAGGTTACGTGGGTGTTTGTTATCGTATAACATATTGGACCATGAGCGTATGGTATGTATCATTTTATAACAGTCATCAGGGTTGATTATGCACTCGATTTATTTCTAGTATGTTCTCACATATGGACTAGATTGACATGACACATGAAATGCACAACATTTTATTCAATCATCAAAAACCTATGTAATTCTCACCAACTTTTGTTGACCCAAAACATTTTCAACTTAACATGTTTCAGGTTCTATTTGCTTGAAGATTTGAATTGATGCTTGAAGATACATGTATAGATTTATTCAATTTGATGTACAAATTCTAGAACTATTGTATGTAATTCATTTAAATCAATTAATGAAACTTATTATTCTCCATGAGCTACTGAACAATCATCAATACGTGGCACTCCGATGTTTCCGCCATCGGTTGGGGTGTTACAGATTGGTATCAGAGCCATGGTTATAGGGAATTAGGTTATTAGAAAAATAATCTAGTCTATAACCATAGGATTTAACCAGTACTTGCTTCTTTTGCTTGCTATTCTCTATCTCCTACTTCTTACCTCTAATTTCATCCCTACAAGAAGGTTGCTCTCCATCATTGGATCTACTCTTAGACTAATAGGACAAATCCCTCAGGTTTACCCTGAAACACCTTGAGATCTCGTCGAAGTTCTAGGTTTTAATAACGAACACGTGCAATCTGGAAGGGTGAACGCCTGTATTCTGAGTCTTCTGTCTAGGCTGGCATTGCGCATATATCCCAATCAGACGAGGGACCCGGATGCCTACCTGGGAATTCTCGGGATGAGTGTTCACTTATAGGCTAAAGCATGTCTTCATATGTTATTAGAATTTAGAATCTTTGATAAGTCAACGTTTTCGTTTATTCGTTTTAATTAAATGAATAAATGATTACATTCCTTATATTACCTCATTGTCCTTCATTCAACCCATATCTTAATGAACATTCATTACCCAAATCACTTCCGTAACCGATGCCCTAAACTAAACCGAGATCAAGACCCTCCAGCTACTTAACAGCAAGTCCCACTATTTAAATGATGTTTGCTTTTAATTCTATGTATTGACGCTATTTGATTCAAGTAATAAATTCAAGTATTATCATAACATCTGTGTGCATGCTTGTCTGAATATGAATTGATTGCTATAAATATAATCATACTTGCTTACTTGTACAACAATTAGTTGACTACCAAACACCTACTTAACGATTGGTAGAGGTCATCATGTCTTTCCAACAGTCGGGAGAGGCCCTACCACCTGCTCAACGACTGGTGGAGACTATCAGACCTGCTCAACAATCGGAGAGTCATAGAAGGACGCAAAACCCTAATGTAAGGTAAATTAGTGATTACGGTCCGGAACGTAATCGTGAATTTACAGGTACGTTAAGGTGGTGTGGAATTCTATCAAAATTTTCGGTAGTTAACCAAATGTAAACTCTAGATATCTGGTAGTTCATTTAGTAAATCGACTCACACGTAACGCGCCTATTAACCACGCTATTCGATACAGGTTACTCTATTCATTGTCGTACCCTAACATAAAACCCTTCAAGTCACACTTGTCCTAATTTTTATCCAATCCCCTTCAACCCTGTGTTTTCAATAAACTTCGGGACGAAGTTTTCAAAAGTAGGGGAGACTGTAACATCGCGAATTTTTCCCCAAATCTTATCATAAACGTCCTTACTTTTGTTACACTAATGTGCCTAAGTTTTATTTTTTTTTCCGACCACAACTTATATATATATATATATGTATATATGTATGTAAAAAAAAATAAATAAATAAACTTAGTTTTATACTCTAAACCAAACACCATAGTCTAAGCCCAAAATCCCTCTCTTCCTATATATGCTGTAACCCACACAGGTGGCCCAAGCCCAGAACCCGGCCCAAACAACAGGCCCACCTCGCTGAGAATTGAAACAAAAACAAAAGGGTGCCTCGGCTGGGATTCGAACCGGGGACCCTTCACACACCACACAAACAAACTAACCACCCGAGCCACACACAATTATTGATGTAACTCCTGATCTACTTATTTAAATACACAACTACCCCCTTTCTCTTTTCCTCTCCTTCTTCACGTGCAGCAACAGACATATGGAAACCATTGACCTTTCAATTTGATCAATGTTATTAAACAATTTACTATAATTATTCATGGTTTTGAACTTGACAACTCATTAGCGTCTATATACACGCAATTTCAACCAAAATTACTACAAATCAAGCGTAATTACGCGTATGAACTTTAGGCATGGT
Organism: Ambrosia trifida; assembly: GCA_028751855.1. Lineage (NCBI taxonomy): Eukaryota > Viridiplantae > Streptophyta > Magnoliopsida > Asterales > Asteraceae > Ambrosia > Ambrosia trifida. The sequence goes on from CM054124.1 coordinate 118,111,112, forward strand.
CAAACTTACCAAATCATCATTCCAAACGATTGCACTATAAATTGATGCTCTGCGAGCACTTCTAACTCGCCAATTCACCTCTCTCAATCCTCAATTCTTCACCTAACACTCTGTTATTTATATACGACCGTGTATTTTGACCTCCAGTTTGACCGTGCATTCGTGACGATTAAGCTTTGTAAGTGACAATGTTTTTGTTGGGTTTTGATCTTCGGGATACACACAATGATAACCCTAAGGTTAATTGGGTTATCATTGTGTAATTTGTCCGATTGATTAAGCTAGGGTTCGTAATTGTTGATTTGGGGATAAACTAGGTTTGCATAGCATATTTATATAATTAAAAACAAAAACAATCACAACCACTGGTCTAGACCAAGTGGTTGTGACTGTTGCTTGGCCCCTAATCCACCCGGGTTCGATTCCTGCCCATGGCGTCCCATACCTTTCTTTTTCATTAAACTTTTTTTATCAATTAATAATATATAAATTACATTTAAACTTATAAATTCATTTTTTAATTATTAAAACCTTGTTATAAATTCTAAAAAAATTATTTTTAACAAATCTGATGTCAAAGTTTCATCTACAATTTTTATTTTTCTGAAATTCATTTATTTAATATTTATAATAATTAAATCATTTTTATACTATTATATTTATAAAAATCCATTTATATATCAAAACAATTTTATTAAATGCTCCAAAATTTATCCTGACTTTTTATAAAGTCAAACTTTACTGAAATAATTTTTAATTTAGTAAAATCATTTATTTTATATTTTTAATCAATTTTTGTTAGATTTAATCATAATTAAATCATAATAAATTCAATTTTTATTATTTTTGCACCAAAATTTTATACAAATTATTTCTGACCATTTAGAACAGAAATATAATTTTTAAAATGATAATTCTTTAATTTTAGTATTTTTAAGATATTAAAATTAAAGTTTGACAATTTGTATAAATAGATTTAATAATCTATTTTAAAGAAAATAATTTTATAAAAATTATTTTTATACTTTATACATATTATTGTGACCATCTTAAATTTAAATTTCATAAAAAGATTTTTAGTTATTTATTTACTAAATTTCTCTCAATTGGCGAATATTTTTTTAATAATAATCAAACAAGCATTTATCCCCAATTCGAAGCCCTAGAACTTATACATTTGTAGACTTGATAGACTTAGACATATTTATTACTTCATTTTAGGGTGATACTTGATACATTTGGTCAACACATTTCTCAACAGATATAACATTTTACCAAGGTGAGTTTTACATAGCCCCTTTTTCTATTTATCACCATTTTTGGGGTGAAACGTGTTACAACATCATTCATGCAATTCAATCATCAATGTGTCTATGTGTTTTCTATGTTGCATTATGTCTTGAGCATGATTAGAGTAAGCACCATTCTAGCATAATCATTAACATTGATCAGCCGGCGGTATACATTGATAGATCTATTGGACTGACAATCCCACCCGGATACGTGCCTCCTACAAAGGTTACGTGGGTGTTTGTTATCGTATAACATATTGGACCATGAGCGTATGGTATGTATCATTTTATAACAGTCATCAGGGTTGATTATGCACTCGATTTATTTCTAGTATGTTCTCACATATGGACTAGATTGACATGACACATGAATTGCACAACATTTTATTCAATCATCAAAAACCTATGTAATTCTCACCAACTTTTGTTGACCCAAAACATTTTCAACTTAACATGTTTCAGGTTCTATTTGCTTGAAGATTTGAATTGATGCTTGAAGATACATGTATAGATTTATTCAATTTGATGTACAAATTCTAGAACTATTGTATGTAATTCATTTAAATCAATTAATGAAACTTATTATTCTCCATGAGCTACTGAACAATCATCAATACGTGGCACTCCGATGTTTCCGCCATCGGTTGGGGTGTTACATTGTACAACTTTACATGTGATCTATGTCTTGTTTGGTTACTTGCGTGTTTACATAATGCCTTGGTGATGCTAGACACATGAATTGTACTACTTTTCAAACTTATACTATACGTACAAAACTAAGTAGTACTCACCAACATCATATGTTGACAAAATTATTTTCGTGCATGTTTCAGGATAAGCTGCTTGACGCTTCACATAGGACTTTGGACTTAGAATAAATCAATCAATTATCTTTATTTTTGTTGTCTTGTATTTAATTTCACATGTTGTAAAACAATATTCAATAATCATATATTTACATTTTAGTACCATGAGCTTTTGAACAATCGTCACTACGTGGCACCTCGATGATTCCGCCATCGGTTGGGGTGTTACAGATTGGTATCAGAGCCATGGTTATAGGGAACTAGGTTATTAGATAAAATGGCCTAGACTATAACCGAACTTTCATGCATAATATTTCCTGAATTACCCTACCCCTCATTTCCCTCTACTTTCCTTCTTCTATCTTTCCCTTCTTCTCTCTCTCCATTCTTCTCATCTTTCATCATGGTGCATAGAGATGGTGTCCTACAAGGAGTGAAAAGTCTACATCATTATGGAACAGGGACAGTACCTTTCATGAAGACACTCTTAGGCATAATGCCTACTCTTATTTTTGCTCCTTCAAAGTTGTTGAACTTTAATGAGTGTGATAAGGACACGTGCAATCTGGAAGGGTGGATGCCTGTACACTGGGTTTTCTGGCATAGGCAAACATAGCGCATAAATCCATTTACGGACCTGTTATGCTTACCTGGGGATTCCTGGAGTGAGTGTCCACTTATAGGCTAAAGCATGTCTTCTTTGATCACCATTGGGTTCAACTCCTTTGAAAAGTCAACGTTCTGGTTGGGCTTTACAGCTAGACAAGGGCACTCCAAGCATCTTACGCAAGTTTTTCAATAAAACTCTCTTGTTTCATATACAATATTCTGTATATCATGATTTTCATACATTCCTTACAAGTTCATACTTTCATAATCATCTGCACGGTTATACACTTACATTTTCTAATCTCATGATTGATCATTGACTACCTCATAGATGTCTGCTCGCCGCATGCTCCGTGATGTCCGCCGACGCCCTGTTCATGCTTCTGGACAACGTTCTGAACGTCGCCTCGCATCTTTAGTCGCTAAGGAAATTGCTGCAGTAATCCCAAACCTTGTCAGTGAGATAACCCAGAATAGTAACAGCGCCAACACAGGGAGCACGACTCAATTTCGGTGCACTTTCAAACACTTTAACTTCTGCAACCCTACAAAATTCACTGGTGAGGAGGGTGCTACTGGCCTCCTCCAATGGTTTGAAAGCATGGAGAGTACTTTTGTGAACAGTGAATGTCCTGATGAACTCCGCGTTCGCTATGCTACTAGTGTCCTTCAAAAGGGGGCACTAACCTGGTGGAATAGCGAAAAGCGCAATCGAGGAGCTGATGTTGCCATATCATTAACTTGGGCTGAAGTTAAAGAACTCATGATCGCCAAATTCTGCCCTAGGAACGAAATTAGGAAACTGGAGGATGAGTTTCGTGAGCTTAAACAAGACAGTGGTGAGAATCTTGCGTATAATACCCGATATCATGAACTTAGCATATTGGTTCCACACATGGTCACCCCGGTCTCTCGAGCAATCGAGAAATATATCGAGGGATTACCTGACCTGATACAAGACGTAGTCACTGGGAGCAAATCTACTACGGTGGAGGAAGCCATCCAGCTTGCAGCCACTTTGACAGACAAACACGTAAGGAAAGGAAACTTGGTTAGGAAGGGCACCAAGACATCTGCTGAGAAAGCCACTCATGTTGTAGAACCATCTAAAACCGTTTCAGCAAAGGCCGCCACTACTGCTTTGAACTCTAGGAAACGAATGGGCGACAATCAGAACCAGAGTGTTGTGGATCCTGTGACTAAACCTCCTATCAAGAAGGCCTACACGGGAGTCCATCCTCAATGCAACACTTGCAAGTATCATCACCCTGCAAATCTTCCATGCCGTCAATGCACTAGATGTGGAAGGTGTAACACCCCAACCGATGGCGGAAACATCGGGATGTCACGTATTGATGATTGTTCAGTAGCTCATGGTGAATAATAAATTTCATTAAATGATTTAAATATGTTACATACAATTGTTCTAAGAATTTGTACATCAAATTGAACTATGCAAACATCTCCAAGCATCAATTCAACTCTCTTCAAACAAGTAAAACCTGAAACATGTTAAATTGAAAATATTTTGGGTCAACAAAAGTTGGTGAGAATTACATAGGTTTTGATAATAGAATAAAATTGTTGTGCAATTAATGTGTCATGGCAATCTAGTCCATATGCGAAAACATACTAGAAGTAAATCGAGTGCATAATCAACCTTGTTGACTGTTGTAATTGTGGTACATCCCATACGCTCATGGTTCACTCGTTTAAATTGCAGTAACAAACACCCACGTAACATTTGTAGGAGGCACGTATCCGGGTGGGATTGTCAGTCCAATAGATCTATCAATGTATACCGTTTGGTTGATGAATGTTTATGCTAGAATTGTGCTTACCCTAGTCATGTTCAAGACATAATGCAACATAGAAATACACAAAGACACATTGATGATTGAATTGCATAAATATTGTTGTAACATGTTTCACCCCAAAAATGGTGATAAATAGAAAAGGGGCTATGTAAAACTCACCTTAGCAAAATGTTATGCCTCGTAAAAAAAATAGAATAATGTGTTGTGAATGTATGCGAGTTGAATCCCAAAGACTCAACAACGTAGCTAGTCCAAATTGAAGAAAACGAAAAAGAAAGAATATCAAGCTTCCAATTCGCCAATTACAAGAGCTTATAATCAAAGCTTCAATTGTAGAAGTAATAGACTATAGAAGAAAGGTATGAGGGAAAGTTTAATCGGATTGAAACAATCGATTTAGAGGTGCAAAGTATAATGGGTCACAGGTGGGTTTTTATACTAGTTTTGGAGCCAATTAGCCATTAAAATTGGTCAACACCATAAAGTAAGGTTTTATGATGAATTGACTATTTGACTAAGACTTTGACTATTTGATTAAGACTTTGACTATTTGACTAGGACTTTGACTATTTGACTCAAGGCTTTATTTAAAAAAAACATCTTGTATGTGAAAAAAAAAGAATTTAGAATCATATTATTATTATTATTATTATTATTATTATTATTATTTATATACAATTATGTATGTATATAAGTTGTGAGTTAGGATAAATAAAGACTTAGGCACATTTGTATAATATTAATGATAAAGGTGTAATAAATATATATATATATATAAGGGCTTTTTATGTATTAAAATTTTGGGGAAAATTTTGCGATGTTACAGTCTCCCCTACTTTTGGAAATTTCGTCCCGAAGTTAAAAGAAAAATACCAAGTTTGCAATTGGTCAACTACCGAAAACCTTGATAAAATTTCACACTACCTTAACGTACCTATAAATTCATGATTACGTTCCGGACCGTAATTACCAATTTACCTTATATTAGGGTTTTGCGTCCTTTTATGACTCTACTGATTGTTGAGCAGATTCGATAGTCTCCACCAGTCGTTGAGCAGGTTGTAGGGCCTCTCCCGACTGTTGGAAAGACATTATGACCTCTACCAATAGTTGAGTAGGTTATTTGGTAGTCAACTAACTGTTGTACAAGTAAGTAAGCATATAGCAATTAGTTCACATTTAAACAAGCATGCATTCAAGTGTTATGACAATACTAGAGTTTATTACTTGAATCAAAAACGTCAATACATAGAATTAAAAAGTAGACATTATTCAAATGGTGGGGCTTGCTGTTAAGTAGTTGGAGGGTCTTGATCTTGGTTTAGTTTAGGGCATCGGTTCCGGAAGTGATTTGGGTCTCCACATTCATAGCATTGACCATAGTTGTATTGATTAGGATAAGCAGTCTGAGCAGGGTTGGTTGGTTGGTGGGTATTAGGGTTTGGGGTCTCGCGACATGTGTTGACCAGATGGCCATACCTGCCACAATTGGTGCATAAGCGACATGCTGAAACAGTGGGATGATGTCGATTGCATGTGTTACACAATGGAAAGTTTCTTGTATAAGGCTTCTTGTTAGAAACTTGGGTAGTGAGGTTTACATCAGGATCCCTGGTCTTACGCTTCCGGTTCTCGGTAGTTACCGCGGCCAAAATACTTGTTTTCTTGCCTTTCCGAACTAAGGTCCTGTTCTTTACGTGGTTTTCATTTCCATTGCCATTCCCATTCATTTGGATGACTTGAGTCAACAAGTTAGAAACCAGAGTTGTGATTTGCTGCGCCATTTGTTGGGAAATAATTGCAGCTCGTTGGGCATCACCTCCATTGTTGTGGTTAGTGTTGTGGTCGTGGTTGTGATTGCTGCTCCCTTCCTCATGATTGTCACCACTGTTAATGCGAGTGTTGTGACGTGGAGACATGATCTGTAAGGGACACAATGAATGAGGCATGAAATGAATGAGGTAATATAAGGAATGTAATCATTTATTCATTAATTAAAATGAATAAACGAAGACGTTGACTTATCAAAGATTCTAGATTCTAATAACATATGAAGACATGCTTTAGCCTATAAGTGAACACTCATCCCGAGAATTCCCAGGTAGGCATCCGGGTCCCTCGTCTGATTGAGATATATGCGCAATGCCAGCCTAGACAGAAGACTCAGAATACAGGCGTTCACCCTTCCAGATTGCACGTGTTCGTTATTAAAATCTAGAACTTCGACGAGATCTCAAGGTGGTTCAGGTTAAACCTGAGGATTTTGTCCTATTAGTCTAAGAGTAGATCCAGTGATGTAGAGCAACCTTCTTGTAAGGATGAAAGTAGGGATAAGAAGTAGGAGTGAGATAGAGAATAGCAAGTAAAAGAAACAAGTACTGGTTAAATCCTATGGTTATAGCCTAGATTATTTTTCTAATAACCTAATTCCCTATAACCATGGCTCTGATACCAATCTGTAACACCCCAACCGATGGCGGAAACATCGGGATGTCATGTATTGATGATTGTTCAGTAGCTCATGGTGAATAATAAATTTCATTAAATGATTTAAATATGTTACATACAATTGTTCTAAGAATTTGTACATCAAATTGAATAAAACTATGCAAACATCTCCAAGCATCAATTCAACTCTCTTCAAACAAGTAAAACCTGAAACATGTTAAATTGAAAATATTTTGGGTCAACAAAAGTTGGTGAGAATTACATAGGTTTTGATAATAGAATAAAATTGTTGTGCAATTCATGTGTCATGGCAATCTAGTCCATATGCGAAAACATACTAGAAGTAAATCGAGTGCATAATCAACCTTGTTGACTGTTGTAATTGTGGTACATCCCATACGCTCATGGTTCACTCGTTTAAATTGCAGTAACAAACACCCACGTAACCTTTGTAGGAGGCACGTATCCGGGTGGGATTGTCAGTCCAATAGATCTATCAATGTATACCGTTTGGTTGATGAATGTTTATGCTAGAATTGTGCTTACCCTAGTCATGTTCAAGACATAATGCAACATAGAAATACACAAAGACACATTGATGATTGAATTGCATAAATATTGTTGTAACATGTTTCACCCCAAAAATGGTGATAAATAGAAAAGGGGCTATGTAAAACTCACCTTAGCAAAATGTTATGCCTCGTAAAAAAAATAGAATAATGTGTTGTGAATGTATGCGAGTTGAATCCCAAAGACTCAACAACGTAGCTAGTCCAAATTGAAGAAAACGAAAAAGAAAGAATATCAAGCTTCCAATTCGCCAATTACAAGAGCTTATAATCAAAGCTTCAATTGTAGAAGTAATAGACTATAGAAGAAAGGTATGAGGGAAAGTTTAATCGGATTGAAACAATCGATTTAGAGATGCAAAGTATAATGGGTCACAGGTGGGTTTTTATACTAGTTTTGGAGCCAATTAGCCATTAAAATTGGTCAACACCATAAAGTAAGGTTTTATGATGAATTGACTATTTGACTAAGACTTTGACTATTTGATTAAGACTTTGACTATTTGACTAGGACTTTGACTATTTGACTCAAGGCTTTATTTAAAAAAAACATCTTGTATGTGAAAAAAAAAAGAATTTAGAATCATATTATTATTATTATTATTATTATTATTTATATACAATTATGTATGTATATAAGTTGTGAGTTAGGATAAATAAAGACTTAGGCACATTTGTATAATATTAATGATAAAGGTGTAATAAATATATATATATATATATATATATATATATATAAGGGCTTTTTATGTATTAAAATTTTGGGGAAAATTTTGCGATGTTACAGAAGGTTTGGACACTTTGTCACCACTTGTCGTGCAACGGTTAAGACACAAGATAATCATCAAACAGCTGCCCAGGAACCACTACAGATTACTAACGGTCGGGCATGTTATCATTGTAGAGACCCTAACCACATGCGACCTCAATGCCCTAAATTGAATAATGTAAACCTGGTGGCACATGGACGAGCTTTCAATAACAATATCAACGAAGCAAACGGCCAGGATGACGCTAACCCCACTGGCTAAGCCATGGATGGAATCTTCTTAAGACTCGAGAATCCAATACATGTGTTTTCATTTTCTTGATCCTATTATCATTTTGTACCCAATTTTGTCGTACTCATAAGCATATAAATTTCCTTGCATACTGTTGTGTACGAACACAGATTTGGGGATTTATCATATTGATTACATTTATTTAAATCATACAAGACTCTACCTTACATTTATTTGAAACATTTGGACTTGACACTTGATCTTACAGAGCTTTTCTAAGAAAACATCATTGCTTGTTATATGAAACCTGGTTTTCCTTAATTCGACTATCCATTGAAAATTTAATTATTCATGATACTCGTATACTATTTCTATAGGCCACAAAGATAACACTTACACTTAATGGTTATAGTACTTACAAACTCGCTTGCATGTGTGTATTATCCACGCAACTCAGATAAACATTTCATTTAAAGGGCCCCTCGGACGAGTGGTAGGCCATACTTAAATACTATTATGCTTACAAGTCATTGCAAACCAATGCAATTGACCTCGTTATTACATGGCCTCATTTCATTGATAACATCTCATTGTAACTCAACGTGCTTGTTGTGTCATCTTCTTGTGGAACTTAATTGTTTAATGTGTGTTAGATTAGGATCATAGAAGGACATAAAACCCTAATGTAAGGTAAATTGATGATTCCGGTCCGGAACGTAATCATGAATTTACAGGTACGTTAGGGTAGTGTGAAATTCTATTAGAGTTTTTTTGGTAGGCGTCCAGTACGTTTTCAAGGTATCAAAGGTGTGGTGGGTTAGCTGCGGTACACCCTGTATACAAACACTAATGATGCATTGAAAGTGAGACTGGAAGTCGGACCAGGAACGAACTCTGGTTATTTGGTAGTTCATTTGATCTTTTTTTTAATCAATCAACTCATACAATTATTTTAGGATTTCTAAGCTCAGTGATTTACTAGATTCTTATTCTCCTTATTATTCGAGACGAACCTAATCCAAATCCTTAACTCACACCTATCAAACCTCATATCCAAATCATTCGAATTTTCCAAACCACAGTTATCTTAATTTTTACCCAAGCATCCATAACCCTATGTTTCTAATAACTTCGGGACGAAGTTTCTAAAAGTAGGGGATGCTGTGACATCCGTCACTTTTTCTTTATATTTTGTATATAATAATAATAATAATAATAGTAATAGTAATAATAATAATAATAATAATAATAATAAAAATTCAGATTTTATTATATACATTTTTTTTACCATCTCCAAACCATAACCAACCATCCCTTTACCCATTAACTTAACCCAACCCATTAATCCTTCTTTCTTTCCCACTCTTGGACCCAATCCAGATCTGGCCCAGACAACAGGCCCACCAGATCTCCTTTCCCTTCACCCTTTGGTCCAGCCCACAACTCAAAAAAAAAAAGGGAGAATGTTGCTCCCTGGGATCGAACTCGGGTACCTAGCCGAGTCACAACACACACACACACGTCCACCACTAGGCCAAGCAGTTGTTTGTTGATTCTATCCAGGCGTTTAACATTTTAAACATAAACCCGCGAACCAAGCAGCTTCCTTTTTCCTCTGCTGCTCGATTCAGCAGCGATCAACACAAAACAACCCGGTCAACCTTGACCTTGACCACCTAATTAACCTATAATTGGCAACCCCTTTTTCTTAATTAACTCGTTTTGATGTATTAACATTAAAATCCGACTTTGACTAAGCTCGATTCCGGGCTAATTAGTCGTCCTCTTGACTAAGCTCGATGCAAAAATCAAGACCTTCCCTTTATACGATATCACTATAAATTGGACCTCTAATCTCAACCTAAAATCGCCGAAATACAAACCCCAATCCTCAATTCTTGTTCAATCCCTCTGTTCAAGTGTTATTGTTCGAAGCTTTGACTTTTCGGTTGACCCGTTCATATCAATCCTTTGCATACTGTAAGTTCGATTATTTTACATGGTTAGATTCGAAATTTTGTGTAGATTAATAGCCCTAACATACTGATACGTTCTCTTGATCAATTGTACGGGTTAAGAAATCTAGGGCTTGAATAAATAGAATTGGGGAAGAACAGCGAGTATCTTATATAATTATTTTGAAACAAAAATAACACAACCAACTTGTTCAGATCAGATGGTTGACACAGCTTTTACAAAACGAAGGGTCCCGGGTTCGACCCCTGGCATGTGTAAGGGTTTTTCTTTTTTTAAACATTCAAACTCTATTATATATATATATATATATATATATAATTACTAGCATTTTAAATTAGTTTTAAAATGTTAAACTCTTTTAAAAACTCTACAAAAATTATTTTATGTTAAACTAGTGAAAAAGTTTAACATACAATTTTTAGTTTTCAAAAATTTATTTATTTAATATATATAATAAATAATTCAAGTTTATTCAATTTTATTTATAAAAATCTATAAAAATATCTAAACGATTTTATAAAATTCCACAAAAATTATCCTAAACTTGTATAACAATATACATTTCAGAAATAATTTTATTTCTGAAAAACCGTTTGTTTAATATTTTTAATCAATTTTTGTTAGTTTTAATCATAAATAATTCATAATAAATTCATTTTTCAATATTTTTGCACCAAAATTTTATATAAATTATTTCTAACTATCTAGAACTGAAATACAATTTTTAATTCAGAAATTATTTAATTTTAATATTTTTAGGTATTAAAGTCATATTTTGACAATTTGAAATAAATAGATTAAATATTCTATTTTCAAGAAAATAATTTTATAAAAATTATTTTCATACTAAAGACTTTGTTTTGTGACCATCTTTAACTTAAAATTTACAAAAAGACTTTTATTCATTTATTTATTAAATTTCTTATATTTAATAAACAATTTGTTTATTAATCAAATAAACGTTTATCCCTAATTCGAAGCCCTATAAAAAATACTTATAGACTAGATAGACTTAGACTTATTTGTTACATTATACATAGGGTGATACTTGACAACATTGGAATATACTTATTCAATTACACAAGACTCACCACCTTGCTAAGGTGAGTATTACTTATCCCCTTTTTCGCTTTTACAATTTTTGGGGTGATTCATGCACAACTATACAAAGCTTTCATATTCATTTACACATACATTTTTATTCATTTACAATTCATATACGTGTCTTGATTATCTTTGTGCTTATGCTTGAACATGAACGTAGCTTACATACAAAATCATACATACAGACATAACTTATGTTATGGTGCTCTTTACATACAGACGTAACTTATGTTACGGTGCTCATTTAGACATAACTTTGTGTTATGGTGCTCTTTTAGACTCACACGTGTTGAGGTGCTCATTATCAATTTCATTGTACAACTTTACATGTGATCTATGTCTTGTTTGGTTACTTGCGTGTTTACATAATGCCTTGGTGATGCTAGACACATGAATTGTACTACTTTTCAAACTTATACTATACGTACAAAACTAAGTAGTACTCACCAACATCATATGTTGACAAAATTATTTTCGTGCATGTTTCAGGATAAGCTGCTTGACGCTTCACATAGGACTTTGGACTTAGAATAAATCAATCAATTATCTTTATTTTTGTTGTCTTGTATTTAATTTCACATGTTGTAAAACAATATTCAATAATCATATATTTACATTTTAGTACCATGAGCTTTTGAACAATCGTCACTACGTGGCACCTCGATGATTCCGCCATCGGTTGGGGTGTTACAGAAAGTCTAGATTCTTGATTATGTGGACTGTAGATTGAATCAAACTATCAAAGATTAGAAGGCTACCAATGCAGGATTTGAATTAGATTAGTAAAGAAGACCCGAGACCCTCGCTACTAATGAGTTAACCTATTTCGCAAAAAGCCAAAAAACTAAACAAAATTATTACAATCCGGTCCCGAACCAGTGTTACTGGTTCATCAAGATACGACATAACCGACCAGCCTAAAACGCCGTCATGGGTACCGAACCAGTGGAGGGCGCACATGGGTCAGTCTGAACAATTGCACATGCAAAAAATAACAACAAATACAACTAACAAACCTGACCAAAATTTGAACACCCCTTTTTCCTTTCAAGGGGCATTACATATGATGTCTAAATGATAGTCAACAAAAAATAAGTTAGTAATCCATCGTTTGCAGTCAACAAAATGACAAACCCTACCTGAGATGATATAGATTGAGTGATGATATACTCACTTTCTTTTAGAAATTGATTCCACAAAGATCTGCACTCAACAGGAGTTATGAGTGTCTTTGTAGCAGGAACCTGAAATGAAATAGATGAATAAACTAAAATTGCATATTTAGATTCATCGATTGAAGAGTTGACATAAGCTAATATTCATGCAGAAAAACACATAAAAATAAATATAATTCCCATTATACATGTTGCTGATTTTGATGTTACAATGAATCACATAAATATTAAAAGGAAATGAAGTTTAAATAAATAAAAAACAAAAAAGAATCAATATACCATGTGCATGTGACTGTGTGTGTATATATACATTTAGAGAGGGGAGGGAGATTATTTTTATTATATACTTTCTGGAGTTCAGATACATCAGAGAACAAATCTAAACATGCACTATAAAGTGTCACAAATTCCTGGTTGTACTCGTGATACACATGTGTGGAGGCGGCTAGACATGAAGAATCAACTTGGTTTAGGAGTTGATAAGTTTAACAACATTATTTAGTTACTGGATAATTGTCTAGTATCCTTATGTTAGGGCGTGTGTTAGATAATTATTATGTAATTAATTAATAGGTATCCTAGTTATAGTCTAGTGCGATTGTATATGTCATCCTAAATCTTGATCATAGTTGTCAATTGTGAATAGCAGTAAATAGCGACAGCCTACCTATATGATACATTGCTACGTAGCGAATAGCGATACATAGCGCCCACTATTCTCGTTTAGCGATAAGGTAATACATAATTTTAGAAAATAAAATATAGAAACCGTAATTTAACGTTCGTTTGAGTATTCATCACGACTTGATAAAGGAGATACTAGAATTTTCTAAAACCTGTGACATAATACGATGTTAGGGTTTTAGGAAATCTGTGACATGTTAATAAGATGTTAGGGTTTAAGGTCACTCTACCAATGAAGTCCAACAAAATATCAGGAAAACCTAACTGAAATAACGGATCGATCGAACGACTAACATAAAAATGAGTTACAAAGGCTAAAAGTTTAAGGTTATGACCTACATTGTATCAATAACAACCGATTAGATGAGTAATTTCAGAGCTAGGGTTTCTGGGTCTAAAACAGAAGAATAAGATGATTATAGAAGCAAACAAGAGGTAGTATTTATTATTCTATACCAACCGGATTACGTAGGACGGTAGAAAATGTTATTTTACCTTTTACTTTCTGGAACAAGAAGCATACAGATTACAGAGTGCCACCTCTGGGGAAAATTATAAATTCATTTGGTCCCTATCTATGTTACCTTATTAAGGAGGAGAGATGGCTACAAAGGTAATTTCATCCAATTTTTAAGATGGGAGTTGAAGGGCCTCTTCACAAACTTCTAATTTTTGGTCATTTTCTCCCCTTTATGCCCTTTATGTACAACATATAATGCTAATTGTATATGTGTATAATACACACTTTATATCATTCTCAAAATGTAACCTACCTTCATAAAACCTAATTGAATGCTAACCTTCATAAAACCCAATTGAATACTGAATGTGTTACACAGGACACTAATTAATCATGAGAGAAGCGTAGATGTTCAGTTTGTAACCCCCAATTAATCATGAGAACTTCCCTATATCATTCAATTTGTAATCCCTTAGAATCCCCCTTTAATCACATAACTTTCATTATTTCATGGGTTACAACTAATTAAAAATAATCTGCAGTAAGCGTCCACATGGCCCATGGTTGTTGTTCGTCTCTGAAAATGGCTATGGAAAGCGAGTTCCTCTAAGTCGCTTCCGCCAGTCTCCTTTGAATAGGGTTGGTTTAATAGGTTACAAGGTATCCTTTCTCTACCTTAAATTTACACTAAGCAAGTTTTATTATGAAGGGAAATATACATTTATTTGCTGTTCACCTGTTGCTTCTACTGTGCTAAAGTTTGTTGACATTTTTTTATAAAATATTTTGCAAGTTTTCCTCCGAAGACCACCTAGATGATGTTTTTGTAGTTGGTTTTACTACAGCAGGTAAATGTTGTTTTCAGGTTTCAATCTGTGGTGCACATGAGTTGTCTACTTACCCACAGTAATTAATTAATTAATTTCTTTGTGTTACAGAGGATGGTAAAAGTGATGAGCAGGCTGTTCTTGTGAGCCAGAGTGGTACAGTGAATCGAATTAAAGTCAGGGATATCCCTATACAGTCACGTTATGCAAGGTAACTATTAGCAGCCTAAAATCGTTACACATGATCCCCTATGCATGTAAGTTACAATTAGTGTTACGTTAACATAAGAAATATTAGCATGTTCTGTGTTTCTTTTAATCAATTTGGACGAAATCAATCAATCATCGAGCCGCGAACTATGGTGGCCGCCTCCTTGACCGGCTGGAGGTTCTGTCCTCTCTCTCTAATGTATGACTGAGTAGATGAGTCGGTGAAGTCAGATTAATGGTTTTTAATTTTTTTAGTAAAAACAATTGAAGATATTAAAAACAGGGGTAGATATTACAAAACCACTGTTGGTTTTACAAATGGTTTTATTAAAGCCCATATAGGTGTGACACCCGTACACTACTTTGGTTTTACAAATGCTTTTATTATCTTCTTTCACAAATTAATAGATTGATGCATAGAATACTAATTAAATATACTTATATTACTCCATGTTTTAGACTTGGTTGTTGGGTTCAATTGGTACGTTAAAAAAACACAATAAAACTATTTCTGTAGCGTTGGTTAATGATATTTTAGAAGTGTTGTCGGTGGCGGTTGTCGGTGGCGGTTTCAAGATTGTTTTTTAAGGGGTGTGATTGGGGGGCTTTGGGTACGATCGGGGGCTTTTTCCAAACTTTAAAGGGATGCGATAAGGATTTTCACTTGCAAAAAACATTAAAAAAAATTTCAAGGCATGCGGTCGCACACCTTGGGTTGTACTTGGCTACGGCCCTGGTTGTCAGCCGAACAAATAAGGATTGACGACACACTAAGTGATGGTGACAGTGTTTTCGAGCTTATTGTATTTTTATGTACACTTATGTTAATCTACATTTTGGTGTTAATTTTGTTTACAAACAAACTGGATCAAATATTTAATGGTATAAATTCGAGTCACTTAAGCTTTGACGCCGCTGCAACGTGCGGCGGGTCAAAATGCTAGTATATATATAGGTTTTACAGTCCATTGGATTAATAATGGTAAGTTAAATTTAAGGACATTTTGGTGGTCAGTTACACACTTGCCCTTTTATACCTAAACTAGTATTTTAGGCTGAATTTAGTTTTTAGACTATGGGGTGTGGTTCCCCTTCCCCCTTCCTTCCCCTTGTCCACATAAGCGCCACCTCATTTTCCCCTTTTCCTCCCCCTTCTAGGGGAAATGGTTCTCCTTCCCCCTTCCTTTTTTTTTTTTTTATTTATTTTATTGATTTATTTTATTGATTTTATTTTTCATTAATATTTTTTTCATTAAAATTAAAAAACACATTACATTTAACTTAAAAAAAAAACGAAAATAAATAATAAAAACACTACATATTCATCGATCCCCCGAGCCATCTTTTGATAATATTATCCTTAACTTTCGCCGCCACCTTACGTTCCTCCTCCGTAAGGTTATCGAGAGGAGCTTGCATCAACGCCAACTCTGTTGCTTCTTGTCTCGACATCTCCATTTCGAGGCGTTTTCTTTCCAACTCTACCCTCATCGCTTCCCTCGCCGCCGTTTCTTCTTTCTCTTTTTTTTCCATGTTTAGCCTCTCAATATCCCTCGCCCTCGCCTCTTCTTTCTCCTTCTTTCTTTCCAAGTACCTCTCCGTTTGCTCCTGTTTAAACTCGTTAAAGTTTTGAAGCAACAACTCAATTTTCTCCACCGCCTTATCTTTCACCTCTTTTGAACCGGAACCAGAACCGGTTTCGACACGCTTTCCTTTTCCGCCCGATGCCGCTTTCTTGGCGGTGTCCCTTCCAGGCGGCCTCACAGAACGCGGTGTAGGCGCCTCGTCTTCAAACTCCGTGTGATACCCCGAAAATTCAGGTTCTCACTTTAACTAAACTCTAGTTACATTTCCTTGCATTATACTTAACTAGGGTTAGTTAGATAAGACATACGTGCATGGTTGTGAGTCAATGTGTGATTGCATGAATAGTGAACCTCGGACGTTGGTGAAAAACAAATTTATGTGAAAACCATACGTGATTATGTGAACCTAAACCGAACACGTTAATAGAAATCATTAAAAGTGGAGCATGAGGTTGATTAGGGTCTTAATGCATGGGGTTACACTTGTTACGGTCCGAAATAACGAAAACGTCGAAGGATAACGCGTCGGGAGACGAAACGAGGCAAGAGCGCGCCACCCGGTCCTGTGAGCGGCCGCTCACAGGCACCGAGCGGCCGCTCAATGAGATCTGACGGGTCTTAACCGCCTCAAACCTATATTTAAGCATCCTAAACTCCCATGCAACCCCCATACTCAACCCTAATCGCCCCCTTACTGCCCCACACGAATATTTCACTCAAACAACCTCTGCTAAGGCTCAAGATCATCAATTGGGAGGCTCCAAGGCGCGCGATTGATCGATTGAGAGAGCTAAGGGTATATCTTACGATTTCTTATGCTTCTATCTTGTGTTTTCATTAATAAAAATCATATAATAAGTTTGTCCAGGTCTGAATGAGTTTATAAAACATTAAAGCATGAATCTTTTTGAAGATTAAATGGATTAAACATACTCATAAACGCTTAGTAACATCGTAGGATACTTGTTGCGCAAGTAATTGGTGTTTTGATTCTTAAAGATTTGATCTTGACATGTTTAATCATAGAATCTGATGAAATAGGTATTAGGAATGTTTTGGGTTGATGATTGATGAATGTTAATAGTTTTTGTGCACTTGGTAGGCGATTAAAGTATGATTTAGGCGAAACTAAAATCTGGACAGAATGGTTAGTCAAATTTGTAGGAGCTGTAACACGGCTCTAACATAATAATTTTAGTGTTTTCTTGGCATGGTTAGGTCACACCTGGTCTTAGCTTTTCATAATGGGTAAAATCATGTGTTTTGGACGTCGGATGAGTCGTTTTTGGAATTTTAATTGATTAGGGGTCATATCAGATTTTCGGATTTGTAAATTGGGCTAACTTTAAATGGTCATAACTTGAGATTTACAAGGAGTTAGGTTATGAAATTTTTACAGTAGGTCAATACTGGAAAAATAGAGCTTTTCCAAGTGGATTCATCTCGTTTGGATGAATACACAATTTTTAAGAATTTTCCTACTAAACTGACCTGTTGTGGAAATTTTCTGAACACTGCTGTGTTGTACGAATTTTTATAATTTTTGTGTTTGGAATTTAGACAAAATAAAAATAGGTATTGCCAAGTGAATCCCAAAGATAATTCAGTAAAAATTTGGGAGGATAACTCACTGGTCTACTATTTTAAATAAATTCGTTTTGATGGCGCACAATCTGTCCTGAAAACACAGATTGTGTATTATGTGCTTATGTGATTACTTGAGGTCTTAGGTGGTCTAAAATTGACATATAATGGAAGTACACATGTTTACGACACATACGGGCTGTAGAAACTAATTATAACCAACTCATTCACCAACGAGTCCGTAGGGTTTACTATTGCATGTAGAATCACTAGGCGTCGCATACACACTTTTGAATATTTAAAACGCCTTGGACAAACGAGTTATATGGTGTAATGATGTTACGCCTATACTCACGTAGTGACACTGTTATTAGGGTGTCGGTAGCATATAATATTTGCTGTTCGGATTCTTTGCTTACGCGATAAGGTGAGTTTCACTACTTTTTCTCAAAGCATGCGTCTCGGGTTGAGACCACATTGGTAACGTTTTCTAGTCTATCTTGAGATAACTTTCTTTTACACATCCCGGGTTTGGGGTGCATGGTTCACGTGGTGAATCTATTTTTACTAATTCATGTATATGTCCTTGATGAACTAAACCAAACACATCTTTTAAGTCCTTCAAAATACCGAATCAATTGCCGGTTGGGCAAGCGGGTTAATTAGTTGATAGCGCTATTAGGTCTAACAAACCTCACATCGTGCTGGGAGTACGGATGTGAACTATTAGCTTCAAACATAATCATTGTCGATGGACAATGATGCAAGGCAACTTTATCCCGGTTATGGGAACTTGTTCATTAGTAGTTCGGTATTCGCCGGTTTTAGTTATCATGAGTGGGCTAGCTACCCCTGACATTTGAATTAGCTATTGTTTACAGGGTCTGAGGGACCAACGTTGTACACTTGACTTTTGGGGTTTTGAGAACCTACGTTATTATTTACATCGCTTACTTATATAGTGAACTCACCGACTTTATGTTGACACGTTTTAGCATGCTTTGCAGGTCCTTAGGTACGGAGCACGTTTTAGGGCATGCATCATTCGTGTCTTGGGTTATGGATATTTATTATTTCGTACTTATTAACTTTGGTTTTGGGCGCGTTGTCTTGCGCAGACTTTTGCAAATGTTTTACTTTGTTTACGCTTCCGCATTACTTTAAATTGCTTGGTTAAACTTTGAAACTTTTTCTTAAAAACGAACTAAATGGTTTGGGCATTTAGAGTCGTTCATGATACTTATGGCTATGGGTCCTGGTTTGTCATGCACCTCGCGGTAAAACTCCGCAGTGGAAATTTGAGGGTGTGACACTCCGGGTCGTCATTGATGTTGATAGTACAACGAGCATCCGACCGACCACCACTATAACTCCCCGATGTGTTCGTTTTCGACCTCTTTGCTTTTTCCACCTCATTTTCCACAACCTTGAATTTTTCACACTTCGAGAAAATGTCATACGGTTTCATCAACCCAAACGCCCCGTTCTTGCTGGTGTATGTTTCAATAGCCACCTTCAAGACGTTCTCGTCACTTTGACCCGTGGTACGATTATTCCAAGCATGTTGATGGTAACCCGCAAAACCTTGACATTTTCCCATCATTTCCCTACATTTGCTACTAACCGAGTGCGTGGTTCGGTTTTGTTCACGTTGTAACAACTTGTAAAACTCCACCACCACTTGGTTCCAAAAGCCGTCCCTTTTACGATTTGTAGCTACAAATATTATTAAAAAAGTTAGTAAACATTAAAAACTTAATAATTATAAAAAAAAAAAAAAACAAACAGAAGGTTTTAAAAAGAAAAACGAAAAAAAGAAAAAAAAAAACAAAACAGTGGGTAAAAAACCGGAAAAAACAAAAAAAATAAATAAATTAAAATAAAACAGTGGGTTTTTGGCAAAAATAATAATAAAATCGAAATTTTTTTTAAAAAAAATAAACTTTTACCTAGAATAGGGTCGGTAGAAGTGATAACCCAAGCTTTGGCCAACGCCTCCAACTCATTGGGCTCCCAATGAATGGGATCCGCCTTTTTTGTACTCGGACCTTCATCTTGGGCACGTTTTTTTCCTCCTTTTTTTGTAGTTTTTTTGGTACGGGCCGGTTCGGTTATGGGAGGAGGGACTTGGGTTTCGGGCACGTGATCATCATGGGAGGCCAAAGAAACAAAATCGTGCTCGGGTTGGGTTTGGGTTTGGGGTTGAGGTTGCCATTGATGTTGTGGCATGTGCCATTGGTGATGTTGAACTTGCATTTGCCAAGGATTAAACCCGGTTTGGGTGTTAAACCCGGGAAAAGGTTGTGACGAGGGTGTACCGGGTGTCGAGGGAAAACCGAATGGTGGTTGATTAGTGGGGTGAACGGGTGTGTTCGGGTTGAAGGGGCGTCTTGGATCCATGAATTTTTATAAAAAAATAGATGAAAGGATTAATATTTTGTTTGTGTTTTGGTTGTTGGTTGTATTGGAATGTATTGTTTGGAATGAAAGTGTTAAATAAAATAAAGTATATAGGTAACTTTTTTTTTTTTTTTTTAAAAAGTAACCGTTTTACATACCTCCAACGTTCAAAAAAATTTTCAAACGGTCAAATATTTCTTGGGAATGAGGACGGGGAGATCGGGGAGAATCTCCCGTGGACACCGATGGCACATCGGGGGGGGGGCGGTGTTCCCCTTCGGGGAAATTGCCACCTCACCCTTCCCGATCACTTCCCCTTCCCATACCCCATAGTCTTATTGGTTTGCCTCATTTCATTACGGTATCTAGACTCAGGTATATATAGCAACAACAAAAAAAGATAGTAGCATTATACAAGGAAAATGAATACTTTTTGAAACGTTTACATAACAGGAGTATTAACCAAATAAAACGTTACAAAAATAAATAAATAATAAAATGCTAGAAAACGGAAAAACTATATTAAAAAGTAGTAAAAATTAGCAAAGCAATCGCTGATTTGTCATGGCTCGAACCCGGGTTGATTGGATGGTGGGAGCTAGGAATGAGCATATGGTACCAAGTCTCACTGAACCGGTACCGGAACCGAATTTCTCATACCGAAAGATTTTCGGTACTCACTTGTTAGCGTTCTCGGGGTCAGTATTTTCAGTACGATACTAGTATTTTATCGAGAGGATAAAATAGGCATTGCCATGGGCTGGGACGCCCTGGTGGTAACGGGCGTGAGAGATATGCGTGAAAGAGAGGTGTTTTTTTTGTAGCTAATCACATCAAGTTACGCTACTCACTTCAAGAGTTAAAACATTACACACTTTTGGATGGTATAATTAGTTAAAGCCAGACAACCCAGCTTTGTTGGATCTTGTGGGGTAGAATTCGTCCGTGTAAAGCTTAAAGAGGACAAAGTATCAGAAGCATACGAGCTATAAATGAAAATTTGGAGCTTTACTCCTTTTATTGTTGTCACGAAAGACTAGTGATGTAGACGTTGATTTAAAAAAAATGACGGAGAAAGTAGTGACATGGTGGTAACGGGTGCTAGGGCTATGCGTGAAAGAGAGTGTTTATCTTTTTTTAGTAAAACATATCTAGGTCTCTCATTTTATTAGGTAACAATTACACACTTTTAAAGGGTGTGATGCCACACAACCTACGCGACCATGACATTACATAACCTTGCATTTTTTAGTCAACTCACCACACAATCCAATAAGCCTTTGTAAGATGCAAACTAATACTCGCTACTTGTCAACAAACTAAACTACAACTATTCGTCAACAAGACTATAATAGTGATGCTAATGTATATATATAGATGATATACTATATAAGTCTATAAGACATAATTTGTTTAAATGTTTAATGATTTTACACACATTTTTTTGTTTTCAAGTATAAGACGTTATTTATACAAGTACATGCATCACCTTTAGTCCCGGCCTTGGGCACGGCCAAGTGGGCGACGGCCTAAGGCCCGAACTCTCAAGAGTCTTGAATTTTAAATATATTTTATGTATGAATGGTATTTAAAATATTTTGGTGTGGAAAATAATGATGAGTGCTAAGGTAGATGAGTTGACTAGTGGCTTATATTCCAAGATAGATAATCTAGGTTCAAGTCTCATTCTTAATAGTTAATTTTTAATTATTTTTTTTTGAACGGCCAACGGTACACACCCATAACGAAGCCCCACACCCTTCAGGTCCGGTCCCCAGGCCCCCCTAAGGTCCGGTCCCAGTTAATTTTTAATTAATAGTTGACATGTGCGTTAGTGCTTTTCTAATTTTATGTGCTTTTAATTTAAATTGACATATATCTAATATATATTTTTGTATATAAAGTGTACTCGTGAATGGTTATTACCCCCTCCACCTAAGCAATTTGGGGTGGTGCCAAACGCCAAAACGCATGGGGCATCAAAGGTAGAGGGGGCAATCCTGACCCAAAAGCATTAGTTTGGGTCATTTTGGGTTTTTTTTATACTACAATGGATGGATTTGGGTAAAGAAATATAAAACCAAGGGTCAATTCAGGTTAATTTGAAAATAGATGATATTAATACAGGGTCAAAATGGGTTGGAAGTAAAAAAACAACTAGGTAAAATAATACTCGCGCGTTGCGCGATTTGCACATGGTGCGTTTGCGACCGCCTCTTCTAAACACATTATTCCCACAAACCTCATGTATAATACATTAATACACGCGTGTTCTGCAATTTTCACATTGCGCGTTTATAACTGACTCTCCTAAACACGTTATGCACACAAACGTTAGTCAGTATTCAAACTCAAGAGTAATCACATTATTATTATTAATAGCATTAAAATGTAATGTCGGCTCGGAGAGGACGTTTTTTATTCCCCTCAATACAACTGACCGATGCGTCTTCTAAGTCACCGTACAAGTCCCTTAAGCAGCTCAGTTACCTGCTGAACAGGTATCTCCCTTTACCCTCTACATCTGTCCATCAACACCTATCTCCTCCTTCTCCTCCTGCATCTCCTGAACCCGGTAACAATAAACCCGTCAGGCTTTACTCTATAATTTTTATCCTGTTTTTTTCTCTCTCCTTATTTATTTTATTCGTTTATTTTTTTTTTTTAAGAAACTTAGGGTTTCATGCTTCAAACACCTTTGCCCTCTCGTGACCCACTAACCCCCAAGTCAAACATCAGAGATTCATCCTCCTCACCTCCACCCTCGTCGTGAGCAGCTCCCTCCGCCACCACAGTGTCGTCCACCCTCGTCCAGTAGCCCCCAACTTTCTTAGGTATGTTCTAATTTGTTGATGATATCATGTTAAGTTTCAATTTGTTGTGTTTTAGACTTTTAGTATGATTTATAATATGCTTTATACTATGATTAATTGATTAGTGATGTTAATTTATAGTGTGTTGTTTTAATGTGTTCAAACTTGGATTATATTCATCCTTTTAGTTGATTTCACTTGCTCATCTATTTTCTTACAATTAGTTGATTGCTTAAGTTGCTTCATTATTTGTTAGACTTAGAATGTTAGAACATACTTGTCTTTTTTTTGTTACACAGTTGATAAATTGTGCATCTTGCAGTTGCAGTCCTTATTTAAGGCTTGTGTTTAGAGTTCAGTCAATTGATCACAGTGAGGATTATAGAGTTCAGTTACACTCATATAGTATTCAACCATTTTCCTTTGGACCTACGTAGAAGAAACTAGAGAACCATTTGGAACTTATTGTCCATAATCTTGAGAAAAATGAATAATACATAGGGCATTGCAAATAATATATTTGATGTCATACAATGTTTAATACCTTCTCATGTGGGAATGGGTGGGTAACACACAAAGAGAGAACAAAAATGAATCTTTGCTGCAACTTTTATGTTGACATAAACTTTAGTATAATTAAAATTTATTCAACCATTTTGTATTGTCTCTGTTATGATCTTTTTTATTTTAGAAACAATGCAAGTGTGATTTAGTTTTAAGTATAATTTCTAGAGCTTGTTGGTTTGAGTAGTGATGTTAATATGTTATCAATCCTGGTCAGAACTAGTTTTCATTATTGTATCATATTTTATTTACATAATGAACTTTATCCGATCCGAATCGTCAAACCGACCCGACTTTTTTTTTTTTTTCTGTATGATCATATGGGATTGAAGCATTTAGAAAAAGAAACCCACTGGAAAAAATTTCTGGATCCGCCACTGGACCCAAAGACATTAATTTGGGTTTTTTAAATTCTAATATGGGTGGATATGGGTAAAGAAATACAAGTCTAAGGGTCAATATGGGTTAAAGAGGGACTTGCGGCTTTAAAATACTCGTCTCCAGCGTACGTCTGCAAGAGGAATTCTTGGGTACCCAAGAAAGTGGAAATTCTAGCGTGGAGGGCATTCTTAGGAAGACTACCAACATTGGCTGCCTTGGCGAACAGGAACGTGCACGTCGGTTCAGCGATGTGTCCTTTTTGCGGGGATTTTCAGGAGTCGGTGGATCATATATTCATAGGATGCGGATTGTCACAAATTGTTTGGCAACTAGTAACTCAATGGTGCGGATTAAAACCTTTCTTCGCTTTTAGCATTAGAGACATTCTTGATTTGGCGTCTTTTGAAGCTGGATCGGAAAAAAAAAAGAAGGCTATACATGCGGTATGTTTAACGACTCTTTGGTGCATATGGCGAAATAGAAATGAAGCTATTTTTAATCAAAAGATGTGTTCTATTGGCGGTTTGTTGGAAGAAATTAAGGGTAGAAGCCTACTTTGGATAAAGAGCCGGTCGAAGCAGACATCGTTGAATTGGGACATTTGGAGGGGATTTCATGTGTATAAAGTGGGTTGGGTTTAATGTGTTTTGTTTATTTTGTAATTTCTGTGATATTTATCTTGGTGTATCTTGGTGGTTCGCTAGTTTCCCGCTAGCGACTTTGGTTTGAGTAATAAAATTTTGTTGATCGTTCAAAAAATATGGGTTAATTGAAAATAGAGGATATATTTGACGGGTCAGACGGGTACGGGTCATATTGATTCCTTGATTTCTGTGACTGTTTCAACCAGTGCCGATCATCTGAGAGATTAGGAAAGAAGCGTTGCCCAGGTTTGATTTTGACTGATTCTCATCTTGTCCTTCTAGAGCCTCTCGTTGGTCTATCTATTCCAACATCAATTACAAATTGTTAAAGTAAAGGTTTACTTACATCTCTCCCTGTGCTGCCTGGTTGTCCTCTACTAATTGAGTTTTTCTTTTTGATACCATTGCTAAAGTAAAGGTCTTCCTTCATCTCTTTAGGTGTCATTTTATTGTTTTGTTAATTTGTGCATAGTTGCTTTTAGGCTGTATTATAAGATGAGTTATGTTACTAGTTTATTGATGCTGTTAGAGATTTGAGGGGATTAGGTATAATGAGCTAGTGTAGAAAGTTACGTACAGTTTGGTAAGTGTGTTGGAAGCTTTATTTTGATGCACACCAAGTGCTTGATAAAATGCATAAACGAAAATGCATTTCCATAGATTGTCGAAATGCATAATAGCATTTCTATAAACGGTTGCAGTAGGGTTTATGTGTTTAAACTTTATTTTTATTGAATTTGGTTTGTGGGTTTTGCTGGTAACACATGTTTAAACCATTGCTTTTGACACTTTTGGTTTCCTTGTGCCGCTGGATTTAGCCGAGTCCAACGGGTCATGGATAGTAATGTTATGACCCCAAGATCTATGAATGTAGTTTTTAAAAGACTTACTTTGGTATTCAAAAGGGGTTAGCGGCGCACCTTGTTGTCTGTTCACCTTATGTTTCGATGTAATTTCACTTTGAAGATTAGTTGTTATTTAAGATTGATGGTTTAATTTGATGATTAAAGCTCCCATTTTTAAGGTTTTGTGTTCATGTTTTATATCACTGATTCCATAACACAAGAACATGTGTTATGGAAATGCATTTTCGTTTATGCATTTTGTCCATAAATTGTGGTATATCCTATCTCCATGAACTGTTTGTTGTGAATTTATTAAATGCTATTTTGCAAATATGAAACCTTCCTGCTCCATGAACATAAACATGAGGATTCTATATTTTAAAATTCATTTAGTTGAGTACCAATTGACTGCTGTAGTTCCATAGCAGTCGTTCCTTTATTCAAGGATCATCCACACTTTTCTTCCCTCATTTAGTTCTCAACAATTAACTTTTTTGAACTCAACCCGACTGACTCGTTTTGACCCGTTTTAACAAAGTATAAATTTGAGTTTTTTTTTTCTCTTTTACATGTAAATACTAAAAAAGAAGCATTTTTTAAACCCAACCTGGCCCGACCCGAAACCTGTTTTGACCCGGACCCGACCCGAAACCCATTTTGACCCGAACCCGTTTTGACCCGAACCCGTTCCGACCCAAACTGATACAACCCTTTTTTTGAATTGACCCGTTTTGACCCGTGACCCATCTCGACCCGACCCGTTTGCCAGTTATAGATACAACCCTTTTTTTAATTGACCCGTTTTGACCCGAACCCGTTTTGACCCGCGACCCAAACCGACCTGACCTGACCCGTTTGCCAGTTATAATATATGTATGCAAAATCATGTCCATTTAGACACAATAAAACCTGTTTAATAGAAAGCACAATATGTTGTTTTATACCTTTTTTATAAATATTTAAAATTAGATCGTTAGGCTTCATTTTTTTCTCCTTCTTAGATATGGGGTATAAAGTAGTTAAAATGAGTCGTGTTAATGTTAGATACATGTGTTAACCGCGTCCTGACCTGTTAAACACGATAAGACATGTTCTGCGAGTCCTATATTATATTTTTTAGAGGTGAGTGTGGTACAACTAAGGGTTAATGTGCAAATGCTACCAATAACTAAAAAAGTAATTATTATTATGGCGTAAATTAATAATAGTTACTCTACCTTCGGCACGCTAAAAGTTGATAGTATTTGATCCAAACATTACATGTTTAAATAACTTATAAATTCATGATCATAAGGAGGAAAGTGAATTATGAATATGGGGTTTTAGTTTTAGATGTACTGTACAATATGATAACTTAATCGCGTTTTTGTTAACAGGTTTGATTTCAGTAGGCAACAATGGATGACATTGTGGATGCTATGAACAATGCTTATCAGGAGTTTGTGGTTGCAATAGCAAGCACTCTTGAAGCCAAGGAGGCTTCTGGAGGGCAGGTTACAGCGGCCACGGATGCCGCCCTAGAGAATTTGAAACAAAGTAGGGAGCTGTTTCGGGTGGCTTGTGATCAGGCTGAGGAGTTTGTGGAGTCTGTGAAGTTAAGAATTGGTTCTGAGTGCTTGGTGGATGAAGCTACCGGGTCGGTGGCTGGGAAGCCTGGGCAACCGGTTACACCGGGACTGCCACCGATTAGTGCAGTGCGGTTGGAACAAATGAGTAAAGCGGTTCGTTGGCTGGTACTTGAACTTCAACAAGGTTCGGGATCTGCTGGAAATTTGTCGATGCCCCAACACTCTTCTGCACCTTTTGATGCTCGGTTTCATGAAGATTCAACTCAATAGGTACTTAGATAAGCGTCTAATCTATTTGTTCTGTTTACAATAGCAGATAGCCTGGACCATTATGTTTGGATTCACAATTGATGTCTCTTAGCATATCAATTGTTGAACAAGTTTCTGTTTTTTCGAACTTACACATATAAACTAGAATTGGCACAAACATCTACAGTTTACTAGTTCCATACATGTTTTAGTTTAATTATTATTTTCAGTTTGATGCGTTAACTTTAAACTATTGTATTTTTGTGGTTGTTTCATCTTTAACTACATGCAGTGATGCGCCAGTTAGAAGATAAGCCTTGTACTAAGAAGAGGTCATTAGGAGAGTTAGTAAATACTAAAGACATACTTGCATGGGTAGACCGGAAACACCTTTTAGAATGTTCTCTGAATCGATTTGTCCCACAGACCCACAACAAACTGAAATAGATAACCAATTGTATCAGCTTAAAAACTCATCTCAAGTTCTCAACCCGTGACCCATAGCAGCAGCAGCAGCCCCGAACACAGCTTTAAACCCAAAAACCAGACGTAAAGGAAAAAGGTGTGAATATTAGAACTTTTCAGAAAGAAAATAGGGAACCAAAGAACCCTAATTGTTTGTTTGGGTAACAATAAAACCTTTCCCTTGATTCTTTTTGGTTTTATTCAATTTCATATTTCCTTACCAACCTGCACAAATGGCTTTTCTTTCACTTGATCAACTCGTTTAACTTCAGGGTTTTAGCTTCTTCATGAACACCAAATTGTCAGGTTTGATACTAATAATAATAGTCTAGTACTCATTTTGTCACACATTCGGAGTTTTTGTAGCTGAGACAACACTGCATGGTTGTTATCTTCTAGTACGTGAATGATCTCTACCACTACTTGAAGCCTAGCATTTAGCCCTGGCAGTTCTGACCCACTACTCAAGTTTAGATCTTTTTGGACTTGTAAAATAATGATATGGTTACTTATACTGGGCTGATAATTAAGTAGCAATGGGTCATTCTTGGCATAACCACATAAGTGAAATGATGCTAATTAGCAATGCGCAAAGTGGGATTAAAGCAAATAGGAGTTGGTAGAATGGGCAGTTAGTTTTTCTAGCCTATGCATGCCTACGTCCTTGAAAAAAACATTCACGAATCTAGTCATATTCTACTTCTCTTTGCCTCTTAATATATCAATTGTTGAACAAGTTTCTGTTTTCCCAAACTTGAGCAAATAAAAGAGGATTGGCACAAACATCTACAGTGTACTGGCTCCAAATTTAGCCTAGTTTAATGATACTTTAGTTCAATGTAGCTAACTTGCAACTGTTGTATTTTTGTGGTTGTTTCATCTTTAATGTAGATGATGCACTAGCTAGACGTAAGACTTGTACTATGAAAATGTCATTAGAGAGTTAGAGATGAACCAAGATTGAGTGTGATGAAGACAGATTAATGTTCTCTGAATCAACTCATTCCACATATCATTAGACCCAAGAACAAACTGAAATAGATAACCTATTAATTGTATCAGCAGCATCCCTGAACACCGTTTAAACCCAAAAACCAGACCAAGGCAAAACCTATTAATTTTAGTAACTTATCAGAAAGAAAAAAAGGAACCAAAGAACCTTGATTGTTTGTTTTGACAACGGTAGTAGCATTCCGTTGATTATTTTTGGAACTGTGGTTTTATGCTATTTCATATTTCCTTACCAACCCGAGTAAATGGCTTTTCTTCCACTTGATCAACTCAATTAGCATTAGATTTTTCATCTTTATCCTGAGCACCAAATTGTTAGGTTTGATACTCATGTTGTCGCTGGGACAATACTACATGGCTGATATCTTCTAGTACATGAACGATCTGTACGTACCTCTACTTGAAGACTTGTATTTAGCCCTTGCGATTCTGGCCTATATACTCTAGTTTAGGTCGGTCCTCTGAACTTGCTATATAACATTATGGGTCATACCGGGCTAATGATTAATTAGCAATGTGTCAACCTGGGATAAGTGCATTCATTATGTTTTATATATTTGCCCTTTCTCTTTTGTTGTGAACTTGCTATTGTTTATTGTACTCAATCTGCTTGCCTCAGGATTTATGGTTATAATTGCAATTTGCTTGATCATTGTTTTCATTCCTAATGAAATTACAAATTTGGATGTTCAGGATCCATCCGTTTCTGTATAACCTAGTAACTGACTCTCATAAATGCTAACATTAGATCTCATATGTTTATTTGGACACATACCTAAGCAAACAAAGCCAATTTGTGTATTTTGTAATTTTAAGTTGTATAGTATTTGTTTTGACAAGACTTAATTAACAAATTTAGTGGGTGGAATTTTCCTTGAGGTTTGATGCATGTTCAGTGCTCCATTTAGTTTCATTTTGATCTCAAATTTCTTTCAGACAAAAATTTATAGTAATATCAGTCATGGTTGCAGCTTGTATGCGATGAAGACACGATTCCTGGTTAAGGACCTTAGTCCTCAAACGATTGGAACTCGCCGAAGGATACATGCATTCATGCTCAATGGCTGCTACTTCATCGTGTTAAGTTACAAGCTTCTGTTCTGTTGTGATCAATGCATTATTTTCTAACATGTAATGATCCTATTTTTGCACGCTTGGAGCTTTTACTTTGATCACTTAGTTGAATATGGAAAGATTAATCTCTTGAGTATTTATATTTGTGTTGATGCTTGGGATTTTTCTTTATGGCAATTTAATGGCTTGCTTCTGCACCAGATGAGTGAGAGAGAGGTGTTATTAGTTGGACTATATTCGTATCGTTTCATGGTCCAGGTGGGTTTTGATAAGTGAGAGGTGTTATTAGTTGGACTCTATTCGTATCGTTGTTTCATGGTCCAGGTGGGTTTTGATAAGTGAGAGATGTTATTAGTTAGATTCTATTCGTACCGTTGTTTCATGGTTCAGGTGGGTTTTGATATATAAAAATGATTATTGTCAGTTGATACGTTGAAAGATTACCCGTTTTAACCAGAACCTGTTTTGTGCCGAGCTAAATTAACCTTTTTAATCGAATCGTTTTGACTCGACATCCGGTATGACCCGTTAAATGCTGACCCATGATGCATAACACATGCTCTTATGCATGTTTCACCAACCTCGACTCACATAAAAACCATGTTACACCAACCTAAACACACACATACCCTATCAACGACCTCTCATGCCCCTCTACAAAGAATGAAGTAAAGAAAATTGAATGAGAGATTACAACACATTCAATCAAGTTGCCACTTTGTTTCATTAACAGCCACAGTAAGACTTAAGTCGACAGATATAAAAAATTGTATATTTATTTCTATTCAAATTGAAGTTATCCTTTTCTTTTCTTTATAATGTTCGTCTTCCTGTTCAAGATTGCCATGGTCTCAACATTAAAGCAAAAAAATCCTGTTGAGTTGTGCGGAAGGAAATACATGTGTCTTGGCTTAGGAATTTGCAACCACGGGATCTCTATATGACATATTGCATTACATGAACACTTGTTTGCACTTTTGTTTTCGTGTTTAAATTAACGGATATATAAGTTGAATTATAATTGATGTTGGGTTTAAAATCTATATAATATGCATATATACATGCATGTAGGAAGGGTCTGCAAGGAGCACAACCGGGGCTCCTGCTTGATTTGAGAATTATTTGCATGACAAGGTTCATCCTCAAAGTTAGGTTTGTATTTGCAAGCAACGCTGACATAAATTAAACCCATTATAAAGCTAATTACCAAAAAAAAAAAAAAAACAAAAACAAAGATTGCTAACCTGGTGAAGCATTAGAAAGAGGCAGCGAACCAAATAAGAATTGCCGATAAGAGTTATGAGTTGTTTGATTTTGGGTTGTTTTGTTTTTTTTAAGGATGGAGATAACGAAAAAAATAAAAGAACCGAATAAGAATGTTGTCAATACAACAATACTAATATCCAGTAAATTTTACCTGAATGTTATTAATATGTTAGGGGGAAGGGACGCTCTATTGAAGAAGTTTTCACTTCACTGATTTCTATCAATCCTGCACTGTCACTTCACTGATTTCCTTCACTGAAACATTTTTTTGAAGGCAACACTCCACTAATTCACTTCACTCAAATGTTTTGTTTTTCTATTTTTCAAATAAAATTAATTAAAAAATTTAATTATTAAAAGATGCTTATGTAATGTATAATAATAACTAGCATTTCTACCTATATTTAAGCATCCTAAACTCCCATGCAACCCCCATACTCAACCCTAATCGCCCCCTTACTGCCCCACACGAATATTTCACTCAAACAACCTCTGCTAAGGCTCAAGATCATCAATTGGGAGGCTCCAAGGCGCGCGATTGATCGATTGAGAGAGCTAAGGGTATATCTTACGATTTCTTATGCTTCTATCTTGTGTTTTCATTAATAAAAATCATATAATAAGTTTGTCCAGGTCTGAATGAGTTTATAAAACATTAAAGCATGAATCTTTTTGAAGATTAAATGGATTAAACATACTCATAAACGCTTAGTAACATCGTAGGATACTTGTTGCGCAAGTAATTGGTGTTTTGATTCTTAAAGATTTGATCTTGACATGTTTAATCATAGAATCTGATGAAATAGGTATTAGGAATGTTTTGGGTTGATGATTGATGAATGTTAATAGTTTTTGTGCACTTGGTAGGCGATTAAAGTATGATTTAGGCGAAACTAAAATCTGGACAGAATGGTTAGTCAAATTTGTAGGAGCTGTAACACGGCTCTAACATAATAATTTTAGTGTTTTCTTGGCATGGTTAGGTCACACCTGGTCTTAGCTTTTCATAATGGGTAAAATCATGTGTTTTGGACGTCGGATGAGTCGTTTTTGGAATTTTAATTGATTAGGGGTCATATCAGATTTTCGGATTTGTAAATTGGGCTAACTTTAAATGGTCATAACTTGAGATTTACAAGGAGTTAGGTTATGAAATTTTTACAGTAGGTCAATACTGGAAAAATAGAGCTTTTCCAAGTGGATTCATCTCGTTTGGATGAATACACAATTTTTAAGAATTTTCCTACTAAACTGACCTGTTGTGGAAATTTTCTGAACACTGCTGTGTTGTACGAATTTTTATAATTTTTGTGTTTGGAATTTAGACAAAATAAAAATAGGTATTGCCAAGTGAATCCCAAAGATAATTCAGTAAAAATTTGGGAGGATAACTCACTGGTCTACTATTTTAAATAAATTCGTTTTGATGGCGCACAATCTGTCCTGAAAACACAGATTGTGTATTATGTGCTTATGTGATTACTTGAGGTCTTAGGTGGTCTAAAATTGACATATAATGGAAGTACACATGTTTACGACACATACGGGCTGTAGAAACTAATTATAACCAACTCATTCACCAACGAGTCCGTAGGGTTTACTATTGCATGTAGAATCACTAGGCGTCGCATACACACTTTTGAATATTTAAAACGCCTTGGACAAACGAGTTATATGGTGTAATGATGTTACGCCTATACTCACGTAGTGACACTGTTATTAGGGTGTCGGTAGCATATAATATTTGCTGTTCGGATTCTTTGCTTACGCGATAAGGTGAGTTTCACTACTTTTTCTCAAAGCATGCGTCTCGGGTTGAGACCACATTGGTAACGTTTTCTAGTCTATCTTGAGATAACTTTCTTTTACACATCCCGGGTTTGGGGTGCATGGTTCACGTGGTGAATCTATTTTTACTAATTCATGTATATGTCCTTGATGAACTAAACCAAACACATCTTTTAAGTCCTTCAAAATACCGAATCAATTGCCGGTTGGGCAAGCGGGTTAATTAGTTGATAGCGCTATTAGGTCTAACAAACCTCACATCGTGCTGGGAGTACGGATGTGAACTATTAGCTTCAAACATAATCATTGTCGATGGACAATGATGCAAGGCAACTTTATCCCGGTTATGGGAACTTGTTCATTAGTAGTTCGGTATTCGCCGGTTTTAGTTATCATGAGTGGGCTAGCTACCCCTGACATTTGAATTAGCTATTGTTTACAGGGTCTGAGGGACCAACGTTGTACACTTGACTTTTGGGGTTTTGAGAACCTACGTTATTATTTACATCGCTTACTTATATAGTGAACTCACCGACTTTATGTTGACACGTTTTAGCATGCTTTGCAGGTCCTTAGGTACGGAGCACGTTTTAGGGCATGCATCATTCGTGTCTTGGGTTATGGATATTTATTATTTCGTACTTATTAACTTTGGTTTTGGGCGCGTTGTCTTGCGCAGACTTTTGCAAATGTTTTACTTTGTTTACGCTTCCGCATTACTTTAAATTGCTTGGTTAAACTTTGAAACTTTTTCTTAAAAACGAACTAAATGGTTTGGGCATTTAGAGTCGTTCATGATACTTATGGCTATGGGTCCTGGTTTGTCATGCACCTCGCGGTAAAACTCCGCAGTGGAAATTTGAGGGTGTGACACTCCGGGTCGTCATTGATGTTGATAGTACAACGAGCATCCGACCGACCACCACTATAACTCCCCGATGTGTTCGTTTTCGACCTCTTTGCTTTTTCCACCTCATTTTCCACAACCTTGAATTTTTCACACTTCGAGAAAATGTCATACGGTTTCATCAACCCAAACGCCCCGTTCTTGCTGGTGTATGTTTCAATAGCCACCTTCAAGACGTTCTCGTCACTTTGACCCGTGGTACGATTATTCCAAGCATGTTGATGGTAACCCGCAAAACCTTGACATTTTCCCATCATTTCCCTACATTTGCTACTAACCGAGTGCGTGGTTCGGTTTTGTTCACGTTGTAACAACTTGTAAAACTCCACCACCACTTGGTTCCAAAAGCCGTCCCTTTTACGATTTGTAGCTACAAATATTATTAAAAAAGTTAGTAAACATTAAAAACTTAATAATTATAAAAAAAAAAAAAAACAAACAGAAGGTTTTAAAAAGAAAAACGAAAAAAAGAAAAAAAAAAACAAAACAGTGGGTAAAAAACCGGAAAAAACAAAAAAAATAAATAAATTAAAATAAAACAGTGGGTTTTTGGCAAAAATAATAATAAAATCGAAATTTTTTTTAAAAAAAATAAACTTTTACCTAGAATAGGGTCGGTAGAAGTGATAACCCAAGCTTTGGCCAACGCCTCCAACTCATTGGGCTCCCAATGAATGGGATCCGCCTTTTTTGTACTCGGACCTTCATCTTGGGCACGTTTTTTTCCTCCTTTTTTTGTAGTTTTTTTGGTACGGGCCGGTTCGGTTATGGGAGGAGGGACTTGGGTTTCGGGCACGTGATCATCATGGGAGGCCAAAGAAACAAAATCGTGCTCGGGTTGGGTTTGGGTTTGGGGTTGAGGTTGCCATTGATGTTGTGGCATGTGCCATTGGTGATGTTGAACTTGCATTTGCCAAGGATTAAACCCGGTTTGGGTGTTAAACCCGGGAAAAGGTTGTGACGAGGGTGTACCGGGTGTCGAGGGAAAACCGAATGGTGGTTGATTAGTGGGGTGAACGGGTGTGTTCGGGTTGAAGGGGCGTCTTGGATCCATGAATTTTTATAAAAAAATAGATGAAAGGATTAATATTTTGTTTGTGTTTTGGTTGTTGGTTGTATTGGAATGTATTGTTTGGAATGAAAGTGTTAAATAAAATAAAGTATATAGGTAACTTTTTTTTTTTTTTTTTAAAAAGTAACCGTTTTACATACCTCCAACGTTCAAAAAAATTTTCAAACGGTCAAATATTTCTTGGGAATGAGGACGGGGAGATCGGGGAGAATCTCCCGTGGACACCGATGGCACATCGGGGGGGGCGGTGTTCCCCTTCGGGGAAATTGCCACCTCACCCTTCCCGATCACTTCCCCTTCCCATACCCCATAGTCTTATTGGTTTGCCTCATTTCATTACGGTATCTAGACTCAGGTATATATAGCAACAACAAAAAAAGATAGTAGCATTATACAAGGAAAATGAATACTTTTTGAAACGTTTACATAACAGGAGTATTAACCAAATAAAACGTTACAAAAATAAATAAATAATAAAATGCTAGAAAACGGAAAAACTATATTAAAAAGTAGTAAAAATTAGCAAAGCAATCGCTGATTTGTCATGGCTCGAACCCGGGTTGATTGGATGGTGGGAGCTAGGAATGAGCATATGGTACCAAGTCTCACTGAACCGGTACCGGAACCGAATTTCTCATACCGAAAGATTTTCGGTACTCACTTGTTAGCGTTCTCGGGGTCAGTATTTTCAGTACGATACTAGTATTTTATCGAGAGGATAAAATAGGCATTGCCATGGGCTGGGACGCCCTGGTGGTAACGGGCGTGAGAGATATGCGTGAAAGAGAGGTGTTTTTTTTGTAGCTAATCACATCAAGTTACGCTACTCACTTCAAGAGTTAAAACATTACACACTTTTGGATGGTATAATTAGTTAAAGCCAGACAACCCAGCTTTGTTGGATCTTGTGGGGTAGAATTCGTCCGTGTAAAGCTTAAAGAGGACAAAGTATCAGAAGCATACGAGCTATAAATGAAAATTTGGAGCTTTACTCCTTTTATTGTTGTCACGAAAGACTAGTGATGTAGACGTTGATTTAAAAAAAATGACGGAGAAAGTAGTGACATGGTGGTAACGGGTGCTAGGGCTATGCGTGAAAGAGAGTGTTTATCTTTTTTTAGTAAAACATATCTAGGTCTCTCATTTTATTAGGTAACAATTACACACTTTTAAAGGGTGTGATGCCACACAACCTACGCGACCATGACATTACATAACCTTGCATTTTTTAGTCAACTCACCACACAATCCAATAAGCCTTTGTAAGATGCAAACTAATACTCGCTACTTGTCAACAAACTAAACTACAACTATTCGTCAACAAGACTATAATAGTGATGCTAATGTATATATATAGATGATATACTATATAAGTCTATAAGACATAATTTGTTTAAATGTTTAATGATTTTACACACATTTTTTTGTTTTCAAGTATAAGACGTTATTTATACAAGTACATGCATCACCTTTAGTCCCGGCCTTGGGCACGGCCAAGTGGGCGACGGCCTAAGGCCCGAACTCTCAAGAGTCTTGAATTTTAAATATATTTTATGTATGAATGGTATTTAAAATATTTTGGTGTGGAAAATAATGATGAGTGCTAAGGTAGATGAGTTGACTAGTGGCTTATATTCCAAGATAGATAATCTAGGTTCAAGTCTCATTCTTAATAGTTAATTTTTAATTATTTTTTTTTGAACGGCCAACGGTACACACCCATAACGAAGCCCCACACCCTTCAGGTCCGGTCCCCAGGCCCCCCTAAGGTCCGGTCCCAGTTAATTTTTAATTAATAGTTGACATGTGCGTTAGTGCTTTTCTAATTTTATGTGCTTTTAATTTAAATTGACATATATCTAATATATATTTTTGTATATAAAGTGTACTCGTGAATGGTTATTACCCCCTCCACCTAAGCAATTTGGGGTGGTGCCAAACGCCAAAACGCATGGGGCATCAAAGGTAGAGGGGGCAATCCTGACCCAAAAGCATTAGTTTGGGTCATTTTGGGTTTTTTTTATACTACAATGGATGGATTTGGGTAAAGAAATATAAAACCAAGGGTCAATTCAGGTTAATTTGAAAATAGATGATATTAATACAGGGTCAAAATGGGTTGGAAGTAAAAAAACAACTAGGTAAAATAATACTCGCGCGTTGCGCGATTTGCACATGGTGCGTTTGCGACCGCCTCTTCTAAACACATTATTCCCACAAACCTCATGTATAATACATTAATACACGCGTGTTCTGCAATTTTCACATTGCGCGTTTATAACTGACTCTCCTAAACACGTTATGCACACAAACGTTAGTCAGTATTCAAACTCAAGAGTAATCACATTATTATTATTAATAGCATTAAAATGTAATGTCGGCTCGGAGAGGACGTTTTTTATTCCCCTCAATACAACTGACCGATGCGTCTTCTAAGTCACCGTACAAGTCCCTTAAGCAGCTCAGTTACCTGCTGAACAGGTATCTCCCTTTACCCTCTACATCTGTCCATCAACACCTATCTCCTCCTTCTCCTCCTGCATCTCCTGAACCCGGTAACAATAAACCCGTCAGGCTTTACTCTATAATTTTTATCCTGTTTTTTTCTCTCTCCTTATTTATTTTATTCGTTTATTTTTTTTTTTTAAGAAACTTAGGGTTTCATGCTTCAAACACCTTTGCCCTCTCGTGACCCACTAACCCCCAAGTCAAACATCAGAGATTCATCCTCCTCACCTCCACCCTCGTCGTGAGCAGCTCCCTCCGCCACCACAGTGTCGTCCACCCTCGTCCAGTAGCCCCCAACTTTCTTAGGTATGTTCTAATTTGTTGATGATATCATGTTAAGTTTCAATTTGTTGTGTTTTAGACTTTTAGTATGATTTATAATATGCTTTATACTATGATTAATTGATTAGTGATGTTAATTTATAGTGTGTTGTTTTAATGTGTTCAAACTTGGATTATATTCATCCTTTTAGTTGATTTCACTTGCTCATCTATTTTCTTACAATTAGTTGATTGCTTAAGTTGCTTCATTATTTGTTAGACTTAGAATGTTAGAACATACTTGTCTTTTTTTTGTTACACAGTTGATAAATTGTGCATCTTGCAGTTGCAGTCCTTATTTAAGGCTTGTGTTTAGAGTTCAGTCAATTGATCACAGTGAGGATTATAGAGTTCAGTTACACTCATATAGTATTCAACCATTTTCCTTTGGACCTACGTAGAAGAAACTAGAGAACCATTTGGAACTTATTGTCCATAATCTTGAGAAAAATGAATAATACATAGGGCATTGCAAATAATATATTTGATGTCATACAATGTTTAATACCTTCTCATGTGGGAATGGGTGGGTAACACACAAAGAGAGAACAAAAATGAATCTTTGCTGCAACTTTTATGTTGACATAAACTTTAGTATAATTAAAATTTATTCAACCATTTTGTATTGTCTCTGTTATGATCTTTTTTATTTTAGAAACAATGCAAGTGTGATTTAGTTTTAAGTATAATTTCTAGAGCTTGTTGGTTTGAGTAGTGATGTTAATATGTTATCAATCCTGGTCAGAACTAGTTTTCATTATTGTATCATATTTTATTTACATAATGAACTTTATCCGATCCGAATCGTCAAACCGACCCGACTTTTTTTTTTTTTTCTGTATGATCATATGGGATTGAAGCATTTAGAAAAAGAAACCCACTGGAAAAAATTTCTGGATCCGCCACTGGACCCAAAGACATTAATTTGGGTTTTTTAAATTCTAATATGGGTGGATATGGGTAAAGAAATACAAGTCTAAGGGTCAATATGGGTTAAAGAGGGACTTGCGGCTTTAAAATACTCGTCTCCAGCGTACGTCTGCAAGAGGAATTCTTGGGTACCCAAGAAAGTGGAAATTCTAGCGTGGAGGGCATTCTTAGGAAGACTACCAACATTGGCTGCCTTGGCGAACAGGAACGTGCACGTCGGTTCAGCGATGTGTCCTTTTTGCGGGGATTTTCAGGAGTCGGTGGATCATATATTCATAGGATGCGGATTGTCACAAATTGTTTGGCAACTAGTAACTCAATGGTGCGGATTAAAACCTTTCTTCGCTTTTAGCATTAGAGACATTCTTGATTTGGCGTCTTTTGAAGCTGGATCGGAAAAAAAAAAGAAGGCTATACATGCGGTATGTTTAACGACTCTTTGGTGC
This sequence comes from Ambrosia trifida, assembly GCA_028751855.1. Lineage (NCBI taxonomy): Eukaryota > Viridiplantae > Streptophyta > Magnoliopsida > Asterales > Asteraceae > Ambrosia > Ambrosia trifida. The sequence continues at coordinate 118,150,513 of CM054124.1, forward strand.
ATATGGCGAAATAGAAATGAAGCTATTTTTAATCAAAAGATGTGTTCTATTGGCGGTTTGTTGGAAGAAATTAAGGGTAGAAGCCTACTTTGGATAAAGAGCCGGTCGAAGCAGACATCGTTGAATTGGGACATTTGGAGGGGATTTCATGTGTATAAAGTGGGTTGGGTTTAATGTGTTTTGTTTATTTTGTAATTTCTGTGATATTTATCTTGGTGTATCTTGGTGGTTCGCTAGTTTCCCGCTAGCGACTTTGGTTTGAGTAATAAAATTTTGTTGATCGTTCAAAAAATATGGGTTAATTGAAAATAGAGGATATATTTGACGGGTCAGACGGGTACGGGTCATATTGATTCCTTGATTTCTGTGACTGTTTCAACCAGTGCCGATCATCTGAGAGATTAGGAAAGAAGCGTTGCCCAGGTTTGATTTTGACTGATTCTCATCTTGTCCTTCTAGAGCCTCTCGTTGGTCTATCTATTCCAACATCAATTACAAATTGTTAAAGTAAAGGTTTACTTACATCTCTCCCTGTGCTGCCTGGTTGTCCTCTACTAATTGAGTTTTTCTTTTTGATACCATTGCTAAAGTAAAGGTCTTCCTTCATCTCTTTAGGTGTCATTTTATTGTTTTGTTAATTTGTGCATAGTTGCTTTTAGGCTGTATTATAAGATGAGTTATGTTACTAGTTTATTGATGCTGTTAGAGATTTGAGGGGATTAGGTATAATGAGCTAGTGTAGAAAGTTACGTACAGTTTGGTAAGTGTGTTGGAAGCTTTATTTTGATGCACACCAAGTGCTTGATAAAATGCATAAACGAAAATGCATTTCCATAGATTGTCGAAATGCATAATAGCATTTCTATAAACGGTTGCAGTAGGGTTTATGTGTTTAAACTTTATTTTTATTGAATTTGGTTTGTGGGTTTTGCTGGTAACACATGTTTAAACCATTGCTTTTGACACTTTTGGTTTCCTTGTGCCGCTGGATTTAGCCGAGTCCAACGGGTCATGGATAGTAATGTTATGACCCCAAGATCTATGAATGTAGTTTTTAAAAGACTTACTTTGGTATTCAAAAGGGGTTAGCGGCGCACCTTGTTGTCTGTTCACCTTATGTTTCGATGTAATTTCACTTTGAAGATTAGTTGTTATTTAAGATTGATGGTTTAATTTGATGATTAAAGCTCCCATTTTTAAGGTTTTGTGTTCATGTTTTATATCACTGATTCCATAACACAAGAACATGTGTTATGGAAATGCATTTTCGTTTATGCATTTTGTCCATAAATTGTGGTATATCCTATCTCCATGAACTGTTTGTTGTGAATTTATTAAATGCTATTTTGCAAATATGAAACCTTCCTGCTCCATGAACATAAACATGAGGATTCTATATTTTAAAATTCATTTAGTTGAGTACCAATTGACTGCTGTAGTTCCATAGCAGTCGTTCCTTTATTCAAGGATCATCCACACTTTTCTTCCCTCATTTAGTTCTCAACAATTAACTTTTTTGAACTCAACCCGACTGACTCGTTTTGACCCGTTTTAACAAAGTATAAATTTGAGTTTTTTTTTTCTCTTTTACATGTAAATACTAAAAAAGAAGCATTTTTTAAACCCAACCTGGCCCGACCCGAAACCTGTTTTGACCCGGACCCGACCCGAAACCCATTTTGACCCGAACCCGTTTTGACCCGAACCCGTTCCGACCCAAACTGATACAACCCTTTTTTTGAATTGACCCGTTTTGACCCGTGACCCATCTCGACCCGACCCGTTTGCCAGTTATAGATACAACCCTTTTTTTAATTGACCCGTTTTGACCCGAACCCGTTTTGACCCGCGACCCAAACCGACCTGACCTGACCCGTTTGCCAGTTATAATATATGTATGCAAAATCATGTCCATTTAGACACAATAAAACCTGTTTAATAGAAAGCACAATATGTTGTTTTATACCTTTTTTATAAATATTTAAAATTAGATCGTTAGGCTTCATTTTTTTCTCCTTCTTAGATATGGGGTATAAAGTAGTTAAAATGAGTCGTGTTAATGTTAGATACATGTGTTAACCGCGTCCTGACCTGTTAAACACGATAAGACATGTTCTGCGAGTCCTATATTATATTTTTTAGAGGTGAGTGTGGTACAACTAAGGGTTAATGTGCAAATGCTACCAATAACTAAAAAAGTAATTATTATTATGGCGTAAATTAATAATAGTTACTCTACCTTCGGCACGCTAAAAGTTGATAGTATTTGATCCAAACATTACATGTTTAAATAACTTATAAATTCATGATCATAAGGAGGAAAGTGAATTATGAATATGGGGTTTTAGTTTTAGATGTACTGTACAATATGATAACTTAATCGCGTTTTTGTTAACAGGTTTGATTTCAGTAGGCAACAATGGATGACATTGTGGATGCTATGAACAATGCTTATCAGGAGTTTGTGGTTGCAATAGCAAGCACTCTTGAAGCCAAGGAGGCTTCTGGAGGGCAGGTTACAGCGGCCACGGATGCCGCCCTAGAGAATTTGAAACAAAGTAGGGAGCTGTTTCGGGTGGCTTGTGATCAGGCTGAGGAGTTTGTGGAGTCTGTGAAGTTAAGAATTGGTTCTGAGTGCTTGGTGGATGAAGCTACCGGGTCGGTGGCTGGGAAGCCTGGGCAACCGGTTACACCGGGACTGCCACCGATTAGTGCAGTGCGGTTGGAACAAATGAGTAAAGCGGTTCGTTGGCTGGTACTTGAACTTCAACAAGGTTCGGGATCTGCTGGAAATTTGTCGATGCCCCAACACTCTTCTGCACCTTTTGATGCTCGGTTTCATGAAGATTCAACTCAATAGGTACTTAGATAAGCGTCTAATCTATTTGTTCTGTTTACAATAGCAGATAGCCTGGACCATTATGTTTGGATTCACAATTGATGTCTCTTAGCATATCAATTGTTGAACAAGTTTCTGTTTTTTCGAACTTACACATATAAACTAGAATTGGCACAAACATCTACAGTTTACTAGTTCCATACATGTTTTAGTTTAATTATTATTTTCAGTTTGATGCGTTAACTTTAAACTATTGTATTTTTGTGGTTGTTTCATCTTTAACTACATGCAGTGATGCGCCAGTTAGAAGATAAGCCTTGTACTAAGAAGAGGTCATTAGGAGAGTTAGTAAATACTAAAGACATACTTGCATGGGTAGACCGGAAACACCTTTTAGAATGTTCTCTGAATCGATTTGTCCCACAGACCCACAACAAACTGAAATAGATAACCAATTGTATCAGCTTAAAAACTCATCTCAAGTTCTCAACCCGTGACCCATAGCAGCAGCAGCAGCCCCGAACACAGCTTTAAACCCAAAAACCAGACGTAAAGGAAAAAGGTGTGAATATTAGAACTTTTCAGAAAGAAAATAGGGAACCAAAGAACCCTAATTGTTTGTTTGGGTAACAATAAAACCTTTCCCTTGATTCTTTTTGGTTTTATTCAATTTCATATTTCCTTACCAACCTGCACAAATGGCTTTTCTTTCACTTGATCAACTCGTTTAACTTCAGGGTTTTAGCTTCTTCATGAACACCAAATTGTCAGGTTTGATACTAATAATAATAGTCTAGTACTCATTTTGTCACACATTCGGAGTTTTTGTAGCTGAGACAACACTGCATGGTTGTTATCTTCTAGTACGTGAATGATCTCTACCACTACTTGAAGCCTAGCATTTAGCCCTGGCAGTTCTGACCCACTACTCAAGTTTAGATCTTTTTGGACTTGTAAAATAATGATATGGTTACTTATACTGGGCTGATAATTAAGTAGCAATGGGTCATTCTTGGCATAACCACATAAGTGAAATGATGCTAATTAGCAATGCGCAAAGTGGGATTAAAGCAAATAGGAGTTGGTAGAATGGGCAGTTAGTTTTTCTAGCCTATGCATGCCTACGTCCTTGAAAAAAACATTCACGAATCTAGTCATATTCTACTTCTCTTTGCCTCTTAATATATCAATTGTTGAACAAGTTTCTGTTTTCCCAAACTTGAGCAAATAAAAGAGGATTGGCACAAACATCTACAGTGTACTGGCTCCAAATTTAGCCTAGTTTAATGATACTTTAGTTCAATGTAGCTAACTTGCAACTGTTGTATTTTTGTGGTTGTTTCATCTTTAATGTAGATGATGCACTAGCTAGACGTAAGACTTGTACTATGAAAATGTCATTAGAGAGTTAGAGATGAACCAAGATTGAGTGTGATGAAGACAGATTAATGTTCTCTGAATCAACTCATTCCACATATCATTAGACCCAAGAACAAACTGAAATAGATAACCTATTAATTGTATCAGCAGCATCCCTGAACACCGTTTAAACCCAAAAACCAGACCAAGGCAAAACCTATTAATTTTAGTAACTTATCAGAAAGAAAAAAAGGAACCAAAGAACCTTGATTGTTTGTTTTGACAACGGTAGTAGCATTCCGTTGATTATTTTTGGAACTGTGGTTTTATGCTATTTCATATTTCCTTACCAACCCGAGTAAATGGCTTTTCTTCCACTTGATCAACTCAATTAGCATTAGATTTTTCATCTTTATCCTGAGCACCAAATTGTTAGGTTTGATACTCATGTTGTCGCTGGGACAATACTACATGGCTGATATCTTCTAGTACATGAACGATCTGTACGTACCTCTACTTGAAGACTTGTATTTAGCCCTTGCGATTCTGGCCTATATACTCTAGTTTAGGTCGGTCCTCTGAACTTGCTATATAACATTATGGGTCATACCGGGCTAATGATTAATTAGCAATGTGTCAACCTGGGATAAGTGCATTCATTATGTTTTATATATTTGCCCTTTCTCTTTTGTTGTGAACTTGCTATTGTTTATTGTACTCAATCTGCTTGCCTCAGGATTTATGGTTATAATTGCAATTTGCTTGATCATTGTTTTCATTCCTAATGAAATTACAAATTTGGATGTTCAGGATCCATCCGTTTCTGTATAACCTAGTAACTGACTCTCATAAATGCTAACATTAGATCTCATATGTTTATTTGGACACATACCTAAGCAAACAAAGCCAATTTGTGTATTTTGTAATTTTAAGTTGTATAGTATTTGTTTTGACAAGACTTAATTAACAAATTTAGTGGGTGGAATTTTCCTTGAGGTTTGATGCATGTTCAGTGCTCCATTTAGTTTCATTTTGATCTCAAATTTCTTTCAGACAAAAATTTATAGTAATATCAGTCATGGTTGCAGCTTGTATGCGATGAAGACACGATTCCTGGTTAAGGACCTTAGTCCTCAAACGATTGGAACTCGCCGAAGGATACATGCATTCATGCTCAATGGCTGCTACTTCATCGTGTTAAGTTACAAGCTTCTGTTCTGTTGTGATCAATGCATTATTTTCTAACATGTAATGATCCTATTTTTGCACGCTTGGAGCTTTTACTTTGATCACTTAGTTGAATATGGAAAGATTAATCTCTTGAGTATTTATATTTGTGTTGATGCTTGGGATTTTTCTTTATGGCAATTTAATGGCTTGCTTCTGCACCAGATGAGTGAGAGAGAGGTGTTATTAGTTGGACTATATTCGTATCGTTTCATGGTCCAGGTGGGTTTTGATAAGTGAGAGGTGTTATTAGTTGGACTCTATTCGTATCGTTGTTTCATGGTCCAGGTGGGTTTTGATAAGTGAGAGATGTTATTAGTTAGATTCTATTCGTACCGTTGTTTCATGGTTCAGGTGGGTTTTGATATATAAAAATGATTATTGTCAGTTGATACGTTGAAAGATTACCCGTTTTAACCAGAACCTGTTTTGTGCCGAGCTAAATTAACCTTTTTAATCGAATCGTTTTGACTCGACATCCGGTATGACCCGTTAAATGCTGACCCATGATGCATAACACATGCTCTTATGCATGTTTCACCAACCTCGACTCACATAAAAACCATGTTACACCAACCTAAACACACACATACCCTATCAACGACCTCTCATGCCCCTCTACAAAGAATGAAGTAAAGAAAATTGAATGAGAGATTACAACACATTCAATCAAGTTGCCACTTTGTTTCATTAACAGCCACAGTAAGACTTAAGTCGACAGATATAAAAAATTGTAAATTGCGAACAAGTATAGATCTCAAATTATTTATGTTAAATATGCTAACATGGATTATATATCAACTAGTAAATTACGCGCCGCGCTATGAGCGGCGTAGAAACATAACCGGTGCCGATTTGTAAAAACCTACAGATTTTTTCGACGAACAACGGAGTTACACCGGCGGTATTGCAAGGGTTTGCTAATCGGATAACACAACGTAGAGAGTCGTATTGTTCCGTCGGTACGCCGGTACGCGTTGCAGCAAGCAAAGTCACCGCAGGAAGTCGAACGAAACTCCGTCTCTCCAAGCGTGTGTTAGATGTTGAAGATGAAAAATAAAAGTGTAAAACCCAAAGTTCTATGGTGAGAATGAGAAATCATAGAAGCCATAACAGTTAGACACAAAGAAGGAGACTAAGGGCTTACGTATTTAGTAATAAATTTACTGCAGTGGCATTTTCGTAAATAACGCGAAACTGAAGGCTTTTGTTTAGCGGTTACTGTAGCTAAGGATCAAAATTGTTATATATATAATTCTGAATTTCCATGGCTGTTTGGGTATAGAGGTGCAAAAAATAACCGGGTTGGGAACCGAACCAAAACCGGTTTGAGAGAACCATCTTTTTTGGACCCGACTTGAACCGTTGCGTTGTAATCAGTTTGTAAGCCTATACATTGGAATTGTTATGAATCCGCTCAAACGTGAACAGGACAGGTCAAAACTCGGTTTCAAAACTGGCCAAACCCTATCATTTCCTCATTAGGCTATATGGTGTGGTGCAACATTCCCCCAACTCCTCCAAATGTCACATCAACGCCACATTATTTCCTCCATTTTCTCCCCCAAAGTTTGGAAATGATTTTCCTTAATTCCCCCATTCTCCCCTCCTTTTTAATTCTTTTTCCTTTTTATTTAATTATATATTTTATATTTCATAAATATTTTTTTAAAAAAAAGTAAAAACCGTAAAAAAAACAAAAAAAAAACGTACAGAATAAAAAAAGCCGTAAAAAATACAAAAAAACTTGTAAAAAATTTTAAAAAAAAGTCGTAAAAAATAAAAATAAACTTCATTAAACTAAAAAAATTACAGACTACGATACAAAGAAAGTTAAAAAAATAACACGAAAAATAACAACTAAAGCATACGTCTTCCAAGCCATTTATTCGCGATCTTGTCTTTGATCGCCGACATTACCGCTTGTTCTTGCTCGGGAAGGCTGTCAAGACTTTTCTCCATCATGATGTCGACGATGCAGTTAACTTGGATGATGATGACGACTTCGAGGAGGAGTTGAGTCGTCCACCCGGTCGAGACAAGTCTAAAAAGAGGGCGCATAGGTCCTCTGCTTCGGGTTCGGCATCGGGATCGGGCAAAGGTACTTACAGCAATGACTTGTCCGACATACATGACACACTTGTCCAATTCAACACGATTCAACTACAGAAGCTCGAGGAGAAAAAAACCATTCGCGAAGTCTTTGAAAAAAAGTTGACTATGAAAGAACAGCGCGAAAAGCGCGAATATTTGAAATGTGTTGTTCCAGAGTTTTTTTATGGAAGGAAAGGAAAGGAAAAGAGAGGAAAACTAAACTATATTTGATCCTTCCAAATTGGGAGGAAATAGAAGGAAAAAAAGGAAAAAAATAGGGGAAAAGAAACGGAAGGATTTTCCTTCTCTTCTTTTCTTTTCCTCTCTTAAGTAAACTCGGGAACACAACGTTAGTGTTCGTTAACAACAAAAACTCGTATGAAAAGTAAAACTGAACAAAAAGTAGACATAAAATGTTGAACTATGCATGAGAAATATAAAACCTCGAAAATAATAACTAAGTCAACCTCGTACCAGCACATTGAATCACACACACGTTGTAGCGTGTTAACTTGTAAAATTTTAATCGAAAAGAAAACCGAAAAGGTTGTAAAAGATGGAAATTATATGAGACCAAAGTTAAAAGTAAAAAAGGTGTTGCAGTTAAATTTGTAAAAGATGTAAAAGCATTAGACTTAAAAATAACTAAATTAAAGGTTCTGAAAAAAACTGAACCAGTTTGACTTGAAACTTGTCAAAGTCAAAACTGGTTTGTGAAAACCACAATTCAATTTTAACCCAAAATATGAATGCCATATTAATAGATAAGAAAGGCAGTATCGGTAACAAAAAAAAAAATACCAGAATTGTACCCAGGGTTGTAAACGAATCAAACGAACATGAACACGACTTTGTTCGTGTTTATTTGTTAAGGTTTCTTTGACAAACGAACCTTTCATGAACACAATAACGAACATAATTCTATGTTTGTATTTGTTTGTTAAGAAATATTAGTTGTTTGCGAACTGTTATTGAACACAGGTTATGAACACAAACAAATAGTTTAAATGCAGTGGGTGAGTCCCACATTAAATTTTTTTTATATTTTTTAATAACAAGGGTAGTTTAGTAATCTACACCCATTTGACCGGATAATCTAACCTCCGTCAACTCCAAGGACTATCCGAGTTAAGAAACACAAAAGTTAAGAACTACAGATGTAATTTTTAAAAGTCGGGAGACTTAAAAATAACTAAATTAAAGGTTCTGAAAAAAACTGAACCAGTTTGACTTGAAACTTGTCAAAGTCAAAACTGGTTTGTGAAAACCACAATTCAATTTTAACCCAAAATATGAATGCCATATTATTAGATAAGAAAGGCAGTACCGGTAACAAAAAAAAAAATACCAGAATTGTACCCAGGGTTGTAAACGAATCAAACGAACATGAACACGACTTTGTTCGTGTTTATTTGTTAAGGTTTCTTTGACAAACGAACCTTTCATGAACACAATAACGAACAGAATTCTATATTTGCATTTGTTTGTTAAGAAATATTAGTTGTTTGCGAATTGTTATTGAACACAGGTTATGAACACAAACAAATAGTTTAAATGCAGTGGGTAAGTCCCACATTAATTTTTTTTAATATTTTTTAATAACAAGGGTAGTTTAGTAATCTACACCCATTTGACCGGATAATCTAACCTCCGTCAACTCCAAGGACTATACGAGTTAAGAAACACAAAAGTTAAGAACTACAAATGTAATTTTTAAAAGTCGGGAACTAATTGTGAAATCTGGGGAAAGCACAGGGATTATTCGAGCAATTTTCTCTTATTTTTTTTACAGCAAACAAATTGAAGAAAAGAGGACTTACGATCCGAGTTAACTCAGTCTAATCGTAGTAACCTAATTTCAGAACCCTCATTCAAAACTATACAGAGAGATCACACAAACTTGTTTCAATTCCAACGGTTATTCCCCCAATTCTGTTGTATAAAAAGATGCTATTTCTTTCCCTACATCTTTATTTATTGTACGATCTTCCATCGTTTTTTTATAACTTCTTTGGTTAGGTTAAGTTCAATTCCATTCATCAATATCTACATATTGTTGCCATTTTTAACCAATTCGATAAAATTTAAACAATTACATATGCGGATATAATAACTTAGGCTTTTGTAATATATATTCTCCAATTGATGCTCTTTCTACATATCCCTAGGCTGACTCAAAGGGTGTCAAGGGCACCTATGTGAGTAGTTTGGCGGACGTGGAAGAGAAAGAAAAACTTTAACTAGGGATAATCCAATTAGATGGAGATATGTGAAGTGATGCATAAGAGGGCGTAACCCACTACACACGACATATGGTCTAATAATAAAACTTTTGTATGGCGTAATCCTATTTTACATATAAACATTTTGTGTGTTGGAAAAGTATCACTGGAGTTAATTCACCACGAAAGCAAAGCAAAGCAAAGCAGGTGAGAGAATGAAGGATAAAGGCGGGAAAGGAGGAAGCGAGGCGTCGGTGAACGAACGGTACACACAGTGGAAGTCTCTGGTCCCTATTCTCTACGACTGGCTCGCTAATCACAACCTCCTTTGGCCCTCTCTTTCCTGCAGGTCGTCACTTCTATTCTATTCTATTCTATTCTAGGGTTTTCTTTTTCTTATTACACATTATTCAACTGCTCTGCTCGAATTCATTCATTTTACCTGTCATTTATTGCTCCAATTCCTCAACAGTATCTGCCTGCAATGGAATATACTATAACTTAACGCATCACTTAAGTCCTGCTGATTTTATACTTTAAATGCTTCTACGTATTCTTTTGTATTTTAGCCCAATTATGTTTTAGGCATCACAAGCTGCCGACTTAGCCTTTAACATTTTTCCTATTATACTAATCTGATTTATTTTTAAATAGTTTGGGGATTAAACGATCGATAATAAGTTTTATTTGCAACTGTTACTGGATTAATTTAAATGTATGCTACTCACATTGGCTATTATTGTTTTTGTTTTGTTAACAGGTGGGGCCCACTGCTAGAGCAAGCTACTTACAAGAGTCGCCAACGTCTCTACCTTTCCGAACAGGTGAATAATGAAGCCAAGCCAAGCCTAGCCTCTTTTTTAAAATATATTGATAGGTTTAGTAATTAAGCTATTTCCTATCTATTTGTGTATCCTTGAAATCTTCTTCCAGACTGATGGTAGCGTTCCGAACACACTTGTGATCGCAAACTGTGAAATTGTTAAACCAAGAGTCGCAGCTGCTGAACACATAGCACAGGTGAGGCTATAATAATAATTTGAAATTGCAGTGTTTGTTTGTTTCTACTTTATCAGACAAGCACCGAATTTTGTGATTAATGACTGCTGTTGTAGTTTAATGAAGAAGCAAGATCTCCCTTTGTTAAGAAGTTTAAAACCATTATCCATCCTGGTGAGGTAATAATCCTTGCAATCTGATTATTTAATAAGTTAATACATTTATCATCTTTGCAAAACAAATATTTTTTTATTTGATGTTCCCTATTATTTGTGAAGGTAAATCGCATCAGGGAGCTTCCTCAGAACAGCAAAATAGTAGCCACACACACAGACAGTCCTGATGTATGCATTAAATTCCTTTCTTTTTTTGGTTCTTATCGTTAGTTTTGGTGCATAGTTAAATCAATATAATTTACAATTTGTATTTGTCTTCTTTGAACCAGGTTCTTGTATGGGACGTTGAGGCTCAGCCGAATCGCCATGCTGTCCTGGGAGCTCCAGAGTCCCAGCCTGATCTGGTGAGTCGTTGTAGTTAGACAGGGTGGCATCTGTTTCCTTGAATCTTATAAAGGAATTATGTTTTAATAATGATTAGAAACTACATTATTACAATTATGATTGATGATATGTAAGTCTGTAATAGAATGATTCATGAGGTGTGTACTCATTTTGAATACCTTTTCACTTGTTAAACTCATTTGACCTGTAAGAGAAAGTGTAACCCTGAATGATCCTGTTACTTGTGGAACGGGTAAAAAATGTAGTATCTGGCTCTCCGCTCTCAACGCTCAAGGCAAAAAGTTGATACTTTTATATTCTTTGCCTTGCAGATCTTGACTGGTCACCAAGAAAATGCTGAATTTGCTCTTGCTATGTGCCAAAGTGAACCATTTGTTCTATCTGGAGGTGATGTACTGCAACGAAATTTTGTCTTTTGTCAGTTTTGCAAATCTAGTTAATGCTTAATTTATTATGTTGTTTTGGTTGTGGTAGGCAAGGATAAATCAGTTGTGCTGTGGAGTATTCATGATCATATTTCCACGTTGGCAACAGATTCTGGGGCTGGATCTAATGGTGGTAAAAGCCCAAAGTCTGGTGATGATAAACTACCTACTGAGAGCCCTAAAATTCAAGCAAGAGGTATTTTCCAAGGGCATCAGGATACTGTTGAGGATGTACAATTTTGCCCTTCTAGGTATCTCACACTTCCACTTTTTTTATTTGAACGTGATTTTCTTTTATCCATATTGGTGGGAATTTCGACACCTGTACTTGTTCATTCAAGCTGTTTGCCAACACGGTAAATAAAAAATAGCTTAAAAAGAAACGGGTCATGCCAATCAAATTCTGATGCACGGAACGTCCAGAAGTCACCGTACCCCGTACCGGAAACTCGCCGGGGACGGAAACGCCTACGGGGACGGCTCGAAACGTTTCTTGGCCGTTTCCAAAAATTTGGGGACGTTCCTTGATGCTGTGACCCTTCAACTAGCGTCGTTGTTGAAAGAAAAATAGAAGAGAGGAACGTAACTTGACCAAAATCGTTTTCTCCTATTAGTTGCAGCGGCGAGTAGGGTTGTCATTTGGTATGATGATGAAGATGATATAAGTGTACGGCTGTATTTTTTTTTTATATATAACCTGGGCTTAATATGTGGCCCAATTCAAAAACTTACCCTAAAAAAAACCTATTGAAATATGTGTGGGCTTGGAATGCTAGCAACCGTTTGTTAATTGTTGATGTAAAAACAAAAATTATATAAAAAATCTCAAATAAGATTCAACTTTTATTTATTTATTAATTTCTTTGGTTTAGTATTAGAAATATATAAACTTTTTTTGTTTAGTTAGTCACTTTATTAAGGTTTCTATTTAATAAATTTTTTATTTAATATAAAGATCTGTTTTTTACAATAAACTTTCGTTAAAAAAAACTCCGTTGATTGGTAATAATGTCTAACTTACCATTTGCAACTTAATATTGTCACAGTTGCCTAGTACATCCATCAAAGTAAATAAATATATAAAATTTACATTAAATAAATATACATTTGTCTATATGAAAATTACATTACGACCCCCCGGTCATAAAAGTCTAGTTCCGCCACTGAGTCCATAAACGTATGAATATATTTTGGGGTTTGTGGTACATTATCTATAGTGTATATTTATTTTTTTTATGTATTTATTTCCGTACCCGTGCCGTACCCGTTTCTTAATTTTTTGAGTTTTGCCGTTTCCCGTACCCGTACCCGTACCCGTTTCTCGTTCCTGTACCAGTTCCCGTGCAACATAGCAATCAAAGTCACCAAAAGTGTAAGTTTAATGCATAAACCCTCCTAAATCATTTTATTCAAAAGATGACTGGTTGAAATGATATATTTTTTAATGATATATGTAATATGACCCACCAGTTATTTATAACTCTTTTCTGGGTTAAAGGTTTTCTGGTCGACCCAACCTGAACCTGCATTTCCCATTTTTACTTGTTACTCAATCCGCATGACCTGTCTATTTTGACAGCTTTATATAACAGCTATGATGGTTATAATATGCTAATTGGAGTTTTGTTAAAATTTTGTTTTCTGTGTTATGAAGTGCACAGGAATTCTGTAGTGTCGGTGATGATTCTTGTCTTATTCTGTGGGATGCAAGAACAGGGTCTTCTCCAGTTGTCAAGGTGATTTTGACATATATTTTTTTAGGGCTTCTGCTAGTTCGTTTGTTTGACTTATATGTTTATTTTTTTTGTCATATCTTTCTGGAACATAGTAAAAGGTACAGTTAAAATGTATATAGAGTAATACACACTGTTATTTTAGGTATTTTCATACCCCAAAGTACCATATATGAACTAAACGCATCACGTATATAACATACTAAATAAAAACACGGTTTATATAATCTCTATTAACTTCACGTTTTATGATTCTTTGCAGGTTGAGAAAGCTCATAACGCTGATCTCCACTGTGTTGACTGGAACCCAATTGATGAGAATTTGATTTTGACAGGGTAAAAACAGATATGCTATATTATGCTGATTTTTTATTACGTTAGGATCACATATTGACACACAGTAAAGATAGTTGCATATATTTTTTGGTTCACAATCAAGAAGAAAAAAATGTCTATATAATCTATTACGCACATCGCTGGGGTACAACTACAAGGTAGATGATAAGGAATTAAGCTAGGGGTAAATAATCTCTCTCCCGCGCTCAACAATATCTTTAATTTAACTTTCAGGTCGGCTGATAACACTGTTCGTTTGTTCGATCGTCGAAATCTCACTTCTAATGGGGTCGGATCACCTGTCCACATATTTACTAATCACAATGCTGCTGTTCTTTGTGTACAGGTCTTAACTTTTCTCAGGCTTGTTTCTTTCTGTTTTTTTATACAGTTTCACTATTCTGGATTATTCATGCTTATTCACTGAGTTAAATAATGTATTTCAGTGGTCTCCAGACAAATCGTCTATCTTTGGAAGTTCAGCTGAGGATGGTGTCTTGAACATCTGGGATCACAATAAGGTAGGAACTAGGAAACTGTATATAACTCTTCATGGTTTAATTAAGTTCAGTTGTAGGTCCTCTAGCAAGGATAACACGAACAAAATGTTTTTAAGTTTAGTTTCATATATTATCTTCTAAAGTTAAATTTTTCACACACACACACATATATGTATGCATATATTTCTTATTTTCATAATGTTATGTTTAGCCTTTCAAATACTATTATCTATACAGATACCATAGTTTTAAATAAAATCATTTACTTGTAACTGTTTGTTTCACTGAATACACACTGAAAATTTATGTTATTACTATCAGCAATCTCAATGCACAGTGTTCTTTCTGTTTGTTCACTGAAATTGGTTTTACTCTCAATGCATAATGTTCTCTTTCTGTAGCACTTATTTGAATTTGTTCGTTGTGTACTGTATTGTTTATTTGTTCTATTTTATGTCTTTTGAACATGTTTTTTTAAAATATCCAGATTGGTGAACGTTCTGGCCCAGCCTCAAAATTTGCACCGGGCTTATTGTTCCGTCACTCAGGGCACAGGTAAAAACTTAGTTTCTCTTAGTATTCGATAAGAGCGCGCAAAACGGGTCAACCTAGTACAGCCAACAGGCCGAAACGTGTAATTATTAAGTTTGGGTCAGGTTGACCAACCCAAAACTTTTTCTCCTTTTCTGAGTTGCACAGTTAGTTAACATGTCAAAGATGATATTAAAATTGATGCTTAATAATTAAATTTTTTACAAAACAATATAGAAGATGCAAGCAAATGGATACCATTTGGACGTCAATAATGTTTATTTAGCCCTTTCTTGTCTATTATTGACTGTTTGTAATTTTGTATCACGTATATTTAGTCAAACAACACTTATTAGTTGGGATATGACTTTTTCTTTACATGAAAAGAAAAAAATATTTAAACATCTAATTACTAAAATAAAAGAAAGGTGTGGCGGCGTAACTTGTTGCCCGTCTGCCTGTTTTAATGTAATTTGAGAGTCATGAAATGAAAGATAATAATTATACCTTATATCTTTTAGTTTTACAAGACAAAAGAAAAGACATGGATTTATCATATATCCCAACACATAATTTTCCAAACTTAATAGTTGCAGGAAATGAAATGATACACAGTAGAAATCAAAGATCTTCTTTATTTCTAAATAAAAAGCCAAATGGGAATGGGAAATAGTTGAAAAACCGTCTTTAACTGTAAGAGCACCTCCAATGGCAATGGGAAGCCTAAAAACCTCAGCTCAGCCACGTCACAACCTGCCCTTCTTCTCTCCTCTCACTATATCCATCCAATCCTATTCTTGTACACGGATGGGGTACCCAAAAACACCCATAGTAGATGCTCAAACTACAGTACAAATCCAGCTCCATATAAGCGTTTGATTTTATTACATCCAATTGCATTTATAGAATAGAAATAAAATGAATGATATGATTGCAGGGATAAGGTGGTTGATTTTCACTGGAACTCACATGATCCATGGACAATTGTTAGCGTCTCTGATGATGGTGAAAGTACCGGAGGAGGTGGTACACTACAGGTAAGCCTGTTACTGCATAATTTAATGATGAGCAGTATGATTTAAGATATTTTATGACCGAATGTGCAGATATGGAGGATGATTGATTTGATTTATAGACCACAAGAGGAGGTTATAGACGAGCTGGAGAAGTTCAAATCGCACATCCTCACTTGTTCGACTCCGTAGGGCAAAACTTTAGATTCTTTAAGCTTGAGTCCCACCGGTGTTGCTGTACTTACTTACTTCCAAGTTTCATTCTAGTGTTGGGATTTGAAACCTTTTGTTCTTTATTGTACTAGACTTGTGTTGTAGGATGGATCAGAGACAAACCATTTGTGAACTAGAAATTTATGCAATTTGGTGGTTGTGCATGGTGGATGGATGGATACACGGTGACAAAACTGGGTCGTGTGAATAAAAAAAACATTATTAGTACTTACGAATATATATATATATATATATATATATATAGGATTTGGTTCAAATGAGAACCTTTTCCCAAATTGAGAACTAGAGAACCATTCTGAGCCACACATTTCTCTAAGGCAATTTTTTTTTTTTTTTTTTTTTTTTTTTTTTTTTTTTTTTTTTTGCAAAAATCGCTGCTTTATATGTAAGGAAAAAATTTTTTTTTATTTTTTTTGTATTTTTTTTCAGTATACACATGTGTATAATTGCATTATACACATATGTATAATGCTATATACACATATGTATAACTGAAATATACACATATGTATAGCTGAAAAATGCTATATATTACACATATGTATAATTGCTATATACACATATGTATAATTGTCATATACACATATGTATAAATGAAAAAAAAATTCAAAAAAAATAAAAAAAAATTTTTTCCTTGCATAAAAATGTGCGATTAAAGCAAAAAAAAAAAAAAAAAAAAAAAAAAAAAAAAAAAAAATTTTTTTTTTTTGCCTTCATATGAAATGTGTGGCTCAGAATGGTTCTCTCAGTTCTCAAATAGGGGTTGGTTCTCTTAGGATCCCTACCCTATATATATATATATATAGATGTAGTTAACTTTCTTTTTTCATCTCTTGCAAATAAATAAATAAGCAAATTTGATGGAATAATGTGAGTATAAATTAACGTGGCTTGCAAGAAACGAAAGAAAAAAAAAGTATATGATTTTGTTATCAATTCAACACGTTGGTTCTTTAATAAATAAATATCAGACTCATTAAACAAGGTCTTTTCGAGTAATATTCATGAAAGATTTTACTTCCACGTTACATTAATATAATATATACACCAACCAACATTAAGTCTAATGCTTTTGGACCAAAATTGCATTTGCATATTTCTACAACTTGACCTTTCTCAAAATTAAGCACATGTCTTCAAAACACTTGTTCTATTCTCAAGTCAAGACATCTATCTAAATATTAGGTAAATGGACCTTAATTCAAAAGAAAAGAATCAGAAGAAACATGTGATTTGTTCAGCTACAAATGACCTCCACAGATAGTTTCTTCAATACACCCGGACACGGATCGCCTCCAAATATCTCGGGATGGGATTTACGGCTACTGCACAAGATTGTTGTTGGCCGACGCCAGGGCCGTCTCCGAAAATGTCAAAAAAAATTTGGGCCTTGGGCGAAAAAGAATTTGGGCCCAAAATTTTGTAAAGATGAATGAATTATAAAAAAAATTGAGTATAGTGCTAGAGCCAAGGATTGAACTTGAGACCTCTACATTAAATTAACATGGTTTTTCCAACTCCACTAACAAGACTTTAATATATAAAACACAAATATATATCCTAAATATAGAATTTAATATATATACACATATTTTAAAAAAAACGTTCGGGCCCATTTAAGGGTCGGGCCCGGAGCCGGTGACCACCCGGCTCACCCTCATAGCCGGCTCTGGCCGACGCAAATCTGCAATAGATGTCGAATCCTCAATACTTATGTATGTATATCAAAATTATAGATGCAGAAGACTAATTAAAAAGTTAGCAAGCATACCTTGTTGAAGACGAGTCATGTGCATGGCAGCTGCCACAACCACCTTGAGGAGTGCCAAAGCTAGCAAACTTAACTTCAGATATCTTCTGATTCGGGCTGCTGCATGAAAGGTACTGCGCCTTTGTGGCCTGACCAGAAGCTTGCATCTCGAAGATATCAGCACACACACTGTATATTTCACGCTTCACTAACGATACAAAAAAAACCAACAGATTCCCTCTTGGATTATATTTAACCACGATCGAGGTACGTGATACCTGAAACGAGTTGAAAAACATTAATCAACATCAACAAATTTTCGACTTTGTAATAACCAGTGTAGTTACAAGTGGTACAAGGACCACCGCCTAATTTGGCCTTGTATGCCGGCCAGTAACGTCCAATGCTTTCGCCGTTTACCCGGCCATGCTGTTCATGTCTAACGCCAATGGTTCATCCCCCGCCGGAGCATCAAAAACTTCCTAAAAATTTAAAAATGGAAGTAACTATATATATATGATGATGACCTCTGTCTGTGTGCAACCATGAGAAACAATATATGATTCCAGGAATCGGTTACACAAGGAAGGAAAATATAACCAAAACAAATAAAGATTTAGATTATATAATAAATGGAGACTAACTTTGAGTCTATAAAACCTCATGTTAAAGACTAATTGAGACAAAGTAAGATCACTGTTTTATTAAAAATATTATATTCAATAAATAGTAAATATTAATGATCGATCAAAGCATGGTTTCAAAAGTCGCTAGGCGTTCCCTAGTCGGAGTCGGGAGTACTCGGGGAGTTCTCGGCCTAGTCGGAGAGTACTCGGGGAGTACTCGGCCTAGGCGTAGAGTACTCGGTCCTCGGCAACCTACCTTGTAGCGATTACTCGGGGAGTACTCGGCCTTCGAGACCTTGTTTTACAACAGAGGATCAAAGGGTGAACCTTGATGCATAGGAACCAAACACTACTCCCAAAAACGACCAATGATCAACGTTACTACTCAATCCTCCCCCTTCACTAATTTATATAGACGGGTAAGGAAAAAAGAGAGTTACTCAAGAAAAAAAAAAGATTAAAATTTGACTTTTAAAGTCAAAGTGGTTAAAAGTTCATATATAGTCGGTATAAGTTGAAAACTATGAGAAAAAAAAAAAAAAAAAAAAAAGCTTTAGTAAACCTATGTCTCACTCACTCACTCTTTTGGGTTATTTACATATTTCTAATACAGTTATAGAAGAATAACTATATATGTGATATATATTAAATCATATATATTTTCTTTAGGCAAAAGAAGAAATGAACATGGCCGGGAGCAAATTAAGCTGGAAAATGAAAGACATTAATGGTTTTGAGATGGTTAACCCTAGTCTCCCTCAATTTTAGGCTCATTATGTGTCCACTTGTCATTTTCATTTTGAAAGTAACCACCATATTATTGTGGCTGAGATTTGATCTCAACAAAAACCATCCAATTTGAAAGGTTCAGATCAAAACAAAAACAGTTTTTTTGCATAAAAATGGTGGTTACCATAGTGGTGAACAATATAGTACTACCTCCGTCCCATTAAAAGTGTCTTGGTTAGAAAAACACAAAGTTTTAGGCATATTAAATGATTGCTTATTTTAGTTGTGTTTTAAGGGTAAATTTAGAAATTCACTAATAATTTTTTAAAGTGGACACATGAAATGAGACAAATAAAAAAGGGAATATGAACACTTCTAATGGGACAGAGGGAGTAATAATTAGCAAACATTCAATTTAGATATCTTTACTAATCAATTTAACTACATGTATATTTGTTAAACCATCACATTTTAGGGGCTGTTTGGTAGCCTCTGAATGGTCATTAAGAGGCTACATCTGAATGGTTCATAATCTCTTAATGGTTAAGATATAATCCTAAGTATGGATGGTAAGAGGTAACATCTCAACAGTTGCCTCTTAACCATTCAGACTTAAGGCTACCTCTTAATCATTCAGAGGTTATAGACCATTAAGAGGTAGCCTCTGAATGGTCATTAAGAGGTGTCTACGTTCTAATTATATTAAATTTTCGGTATTACATATATACCATCTAACGAGCTCACAACTCTTAGATACATTAAGATCTTAGAAAGATCTTTGCTTACAACTCATCAGCACCATAATATAAGCTACTTATATCTTAAGAATAGTGATTAGTTACGCCTATCAGTCTTGTGCTTGCTTTGTCCCATTTTATATTGTCGACCCCTTTCCTTTATTAACCTATTGTTTAACTATTAGCTTATACACACACACGTGTGTGTGAATCCAAAATTTCTCATAATAAACTTCATTTGTAGACTCTAAATATAGTACTTAAACATAACTAGTGGGTTTCACGGGCGCGCGTTGCGCACCTTGTGACGATGCGTGTGATCTCAACAGTAGAGCTTAGTTAGCGTTGCTATTGAGTTACAAACATAAGGCAGGTTAGTGTTTTTCGCTTGCTGACATTCTTTGTTAAAAAACGTGCTTGTTGTCCAAAAGGCGCGTGCTGATTGTTGCTTTTTTGTGCTGTTTTTTTGCTTGCTAACATTCTTTGTTCCAAAACGTGCTTGTTGTCCAAAAGGTGCGTGCTGATTGTTGGTTGTTGTTGTGTTGTTTACCCCTCTCTGTTGTTGGTTCTTCACCTGCACTTTAGTAAGATGTTCTGTTCTTTGCAACTCCTGCTAGTACAAAAGATACCCCTGCCATCTCCAAAACACACACAAAAAAGGTGTTTTAAATAGAGACGGAAGTTTTAAAATGCAGTAATGATAGAATTTCTTATGACGTTTGTTGACTATGAGGGTCTTAGAAATAAATAAGTGCTTATTGAGATTACCTCATTTTTATGGTTGCCAAAACAAATATCTAACCTCTGTTGAAAGGCATACATCAAACAAAGTCGTAGTTAGAAACTTTCTACACTATAATCTGTGTGTTCAATTCCTTTCTTCTCTAATGCATCAAGTTCCTTCGATTGCTTTAGCGTTTGTACTGATGCTACGAACAGAAATAACAAAATCATAAGCAATCAATCATCATCAAAGTTAGAAGTTTTCTACACAAGATTTAATTTGTTTTTTTTTTCTCATTGGATTTTACCTATCACACAAACACACCCCACCACCAGAGACAAACCCAATACCTCTTGATAGTATTCGCTGTGACGTGGTGAGCGGTTGGGTGGGAGAAATTGCAGGTGATGGAGGATGATGATCTTTGTTGACCTAGAAGAACGGAAGTGTGGTAGTGGAAGAAATGGTGCGAACCAGGGGTGATCAACTGTGGTGAGTAAACCAACACGTGTTCGGGTATATTGCAAATTTGTAACTTTACTATAGCCTAAGTTGTTCTTTTATATCATTCCAACTATTCAGCTCAGGACCTTTAATATCGTTTTACAGTATTGCTAGTGGGTCTTTGATGGAAGCAAATAAAGATAGAGAAATTGAAGTCAAGTTGTGTTTCGTTTCGTTTGACAAACAACCTAGAAGTCAAATTTGAAGACGTACTATAGCTTGAGACCTTGGTTTTCTGGGCGCATTAGAAGCATCTTCAGTCTTAAGCCGGGCACTATTGACTATATCCTCAATTTCACTAAAGCTATGCTAATTTACTACCAAAAATACACCAATTCATACTTGCAAATATTCTCATTACTATGTTAGCCACCACTTCTCCTTAATAAGATAACTAGTGGGAAGGCCCGTGTGTTGCGGCAGGTATTTATGTTTTTTTTCCCGCACGTTGCGCGACGGGTTTCACGTTTTGCAGCACTTTGTTTGTTTTTTTCAACGTTTCGTATTATGTTTGGTTATGTGCCTTGTGTGGAATACCTACGTAATGAATTCCCGTGAGTAAGGAATGAGAAGAAGTAACGTTTAGTAAAGGAATGGTTCTTATGCAAATCGTAACTGTAGGAAATAATGAGCATGATTTTGTCCATTTCAGGTGGGGCCATGTCTTCTTAAAGTTCCAAGGGAAGGGTGATTGTCGATGTACCACCATTGAGTGGTATCACTCAAATTTTGGCTGGTTCTTAGTAGCTTTGGTTGAAGCATAGTATCACTTGTTACATTTATTTCATAGTGCAAGTGAGGCAGTTGGATTGGGTCGGCCTCTTTTTTACCCATTAGACATTCTGGGTATAGTGTAAATATATCGTTTTAAACACTTGATACAAGTGCATTGTTAATCAATACAAATTAACAAGTATGAACTTCAATCCATTACAACGGGTGTTGCATAACATTACACATAAAGTCAAAATTTGGAGAAGATGAACATTTAGGATTTCTCCTTTAATCCACTACAACGGGTGTTGCAGCTTGTGGATGTTGTCCATAGGACACAAGGAGATTTGATTTATAATTATTAAAAATTTTGATTTATATTCTCAATCAAGTAACTTCTCACCTACCAAAAATTTCAACGATTGGGATCACATACATTGCCATGTCGTATAGACATGTTCTCATTTTTCATCTTTATTTTTAAAAAAGAAATGCATACAAACATATTTTTTTTTTTTACTATATAGGAATTTTGAAAGTTTTGATTTCATAATTGACATAGAGAATATATCTCTTGAAGACTTTAATATCAGGAGTGAACGCATAGTTTTGATTAATTTTTTGTTTATAAAATTTTAATAATTTGAAGTTAACCCATGACATGTTTACATAATTATTGTCTGCCAATTGATCATAATTTCGATCAATTAAATCCAATTTCCTGAAAAGTGAACGTAATGGTTAATAATATTTTCTTATTAAACAGTAAAAACTAAAAGTGAAATTTTAGAAGTTTTTAGACCAAACTATAATATAAGCTTTAATAGTTAATGTTCATGTATTTAATTCTTTTTTTAGCATGCCCGTTGCTTATTACATAACATTTGAAACGATCTTTTTAAGAATTGAAGTTGAGCTCAAGCTTGACTTGTTTATGTGTCAAGATTGTTTTTCGTGCTCGATAACATGATAGAAATTCCGACACCTCCAGGATGATCAAAAGCAAAACAAGTTAATCGCGTATTCGCTTGTCATTCATTGCCTTCAGTATAGTAAACTTAATTGTACTCCTAGATTTACTTTCAGTTCACCCGTAGATTAGAAAACAAAATTCTAATAAGTTAGGTTGCATCAGCCATATAAGTTTTTGTATAATCTATAAGCAATAAAAACCCTGTACCGACGCATGATTAACTCTATTTGTCAGCCATCAACACGACCCCGACTTGAGTTTCCTCTTCTTTTGCCTGCACATGAACGCAAAGTATGTAGCACAACATGCCAATAAACTGAATTTGAGTACAAGAGGTCTCTGGGATGGAAAACTAACCAGAAAGTATCTTTTTTCTCTTTAGCCAATAGCTCCTCAAAAGAAATATCAGGTATATCTACATCACTATCTTCTGTTGCTTCAACTGATTCCATGTAAGAACCGATTTCAAGCATCTACACGAATCAAAGTCAGAAATGCGTTATATATATAACCACATTTGTATCTATTGCTTTGAATATAATGCACATTGCACAAGACGATTATGTAAGCTCCTTTGTTCACTCTCCCACTACTTCTGATTATCTTTTATATGCAAGTACATTACGCCTCGGTTATTAACACATTATCATATTATCGAATTTGAAACGGTTTGTAGAGAGAGATAAATTAAAAGTTAAACCCCTTTTCCATTGAGTAATTATTATTCCCTTGAAGTACACAAATAAATTGTCCAAAAACAAAATCCAAAATGGTGTGTACAATAAATGCGGATCTTAATAATAATACCAAGTTACCAACTATGACCTCGATGCATTTAAGATACCTAATGACTTGGAAACCTTGCAACATATAATGATAACGTGCCGTTGAAATATATATATATATATATATATATATATATATATATATATATATAATCATAACGTAACAAGTATAACAACCAACTTTTAAAAGTGGACAACTACTTTAGGAAAAGAGAAGTAATGTAGTACAAAAATTACCTTCTTGTAAGCTGGTGAGAGCTTAAGTTGTTGCTGAAGCGAGTTATATACAAATTCATCCTCTTCTAGCCTCTTTAGTTCCAACTCTAGTTTGTACATCTGCAAATGACTAATTACTACCAAAATGGAATTTATATTATCTAAAGCCTAATTATCATAAATAATTTCCATCACCAACCTGTTGGTGAAGTCGATCAAATGAAGACTTGTCTGCCTTAAATAATAGAGCCTTTGTAATAGCGAACTTCCTATGGATGACCTCAGACCTGTTGATAACAATACCGGCTATAACTTAATATAGAAACGTACTCATTCGAGTAACATAAAGTGATAAAGATATCTTGAACTACATATGTTCTATACCACTGACTACAGTATGCACTTATTATTTAACCTAAGTACGTACTTGTGTTCTAGCTCATTTCTTGCTTCACTCAAGCGGTTCACAAACTGACAAACCTGCACATTTTAATCAAGTGTTTTAACTTTAGATGTCAAACATAAACTCTAATTATTATTTTTGTTGGCCAAAAATAAGAAATAAA